>CM042814.1:9370112-10106577 GCA_009982885.2 Hyles vespertilio | reverse complement strand
ATAAACCCTCATTCATCAATAAAACCCCTGAAATAAAAGGCTAACGCAAAAGATCTTCCATCTGTCGTTTTAAATCGACCAAGATCACACTCTCTTTTGAACGATTGTCGTGGAACCACTCTGTACTGCCATTGCTGATAAATCCCAACGATGACAATGCATCAAATCTGAACATTGAAGATGGATCTCTATGCGTTTGAAGTACCAAACAAAACAAAAAGCAACGCGCAGCCCTGGAAAAGACTTAGAACAGTCAAGCAACCAAAACCCAACAGTAGGGCTAAGCAACCTTCGTATCAACATCGAAACTCATTTGCTGTATTGGGAAAACAGTCAAGAGGACTCTACTCAAAATCAAACCGAGTGAGAGACACCTAAACACCTCCGCTATTTGGTAGATAAGATATACAATGTACGCCTTAACTAATCTTAGAATGTAAAGGGAAAGGACGTTTGAACTAAACTTCTTCGCCAAAAAACAAGTAAAAAACAACCAAATCCAGTTGGACGCGTACAAAATAATTACGAAAGAACTAGATGAAAGAAAATACGGGTATTATACCTACAAACCTAAGCAAGAACGAAACTTTAAATTCATACTAAGACATATGCATCCCTCACACTGATACAGAAGACATTTAAAGCAGCACTCCAGCATGAGGGCCATTACAGTCTCTAATATAGTGTGAACTAAAACAAGCCCGAACCAAGAAGCCTTTGGATATGTTTGTTATGAACTGCAAACCAAGTTCCAATGATAAAGATAATATGGACATTGTAGCTCTATTATTGTCGTATAAAATCTCGAACCACCGAGACCGAAACGCAGGTAACAGTATACCCCAAGCCTCCAACTGCATGGACTACGGACACACTCAAAGGTACTGCCGCCCGTAAACCAAGATGCATCAAATGCGCCCGGCTAGCATGCCTCTAGTGATGCACCGCAAAGGGAAGTTCTGTAGAGTAAACGTGCGCTTTATGCAACGGAAACCATCACGGAGTATAATTACAAAGGCTGAACCCGTATACAAAGAGCCCAAAAACCAAAAAATATACATCAGTTACCACATATAAAAACTTTTTTACCTAACAAACAAAGAAAACTTTCAGGCCGCACTTATACCACATAGAGAAACAAAAGCGTATGATGAGGCAACACTTCAAACTTAGTCGACTCCAACAAATACGACTCAATACAATAGACACAACCAACATCAAATCGGATCCAACACACAACGAAAAGCCATCGATTTTGAACAAACGTTACCGATATGCTTAAACAAATGACTCGAACAAATGACAAAACTCAACACTGTACATGAACATCAGTCCAAATTGCAACCACATCAAGCCATTAAAAGTCGCTTTATGGACTGCCATGGGCTATCCAAATCATAATCTCGAAGTAAAAATGTTCCTGTCACACACACAATTATTGACATTATGTTGATATCTGAGACTCACTTCACTGCCAAAAGGTTATTGAAGTGCAGAGAAATATTAACGTACTAACGAACCATCCTCCCCGACGGACGGCTCACGCAGCGTTTCAGCGGTTGTTGATCCAAAGACAACAGTAAACAATGCGTAACAAATTCTGTATCAGAGCTATGCCATTCAAGTACTTCCATAAAAATAGAGTGCTGCGAGGAACTTTAACAATCTACGCCTTTGTACATTACCCCCGAAATATAACCTCAAAAGTGAAGACCCTATACATACTTCTTCTGAAACTTTGGGCCATAATTTATAGCAGGCGGCGACTACAACGCAAAAAATACGATTGGGGATCTAAATATCCACTCCCAAAGGACGCGAGCTTAGCAATCTAGTACCAACTAAATTGAAAGTGTTCTCCACTGGGAACCAACCTACTGGCCTAGTGATATCAAAAGTAACTGAATCTGGTTGGACTTCTTTGTCACTAAAGGAATTCCTGCTTCGTCTTTGTCTTGTATATCTAGCGTCGACCTATCGTCAGATACAACCCGCAATTATAGTCTGAAACTATCAAATGATACGAGATAAAAATACACAACATCCGCAAATTGCCACAGTAACAACCAAACGGTTGCGAACCAATTCGTAAAACTTTAAGAATATATTTGGCCACCCATGTTTGCGCTAGAAGACTGGACAGTGATATAATGGAAGCAGTAGAACACTTTTAATAACTGTGTTCAGTCAGCAGCTTGGACCGCTACTCCGGCAGTGTTCCCCTCCTAGACTGAGTTCTATACTACATACCACAAAATAGTCCAAGGACTCGTACAAGAAAAGAGACAAGCCAGAGAAAAAATGGCAAGGAAACCCAAATACCTTTGCACAAGGTGCTACAAAACAGGTTCGGTGCGAGAAATTAAATACATCCTGGGAAAATCGGGTGAAAACTTAGTGAAACTACATAAAAAATATATGATGCCACCCTGCCCACTGATTACTCCTTGTGGAAAGTCCAAAACGTATTAAAACACCAATAGCATTTCAATCATCCGCTACGCAAAGACGACGGGAGTTGGGCTAAAAGCGATTGCCGACAAAGATAAACTTTTCGCCCAGAACACCCTGGCTCGGATCTTTACACCAAATCCAGACTTAGGTTCTTCAAAAATAAAACGAAGTAATGGCGAATATTCTGAAATCACAGCTATCACCCCACTCACGTTGTTCCCCAAAAAAACGAAGTTCGCCAGGCGATACAAAAATTAAATATTAATGAAAGCACCAGCGATACGACCTCATCACTGCCCAACAACTACTGCAAAGAACTCCAGACATTTGTCTCGTATCCTAACTAAACTCTACAATGCTATTTGAGACGCAAATGTATTCCCGAACAGGGGAAAACGGCTCTGAAATAATTTTGATTCCTCAAGCCCGGAAAAAGAAGCGATAAGTAGCCTGCTTACATGATCTATAAGTTAGGCCCTTATACCATCCTAAAGTACTAGAAATCCTTATATTAAAAAGACTATTACCAGATATCTCAAAGGCACAAATTTTGCCTTCGAACCATTTGGCTTGGAAGAGCATGGGACCAGTGAACTGGTACATCGAATTGTTGAGTGCAATACAACAATGCATCTTCGTGAAAACAAAAAAAATATTGATTCGTGTTTTTCCCTCGATATATCACAAGCCTTTACAGGGTATGGCTATGAAGGTCTCTATCATAAAAAATACGTAAAACTTCATCCGTGTTATCACTATAATTCGATCCTATTTGTAATCAGCGCACTTCTATGTGAAACATGGTAATGAAACGATCCGCGCTTAAAGATATTAAAAGCAGGAGCCACAGATATACAACACCCCGACCTGACGAGAAAGCGTTTTGGGACCGTATTGACCTCTTATTCACATATGATCTCCCAAAACAGAGAACGTTTCATTGGCACTTTTTCAGACGATACAGCTTTAATAGGTATCCATGAAAACTTTTAGAATCCGCATCAGGCCCCCCACCATGCTACAAAAAAGCCCTGAATCCCAAATATCCAACTGGGATCCCCCTGCGCGATTGGCGCTCAGAGCAAATGAGGCCAAATCAGTACACGTAAACCTTTACACTCTAGGCACGGCACATGCCCTCCAGTCGAATTAAATGGAATTCAAAATACTCATCACAAAACGAAGGGCGGAAGATATTGGGAATTTACTTAGACAGAAAGAGCTTACTGGAAAAAAAAAGATTTTAATAAACGAAAAAGAACTAAGTTACAACTCAGGAAGATGTATTGGCTAGGCTCGAAAATCTTCTCTTTCGTGGAAGACCCCCAAAATAACCTTCTACTTATTTACAAATGTATAATGAACCCATCTATGGTCATACGGTGTTGAGTCCTGTGGGGAGGAAACTGCTCTGCAAACATCAAATCTTAAATACTTTCAGCGTGGCCAGTTATCTGGTTCGAAAAGGCTGCGAATATAAACGACGCACCATGGGTATAGAAAAATAGCAACTACCCATGACATGATGATACCAATGTGACTCAGTGTCATAAGGATAAACTCACATCTCGGATGCGAAGCGTATTTAAGACTGCATCCTCCAAACATTATATCGCTTGTGTAATCTGATGGACCAATAACTACCTGCACTTTTCCATCCGATTGAAAGAACAGAAAAGCTCCGCAAGACTCTTATGATGCTACAATATGCAATCTTATACAGTAATGGAATCGTCGCTGGACGATTGGCCATGCAACAAGGACATTCTGCAATATAGTTCTACATCTAGCCCAAATGCCTAAATAGGCCGTAGCAGAAATAGAAAGAAAGGAAAAAAAAAAATTAGTTCAGGCTTCTAGTAAATTAATGAACTGTTTTAATTATGGTTTAACTTAGATACATTTAAAGGAATTAGCGTGCTAAAAACGTAATAGTGTAAATTTACAAATTATTACACCATGCCAAGCCATTCAGGGGTAACATTACAAATGGATTATTAAATGCGAAGACACAAATAAGTAAATACAAGTCTGAAGACAATATAATGGTAGATCTTGAAACCATATATGGATATGATTAAACATAATATTTTTTAAATTCACAGAAGATAGTTTCTTAAAAATTCTGCATAAAAAAAAAGAAAATGTTGGATTCAATAATTTGAGGAATCAATAATTTATATTATCCATTACACACCTATACGGTGGCATCCTCAATAACCGTTTGACGCGCCGAGATTGAGATAGGTCATGTGTCACAAGTTCATCATTTAAAGATATGATCGAAATTGCTCTTCCATTACATTGCCAATCAGATAAAGGTGCAAAGCATGATTTCATATAAACAGTTTATGAAACAACATATATGCTTTTTTAATTAGCATAAATGATTTAAAAATATTGAAGTTACTTCTGTTTTTAACATGTAAGGAGAGTTGAGAGATACAATAGTCAAACTATGATATGATTCTTACTAGCAATCTTTAAGCTAAATTAATTACATTTTCGCAAAGTATTGCTATGGACATGATTACAATGAAGAGTATTGCGGAAAAAAATGTCTACTGACAAATATACTATTTGTATTAATTAAAAACAAGTCATTATGAAATTTAATACATCATTGAGATTTCTATTCTAACCTGTACTGAAATAAACATTTCAACTTGGTTAATATAAAAATACAATAAACAATACCACCTTTGGATACACTATAATAAACTGCCAAAAAAGTTACAAATATTGCACCAGTCCTGTGGGAACATTCTGCAAATAGTAATTGGTATATCATTATCAAGGCACATTTACAAGCAAAGGAAATATAAAATCCTATGAAGCGTGTTCAAGAGAACTGTTTGACAACATAGGTCCTATTTTTCCAGAAAACTGAAATTGAAACTAAAATTATGTACACCCTGAAAGGAGACTTGAGCATCAACAATCAAATTTTGATTACAATAATTTTAAATTTAATACAATATTTAATCTATTAACAAAAGTTAATTAACAAATTATTGCCACTGTGAAGCATTCCATGCATAATAATATTATTGGTAATACCATATAAAGGCGCATTTACATTTATAATGATTATGAAAGATATGGATGCAAGATGATTTAAGAAACCAACAAATTTCTATTTCATGATTCTACATTTCAATCATATAAAATAATTGACATTCATTTATATATAAATATTTTGACACATGATCAGGCAGGTTCCAATTAAGGTGTAAGAAAATGTTTGGCACAATAGGTCCTTTTAAAGAAAACCTTGAATTGAAACTAAAATTATTTTACACCCTGTAAGTAGATTGAGCGTGCAACACTCAATTTAATCTAAGTATTTTAAATTTAAGAAAATATTTAAATCAATTACAAATTTTTCTATATAACAAAAAGCTAAGGATTGAGTTTGCAGAATACAGTTGGGACTGCTGTGAGCTTGAGGATGATCATGACTATAATTAGGTATTATTATGTACTACGCTTCCGTATCTATATTCTTATTTGAGTCATAACTCAATGCTTTTGTAACTTTTTCATGGATTTAGAGTTTCCATTTCTACATCTTTAGGCCTGTGATCGACATTATTAATTCTCTTTATTATTAAAATTACAACACCATTGTTTGAACCTGCATTCTAATTGCGTACACCAAAAAGCACTTCATGAAAGACTCTTTTATGATTATTACAATTATGACCCATGTATGTCATCAATTTTTTCTTAATGACTTACTATTCGGAATCAACGTAAAAACTGCAAATGGTTGGTAAAATCTTTCATAACTATACCGGTATCTCAAGACCTTCTACCGAAAACGAAGCGGGTGGTAGTTTTAGTTGACTACAAACACAATGCCAACTAAAAATTTTGCTAAGAATAAGCGACAATTTTTTTTATCATTTTTTTCAACTATCGTCATTTTTGAGGGGTAAATCTAAAGTTTATGTTAAGGCGATAATAATTTTAGACTCTTTTAGACCTTAGGTCTTTATAAATCAAAGGGGTCTATAGACTATTATTTACGAAAAAATTTATTTCATTCCACCCAAATACGACCACTCATCCATCCATCAGCCAAAGGAAGTCCACTGCTGAACATAGGCTCTCCCCAATGATTGTTCACAGAGACCGTGTTGGAGGCAGCCTGCATTCCAGCGCACGTCCCGCGACCTTTACCAGGTCGTCGGACCATCGTGTGGGTGGACGTCTTACGCTGCACTTTCCGCTGCGCGGGCCTCCTTCTTCGCACTTTCCGACCCCATCGCTCCATCATATCTCCTCGCTATGTGCCCCTGCCCATTGCCACTTCAACTGCTAATCCGGTGGGCTATGTCGGTTATTTTAGTTCTCCTACGGATCTCCTCATTTCTGATTCGATCTCGTAGGGAAACCCCGAGCATAGCCCTCTCCATATACTCTCCAAATACGACCATATAAAAAAATAACAAAAAAAAATTGTCGCTTTTTTTTCCACATTTTCTGTTGCATTGTGTTTGAAGTCGCTTAAAACTACCACCCCGCTTCGTTTTCGGTAGTAGTGTCTTGATATACCCTGTATATACTCTGCCATACAATTTTAACTCCAGTTCTTGGAAGGATAATACACCTGTCTAAATCAGTGCTATACTCTCTTAAACGAATTAATTGGTGAGATGACTCACATTTACTTAATCGGGAGTTTATACAGTTACTACAATCATTACATTTTAAATTGACATTAAAGAGCGACAAATTGCGCCAGCAATATATGGTATAGATTTGTGTTGATTATATATCTTTTCATTAGGGATGGAGTTTTCTATAAGATTACTTTCCTCAGAATTAAGATGTTCAAAGTATATGCACGACACGAAATAACTAGTTAAAAATAAATAATTATTCCTGAAGTGGTTTCATTTTCCCCAAACCTCACACTATGTGCCTACTGCGCATGCGCGGTGCGGCTCCCGAGGGGGTGAGAGGGCTGGGGGGCGCCTCGGTCACGTGGTACAAGCGGGGCGGGGTGACGTCGAACAAAACTCTCCGCACCCAAAACCCAGCCGCATTCACGCCCCGGAGTCCTTAGGGATGGGCGCATGGTGTGAGGGGTTGCGCGGGGATGAGCCCCACATTGTTGTGTGGAAATTAAGATGATTGTAAGGAAAATGTAAAAATAAGTGAGAAATAAAGATTATGACGGGTGCTGAAGGGTGAGGGGCTAGGGGGGGTGAGCGTGGACCGAGAAAGAATATAAAAGAGGGGCGGTTTTGGCCGTATCGGCAGCTTCGCGCCGGGCCCCGCCAGAAGAGGACTCTCCAAAGGAAGACAAGAAACGAACCGCTGCTCCACGCTCGCCCGCCCCTCGCTCGCTCGCCCGCAGGCCCGTCAGCCGTTGAAGAGAATTGGTGTTTGAAATTGAACCAAAATCCCTAGGAAATCTATCACGCACATTCGTTTGGTCCTTCGCATCCGGATTATGAAGAAAAAGCAATCGTTGATCATTCGCAGACGAATTTGAAGAGGAAATATCAAGAGTGAAGACTCAACCCACGCATATCGCCGGTGACTTGGACAACATTGAAGAAATTCGACGACTATCTGATTGGTCGAGAAATCGTTCGAAGTCTCGGAACTTATGCCTGGTGCAAGATTCATTTGGAAGTTTCTAACAGTTTGAAGACTTGGTTCCTGGAAGATTGTTTGAACATTTTAAAGCCACAGCGCGGAGAAGTCGTTCGAAGTCTCGGAACTTATGCCTGGTGCAAGATTCATTTGGAAGTTTCTAACAGTTTGAAGACTTGGTTCCTGGAAGATTGTTTGAACATTTTTAAGCCACAGTGCGGGATTTGTATTTTTTCAGAACCGCAAGAAGGAAAAAGATGCCTGTTACTCGCTCGAAGAAGGGAAGTGTGATCGACGCGTCCGAAAGATTGAGCCCGGCCGTAAGGGTGCCCCGTACCGAGGGTGGTCCGTCCAGTGCACCACAAGTAATCACTCAAAGCACTGCGGCGGCCGCCCGAGGCGCGGGTGCCACGCCCACAGGGAATGCTGGCCCATCCGTGAAGACAACTGCAACCTCTGCAAGAACGACGACGACCTCTGAGGATACCGCGACTACTTCAGAGACAGCATACACGGAAACAACGGCGAGTTCGAACACGGCGACCACGCAGGCAGAGAAGGACGACGGCGACACCCTGAAGCCATCCAAAGGCGCCAAATCACAGTGATCGCAGCGCAAGGAAGCTTGCTGAGCTCGAGGCACAGGAAAAGATAGCACAACTAAAGCTGGAAGAGGTGCGCGCCTCGCTTGCGTTGGCCCAAGCGAAGTTGGAAAAGGAACGCGCCGCAATCAGCGACGATGAAGAGGACTCTGTGGAGTCTGGAGATGAGCACGACCGATCCAGTCGTGTACAGGAATGGTTGGAGGGTCAAGAGGAACCACCACAAAGAAGCAGGACTCACCAGACGAGGATGATTCGAAAGGACAAGGACAGGAGCTCGCAAGAACAAGGAATGCGAGCACCGGGAGCGCAAAGATGAGCCCCGGCCTGCGCGTCAGCCACCGAACGTGGACGTCACCTCACTGGCGACAGCTCTCACCAAAGCTGTGAAGATGTCGAGAGACGCCACGAGATACCTGCAGGAGCTGCCCATGTTCGATGGGCGAAGCAGCGGCTGGCTCGCTTTCGAAGCTGCCTACTATGAGACTGAAGCTGTATTCTCAAGAACTGAAAACGTTTCACGATTGAGGAAGTGCGTCAGGGGGGCGGCGAGCGAAGCGATTAGCGGTTTACTGATTAGCCAACCGGAGCCGGAGACGATTATGGAAAGCTTTGAAGAGAAGATTCGGTCGTCCCGACGCGCTAGCCATGCACGAGCTGCAAAAGATGAAGACACTTGGGAAGTTGACCGACAGCCCAAGAGATTTGTGTATATTTGCTGACAAAGTGGCAAATACTGTGGCCGCTATTGAAGCATTGAAGAGGATCCATTACTTGTATAATCCAGAAACAGTCAAGACGACTATAGAAAAGTTCACGCCCACGCTGAGAGCAAATGGTACGATTACGCCGCCGCATGCAAGGATGTACCCGACCTGAAGAGGCTGGCAACTTTTCTCAGCGAGGAGGCCGACAAGTGTGGAGCGTACGCACCACTCGAGGACGTCCCTGTGGAAAGGGCGTGGAAGAAAGAACATCGAACGCACTTTCGTCGCGGACGACAACTTGGAAGAGTGCCCGCTGTGCAAGCAGAAGCATCAGTTACCTGAATGCAAGCAGTTCAGAGACGCCAACGTAGGGGACCGGTGGGAGATTGCGAAGCGGTTTCGAATATGCTTCCGATGCCTGAGGAGCACGCACCGACGAGGAACTGCAGAGCCAGAAGTGCGGCCGGGAGGGGTTGCCTGATGGCTCACCACCGCTTCTTGCACAAGAACACGGGGAGGACGCCGTCAGCACCTCCCGGGCAGTCCGTGCAGGAGGAAGTGGTCACGTCCGCGGAGCTCGTCACACAGACCCGATCGTGGAGGAAACCGGCAAGCATTTCTCAAGATCGCACCTGTCACACTCACCGGACAAGGCGGAGCACGCGTGCACACCTACGCGCTCATGGATGACGGCAGTACCGTCACGCTCGTCGAGGAAGGGCTGGCAGAATTGCTAGGCTTGCAAGGTCCGCGCGACGAAATGTGGGTGCAAGGTCTCAACGGAACGATGAAACACGCAGATAGCCGCAGAGTCGACGTCAAAATACGCGGACGCTACAGTGACGAAGAATATATGATACGCAACGCACGCACTGTATCACACCTGATGTCCACCAGACAAAGCGTCGACAAGAGGGACATTCAACACTGTGCACACCTTCAGGGTATACAAGAGCGATTGATCTATAAGAACGCCAATCCAAAGATACTGATTGGGCAAGACAACTGGGAGTTCTTGGTGGCGCTCGAGATGCGGACCGGGAGCAGAAGCCAGCCTGTCGCGTCTCGCACGAAGCTGGGATGGGTTCTGCACGGGTATAAGTCAGCACTTCAGAACATCAATGCCTTCTGCGGACACACAGTCACTTTGGATGAGCACATGGAAGAAATGATGAAAAGATTCTTCGACTTAGAGTCGCTCGGAGTGGAGCCTAGAAAGCCGAAAAGTGATCCCGAAGAGCGCGCTTTGCAAATCCTGCAAGAAAGAAGTCGAAGGATGCCAGATGGACGTTTCGAAACTGGACTCCTCTGGAAACGGGACGACTGCACGATTCCCAACAATTACGATTATGCCTTCAAAAGATTGAGAAATTTAGAAAGAAGCTCGACCGTGATGAGGACCTGAAGATGAAGTATGAAGAGAGGATAAATAACCTCCTCGTCTCAGGATACGCGGTCCCGACTACTTCGCCAGCACCACAAGGAAAAACCTGGTACCTTCCGCACTTTGCCGTGTGTAACTCAGCGAAGCCAAAGATAAGGGTGGTGCATGACGCAGCGGCAAGATCACACGGAGTCAGTCTGAACGATCTGCTCCTGTCGGGTCCTGACCTCCTGCAATCCCTGCCCGGAATCATGATGAGATTCCGACAACACCCCTTTGCAGTCTCGGCGGACATAAAAGAAATGTTCATGCAGATCAAAGTCAGACGCGAAGACAGAGACGCCCTGAGGTTTCTGTGGAGAGGGCGGGAGAGAGGAGACACGAAGCCTACGGAATATCAGATGACTTCGGTGATATTCGGAGCGACGTCGTCACCATGCACGGCACTCTACATAAAGAACAGGAACGCGGAAGAGTTCCAGGAACAATTTCCCGAGGCAGTGGAGGAAATTAAGCGAAATCATTACATGGACGATTTTATCACCAGCTTCATGAGGCCACGGAGGTGACAAAAATAGTGGACCATATTCACCGACAAGCAGGCTTTACCCTGAGAGGATGGGTGTCGAACGAGCCCATCGTAGTGCGCCAGTTCAGCACGCGCGGGCAGGACGCCGCCGTGCGCATAGGAGGAACGGCCGAGGAGAAAACGCTGGGTCTGTTGTGGCGGTGGCAAGAGGACTGCATTGGGTTTCGCGTCAATGAAGGAAGAACCCCACCGGAGGTGTTGCGCAATGAACGGCCACCAACGAAAAGGGAAGCCTTGAGTGTCATAATGTCGCTTTTCGACCCTCTCGGCTTGGTGTCACCAATAACGACCCCGGCGAAAAGGCTGATGCAGGAAACATGGCGACACGGGATCGGATGGGATGACCACATCCCAGAAGAACTACGAATTCGCTGGGTCGAATGGCTGAGCAACCTGCGCGCCTTAAAGGATCTGCGCATACCGCGATGTTACGACATAGGACCGCCGGTGGTGGAAAGAGAGCTACACACGTTCGTGGACGCCAGCGAAGAAGCATACTCGGCAGCGGTGTACATACGAATGCGGCGCGTGGACGACACAATTCACGTCGCGCTAGCCGCAGCCAAGAGCCGTGTGGCGCCGCTGAAGCCCACGTCTATTCCACGACTGGAACTACAAGGGGCCCTGCTCGGCGCGCGACTCGCGACCAAGACATGTGAAGAGCACAACTTCGAGTTCAAGAAAAAAATATACTGGAGCGATTCCCGAACAGTCCTCGCATGGATAAGGGCGGAACCTCGCGCTTTCAAGTCTTTCGTCGCTCATCGTCTAGCCGAAATCGAAGAATTAACGAAAGTAAACGAGTGGCGCTGGGTGCCGTCGCGCGACAATGTGGCGGACGATGCCACAAGAGACACGCCGGCAGGATTTGAAGCACATCACCGATGGTTCCGGGGACCGGAGTTCCTGCGCCAACCGGCGGGAGAGTGGCCGGTGGAAGTGAAAGTGCCGACCGACAAAACGAATGAAGAAAAGTGTCTAAGTGTCAGAGAAGAAAAGGCTTACACCTGTTTGCCCGATCTGTGTCGATTCGCGAAGTGGAGTAGTGTAGTGCGAACCGTGGCGCGAGTGTTGCAATTCCTGGACTTGTGCAGGCGGAGAACACACGTTACGATGGCCGCAAGACGAAAGCGCACAAAAGGCAACGCTCAGCAGGACCCCACGTGGAGCGCCTACCAGAAAAGTGATAGCAAATCGAGACCGGAGCTTAAGGTACAACAGAAAAAGTTCATGAGTCTAGACGCGTGTTACCTAAGGCGCGCCGAAGAATTGTGGCTAAGAAAAGTGCAAGATGACAGCTATGCGAGTGAAAGATTGCGCGTCATAAGCGGAAGCCCACCCTCGCCGACAGATCGACTCGCCTCCCTACGTGTGTTCGTGGGAGAGGACGGCTTATTGCGTTTGCGCGGAAGAATAACAGCGGCGAAAAGTGTAAGCGAAGACACAACAAATCCAGTCCTGTTAGACGGACAACATGAATACACGAAGATGTACGTGCAACATGTGCACGAAAGGATGTTCCATGGAGGAGTGGAAATGGTGGTAAATGAACTAAGACAAAGGTTCTGGATAACTAGAATACGGCCGACCGTGAAAGGAGTATTGAAGAATTGCCCACCATGCAAAATAAGGAAAGCGAAGCCCACTATCCCAGCCACAGGAGATCTTCCCGCGGCACGACTGGCGCACAACACACGGCCCTTCTCCTACACGGGACTAGACTACTTCGGTCCGCTGGAAGTGACCGTCGGAAGACATCGGGAGAAACGATGGGTTGCCCTATTCACCTGCATGACCATAAGGGCGATGCATCTGGAAGTGGTCGCATCACTGAGCGCGGACTCTGCCGTGTCAGCACTCAGGCGACTCATCGCGCGCAGACGCCAACCGACGGAGCTATGGTCAGACAACGCGACGTGTTTCAAGGCTGCGGATAAGGAGTTGAAGGAGGCGTGGGAAGCAACAGGAAGAGAGGCAAATGCACGCTGTATCAACTGGCGTCGCATTCCCCCCGCCGCACCCTTCATGGGCGGAGCATGGGAAAGACTGATACGCAGCGTTAAACAATCCCTGCGAGTGATACTAACAGAGAAATACCCGAGTGACGAGACCTTGCACACACTGTTAGCGGAGATAGAAAACATTGTGAACTCACGACCCACTCACTCATGTGGCCGTGACACCCGACGAGCCGGAGGCGTTAACCCCCAACCACATATTGTTGGGGCCTAACTGTCACGTTGCAGCGCCAGGCGACTTCGCGGACGTCGACACTTCTGCGCGCCGATGCTGGAAGCGCGCGCAGCGACTGGCCGACGAGTTCTGGCGGCGCTGGGTGAGGGAGCACCTGCCTTCGCTCCAACACCGGCGGGAGCCCCGCACCACCGGCGCACCCCCGAAAGTCGGGGACTTAGTCGTCGTGTGCGACGCCAACCTGCCGAGAAACGTCTGGCCGAGAGGCCGGGTGTCCAGAATCTACCCCGGGGAAGACGGCGAGGTGCGAGTCGTCGACGTCACAACGAGCAACGGGCACACCCTGCGGCGGCCGTCCCGGAAGATCGTCGTGCTCCCAGTGGAAATCGCGAGCTGCGACGGCGGGAGAAATATGCACGACACGAAATAACTAGTTAAAAATAAATAATTATTCCTGAAGTGGTTTCATTTTCCCAAACCTCACACTATGTGCCTACTGCGCATGCGCGGTGCGGCTCCCGAGGGGGTGAGAGGGCTGGGGGGCGCCTCGGTCACGTGGTACAAGCGGGGCGGGGTGACGTCGAACAAAACTCTCCGCACCCAAAACCCAGCCGCATTCACGCCCCGGGAGTCCTTAGGGATGGGCGCATGGTGTGAGGGGTTGCGCGGGGATGAGCCCCACATTGTTGTGTGGAAATTAAGATGATTGTAAGGAAAATGTAAAAATAAGTGAGAAATAAAGATTATGACGGGTGCTGAAGGGTGAGGGGCTAGGGGGGGTGAGCGTGGACCGAGAAAGAATATAAAAGAGGGGCGGTTTGGCCGTATCGGCAGCTTCGCGCCGGGCCCCGCCAGAAGAGGACCTCTCCAAAGGAAGACAAGAAACGAACCGCTGCTCCACGCTCGCCCGCCCCTCGCTTGCTCGCCCGCAGGCCCGTCAGCCGTTGAAGAGAATTGGTGTTTTGAAAATTGAACCAAAATCCCTAGGAAATCTATCACGCACAAAGTAGGAACTAAATTTTTGTTCATTAATTAAGTTATTTAATGTACCTAACACTTTATCGTCATTATCCAAACAATTAGTATATAATGATTTTCCAGTTGTAATATTGTATGTATGTGACTGTTGGGTGTTATTTATTTATTTAATATTATTAAGCAATACTGTTTTGCAGGCTGAGACAAAATTAGTACAGTCAGGATTGGTATTAAAAGTACCATGTTCCCTTATCTGTCCAAAAAGTTTTCTATCAGAATTTCATTACAACGTCAGAGCCTTAGAAACTTTTCACCTTTAACAGAGCGCAAATCTGACCACAAATGTTTGAGTTGAGATTATGCACAAAATGCTTCAGTGATTTTGCTTCCCTTGGATTGGGAGAGTCAAAACGCATAGACACTAATTTTTTTACATCTTCATTCCAGAAATCTATATGTTCAGAGTTACAAGACAATGCATGTGTCAATTTGTTACCATAGCGGCTAAACCCATTTAAACTTTCAAACAAATCATTTATGAAGGTTATTATTTCTGCTGTGAAAAAATATGATCAAAATTAAGATTAAAAGTAGAATAATCATGTTCTTGGAGATGTTGGATACTCTTCATATAAACTAGTAGTGATGTAGCTACTTGCCGACTAAAAACTTGGGCTGCAAGTTTAACCTGTAATGTATGAGCATTTAATTATTGTTTAGCAATAAACAATATAAAATCTATACTAATATATAGCTTTTGGCATATTGATCACTCTTTGTGATTAGTGACCACTTCAAAACAGAATCTTGAAGAAATTGTATACTTTAATTTACCTTCATTTTGTCATATGAAGTTGGATTTATGTGTTTCTTTGTAAGTTTTATGCTTCTTGCTCAGCCACCAAAGCCATCCCATTTGTATAGACTTTCTATACATTCCCTCTTCGCTCTTCGATAACCAATAAGGAAATGCTTTTTCTGAAAATTATTACAAAAACATTTTAACAAATGAGGTACATCATAGATATAATATAATTGGTTGGGGCCAGTTTTGTCGCAGATGTCATTCGTGCAATGATTACTTCGTAAAAGTTCAGCATTGGAATCTGATATTAACAACCAACACAAAGCAAATACTTTTTCATTATTAGTATAGCCCCGACATGTAAATGAAGTACCAGTCAAATGTAACTGTGAATCTACTAATAACTTCCCAAATTTACTTAATATGTTATATTTCTTTAAAAATAACTTCGTTTTAGGAGCATAAAGGGTTACTTTCGTCTTTAGCCTTGTTTTTTGTAACTGTACAAGACATAACTTATTTCTTAATCTGTTAATCGATGCACGTAAAATCTGCTTACGAGGGGTAGATTTATTTGGATCTAGTCTAATATGCTTAATTAACTGACATTTTACTTGACTACTACAGTTTCATTTTTTAACATTAGACACAGCAAGGGTAGTTGTTGTGGATGGGGTAACACATATTTCTAGCTGTTTTCTATTAGGTGGTATGTAAGGGTCAACATGAGATACTACTAGGTTCGGTACATTTAGATTGAAATGAATTTGAAACAACAGGTAACTCAGCAAAGTCAGAACTTATATCTACCTGTATACTATTAAAGCATTCATAGTTTATAGTCGGTTGATTTACTATATCAGAAGGGACAACTACTTTAAAAATAAAAGGTTCTATATGATTATTAGTGGGTGTTATTTCTAAATGTTTCTCTAAATTTATATTCATGGTTTAAACACGAATTGCACAAGGTTTTAATTTTAATTTTTCATTAATATGTTCGGCATGAAAATGTTTATGACAAAAACGAATACGGCTACGTATAATAAAAGGTATGTTTTGTAAATATGGACAAACCTCTAACCACTTACCTAACCTCTTACCCACCTTGCTTGGTTTGTGAAGGGAACACAAAAAAAATATTATTTGGTTCCCGAGTCTTACACCCGAGAACAATGCACTTATTTACCATAGTTCTTACAAAAATAAAAGTATTTTAACACAAATTCAACAATAAACTATAATTACTCGTTTGAGCCGGTAAACACTAAGGTCACTTAACGCTATTGTATCTTTTACGAAAACATAAGTACACACAAATAATAAAAAGGAAAAAAACGCCTTTGATTGCAAACTCGCACCAGAATCCGTGATTAGAAAGTTATTGCATTCCAATTATAAGATTCGTTGTATAAGCACAATAGAAAATGGCGGCAAACGAGATACGTTCGAGACATTTTAATACTAGTGACATAAGATACTACGTCACACACACACTAATATAAATATGAGTAAGATGAACGCCATCCATATTAAAATAGTGAGATAGCTAGCATAGCTTAACGTGCAACTTTTTTATTCTGAGTTGGACGGGCCTGATTGTAAGACTGCGTAAGACAAATGTTTGTTTTCGACATTGACAAATTGACAAATGTGTTGACAAATTTGACATTTGATTTCAGATTGTATGACAATTTGAGATCACAGACCAACGAGAATTTATAACATGGAAAATGTTTATAACTATATCCACTCAAACGTCCCGACCTCCAATTTTGACGTAAGCTGTCATTTTTATAGGAAAATACACTAGTAATGAAAAATCGTCCTTAATTCAAAATATATTATAAAAAGCGTTATGAAAAAAATATATATAATGCTTGAAGAAAGTACCTTTAATGTAACATTGGCCAAAAAGACATTAGCAATAGGCATATTTAAAAAAAAACAGGCAAACTCGTGTGTTGTTTAAGAACAACGACGAGTGGTGCGCAGGATTTTTTAAAAATGTAAATATTGATTTTTAACTCTCTTATTGTTGTTATATAGTTTATTAAAAGATACCTTTACATTAATAATTATCAATTATCTAAAAATAAGCCATATTCGACGCGTGATTCGAAGTTTTTTAGACACGAAAGTAAATCACGGTCGTTGTTTGTCGGTTTTCATTAAATATTTCTGTGTTAATTCTATGAAAAAATGATAAATAAAGTGTTAGAGAGAGAAAACATATCATAAAGAATAAATAGGTGTCATTTGATAATTGAAAATATATCAAAACAATTCAATATTTTAATTGATTTCCAGTATTCCGTAGAAAGTCGCGTACCATTTTTTGTAAGATCAGAGTTTGCGTTCCAAAGTTTTTGTTCAAACTAGAATGTGTGATATGTTTGATGTTGGATGTGATTGTTATAAATTAAGTATGATGAAGCCAATTATATGGTGATTTAAATTTTCAATATCAAAGAATTAATTTATTAATTCAGTTTAAATATTTCAATATTTCCTCTCCAAATATGCATCCAAACCGTGGAAAGACGAGTTGGATACATTCGAGCCAAAATCACAAGAGCTCGCCGAGGACAGGGTCAAATGGAATGATAAAGGGGAAGCCTTGCCCAGCAGTGGGACACAATCTAGGCTATTAAAAATAGATATATATACGGAATGGAAGCTGCCATCAGGGACCGCAAACCGTTACGTACATTATGATAAAGTATAGATGCGCGACTGCGAATAATCCGAACATTGAAATGATCTACTATTAAGCTAAAAACAAATTATAAGACTGCCGGACGCGGCTGAAGAGTGGTACAATATTCAGGGTCTCTTGGACGCGGCGCGGCAGAATCTTCAATTTTCTAAATATCTTCAGCTGCGTTCATCAGCCGCATCTTATAAATTGTACCCGGCTTTACTAACGTAGTTATTCTGATACAAAACTAGTATTACAATTGGAAAAATTTATTGAAATAAAAAAGAAAAATAATAAAATACATTTTCAATTTTAGGTCATCAATGGAACAGCAAGAATGCTCGTGAGTGTTTTATTTTTTATTTCAGTGATAGAGTGCATGCATAGTTTGTGTCAATTAAACAAATAAAAAACCATCACTAGTGCTAAGAGTTAACTTGAACTTTATATTGAGCGGGCAGTGCGGTAATGGGGGAGACCGAGGCCCGGGCAGAGGCAGATGCAGAAGCCGAGGCAGAGGCAGAGGCACTGTGCCGGGCTACTATGCTGGGCCAAATAAAAAAAAAACTAAATAAATCGTACAAATCTTTAATTATTAGTTTATAGATTTGAAATTGTCAGTATTTATTCCTAAATATTTACTCATTGATTGAAATAATAATAATTGTTTATTTTTATTTTGTTTTAATTTTCAACCACCACTTACCTACCCTTATTCGTAATTTTTAAATACTATTACAATTTTTGATTGTAATGGATTACGCTACACCTACCAGTACCTTTACCTATACAAATCTCGTCGGAATTAAGGATATTTTCTTAAAAATCTACCATAAACTATAATTTGGTTTCTAAACCAAACACTATAAAAAAGGATAACAGCTTTGCATGTCTCGATCGCTAAAATTTCATTAATGCAAAATCAATAAATACATTAAAAAACTAGGTATAACAATGTTAACATTTGATAGGACTAAGTCATTTATATTCCATTCATGTTATTACACGTAGATAGTAACTTATTTATTGGCCCCCGCGCTGTTTTAAACCGGTTAAAATCTGTATCAAATATCGTCTGTACAAGAACTTACATGGGCGGCCATCTTTCAAGCTTTTTTTCACCAGTGTTGCCAACTTAGTGGATTTTCCACAAAATCTGGTAGTTTGATCCTGGTTGGGAAACATTGCTTTTAGTGGATTTTAAATGGTTTGGGGGCTGGCGAAAATTATTGAAAAGCTGCCATTATCAAATCCGACACATCATTGTTTTTTGAAAATATGATGTCATATATTGTAATCAAATATCCAAAAATAGACTAGGACGAATTTCCGTGCTTTCCGGCGTTTTTGCCATACCTATTACTGGAATCAAGTATAACAGCTCACACAATAGGTCCCATTTAAATGTAATAATGAATTCCGTGGTGCTTTACAGCTGGCTTCTCCGGCTGTAAAAGTCTTTTTGGGAGGTCATTTACCTCTTTTGTTCAATGTCACCCGCTTTGCACGGAGGGAAGTGGACATTATTTATTTCCAACTCCTCCTATTAATTTAACTTTCTGATTCATTTCGTTGCGGGTTAAAGACAAGTTAGACATTGTCGGAGACTCGCCGAGCTTCAATGCTCGGTGTCATTACATTGCGTGCCACTGTTGATCTGCTTACAGGAGTTGCAGGGCTGGGTGTGAGGGCGGGACAGTCTCCTTAATATCCAAAAATGTAATAAAATAAATAAATAAATACACCCAACAGTCACATTTATAGTCTCGACCCCACACAAAGAACTAGTCTTGTGTCGTGGGTATCAGGAACTACAACAGACTTTTCGGTCTCACTAATAGCCAGACCCGAAACAAATACCTCTACTTCACACAGATATTTGTTTCGGTGCGGGAATCGAACCCGAACAATATTATGTTAATATATTAATTAGGATTAATGTTTAAAAAATGTTGCAAAAAAACTGAAATACAAACTGAAAATATGACTTCCTGACATCTATGCATGCCCAGCATTAATTGTGTAACAGCGCCATCTACCGATAAATATAGAGGTACCCAGCGTTAATTGTGTAACAGCGCCTGTCTGCGCCCCGGGCCGCCATGTTGTTTACAACAAATGCGTCGGTAGATTTACTTGTATTTTCTTTTAGTGAATTTGCAAATGTAATGACCAAAAGGATTGCTTTGTGCAGTAATTAATGTGCAGTGAATACGTGTATTAAACGTGCAGTGTTTTTTTTTTTATTGCAATGAATGGCGAGACGAGCAAGCCGTTCGCCTGATGGTAAGCGATACGACCGCTCATGAACAGTTGCAACATTCCACTGCGCTCGCCATCCTGAGACATAAGATGTTAAGTCTCAATATGTCCAGTAGTTACTCTGGCTACAATGTCCTTCAATCCGAAACACAACAGTGCATTACGCAGTGTTGTTTCACGGTAGAAATAGACATTGCGGTGGTACCTACCCAGATGGCCTCTCACATATGAGAGACCTACCACCAGTGAAGTGACGTCAAGGAAACAATTGAATATTTGGAAAATAATGCTCGTAACTTATAAGAAATCATTACTCATCAATTCAATAATCAAAAATGTAAATATTCTCTCCAAATATTTGTTTGATTTCTATGAATGTAACAATCACAAACAGTAGACACTTCGTAATTTTATAAATACACGTATTGTTGTTGCATCCTAATTAATTCAATTGAAAATGTTTATTATTATCTAAATTCATGTTTGTTCGATTTCGTTTTTTGTGTTTATTTACTACCCCTTCATATTAGTTTCATATAAATATTTAAATGAATAATGTGTAAAGTCAATGTACCAAATGTCAGAATTTTAATAAAATCTAATTTTATTTATGATGAAAGATTTCTGTTACTTATAATACACATGCTTATGTAAATATAATCCAATATAAGAGGCTTTACATTTTTTCGTATCTTTCGTACCTCCGATTCAGGTACGCCCAGTTGGGAACCTTGGTAAAATTGTAGCTACGTAAGGCAAAAGTGTACTTTATTTCAACTTGAGATGTCATCTTTGTAATATACACATTTGTATATTTCGACGAATACTTTTGAATGTATAAATGAAATGAAATAAATAGTTGTTTATATCATTTGAAGGGTTTTTTTCTAATCTACACAAATACTATCTGAACTTGAAAAAAATTACATCAATCGCATTATTTTGCTATTTTTTTATATCACACTAAAATGAACCCTATTTCAATGATAGTAGGTTACTTTTTGCTTGAAGCCGCGCCTGGCGTTTCCGACTTTCTAACCGTCTACAGTCATGACAAACGACAGTCTAGGGTAAAGATGAGACGTATTTACGATACCAGGTATTCACTTCGAATTACGGCGCCCTGGTACGAGCAGAAAATACTTATAAGTATGAAAGTACGTCGATGCGCGGAGAGATCTGGAAACTACACATGAAAATACTTGCATAGGAAAACGATTCATAATAGAATATTAATAAGAACCACAATCGTATCTGTCAATAACACATACTTTAAACTTCAAAGTATTTTTTTATTCATACTATTTTGCTCTTTATGTGCCTTCAAATACGGGTTGAATTCCTATGCAAGTATTTTCAAATTTAGGCGCCGCTATACGTCGGTGCGCGAGGAACTTGGAGCACTATACATAAAAATACTTCCATAGAAAAACTATCCTTAACTTAGTATAAATAAGAATCACAATCGTATTCGTGAATAGAAAATACTTACAAAGTATTTTTTTTATTTATGCGTTTTTGCTCCTTATTTGTTATGAAATACGAATTGAATTCCTATGCAAGTATTTTATAGACGCTGCGCCGCGGCTGGGGACGCGAAGGGTTGCTGACTCATACTTACAAAATACTTTTACAATATTTTAGACCCTGGTTTTGAACCCTAGTATTTTTACGTACTTCTACTTAGAAGCCCTGGTACTTGATTTTGCAAGTATATCTCATCCCTAGTCTAGGGGTTAAGCGAGTCGGCCGTCTGTAGTACTACTTGGTCTGTGGATACATTATTTTGCAACGCCGTTGTCATTAAATTCCTGGCAAACATAATGTTAGTGTGCTTGCAAATACGTGCTATTTATAAAATATTAGGCGTTTTTATATTATGATATTTTGTTTATTCTTTTATTTACTATTAATTAAAGTCATCTAAAACGTACGAATGTTTTATTAAAATATCTGTGTTTGGCAAGTAAAGCACTGCATTTCTGCCTACAAGGAGCGCACGCCCCTTACATACATAGTCTATAAAATCATATTTCATCATTTCACCAGTATGTAATTTGTATTTAAATATGATTTCTAAAACACATAATTAAACAAAAAAAAATACCGATCAAAGTTCATCGATCATCCATTTGTTATTTTCTTACATCTCGTTCTTACTTGGCAACATTAAATCGTAACCCGGAACTCGGGAGTCACTAAGCAATAATGGCAAAACGCAAACGTAACAAAAATTGGTTATGTGATTATGGGTATATTTTTTTGTTTTTTTATAACATAAGAATAACTTTAAGTACTAAAATATGGATATCAAAAGAAAGCTTATAGTATATACTTTATTTACAAATGGATTTTACTGGTATGTAACATGATTTAATTGGTGAAAACATGATTTGAAAATGAAAAACCATTGAAATTCGATCTGTATAGATTTTTTATTATTTGTTTACAACACATTTGAATTATATTTGTAAAATAATTGTCACATCTAATAATTCTGCATAGTTTTAGATACTTAAAGGTATTTTTTATTTCCCTGTAGCTAGAATAGGTACTAGGATATAATGCTTTATGTTTATGAATATTGAAATATTTACGTTCCAAATATTTAATATTTCTTTCCCACGTTTTTAAGCGGTAAATTGTGGGTGTTAACATAGGCCACCCCCCTCCCCAATGATTTCCACAGTGACCTGTTGGAGGCAGCCTGCATCCTAATAGATGATTACTAAACTGAAAATTCCCGTATCTGTATCAGCCCACTTACGTCCCACTGCAGAGCACAGGCCTCGAGAGATCGATTGAGAGTGGTTAGGCCATATAGCCCTCCGCGCTGGCCTAATTCGGGTTGGCGGATTTACATACCATAGAAATTTTTATACATCGCTGTGCTTCATCGTTTTAGCGCGTGGTGATTGACTATTAAAGAATCAATACACACATGACTCCGAATAGTCAGAGGTGTGCCCTAGGATTTGAACCCGCGACCACCGTGAAAATGTTGGCAGTAGCATCTAGTCCGTTTACCAACAGAAAACTCCCAGATGAATAAAATCTTAAGGCCACATGTAATTAGTAAATAGGCAGTATTGAAAGGCCTCTTTCAGACTAGTGGCAAAAGTGCATGAAGAACAATATCCTTAGTAAATTGTTTGTCATTGTAAAAATCAAAAGGATTTTGTAAATCTCGAATAATATCTCTTGCACTTATCGTCCTGCGTTCGGTGTCCTTACCGAATGCAGAACGATAAGTATCATCAATATAATTGTCGTACTCCTCCTCTCTGCTGCAATCCATTGTATTGAAAATGGAAAAAGCCTAATGCAAAAACATGGACGTAATATGCAAAACACATAAAATGAAATTACATTCACAGCTGTCACTTTTACGTCTTCAATCGACACCATGCGTTGCGTAAAATAGCTGTTGACTTTCTTTACCTGAGGGCCTCTTTAAGTGAACGCATAGTGTCACTCATCACTCAAGTATTGTTTATGAATCAAAATTGACAATTCTGTGCGTTTGGCTACACTATGCGTCCTCATAGTATTGTTTGTGAATACGGGTGTAAGGCTCAGTTGCACCAAGTAACTTTGCCAATACCTTTGCCTATGAAAATGTAATCGCCATACATTTGAGATGTATTTGACCTTGCGAATGTATGGAATTGACAGTTTCAAGGGCAAAGGTATTGGCAAAGTTACTTGGTGCAATTGAGCCTAACCACTCACACGTCCACGTCACTGTCACTTATTTTGACAGAAATCTTCCGATTCCCGCGTTTTCAATATTCATAAACATAAAGCATTATATCCTAGTACCTATTCTAGCTACAGGGAAATAAAAAATACCTTTAAGTATCTAAAACTATGCAGAATTATTAGACGTAACAATTATTTTACAAATATAATTCAAATGTGTTGTAAACAAATAATAAAAATTCTATACAGATCGAATTTCAATGGTTTTTCATTTTCAAATCATGTTTTCACCCATTAAATCATATTACATACCAATAAAATCCATTTGTAAATAAAATATATACAATAAGCTTTCTTTTGATATCCATATTTTAGTACCTAAAGTTATTCTTATCTTATAAAAAACCAAAAAAATATACCCATAATCACATAACCAATTTTTGTTACGTTTGCGTTTTGCCATTATTACTTAGTGACTCCCGAGTTCCGGGTTACGATTTAATGTTGCCAAGTAAGAACGAGACGTAAGAAAATAACACCTGGATGATCGATGAACTTTGATCGGTATTTTTTTTGTTTAATTATGTGTTTTAGAAATCATATTTAAATACAAATTACATACTGGTGAAATGATGAAATATGATTTTATAGACTATGTATGTAAGGGGCGTGCGCTCCTTGTAGGCAGAAATGCAGTGCTTTACTTGCCATACACAGATATTTTAAAAAAGCATTTGTTTTTTTTAGATGACTTTAATTAATAGTAAATAAAAGAATAAACAAAATATCATAATATAAAAACGCCTAATATTTTATAAATAGCATGTATTTGCAAGCACACTAACATTATGTTTGCCAGGAATTTAATGACAACTGCAAAATAATGTATCCACAGACCAAGTAGTACTACAGACGGCCGACTCGCTTAACCCCTAGACTAGGGATGAGATATACTTGCAAAATCAAGTACCAGGGCTTCTAAGTACGAGTACGTAAAAATACTATTGTTCAAAACCAGGGTCTAATATATTGTAAAAGTATTTTGTAAGTTCTAATTTCGAATCGGCCCTGGTATATGCAGCGTTGTTGCCCACTTAATTAATCAGAGTATAAAAACTGGCGTGTATCCTGATAAACTTAAAGTAGGTTGTGTAAGGCCAATTCACAAAAAGGGTAGGCGCGACGACTTACTTAATTATCGTCCCTTTACACTTCTTTCTACTATTGACAAAATATTCGAGCGTTATATCAGTGCACAAATATATGAATTTTACCAAACTCATAATATTATCTACAATAATCAATACGGCTTCCAAGCTGGGAAGGGAACCAACGAGCTCTTACTTAACTTTACCGATCAAATCAATGAAGACTTAAATCATAAAAAACAAGTACTTGCACTTTTTATTGACTTTTCTCGGGCATTTGACACTCTAAGACACAAGTTGTTAATAAGTAAACTCGATGATTGCGGTATACGTGGCCCCCTGCTGGATTGGTGTAAAAGCTACCTCAATAACCGATCTTTTACAGTTAAGATCGATAACACCTATAGTAAATCTGTAACATCAACAGAGGGCACGGCTCAAGGGTCCGTATTAGGCCCGTTACACTTTTTATCATATGTAAACGACATGAGAAATATTATTGAACATTGTACATGCTACCAATTTGCTGATGACACTTGTCTCATAACTGCTGACACAGACCCGCAAAGAGCCTGTGCTCGGTTACAATCCGACTTCAATTCCCTATTAAATTGGTGCCATGATGCTGGACTCATTATAAATACTAGTAAAACCAAACTTGTTATAATTAAATCCCCACACAACACTAATACACAGTCACTGAATCTTATAGCCCATGAACACTCTTGTTTGCACAACCACCACTCCAATTACAACTCATGCGACTGTCCAAACATAAAAGTTGTAGACACTCACACGTATCTTGGTTTACATATCGACAGTAAACTCAACTGGCATTATCATGTTGAACACGTCTGCTCCAAGTTGAGACAATTCCTGGCAAATATTATAATATTAAAAAAACGTCTACCATATAAAATCAAATTGATGTTGTGCAATTCATTAGCGGAATCCTATGTCAATTATGGTCTTAGTTGTTATGGCCGTACTTACAAAACGTATTTAAACCAAATTTATAATTTGCAAACCAAAATTTTAAAAAATATAGTATCGCATAAGATTAGAGACCAGTTTAAAGACGACTATAGAAAATTGTTTAGTTATTGTAAATCTTACCTATTCATGTCAACGTTGAGTATACTTTACTTGTGAAATATTATTTTAATAATGAACTGAAAACAGAAATTAACCATCCTATATATACGCGTGCCATCGCACAAAACAAGTTAGTGACGCCGCGGGCGAACAATACTTACGGCGAGCGAACGGCCTCATACCTTGTGCCGCGTTTAATTAACAGACTACCCCCAGATTTACGCGATAGTTTAACAGCAAAGAACATCAAATATAAACTCAAGACTTACTTTTTAAATAATCTAAATGTAAATAAATAATAATCTTTGAATGAATCTCAAAACTCCTATTACCATTACAGTATAAATGTCTTGTTATAAGTTATAACCCCTTTGTCAACTCCGATAGCATCTATATAAACCCTAGTGGTTTCTTATGCTATTTACTAACAATTATTGTATATTTTGTTAAGCAAGTTAAATAAAAGAAAAAAAAATAGTATGAGTCGGCAACCCTTCGCGTCCCAGCCGCGGCGCAGCGTCTATAAAATACTTGCATAGGAATTCAATTCGTATTTCATAACAAATAAGGAGCAAAAACGCATAAATAAAAAAAATACTTTGTAAGTATTTTCTATTCACAAATACGATTGTGATTCTTATTTATATTAAGTTAAGGATAGTTTTTCTATGGAAGTATTTTTATGTATAGTGTTCCAAGTTCCTCGCGCACCGACGTATAGCGGCGCCTAAATTTGAAAATACTTGCATAGGAATTCAACCCGTATTTGAAGGCACATAAAGAGCAAAATAGTATGAATAAAAAAATACTTTGAAGTTTAAAGTATGTGTTATTGACAGATACGATTGTGGTTCTTATTAATATTCTATTATGAATCGTTTTCCTATGCAAGTATTTTCATGTGTAGTTTCCAGATCTCTCCGCGCATCGACGTACTTTCATACTTATAAGTATTTTCTGCTCGTACCAGGGCGCCGTAATTCGAAGTGAATACCTGGTATCGTAAATACGTCTCATCTTTACCCTAGACTGTCGTTTGTCATGACTGTAGACGGTTAGAAAGTCGGAAACGCCAGGCGCGGCTTCAAGCAAAAAGTAACCTACTATCATTGAAATAGGGTTCATTTTAGTGTGATATAAAAAAATAGCAAAATAATGCGATTGATGTAATTTTTTTCAAGTTCAGATAGTATTTGTGTAGATTAGAAAAAAACCCTTCAAATGATATAAACAACTATTTATTTCATTTCATTTATACATTCAAAAGTATTCGTCGAAATATACAAATGTGTATATTACAAAGATGACATCTCAAGTTGAAATAAAGTACACTTTTGCCTTACGTAGCTACAATTTTACCAAGGTTCCCAACTGGGCGTACCTGAATCGGAGGTACGAAAGATACGAAAAAATGTAAAGCCTCTTATATTGGATTATATTTACATAAGCATGTGTATTATAAGTAACAGAAATCTTTCATCATAAATAAAATTAGATTTTATTAAAATTCTGACATTTGGTACATTGACTTTACACATTATTCATTTAAATATTTATATGAAACTAATATGAAGGGGTAGTAAATAAACACAAAAAACGAAATCGAACAAACATGAATTTAGATAATAATAAACATTTTCAATTGAATTAATTAGGATGCAACAACAATACATGTATTTATAAAATTACGTAGTGTCTACTGTTTGTGACTGTTACATTCATAGAAATCAAACTAATATTTGGAGAGAATATTTACATTTTTGATTATTGAATTGATGAGTAATGATTTCTTATAAGTTACGAGCATTATTTTCCAAATATTCAATTGTTTCCTTGACGTCACTTACACTGCACGTTTAATACACGTATTCACTGCACATTAATCACTGCACAAAGCAATCCTTTCTGGTCATTACATTTGCAAATTCACTAAAAGAAAATAAAAGTAAATCTATCGACGCATTTGTTGTAAACAACATGGCGGCCCGGGGCGCAGACAGGCGCTGTTACACAATTAACGCTGGGTACCTCTATATTTATCGGTAGATGGCGCTGTTACACAATTAATGCTGGGCATGCATAGAATGGCTTAACACATCATTATTCGCCAATAGATGTCAGGAAGTCATATTTTCAGTTTGTATTTCAGTTTTTTTTTTGCAACATTTTTTAAACATTAATCCAAATTATTAATATTCCTATTTCCTAATTAATATCCTAATTAATATATTAACATAATATTGTTCGGGTTCGATTCCCGCACCGAAACAAATATCTGTGTGAAGTAGAGGTATTTGTTTCGGGTCTGGCTATTAGTGAGACCGAAAAGTCTGTTGTAGTTCCTGATACCCACGACACAAGACTAGTTATTTGTGTGGGTTCGAGACTATAAATGTGACTGTTGGGTGTATTTATTTATTTATTTAATTACATTTTTGGATATTTAGGAGACTGTCCCGCCCTCACACCCAGCCCTGCAACTCCTGTAATCCAGGATCAACAGTGGCACGCAATGTAATGACACCAAGCACTGAAGCTAATACGGCGAGTCTCCGGGAATGTCTAACTTGTCTTTAACCCGCAACGAAATGAATCAGAAAGTTAAATTAATAGGAGGAGTTGGAAATAAATAATGTCCACTTCCCTCCGTGCAAAGCGGGTGACAAAACATTGAACTAAAGAGGTAAATGACCTCCCAAAAAGACTTTTACAGCCGGAGAAGCCAGCTATAAAGTACCACAGAATTCATTATTACATTTAAATGGGTTCTATTGTGTGAGCTGTTATACTTGATTCCAGTAATAGGTATGGCAAAAACGCCGGAAAGCACGGAAATTCGTCGTAGTCTATTTTTGGATATTTGATTACAATATATGACATCATATTTTCAAAAAACAATGATGTGTCGGATTTGATAATGGCAGCTTTTCAATAATTTTCGCCAGCCCCCAAACCATTTAAAATCCACTAAAAGCAATGTTTCCCAACCAGGACCAAACTACCAGATTTTGTGGAAAATCCACTAAGTTGGCAACACTGGTGAAAAAAAGCTTGAAAGATATTGCAGGAGGATAAGTAATTGTTGTAAACACCCCACGCTTTGTAACAATAAAATATATGTATTTTACTCCATTCTCTTATCTTAAATTCAGTATCAATTATTTTTACTTTTTTAGTTGTATATCTTATTAAAGCGTGTATTTTAGTTTTTTTTAACTATTATTTAATATAGTGTTTGGTTTAGAAACCAAATTATAGTTTATGGTAGATTTTTAAGAAAATATCCTTAATTATGACGAGATTTGTATAGGTAAAGGTACTGGTAGGTATAGCGTAATCCATTACAATCAAAAATTGTAATAGTATTTAAAAATTACGAATAAGGGTAGGTAAGTGGTGGTTGAAAATTAAAACAAAATAAAAATAAACAATTATTATTATTTCAATCATTGAATAAATATTTAGGAATAAATACTGACAATTTCAAATCTATAAACTAATAATTAAAGATTTGTACGATTTATTAAGTTTTTTTTTTATTTGGCCCGGCATAGTAGCCCGGCACAGTGCCTCTGCCTCTGCCTCGGCTTCTGCCTCTGCCTCTGCCCGGGCCTCGGTCTCCCCCATTTCCACACTGCCCGCTCAATGTAAAGTTCAAGTTAACTCTTAGCACTAGTGATGGTTTTTTATTTGTTTAATTGACACAAACTATGCATGCACTCTATCACTGAAATAAAAAAATAAAACACTCACGAGCATTTGCTTTTCCATTGATGACCTAAAATTGAAAATGTATTTTATTATTTTTCTTTTTTATTTCAATAAATTTGTCCAATTGTAATACTAGTTTTGTATCAGAATAACTACGTTAGTAAAGCCGGGTACAATTTATAAGATGCGGCTGATGAACGCAGCTGAAGATATTTAGAAAATTGAAGATTCTGCCGCGCCGCGTCCAAGAGACCCTGAATATTGTACCACTCTTCAGCCGCGTCCGGCAGTCTTATAATTTGATTTTGGCTTAATAGTAGATCATTTCAATGTTCGGATTATTCGCAGTCGCGCATCTATACTTTATCGTAATGTACGTAACGGTTTGCGGTCCCTGATGGCGGATTCCATTCCGTATATATATATATATTTTTAATAGCCTAGATTGTGTCCCACTGCTGGGCAAAGGCTTCCCCTTTATCATTCCATTTGACCCTGTCCTCGGCGAGTTCTTGTGATTTTGGCTCGAATGTATCCAACTCGTCTTTCCACGGTTTGGATGCATATTTGGAGAGGAAATATTGAAATATTTAAACTGAATTAATAAATTAATTCTTTGATATTGAAAATTTATTATATGAAAATTTATTATAAGTATTTATAAGTGTTTATGCATAATCATAGTTGTATATGTGTATGTATGTGTGTATGTATGTATGTATGTATGTATGTGTATATGTGTGTATATATATATGAATATATATTATATATAATATTAATTATAAATAATTCGTCTATAATTCTTATTTTACTGGAGCTTGTTTCCTTTATTTCCTAGACTGCCCCTCTCTTCTTCTCCTTATCTCGTATCCATCCAAAGGTTGTCTGTAAGAAATCGCCTAGAGCGATAAGACCGCCTTCTGTACTTTTTATTTTATATTATATGTTAATGTTGTCCTCTTTATGTGCAGTTAAGAATAAATAAATAAATAAATAAATAATTTAAATCACCATATAAATTGGCTTCATCATACTTAATTTATAGACTATCGGTACATCGAAGTGTTGAGGTGTATATACAACAACGCCACCATGTCGGTCCGAGTACAGGATCAGAGCACGAAGGCTATTCCACTACAGAGAGGCGTGAGACAGGGAGATGTCATATCTCCGAAACTGTTCACTGCCGCGCTGGAAAATGCCTTCAAGCTCTTGCAGTGGAAAGGATTCGGCATCAACATCAACGGCGAGTATATTACTCACCTTCGATTTGCCGACGATATTGTAGTCTTGGCAGAATCGCTGGAAGACCTTAGCACTATGCTCGAAGACCTTAATCGAGTTTCCCAACAGGTGGGTCTTAAAATGAACATGGATAAAACGAAGATCATGTCGAATATCCATGTTGTGCCCACCCCCATTGGAGTTGGGGGCTCGACTCTCGAAGTTGTAGACGAATATGTCTATTTAGGACAAGTGGTCCGGTTAGGCAGGTCCAACTTCGAGAGAGAGGTCAATCGTCGAATCCAACTCGGTTGGGCAGCGTTCGGGAAACTTCGCGACGTCTTCTCGTCCAAAATACCTCAGTGCCTAAAATCGAAAGTCTTCGATAGTTGTGTGTTACCAGTGATGACATACGGCACCGAGACGTGGCCTCTCACTGTGCGCCTCATTAAAAGGCTCAAAGTCACTCAACGAGCCATGGAGCGGGCTATGCTCGGTGTTTCCCTACGACATCGAATCAGAAATGAGGAGATCCGTAGGAGAACCAAGGTTACCGACATAGCCCATAGGATTGGCAAGTTGAAGTGGCAGTGGGCCGGGCACATAGCTCGTAGAACCGATGGCCGTTGGGGCCGAAAGGTTCTCGAGTGGAGGCCACGTACAGGCAAGCGAAGTGTTGGACGCCCGCCTACAAGGTGGACGGACGATCTGACTAAGGTCGCAGGAAGTCGCTGGATGCAGGCCGCTTCCAACAGGTCATTGTGGAGATCATTGGGGGAGGCCTATGTTCAGCAGTGGACTTCCTGTGGCTGATATGATGATGATGATGATGATACTTAATTTATAACAATCACATCCAACATCAAACATACCACACATTCTAGTTTGAACAAAAACTTTGGAACGCAAACTCTGATCTTACAAAAAATGGCGTGCGACTTTCTACGGAATACTGGAAATCAATTAAAATATTGAATTGTTTTGATATATTTTCAATTATCAAATAGCACCTATTTATTCTTTATGATATGTTTTCTCTCTCTAACACTTTATTTATCATTTTTTCATAGAATTAACACCGAAATATTTAATGAAAACCGACAAACAACGACCGTGATTTACTTTCGTGTGTAAAAAACTTTGAATCACGCGTCGAATATGGCTTATTTTTAGATAATTGATAATTATTAATGTAAAGGTATCTTTTAATAAACTATATAACAACAATAAGAGAGTTAAAAATCAATATTTACATTTTTAAAAAATCCTGCGCACCACTCGTCGTTGTTCTTAAACAACACACGAGTTTGCCTGTTTTTTTTTTAAATATGCCTATTGCTAATGTCTTTTTGGCCAATGTTACATTAAAGGTACTTTATTCAAGCATTATATATTTTTTTTTCATAACGCTTTTTATAATATATTTTGAATTTAGGACGCTTTTTCATTACTAGTGTATTTTCCTATAAAAATGACAGCTTACGTCAAAATTGGAGGTCGGGACGTTTGAGTGGATAAAGCTTTTTATTTTATTGTGAAACTTAAACATCGTTACACATCTATAATTAGTATGCTGAAAAGTCACGAAAAATAATAATATTATTATTAGCAAGTGTGACATTTCTAAACGCGTTGTTCATGGAAATACGATTTCGCCATTGTCCTTTGCCCTTAAAGACGTCGCTGTTGCCTGCTATCCTTTTCTTTAGAGTGACAATGAATGAAGTTCACATGAAGTTTTTTTGCTTCACTTTTATATACGGAATGCAATCTCCATTTGGGTATAAGCTTCTTGATCTGAACAATGGATTCTTTTGTTGTGTGCACACTATTCTTTGGTGATTACACAGGTGATTACTATGGGCGAGTTCCATTTGGCGTTCTCGGCGCTCAAAACACTCATTTCGCCGTTCCATTTGACGATCACGATCGTCGTGGTCGCGGTGAACTCGTCATTGATGACGTCATGACAAACGCTCACGCGACGCTCACGACGACTCATGTCAAGAGGTGGGTCATGGTGCGCGTTGAGAATATTGGCGGGACTTAGAAATGTCAAAACAACAAAAATGTCACCGGAGAAAATTACTTTAAACGCACCTAACCTTTTTATAGCTATTTTAAAATATTTATTCTTAGATTATATACTCGTCTAGATTGAGCAATGTCAACAAACGATGCGCTAAAAGTGTCCTCCACAGTGTCCTCACTTTCGTTGATATGTGTGAGTACCGGTCGTGTAATTATTGTAATCCAACTGTCAAGGTGTGTGTGTTTAGGGATGCCTACTCCAGATTATTAACTTAACTTTTCCCCATTATTTGATATACAAAATAGGTTAAATAAAATACTTTTTCTTTATTTAAAGTAATCATACTTTTAATTATATTTATAACGCATTTTAGTAAAAACAATAAAGATCTAAACCCATCTCCTAGTGTTTGTTTCCGAATAGAATTAACTCTTTGGATTTATTGCCTGGGCTGTTATCTGATTTCTGTATTTATGTAAAATATAAATCATCATAAGTAAAATGTTCGGAACACACAACTGAAGTCATGTGAGGCTACGAATGGTCTTCTTTTCGTTTCCGCTGTGTAATGTCTCTCCAGCAATTTGCTAGTACGGAATCCGTAGTCTAAAAATATTATTAGGACCTTGAATAAGTTCTCGCTGTTTCTTCAAAGATGACAATAGCAGTACCCCGTTTGTGAAATTTTGAAAGGTAATACACATGCAAGGCAAAGAATTAATAAAATTACTATGAAGTGCATGTCGTCGTGGGTTTCATTAATATCGTGTAGGTAAGTATTATTTACTCATTAAATAAATAATGCCATTCTTCTTGTTGTTATTCTGATCGAAATATTATGTAATGATATTTGTGTTTTATAGTTTCTCCCATAGTTTCAACAAATCTTCCTAGTAATAAATTGACAACACTGGCCAATGAAACTCATCTTCGAAATAATGAATTACAAGTTCATGTTTTTTTTCAAATAATAGTGGTTTAACAATAATGTTACCGATAGAAAGTGATATTGGTATACAGTTTTCCCACACAATTGCGATACAATTCGACAGCACAAACCGGCATAATTAATTATTTTTCGGGAGCACGCTATCCATATGTAGTTCAAATGACAGTGACGTACGTGAGAAGCGAGTCTACCAAATTTAGTAGACTATTTTTGAGCCGTGCGGTGAGGTGTGATGTGTCATCTAGACGAGTATATAATCTAAGATATTTATTATAGGTCTACCAGAATCTCATGGCATTTTGGGAAATTTGAATTTACGCATCGCAACACTGGGGTAATTGCATGAACATATTTTGATACTTTCAATAATTGTAATTAATTATTATTTCAAATTAACATTATCTTTATAGTAAAACTTTGTGAATAAAGTACATAATGTTTTAAGTATAAATATATAGGTTATTATACATTAAAATGACTTCAAGATTGTACTTACAGATTAATAGCCACTTAAAATATGTAAATAAGATATTTTTCAGTTCGAAATTATGAAATACATACGTGCCTTACGAGTATTTATAATATAGAGCGACCGCTGGTATTCCCAAAACGTAAATAAAAATGGTGGTACCGAGCCACCACTTTCGTTTTAATTTTCTCCTCTTATTAGTTCACACTTAATCAAACAACTTTCAATTTATAAATTGTAAGTAGTAATTATTTTCAGTCGTCTTTATTTCATTAAAACTTTAGTCAGAGCTTACCACAGACCACATGAAATAAATGTATTTATTGGTCACATAGGCAATTTAAAAGCTCTTATGACAAGTCAATACACATAGAACTTAATCTCTATATACAATATATTTCTTACACAGACGACTAAAAATACAGCCAACTCCATACAAATTTTTTAACACGTTATGAAAACTCACACATCGAAACCAAACATGCTTTTCTACATATATAATTCATTCAATCTTCATCGGATCTTTCTTTCTTTTCATTGATAATTTTGTCACTGACCAATAGTATTAAAGAATTTTGTTCATCGTATTTGAGCCATCTCTTTCGTACGTTATACGTATATATCCACTCAAACGTCCCGACCTCCAATTTTGACGTAAGCTGTCATTTTTATAGGAAAATACACTAGTAATGAAAAAGCGTCCTAAATTCAAAATATATTATAAAAAGCGTTATGAAAAAAATATATATAATGCTTGAATAAAGTACCTTTAATGTAACATTGGCCAAAAAGACATTAGCAATAGGCATATTTAAAAAAAAAACAGGCAAACTCGTGTGTTGTTTAAGAACAACGACGAGTGGTGCGCAGGATTTTTTAAAAATGTAAATATTGATTTTTAACTCTCTTATTGTTGTTATATAGTTTATTAAAAGATACCTTTACATTAATGATTATCAATTATCTAAAAATAGGCCATATTCGACGCGTGATTCGAAGTTTTTTAGACACGAAAGTAAATCACGGTCGTTGTTTGTCGGTTTTCATTAAATATTTCTGTGTTAATTCTATGAAAAAATGATAAATAAAGTGTTAGAGAGAGAAAACATATCATAAAGAATATATAGGTGCCATTTGATAATTGAAAATATATCAAAACAATTCAATATTTTAATTGATTTCCAGTATTCCGTAGAAAGTCGCGCGCCATTTTTTGTAAGATCAGAGTTTGCGTTCCAAACTTTTTGTTCAAACTAGAATGTGTGGTATGTTTGATGTTGGATGTGATTGTTATAAATTAAGTATGATGAAGCCAATTATATGGTGATTTAAATTTTCAATATCAAAGAATTAATTTATTAATTCAGTTTAAATATTTCAATATTTCCTCTCCAAATATGCATCCAAACCGTGGAAAGACGAGTTGGATACATCATCATCATCATCATCATCAGCCTAAACTGTTGTCCACTGCTGGACATAGGCCTCCTCCAAATTGCGCCATTTTACCCTGTCTTCGGCTTGTCGCATCCAGCATCTGCCAGCGACCTTTCGCAAATCGTCACTCCACCTAGCCGGTGGGCGTCCTACACTACGCTTGCCAAGACGCGGTCTCCACTCAAGAACACGTCTGCTCCAGCGGTTGTCGGTTCTTCGACAAATGTGGCCAGCCCACTGCCACTTCAGCTTGCTAATCCTATGTGCTATGTCTACTACTTTGGTTCTCTGTCGGATAAGATCGTTACGGATCCTATCCTTCAGAGAGACTCCAAGCATAGCACGCTCCATAGCTCGCTGAGTGACACTGAGCTGGCGGACCAGTCGTGCTGTGAGTGTCCAAGTCTCAGCACCGTAGGTCATAACAGGTAGAACGCACTGGTTGAAAACTTTAGTTTTCAGGCATTGTGGTAGGGGTGACGAGAAGACTCGACGTAGTTTGCCAAATGCTGCCCAGCCCAGCTGGATCCTCCTCGTAGCCTCCTTCTCAAAGTTGTTCCTACCTAGTTGAAGGATCTGTCCAAGGTAGGTATATTCGGAAACAACTTCGAGCTGGTGGCCACATACAGCGACAGGTCTTGGATCAAGGTGTTGGTTGATCATAACCTTGGTTTTATCCAAGTTCATTTGAAGACCTATGCGCTGTGAGGCTGAAGCCAGGCCGTCCAGCATCTGTTGCAGCTCCTCCAGCGATTCCGCCAATAAGACTATATCGTCTGCGAAACGTAGGTGCGAGATGTGCTCGCCGTTTATGTTGATGCCCATACCGTTCCAGTCCAGCGTCTTGAACATATCCTCCAGTGCGCTTGTGAACAGTTTCGGGGAAATAACATCCCCCTGTCTCGCCCCTCTGCGCAACTGGATGGTCTTAAATTGCTGGTTTTGTAATTGGACATACATAGTGGCCGATTCATATAGACATCTCAGCACCTCGATATAGCGACAGTCTACTTGGCAACGCTGTAAGGACTCCCAAACAGCCCAGGTTTCGACGGAGTCAAAGGCCTTCTCATAGTCCACAAATGCAAGACACAGGGGCCGATTATACTCCTCCGACTTCTGTATAATCTGCCTTACTGTGTCGATGTGGTCTATGGTACCATATCCTCCTCGAAACCCGGCCTGTTCCGGAGGCTGAAACTCATCGAGTCTTCTTGCAAGGCGATTCATGATGACCCTTGAGAACAACTTATAGACGTGGCTCAGGAGTGAGATGGGTCTATAATTCTTAAAAAGGGTTTTATCACCCTTCTTAAAAAAGAGAACAACCAAACTCCTGTTCCACGCCTTTGGAGTTCTCCCACAGCGAAGAACGGTGTTAAACAGGCTTTGTAGCTCCTGTATAACAAGGGCTCCTCCTGCCTTTAGGAGTTCTGAGGTAACTCCGTCTTCTCCGGGGGCTTTTCCATTCTTAAGTTGCTTCAAAGCCAACACGATTTCGCCTTGGTCGATGTCTGGCAGCTCGTCAGAATAATGGCGTGTCAGGGTGGCTCTAGAATCTTGGTCGTCACGCTCAGGTCGAGGAACATGTGTAGCGTATAAACGGCCATAAAAGTCATCGATCTCGGCGAGAATCTCTGGCCTTGACAAAACGGTTTTTCCCTCACGTGTCGTTAACTTTGTTTTTTGAGTTGGATACATTCGAGCCAAAATCACAAGAACTCGCCGAGGACAGGGTCAAATGGAATGATAAAGGGGAAGCCTTTGCCCAGCAGTGGGACACAATCTAGGCTATTAAAAAAATATATATATATACGGAATGGAATCCGCCATCAGGGACCGCAAACCGTTACGTACAATACGATAAAGTATAGATGCGCGACTGCGAATAATCCGAACATTGAAATGATCTACTATTAAGCCAAAATCAAATTATAAGACTGCCGGACGCGGCTGAAGAGTGGTACAATATTCAGGGTCTCTTGGACGCGGCGCGGCAGAATCTTCAATTTTCTAAATATCTTCAGCTGCGTTCATCAGCCGCATCTTATAAATTGTACCCGGCTTTACTAACGTAGTTATTCTGATACAAAACTAGTATTACAATTGGACAAATTTATTGAAATAAAAAAGAAAAATAATAAAATACATTTTCAATTTTAGGTCATCAATGGAAAAGCAAATGCTCGTGAGTGTTTTATTTTTTTATTTCAGTGATAGAGTGCATGCATAGTTTGTGTCAATTAAACAAATAAAAAACCATCACTAGTGCTAAGAGTTAACTTGAACTTTATATTGAGCGGGCAGTGCGGAAATGGGGGAGACCGAGGCCCGGGCAGAGGCAGAGGCAGAAGCCGAGGCAGAGGCAGAGGCACTGTGCCGGGCTACTATGCCGGGCCAAATAAAAAAAAAATACTAAATAAATCGTACAAATCTTTAATTATTAGTTTATAGATTTGAAATTGTCAGTATTTATTCCTAAATATTTATTCATTGATTGAAATAATAACTATTGTTTATTTTTATTTTGTTTTAATTTTCAACCACCACTTACCTACCCTTATTCGTAATTTTTAAATACTATTACAATTTTTGATTGTATTGGATTACGCTATACCTACCAGTACCTTTACCTATACAAATCTCGTCGTAATTAAGGATATTTTCTTAAAAATCTACCATAAACTATAATTTGATTTCTAAACCAAACTATAAAAAAGGATAACAGCTTTGCATGTCTCGATCGCTAAAATTTCATTAATGCAAAATCAATAAATACATTAAAAAACTAGGTATAATAATGTTAACATTTGATAGGACTAAGTCATTTATATTCCATTCATGTTATTACACGTAGATAGTAACTTATTTATTGGCCCCCGCGCTGTTTTAAACCGGTTAACATCTGTATCAAATATCGTCTGGACAAGAACTTACATGGGCGGCCATCTTTCAAGCTTTTTTTCACCAGTGTTGCCAACTTAGTGGATTTTCCACAAAATCTGGTAGTTTGGTCCTGGTTGGGAAACATTGCTTTTAGTGGATTTTAAATGGTTTGGGGGCTGGCGAAAGTTATTGAAAAGCTGCCATTATCAAATCCGACACATCATTGTTTACTGAAAATATGATGTCATATATTGTAATCAAATATCCAAAAATAGACTAGGATGAATTTCCGTGCTTTCCGGCGTTTTTGCCATACCTATTACTGGAATCAAGTATAACAGCTCACACAATATGTCCCATTTAAATGTAATAATGAATTCCGTGGTGCTTTACAGCTGGCTTCTCCGGCTGTAAAAGTCTTTTTGGGAGGTCATTTACCTCTTTAGTTCAATGTTTTGTCACCCGCTTTGCACGGAGGGAAGTGGACATTATTTATTTCCAACTCCCCCTATTAATTTAACTTTCTGATTCATTTCGTTGCGGGTTAAAGACAAGTTAGACATTCCCGGAGACTCGCCGAGCTTCAATGCTTGGTGTCATTACATTGCGTGCCACTGTTGATCCTGGCTTACAAGAGTTGCAGTGCCGGGTGTGAGGGCGGGACAGTCTCCTAAATATCCAAAAATTTAATAAAATAAATAAATAAATACACCCAACAGTCACATTTATAGTCTCGACCCCACACAAAGAACTAGTCTTGTGTCGTGGGTATCAGGAACTACAACAGACTTTTCGGTCTCACTAATAGCCAGACCAGAAACAAATACCTCTACTTCACACAGATATTTGTTTCGGTGCGGGAATCGAACCCGAACAATATTATGTTAATATATTAATTAGGATATTAATTAGGAAATAGGAATATTAATAATTAGGATTAATGTTTAAAAAATGTTGCAAAAAAAACTGAAATACAAACTGAAAATATGACTTCCTCACATCTATTGGCGAATAATGATGTGTTAAGCCATTCTATGCATGCCCAGCATTAATTGTGTAACAGCGCAATCTACCGATAAATATAGAGGTACCCAGCGTTAATTGTGTAACAGCGCCTGTCTGCGCCCCGGGCCGCCATGTTGTTTACAACAAATGCGTCGATAGCATGTCGATAGATTTACTTGTATTTTCTTTTAGTGAATTTGCAAATGTAATGACCAGAAAGGATTGCTTTGTGCAGTGATTAATGTGCAGTGAATACGTGTATTAAACGTGCAGTGTATGTGACGTCAAGGAAGCAATTGAATATTTGGAAAATAATGCTCGTAACTTATAAGAAATCATTACTCATCAATTAAATAATCAAAAATGTAAATATTCTCTCCAAACATTTGTTTGATTTCTATGAATGTAACAATCACAAACAGTAGACACTTCGTAATTTTATAAATACATGTATTGTTGTTGCATCCTAATTAATTCAATTGAAAATGTTTATTATAATCTAAATTCATGTTTGTTCGATTTAGTTTTTTGTGTTTATTTACTACCCCTTCATATTAGTTTCATATAAATATTTAAATGAATAATGTGTAAAGTCAATGTACCAAATGTCAGAATTTTAATAATATCTAATTTTATTTATTATGAAAGATTTATATTACTTATAACATAGTACACATGCTTATGTAAATATAAATAAATAAATAAATAACACCCAACAGTCACCTACATAGTCCTGACCCCACACTAAGATCGAGTCTTGTGTCGTGGGTATCAGGAACTACGTGAGACTTTTCGGTCTCACAAACACCATATAATCCAATATAAGAGGCTTTACATTTTTTCGTATCTTTGGTACCTCCCATTCAGGTACGCCCAGTTGGGAACCTTGGTAAAATTGTAGCTACGTAAGGCAAAAGTGTACTTTATTTCAACTTAAAATGTCATATTTGTAATAAACACATTTGTATATTTCGACGAATACTTTTGAATGTATAAATGAAATGAAATAAATAGTTGTTTATATCATTTGAAGGGTTTTATTTCTAATCTACACAAATACTAATATCTGAATTTGAAAAAAGTTACATCAATTGCATTATTTTGCTAATTTTTTTTTATATCACACTAAAATGAACCCTATTTCAATGACAGTAGGCTACTTTTTGCTTGAAGCCGCGCCTGGCGTTTCCGACTGTCTAACCGTCTACAGTCATGACAAACGACAGTCTAGGGTAAAGATGAGACGTATTTACGATACCAGGTTTTAAAACCAGGTATTCACTTCGAATTACAGCGCCCTGGTACGAGCAGAAAATACTTATAAGTATGAAAGTACGTCGATGCGCGGAGAGATCTGGAAACTACACATGAAAATACTTGCATAGGAAAACGATTCATAATAGAATATTAATAAGAACCACAATCGTATCTGTCAATAACACATACTTTAAACTTCAAAGTATTTTTTTATTCATACTATTTTGCTCTTTATGTGCCTTCAAATACGGGTTGAATTTCTATGCAAGTATTTTTAAATTTAGGCGCCGCTATACGTCGATGCGCGAGGAACTTGGAACACTATACATAAAAATACTTCCATAGAAAAACTATCCTTAACTTAGTATAAATAAGAATCACAACCGTATTCATGAATAGAAAATATTTACAAAGTATTGTTTTTATTTATGCATTTTTGCTCCTTATTTGTTATGAAATACGAATTGAATTCCTATGCAAGTATTTTATAGACGCTGCGCCGCGGCTGGGACGCGAAGGGTTGCCGACTCATACTTACAAAATACTTTTACAATATTTTACAGCTTGGCAAATAAATGTAGAAATAAATGGAGGCACCACTGAGCCGTTTTTATGGCATCCCTTTAACGTTCGAATTTTCATTTTGATGCTTATTAATATAAATTAATAAAGAATTTAATTATATAAGTTAATAATAAACGTTATCACTGGGTATACTTTTACAAAAACGATGACTTTAATGCGAGATACAACCAAAATTCATATATGTGAAACATGTGATAGTGCTGCCAGGTGAAATAAAGGGGTAGTTCCGTTTCTACACTTTCATGCCAGACTATAGACCCTGGTTTTGAACCCTAGTATTTTTACGTACTCGTACTTAGAAGCCCTGGTACTTGATTTGGCAAGTATATCTCATCCCTAGTCTAGGGGTTAAGCGAGTCGGCCGTCTGTAGTACTACTTGGTCTGTGGATACATTATTTTGCAGCGCCGTTGTCATTAAATTCCTGGCAAACATAATGTTAGTGTGCTTGCAAATACGTGCTATTTATAAAATATTAGGCGTTTTAATATTATGATATTTTGTTTATTCTTTTATTTACTATTAATTAAAGTCATCTAAAACGTACGAATGTTTTATTAAAATATCTGTGTATGGCAAGTAAAGCACTGCATTTCTGCCTACAAGGAGCGCACGCCCCTTACATACATAGTCTATAAAATCATATTTCATCATTTCACCAGTATGTAATTTGTATTTAAATATGATTTCTAAAACACATAATTAAACAAAAATAAAAACCGATCAAAGTTCATCGATCATCCAGGTGTTATTTTCTTACATCTCGTTCTTACTTGGCAACATTAAATCGTAACCCGAAACCCGGGAGTCACTAAGCAATAATGGCAAAACGCAAACGTAACAAAAATTGGTTATGTGCATGCCTGTACAACTCCGTATTGAACATTTTTCCATGGTATAATCTGTGGCGCAATTTGATTGCAAAACAAAGTTGACAGTTGCACATGCCTGTACAACTCCGTATTGAACATTTTTCCATGGTATAATCTGTGGCGCAATTTGATTGCAAAACAAAGTTGACAGTTGCATTCAGCTTGCACCCCCCCGTAAGCCCTGCATTCCCCTCGGTTGCCTTTCTCTCTTGTAACCAGCGTCTGCGCCGCCATCATACATTTTTAATATGGCCGCCATTACAAGTTGTCAAGTTGTTTACCTTTGTTGTTTATTGTGTTACCGGGGTTTCAATAACTGCGTATAGTTTGTTAAATACAAAGATTGTATTCAAGGATTTGTGAAGGTGCTGGAAAAAATGTGAATATTCATGTTGAGAGGATTCCTAAAGTGGCAGCAGAAAATATGATTTTACTTTTCTCAAGGGGCTACATCTGTACCAGAAATAAAAGCTATATTAAGAGCGTATACACCTTGCGCGCAAAGTCAACTATAGGTATTTCTTCGTTAATTTCACGCACACATAAGCGACCAAAGCTGTGTGCGTAGAGCTGCCGCGTCGGCTCGCTATACAATCGGCTCAAACAACTTTGATCCGTGCGCTTCAAATATTCAATTGAAATGTAACTGTAATATAATATCATAAAAATATTTTATTTGCATTATAAGTAGACAAATATTACTGTGCAAGCAAAGAATAATACAAATTTTGGATACTAATCATATTTTCGTTATTATTACATTGTTAAGTTGCATTCAAATCAGTGTTCAATCAGTATACACTACAGACGTTTTACTAATCATTTCGTGTTCGAACACATAAATAGTGTTAGGGGCCTTACAACCCCTTACAATTACGAAATATATTTAATTTTATATTACAATACATAACATAATTTAGCCTCGGAATTACATCCCATTATATTACCTGAAACATAATTTATACTCACTACAAAATCATTGTAGGTAATAAAAATAATTAAATATTTTACTACCAAAGTACTAAGATGTGGTAATCGCATTCCGCGCGTGGCTATTTTTACTACGCGCGGCATAATCGACTGCAGCCAGGCCGGAGCGACGAGCGATACGTCCTCCCTCTAGAAGGCCTTGCGGCGGTCTGATTTGCTCCACGTCGGACAGCGTGTTTTATAGTGGTTTTTAAAATATTTGTAGAAAACATGAAAACTAATTTTTTTGAAATATAAAAATGGTAATTTATTGATAAGATGTTCTTCTATTGTAATATGCAATTGCTATAAAAAATTATGAACGATAAGTTGGTGAAAAAAAACTTGTTCTTGACGAGAGTTTCTGAATAATTTCGCATTGTTTAAATTTTTATTTTTCAGGAACTAAACACAAAAAGATTATTTTTCTCAGCAAAATCCCTCCATAAGGGTCTTATTAGTCTGATAATATTTTTATTTTCATCTTATATTTAGTGATTTCGGATATCTTAAGCTTCTAAATTGCTATTTAAAACCTAAATAACGAAACTTGTGTTCAGTAATCCTTATAGTACTCACAAATTATCCATCAATCTATAATGTTTTCCACCAAAATCCCTAGATGACAACCTTTTCTAAAATTAGTAATAATTATTTTTCCTTTAAATTGTTTATTGGTGACTATTAACTCATTTGAAAAGTCCTGTTTTTAAGCCAAAAAGCGCGTGCAGGGTATAAACGCTCTTAAGACAGCCTTACGGCATTAATATACGACAAAGGCACATACTTCCGATAAGCTTTTACAAAATTGGAATTAGAGACAACAAATCATCATATTTTGCTAAATCAAAATCCAGGTTAGTAATTTAAACAAAGTACTCTATAAGCTTATGTTTTCATATTTTGATGATAATGGTAACTAAGTGTACTGTTTCTTTTTTTGCAGATGGAACCAATAAAATAGTTGGGCGAATTTAAATATATCGCCAAAAATATAGTCTTGGATAGACACATATCTCATTAGCAAGATATAATTGATGTCTATGAAACCGATTGCCTGCATACCAACATGATTTACATAAATTAAATTACCAATATGTCATACTTGGAATCAATAAAGAAGATTAAGGTATTTGATCATTGAATATTCATCAGTCATAATTTGTATGTGTATGTATCAGCCCATATACGTCCCACTGCAGGGCACGGGCCTACTTTACAATCGACAGTACGATTGAGACTGCCTAACCACTCTCCTTACCTTAACTTATTGTCATAATTTATGTTCTTTAAAATAAAAATGGAATCAAAGGAAATTAACTAATTAATGTCCTTTTAATCATCAGTTGTCTGAAAATTATTTTGTAAAATATTACAGTAAATAGTAATCATTTTAAAATGAAAAAAAGAACATTTTAAAGTGTGTGTTTTAGTTCTAATTGTACCTGTCAAGTCAACATTGTCAATTAATTTCTCTAATTTAATTTCAGTTCAAAAGCTGTGTCAAAGTTTTTAGCAGAACTATATCTGCTGCTCAATAAATTATTGTAAGTATTGAAAAATCATACAATCAGTCCATTTTATTTGATAGTTAATGCTAATTTAATGCAGGGTAAAAGACTTGGTTTGTGTTCATGAAATTGATGAAGACTTAAGCTTTTGTATAGTGTCATATAAAGCAGATATAAAAATTGTAGGAATTGAAACAATTTTTTGATTTCTTATGTTTATGATTGTGCATTTTGCAACTTTTTAATAGAATGAAATAGAATCAACTACCCCATTAGTAAGTCAAACTCAAACTATATCTTTTTGTAATTATTGATATTTTTTATTCCAGCAATATATACCAAGAAAACTCAGTCAGCTCGACGACAAATAAGACTTCTGCAATAGTGGCCTTTGTTTATATAAAAAGTTCTATCAATGCAGTAATAGAAAATCCGGAGCATCACACATTTTGGCCAGAAGCAGTAAAAACAAGAGAAAAGTCAGTACCCTCTATAAAATATAACTATTACTATACTCCATCGGTTTAGGTACTTAACTAAATGTAGACAAACCAGAACATGTGATGCATGGTTGTTCAACATTTTATTGCAATGTCCAATTTACGAATATTTTCTTAGCCAACCAAGTAACAAGTATTAAAAACAATTAATAGCAGCTTATAACAAATAATAACTAAAACAGAATAAAGAACAATGATGAACATTTCCAAACACTTCACCACTTCACGAAAACAGTACATTAACGCAATGAATAATAATTAGCTGCCATTGATAACATATGATGATGCTTAGTTATGCGACCTAACGCATTATCTTTCATTTAAATGGTCGCATTACGGTAAAGTCGTACTTCTAGAATTTGTAGCATATCTTGTAACATTTATGAAAATTTTTTGGATGCCTGATGTGAAACTAGATAATTTAATTATGATCTTACATCATTTAATTGTTTCCAAGCCCACACATTCATAATTATAATCGTTATAATAAATTTGGACATGCAATGTAGTTTTACATTTACATAAACATTTTTTTTGATTTCAATTAATTTAGAAATGAAAAATGGCAATGTTAAATAACCTTTTTTATGGTTTGTTTACATTTAGTTAAGTACCTTAACCGATGGAGTATAGTTTAAAACGGTTTATGAGGGTGTGGAAGTGTTTAAAATCATATCAAATTAATATGATGAGATTTTAATTCAGACCCTATTGAAAAGAAAATCAGACAAATTAGTATAATTATAGATACAATGATGCTAACTGCCACACCTCCAGTTGAACCTCCAAATCATTATTAGTTACATGATTAATCAAATTTCATAATAATAGTTTCAATTGGTATGATGATTAGACAAATAAAGCTATAATTTTAAATAAATTATTCGAAAATGGAATTTATGGACAGTCAAAACATCAAAAGAAAATATGTGATATTGGGAATATACTAAAGCAGGCTCATTGAGAAGGCACGAAAACTCACTTGCGGGCCTATGCTGCTGGGTGGTTAGTAAAGAAAGTAATTAGTTACATAAATGGTTGTGAATGCCAAGACAAGTTAACGAGAGATGGAAGTCCTGGCATTTACAGTTGGATCAGTATTTGAGAATTTGAGATTGTTCATAAAATTAGGCATAAGTACCTAGTTGAAGGAGCAGTGATGTTGTTTAAAAGCTAATACTGGTAACTTAATTTAAAAGTATGAATTTAAATATATCTAAATATTACCAAATAAGCATTTCCAGAAAAAATAATATTTTTCGTAATTTTTCTTACACGATTGATAACATCGAAATTAATCGAGTTAATGAAATATGTGATTTGGGCATTATTCACGACCGTAAACTCATATTTGACAAACATATAGATAGAATTGTTAATAAAGCATCAAAAGCATTAGGATTTTTAATTAGAGTTTCATCAGAATTCAGTTCACTTAAATGTATTAAAATACTGTATTGTTCTTTCGTACGCAGCCACTTGAAGTATGCATCGCAGGTGTGGAACCCTCGGTATGAGATTTATAAATCCCGTATCGAGGCCATGCAAAAGAATTTTTTACACTATTTGGACTTCAGGGCTAGACAGATCTGTAATTATTATATTCATCGCTGTAAAAAGTATCATTTCTTACCATTATACTTGCGACGCGACATTAATGACATATGTTATTTGGTGAACATTGGTAATGGTAGCATTGACTGTGAACAACTTTTGAGTGGGATATTTATCCGTGCTCATTTAGCTACACTGAGACTACGGTCATTATTGTCCGTACCATTTGCAACTACCAATTATAGACGCAATGCTTTTTTTGTTACGTAGTGCCAGTAAATTTAATGAGGTGTCATGCCATTTAGATTTTGATTTGTTTTGCACTAGTACATCGGTAGTAAAACACAAAATGAGCAATATGTTTGTTGAAACTTAATAATGAAAGGTCAAAAAGTACACCTTTTGTAGCTCAAAATGTATATTTAAACATTATATATTGTATTGTTTGATTGTTACTTTTGTTTTTGTTTTCTTTTCTTTGTCAATAATTTAATTAATATCTATATGTGTCTTAGAAAAAGTAGTTCATTCCTTAAATTAAAATAACTTATATTAGCAAGCATTTAAAATCAGTGCACATTATGTAAATACTGTATATGTGGAAGCTTGTTATCGGCAAATTTGTAACACACTTAAGATTTAAATATTTATGTCTGTAGGTGATTAGTCTGTAAGCTTTCTTAAAATTGTAAAATAAAATAAAAAAATAACTGATAAGTGAAATCTAGAATAACATGTAAAAATATATTTTCTTTAATTATTCGTTGCAAAGAGTATTGCAATTTCTAGAGTACTGAAAATTACTATATTACAAAAATTTCAGCAAAAAGATGTATTAAGTACAAAAAACCATTAAAAAATAAATCATTTAATAAATATTTTTAAGTGTTTTATTCACAATCTATATATTTTTCATCTAAAAAGATACACTCACTTTATTATTTTGTTAAGTTTTTTTGGATCACTTTAATGTGATTCACAGAGACTTAACAAAATAATAAAAACGAAAAAAAATATCCTGTGCAGCTACGCGCAGCGCTCGCACTAAGACTGAATACAACTCCTTTGCCTGTATTCCTTATTATATTAAAAAAGAATAATCTTGATAATCTGTCAACCGACATTCGTGAACGAAAGAATGAGCGGCTATGGCTAAAGATTATATAGGCCAGTTATACGTCTGTTTCTGATTGGTCTGTGGTTATGTGATTATGGGTATATTTTTTTGGTTTTTTATAAGATAAGAATAACTTTAAGTACTAAAATATGGATATCAAAAGAAAGCTTATAGTATATACTTTATTTACAAATGGATTTTATTGGTATGTAATATGATTTAATGGGTGAAAACATGATTTGAAAATGAAAAACCATTGAAATTCGATCTGTATAGAATTTTTATTATTTGTTTACATTTGAATTATATTTGTAAAATAATTGTCACATCTAATAATTCTGCATAGTTTTAGATACTTAAAGGTATTTTTTATTTCCCTGTAGCTAGAATAGGTACTAGGATATAATGCTTTATGTTTATGAATATTGAAAACGCGGGAATCGGAAGATTTCTATCAAAATAAGTGACAGTGAAGTGGACGTGTGAGTGGATCAATGATAAAAGAATTATAAAGGATCACGCACAAAAGTAGCTATATATGTCTAGTTATAGTTATGTTAAGAATATCGACGCGGAATGTACATTTATGTATCTGTCTCATTTACACAAAGCTGACTTGTCCCTTAATGAAAGAGACAAATAATAATTCCTTTGTTTCGAATATGGCAATATTTTGTTCACTAACCACACTGGGACCGCCCATAGACCAAAATGACGCCATTTTAGTTATGCTTTCGAAACCACAGACTATTAAACCAAAAACTGCATGAAATGTCAAACTGTGGCGTTATCTGTCAATCGGAGTAAACAAATCTGCACAGTCAAAGAATTTCGGATTATTCATTGGTTAATCTCGTTTGTTAAGTTTGTTTAGTTTGCTTATTAGTTTAGTTGTTAAGTTTTTAAAATGCCTCAGTGTTGTGTTAAAGGATTCGAGTCGAGTTCAAGCAAAAAGGACCCTAACATTTCTTTTCATAGGTTAGTAACTGTTTTTACGTAATACTAACAAATATGTGCTAAATTTACATTTTGGGTTTATTTTTATCATTTATAAATGTATTTGGATCTTGTTGATTAAGTTTTAGACTCTTCTAGGCGTTATTTATACAAGTAGTGTAAATAACAACCTCATTGTTTGTTTACACACAAGTTTAGAGATGAGTGGATTCGATACGAAATTATTCATATCGATATTATCATTTTTAAATATTTTGATCTTTATTTTTCAAAAAAAGAAAAAAATAGTTTATATTTAAATATATATTCAGACCGACAAACAAAATGAAATTAAAAATATTTTTTAGATTCCCTATAAACATACAAACCAGGACACAATGGATACAAAAATTGGAAGCTATTGGAACCCTGCAATAAATACATTTATTTGTTCATTACATTTTGAAAAGAAAACAGCTTTCCAACAATATTCCCGGTAAGTGAAATTGTAGTAATTATGATATTTTACCTAATAATCCTATTAATAATACAACTGTTAATCAATAACAAAGATGACATGCAAGATAATTTGGACAATTGGTAGTCTATTGTCTAATGTTCTGGAGAACCTTTTAATGAACAGAAATAGTTTTATATTTTATTATTAATTATTATAATTGTTTATCTTAACCAACACTTTCATATTCATTGATTGAATTCTAAGTGAGGCATAATGATTTTCCTCAGTCAAATAATAGCAATAAAAATCTACCTATGTTATTTTATTTTATTTGGTATGTATTAAATATCCTGATAGGTATTTTTGATTTTAGCAAAGAATGGTGCAACGTAATAATGAACGAAATGTATTAGATGCAACTGGGTGTTTGTCTCGACAGGTATAACCTTGTAACGGTTGTAACATGTAAATTAGTATTAGTTGGTCATATGTTTACATTATGGCGACTAAAAAAGTAACGATAATTGTAAAGTATAAGTATATTTTTAGGAATATCAAGAAATAATTACCTCCAACCGTCACATACATAGTCTGACCCCACACTAAGATCAAAATGTTTAATACATCATATTACTATTGTTTATGTAGCAGTTGCATTTTTATTAGTTTTGTTATTTATCATAATATTAATATTTATACATACATAAACTCACGCCTTTTTCCCAGAATGGGTAGGCAGAGGTGCAACCAGGACACCCACATTTCAGCCTCCGTGGCGCAGGCGGTAAGACGCCGTTTGTGAATCGAGAGGCCGCGGGTTCGATCCCCGCACCGAGAGAAATGTTTGTGCGGCCCACAAATATTTCTCTCGGGTCTGTGTGTTTGTGAGACCGAAAAGTCTCTCGTAGTTCCTGATACCCACGACACAAGACTCGATCTTAATGTGGGGTCAGGACTATGTATGTGACTGTTGGGTGTTATTTATTTATTTCGCCTTGTATGTTCCGTCCTACGATGTTGTGGGTGGCGAGCCTATCGCAATATTGGGCACAAATTCCTGACTGTGCTGATAATGAATAGAAAAATCCGATATCACTTTGCGCGACCCGGGATTCGAACTCGAGACCTCAGCTTTGTAACCGTACCATAATACAACTACGCCACTGAGGCAGTCAATATTTATACATAAATTAAAATCTATAGTCCACATTATTCACCGCTTGTATGTTTATGTATGTATGTACCTTATGTTTTTTTTTGTTTGATTGAATTATTCGAAAAATATTTTTGTTCTAGTGCTGATTTCCTGCCTTCGTTCGCGATGTCCGCTACAATTCCTTTATTCAAAATCAAAATCAAAATATTCTTTATAGTTTAAGTTCATTTCATTTGGCGATCTAGTGTTGTTACATAGTTTATTAAGTCTTTTAATTATTTTTATTTTTTTCGAGTTTCATATTTTTTTATATAAAGCAGCTGTTAAATAAATAATTGTCGAAAGAGACTGACTTCTGTTATACAGGGCTTCCTAGTTCAGGAGTCAGGGTGTTATTATGTTGTAAACATGTTGTAATGAAATAAAGATTAATTATTATTATTATTATTTATTCAAATAGTCTTTCAAAAGATCTTTTGGATTGTTCATTTCTGCTACCACTGCTTCGGAACGTGTTGTAGCTGTGAAGAAGAAGTGGCGCAAGAAACTTCGTCAGCAACACGAACTGTCTTCTTTTTTCTTTTTTTTATATCGTCATTTAAAATTACAATAGTTCATGTCACAGAACACAATAATGTCAGTTTATTTAGTTAATTGTGTTTATTTAGTTAATTGTTTAATTTCTATTTTTACATTTTAATTGTTAATTTTGTGTAGATATTTTATTTCTATTTATATATTTAAGTTGTTAGTTTAGTGTACATATTTTCATTGTTGTTTGCTAAATGTCTGTTTTTTTTTTTATTTTAGTTATAATTTGGCAAAAGAAATATTGACATGGTGAAAATTGGTGCTTAAGGAAAAAAGTGTGGTATATTCGAAGTCGCAACCGAATTCTAGCTATTAATAAAGTTGTATTTTATCTCACGTGTGTATTTTTTGACAAATCCAATCCAATCATCAGGTAAAACTTACCCATCAAATAAATCATAGCATGAAAAAAATATCAAAACATTGACCTATTATTATCAGATTTAATTTTTAAAGACTTGACTGTCAAGTCCTAAAATCCCCTGTTTATACTCAATTGACATGTAAAGCAAAAATTAAAAATGTTATATTAATGTTAGTCGTATGCCACTGTTGATGATCGATATCGATAAAAAAATTTGGTACTAGCGTATCACTATTTTTAGGGGCGGAGCCGCCGCCATGTTTGTGAATCAAAGTGGTACGCGTCACGTGACCTTATGTTTCATCCCCTCTATTCTTTAATCATTGGAGTGGATATATTAGATGCGTTTCCCACCAGAGCTGATCTGAAATCGGTACTTTACCGAAATTACCGATTTTGAAATATTTAGGGATGTACTTTATACTTTCAGTAATCCGATTTTTACTACCGGAAATTTACCGGTTCTATATTTGGGTTTCATGCTTTTATGTTCAAATTTATGGATTGAAAACGAAAATAACAAATAAAACCAAGTTATAATTCTAAACCTTTAATCAATAATATATTCTTTGATTTATTTGATGTTATATTTTTATATTAAAACACTTTTATTTAAACATTTTTATCCTAATGAATATTATAACCTCCAATACTTTTTATATATCTTCAGATTAATTCAAACATTTTCAATTTGTTAATATCTCTTAATTTTATCACTTAAAATTCTCTTAATTTTAGGACCAATAAAACAATGCCAAATTTAAGAACATGACTACAGAATTGAAATATGCATTGACAAATAAAAGTTTAAATGGAAACATTAATAATTGCAAATTATATTTTACAATACCATGAAACAGCACAAGATTATTATCATCTATTTCGTTTGAAATTGGTGCAAAGTCCTTACTGTGACCATTGTAATGTTCAGGTTGAGCAATCTCTGTCTCATTTATTCTTTCATTGCTCATCCTTTGGCATTCAGCGCCTTGTGCTGATGGGTGAGCTGATTAAAATTTATAAAAAAAACGGACTTAATTCCGCGCTCCATCCAGGCTCTTCTTGAAAATGGTTCAACGTACACAGCCTTAGATTATATACTCGTCTAGATGACACATCACACCTCACCGCGCGGCTCAAATAAAGTCTACCAAATTTGGTAGACTCGCTTCTCACGTACGTCAGTGTCATTTGAACTACATATGGATAACGTGCTCCCGAAAAATAATTAATTATGCCGGTTTGTGCTGTCGAATTGTATCGCAATTGTGTGGGAAAACTGTATAAAAATACCAATATCACTTTCTATCGGTAACATTATTGTTAAACCACTATTATTTGAAGAAAACATGAACTTTTAATTTATTATTTTGAAGATGAGTTTCATTGGCCAGTGTTGTCAATTTATTACTAGGAAGATTTGTTGAAACTATGGGAGAAACTATAAAACACAAATATCATTACATAATATTTCGATCAGAATAACAACAAGAAGAATGGCATTATTTATTTAATGAGTAAATAATACTTATCTACACGATATTAATGAAACAACATGCACTTCATAGTAATTTTATTAATTCTTTGCCTTGCATGTGTATTACCATTCAAAATTTCACAAACGGGATACTGATATTGTCATCTTTGAAGAAACAGCGAGAACTTATTCAAGGTCCTAATAATATTTTTAGACTTCCTACGGATTCCGTACTTGCAAATTGCTGGAGAGACATTACACAGCGGAAACGAAAAGAAGACCATTCGTAGCCTCACATGACTGATATGATGATTTATATTTTACATAAATACAGAAATCAAATAACAGCCCAGACAATAAATCCAAAGAGTTAATTCTATTCGGAAACAAACACTAGGAGATGGGTTTAGATCTTTATTGTTTTTACTAAAATGCGTTATAAATATAATTAATAGTATGATTACTTTAAATAAAGAAAAAAAATTATTTAACCTATTTTGTATATCAAATAATGGGGAAAAGTTAAGTTAATAATCTGGAGTAGGCATCCCTAAACACACACACCTTGACAGTTGGATTACAATAATTACACGACCGGTACTCACACATATCAACGAAAGTGAGGACACTTTTAGCGCATCGTTTGTTGACATTGCTCAATCTAGACGAGTATATAATCTAAGGTACACAGCGTTGTTTGACTTTATTGTTGGTACTGTTGGGCAAATTTAATTGTTCGTAAATATTGAGGTTTGTAAATAGTTTCGTCTTAATGTACATAAGATCTTGGGTTTTTAATTTGATTTCTCTATTTTTATTCTCAATTATTTTATAAATTAAGAAACCACTGTAGATGATTAATAACTTATTACATATTATTAATGCACTCTGAGTATATACTTTGTAACGTTAGAATTTTGAATATTTGCACTCTTGGTTACTGTTGCGGTTACTGTCTTGTGATTTGAACTTTCGTATTCACATTTTATATAGGTACTAGTAATGCTAGATATAGTAATTAATTTATCTCTGAATGGGTTTACAATTAATAATTTAAAGGAAGGTAATTTTAACATAGAGCGTTTGTAAATATTTTAATTTAACCGGCATTGGCCCTTGACTGGATTTATATAATTTGATATTAAATACCAATTTGAGCGTGAAGAATTAAGAATTTTCTTTGATATATGTACTTGAGAGGTACATAATCACCAATGGAATTGTCCAATATCCACTGATGGGAAAACTTATGACATATTAATGAATACCTTTGAGTTTTGACTTTAAAGTCAAGAAATTGAAGCACTACTACTGAAGACATATTTTATCTTATATATTATATCAAGAATAGTCCACAAGTACTATACTTAAGAAACAAGAAATACTTTCGACTTGGCAGCATGGTCTTGGATCTTAGCCGGTTCCTCACGGAACGAAAAGAACAAAAAAAAAATGATTATTACAAAATGAACGAAAAGAACAAAAAAAAAAAAGATTATTACAAAACGTCAAAAATATATGTTGAGCTTGAGGTTGTTCGTTGAAATTGTTGCATGCATTTTTTGTCATTACAAATACAAGAATAGAACTTACAATTTCAAAACATATTCGCTTAAAAATTACACGCAATGACTAACTTGCAGAAAATCTTCCGGTGTAAGTAATACCATATTTTTATTTATGTTAATTTCTAAGAAGATTTTCATTTTACATCATCATTATGTGTGAACTTAATAGAAATATCAAATATATATTGATTAAATTAAGGCACTTGAATTTCAGAGTGCCTTGGAAGTAACAGTTTCATAAACTTTACAATGGATAAAAGTGTAGATGTAGTGGAGTTAGTGTCTATGTTATTGGATACGGAAAAATATAAGGAAGCCCTTGACGTACCGAATAATGAAAAATACGTTGAGAATTTCAAAGATAATTGTTGGGATTTGATCTCTATAATCATAAGCAAGATAAAAGATGATACCATCATTGTGAAACCATCCCTTCATGGCGCTTGTGAACAGATGTTGGGAATTATACTGGAAAAGTCTACTCCTGAAGAAGCTCTTCTAGAATTTATAGAACAAATTGAACTTGCCAAGAATGATGCTCAATTCAGTCTTATTTTATCCCCTTTGCAAAGGGTGTTGAAAAAGTTGTCACTCAAAAGAGGAAGATCATTAGAATGGTGTTTAAACTCTATAAGCACTTATATAGAAGGAATTCCTACTCCAGAATACCAACTGGAAGGCAAAGAACGCCTCTTACTAGACTCTGAGCCAAATGTTAGGAGAATCATTAGAGTTTATTCAACACTGCCCTCATTTTACCAACCTTTCATTCAAGAACTCACTACTCCAGACAGTAACATCAGAACGAAGCAAATAATAACGGCTTTTTTAATCAGCTTACTTGGAAAACCTTTAATATTTGTAGATTTGGATCCAGAATCTAATGAGAAAAGCGAAGCAAGACAGAGTTGTGCTGCTATTATTTATGATATATGCATATTAGAAAAAGATGTGCTTAAATTCTTAACCCACGTAGAGACATGTTTTAAAGAAAATCAGAATCCTAAATCAAAAAATAAAAATGATGTTGATGAGCTATCTCCTTATGACCACAGGGAAAAAATCAATATGACTACACTGTCTGGCCTGTATTATATTGTATTTTCTGGTAATTTCTCATTACCAGAAAATGCCATACCACAGGTTTATAATTCAGAATATATAATCCATACAACAATGCGTTGCATTGTCCACTTATTAAGTTTTTCTGAATATGGCCCTTTGAATAAAGCAATATCACTGTGTAAATTTATCATGAGCCGTTTGTCAAATAACTCATCAAATACTTTGTTGTCATCAAAAATTCATTTTGAAATGTGCAAAGGCTTAGTTAATATTGGAATATTTTGTACTTATGAATCACTACGTAAAAGTTCTGTTTACTTAATAGGTTGTTATGTGAATAAGTTTGATTATAAAGGCAGGTGTCAATTGATTAAATATTTGATTGATGTTGCCAACCATTCTGGCATGATTGGTTATGCAATAACTCTATACAAAAATGCAATTGATGAAGCATTCAAAGATGCAGTGATGGCAGAATGTTTTAAAGGTGCACATCTAACTAGTATGATAAAGAAAATATGTCATTTGCCCAGTGGTGCTCAATCTGATCTAATGGAACTTGCAGATCAAATTATAACAGCCCTAAACTTTTTAAGATACCTGTCTTTGAAAGATACAGAAAATGTTACTGGTATCCGGGAATGCTTCTCCGTTATTGAAACTGACTACCTAGAACCATTGAGAACTGGATTAAACTTATCTAAAGCTCATTATGAAGAGAAGTTGAAAGAATTAGAAGATCGAAAACATCTTCCTGAAGAAAAAGTGAATGTGACTATTAATGTAGGAGGAAATGAGCTAGATAAAATTCCTAGAGAAAACAAAAAGGAAATTATTATTTCGGCATTGAATGCTTTTCATTTGATTGATGGCCTTATAGCGCGCCTTTCTGAGTGCATAAACATAAACAATATGCAAATATCTTAAGATGTATAAATAAGGCATACCTATTACAATAAATTGCTTCTATTAAATGTTGTTTCTTTAGTTACAATTCATTCATGACACACATAAAATTATTTGAATCCTTTTACCAATAGATTAAATCGAGTTAACAGATTTTTTGGTTTGTTAACAGCATGGAGAATTGGCTACAGATTTCTTGCTCCTATTGTATCAGTTCAAGCTAGTCATGCCCAAGCAATTCTGAGAACCTATAGTAAACAGAATATTGAAAATGAAATAACAGACACACCGGTGAACAATGAACATGAAGATCACCAATATGAAGAAAACATTAAGAATCTTATTTTAGACCGAGCATTAGAATTTGTTCCAAAGAGTGGTTGGTCAGTAGAATCTCTGAGTGCGGGTGCTAAGGCAGCTGGTTATCCAACTATAACACATGGACTCTTTCCCAACGGTGGTGGGGATCTTGTTCATTATTTTAACATTAAATGTAATGACCAGTTAGTTGCACAAATGAAAACAGTAAGTTCATCATTAATAACAATAATAATGTTTTAAAATAATATGTATACTAACAAACATTTTTACAAATAGTGGCCAAAGGAGAACATAAAGGAATCTAAAGTACCAGCACAGTTTGTGGAAAACGCTATTATTACGAGACTATTGATGATTGAACCATACAAGTGAGTGAAGTAGTTTTTATCAAGTGTATATTTTTCTTAAAATTTTGATATGTACTATAATGTTTGTTTTAGGAATACTTGGCCCAAAGCCATGGCTATACAAACGCTTCCCAACAATGTTCCTAATTGTTTGGCAACATTATTATCACTAGTTGATGATATATGTTACCACTCTGGTGACCGCAGTGTTGATGTAAGTAATATGAGTAAATTCAAGTAATAATCAATGTAATTAAAATTTTTACAAATGATTAAATACCTTATTGTGTATTATTCTTTCAGTTTAACTGGTATGTCCGTCGAGTGGGCTTAGCTGGTATATATAAAACAGCAGAATTATTTTACTTGACTGATAATAGCCAAGGGAATAGTGCAACAAGAAATTTTGTAGCTTCTCGGATAAGAGATGCGCAGCTCGTGCAAACTGCTCTTAATATGAATCCCGTATCTGCAGCTCCCCAAACACTAACAGCTGCATTTGTGACGGTAAAGAGTAAATTCTAATATAATTAATTTAAATTGATATAACTTAATTCTGTGACTACAATTGCTAATTATTGTTTCAGGCTAAAAATATATTGGGAATCAATACACTGAAGTAAGATGATTCAATAAATGAATCAGCATATTAGACAAATTCTTAGTGCAAGTCGGATTTATCTTTCAGTAGTAGGTAACTTATATGTTTATCACAGTATTGTCTTCGAGTAATTTCTAATTTGAGATGCTGCCACATAAATTCAGAAGGTACTAAAAGTAATTGTTAAATTTGCATAATCTTTGTTTAACTTAGATTTTGACTTATTTTTATGTTAATATATAATAAAAGATTGTATGTAAAAAATTCAGATACAGAAAAAATCTACTTATATAAATCATTTCTTTCATCATCATTCATCTGCTTTCACAATATATGCATTAATAACTGTACCAGATATTTTTGCCATTTCTTAAGTCTGTGATAAAAATAGTTTGCCGTAATGTTATAATGTTATCAATATGTATTGATGTGAATACATTGCAAGATTAATAAACTGTTATGAATAAACAATTTATTGTCAAATTACTACTTTCAATATACTGATAATAGGTCACAAAATATGACTCGAGTTGTAGTTTTTTATTTTTATTAAAATATGTACTCTGTATAAAATTTAAAAACAATTAACATAGCATACAAGGCAACTACCTTACTTACTATCTGAATTATAGTTGAGACAGTTAACATGTTACCTCACATTACTAGGTGTACTCAATAAAATATTCACCATAGATATAATATATTATAGATTGGATGTGAAATATTTTGAGCAAGACCAAATCATATTTACATGTGTGCAATAAAAATGCATATTCGCATTACATCCAGCTTTCAAACCAGGGGAGGGTGATATTATTGTCTTGACAGAACATTGGGTACTGTTTCAATACTCGAATACATTGTAAAAAGTTGTTACAGACACCTTTTTGCATTATTTATCGACATACATAGAATTTATTATACTTATAAATTTTATCAACAAGATAATACATTCTGCTAATCTGGTGCCTGCCCAGGGGGGTCATGGCCCCCATGACCTCCCCCTGGATCCGCCTTTGATTACACATTTGGATAATTCAGTTGCACTCTCAGAATGGACATAATATTGTTAATTTATTAGCTGCATAATAATAAAATTTAAATTATAGTGATGAATTAAATGTAAATGGTGTAGCATCTGCATACATTAACTAAAATTTTAAAAATGTATTTTTTACAAATACTTCTTTGATTAAAAATAAGAAACAGTCATCACACTGATCCTAGTATGAATCCTGAGGACCACTGAACCACACTATACATATTCCTATGATGAATAATTAAATTTGCTTGAGTTATTGGTTTATAAAAATCTCATATCAGTTGTTTTAGATGGATTGTGATTTGTGCTATGTACACAGATAATCTGGCCATCTACCCCACATTTGCATGGAAGTAAGTTTAATAAACTAAAGAGTACTGGCTGCACCTCTACTACATGGAGTATATATGTAAGAAAAAGTTTATACTTCCTATAAATACACACATTTGTATGTTAGAAAAGTTGATACACTTTTTTACAAAATGACTTTTAGTTACAACATGACTAAGATATTTCAGTTGGATTATTACTGAAAACATTAATTAAATATTTTGTATATTTAAGTATTATAAATAATTAATTCCGATACATTTTTATCCATATCATAATTATACAGCTTTTGTCATAATTTTTTAAATATTGCAAAATACTATTGGAGTTATTTTATTTTTGTGTTTCTTTCCTGGCCAGTTACCACGATATTTTTTTATGGATTTGCTAATTACGCATATTTATTGTGGATTGTGTCACACAGTATTAAATTATGATAACAATATTGTATACTTGTTTCACATTGCCAATCCACTTGCAATATACTAAATCTATGACATTGACAGTCTAAAAATGTACATGCATTTACAATTTAGATATACAGAATTAAGGCACATAATATAACCACATGTTAGCTATGATGGTATGTAGTCACTTCCTGTAGATATGTATGATATTAAATTTGCTGGCAGTGGCAGCCTATGCATTAAATTGGGAGACACTCTCTGACGAATAACAAATCTGCAGATCATTTGTAATGAGTCCAATTTTGCAAACCTGAAAATGCAATACAGTACTTTGTAAATGTGTGTGTGAATACTGGCAATGAAACAGTGCCGGATTAGCCATTTTGGAATGCCTCCCCATTGACTAGCATTTTTTTTTCTCTTTGTAGTCAGTAATGAACAACATTGTGCTACAAACTCCATATTGGTTTAATCCGACACTGACTCATATTTTATACTGATTTAAAAGTTACCTATTCAAAGGCCTTGCTAGTTTAACTGGCATATCAAACAAATTGGATTTCACGTCAACAGCTGCACAGTGTTCAGATATTCTATTTACTGTTACAAACGTTTCATTGTTCAGAGAGAAAAGTCCATTTGCATGTCGCAATCTGGCATGCAGGGTTCTGCCAACACAGCGGAATGAAACACACAGTATGTGCCGAGAATCATATGAATCTCTCACTAAGAAAACATTGTCATGTTGCCCGGCAAGTAATTCTTCAGCCTCGCTTGATGTTATACCCCCCCAATACCAGCCATGCCTGCAATTGAATTGAGAAAAACACAAATTTTAAATATAAATAAGTCAAATTAGAAAACAGATCATACATTAAAGTGTGAATATTTAACACTAAATACTCACTTTGATAACTGACAGTATATTGCACAAGTTTCAAGAGATGCATGTTGATGGTGACCACGGAGTACTAAATGCCCCTCTCTTGAATGCTGACATCTTGTAGATATTTTTATTTCGTCCATTTTATTTTCACACCCATCAATAGGTCCTATTCTTTTGTCTGCTGATGAACAAGGGTCATTAGCCTTGTTAAGGCTGCACGCATATTCACCAGCATTATTTTTGTTTCCAAAATATCTCTGCAGAGATCTAACACTACCAGTAAGAAATAATTTGTTTTTCCAAAATTTTACAAACTTATTTGTGTTCAAAACAGGCTTGTGATCCGGCAAGAACACACCATTTACAATATCAGTATTGCTAAAATCTCTTTTATTATCAATACTTCGTTGCAAATGTTTACATTCTAATGCATTAGGTTTTAACCACTTGCGGAGACAACCTGTAGCCAGCCATTTACGACGAGTGCAATGAGAACACCTTTCGTAATTTTTATTCATAGCTGAATCATGCCACTTTAAACACAATGGTTTTAATCTGGAGCACAGCCTAAGAAGTAAAATCTAGAGGTTTATTCGCCTGTTATAATAGTGTTATTATGTTATTATAATAGTGTTATTATTAGTTATTATAGTGCCAAATTCCACCGATACCACCAATCGCCAAGCAAAACAAGCTAAAAGTCAACAATCACAGACGACTAAAAATACAGACGGCCAACTCCATACAAATTTTTTAACACGTTATGAAAACTCACACATCGAAACCAAACATGCTTTTCTACATATATAATTCATTCAAACTTCATCGGATCTTTCTTTCTTTTCATTGTTAATTTTGTCACTGACCAATAGTAATAAAGAATTTTGTTCATCGTATTTGAGCCATCTCTTTCGTACGTTATACGTATATATATTAGATGCGTTTCCCACCAGAGCTGATCTGAAATCGGTACTTTACCGAAATTACCGATTTTGAAATATTCAGGGATGTACATTATACTTTCAGTAATCCGATTTTTACTACCGGAAATTTACCGGTTTTATATTTCGGTTTCATGCATTTATGTTCAAATTTATGGATTCAAAATGAAAATAACAAATAAAACCAAGTTATAATTCTAAACCTTTAATCAACAATATATTCTTTGATTTATTTGTTATATTTTTATATTAAAACACTTTTATTTAAACATTTTTATCCTAATGAATATTATAACCTCCAATACCTTTTTATACATCTTCAGATTAATTTAAACATTTTCAATTTGTTAATATCTCTTAATTTTATCACTTAAAATTCTCTTAATTTTAGGACCAATAAAACAATGCCAAATTTAAGAACATGACTACAGAATTGAAATATGCATTGACAAATAAAAGTTTAAATGGAAACATTAATAATTGCAAATTATATTTTACAATACCATGAAACAGCACAAGATTACTTTGTTGGTAAATTTTATCTAAGACACAATTGACATTAAGTAAATAACAAAGCGATTTGGCTTACTTTTGGAGAAATTGAAAAGCAAAAACAAGACATACATAATTAAAATAAGCTATCAATTAACAAATAATTATTTAAATCATTGAAAACATTAAATGCATCATGCATTACTAAACACTAAAACTTTTTTGATTTATTATTATAATATATTAAAGGAATAGGCAGAACATATGTTTAAAATAAAGTCATTTTAAAGAATGTTAATGCTATTACTATTATAGTATGCACAATATAGGTCCAAATATAATCTTATAAACAACTGCATTGCACTGAATTTGAAAATATAACCAAAATCTTTAGCAAATGCATTTTTATGACAATCTTAATTATATCAAGAAGTATAAATATTATATACAGATTATTAATGAACATAATTACTTCTGTTGTGATTTAACCTTCACCAATATTAACATATAAGTCTACAAAAAGTGATCCTGCAGACATAGTAGAGACTTTCTTTGTACTTCCAACGATGAACGCATTTGCCTGCAAATTGCTTGGACTGGAAATTTCACCAGAGTCTAGCCTAGAAATTATAAAACAATTAATAAAGAAATAAATATTATAAGGGCACAATCTGTTGAAGTTGACTGCTTTCCTGACTTTAGATACATATAACCATAAAAACTGATAATTATAAATTAATATGTTAGGAACTTGGAAATACCTATACCAATAGCTTTAATCTTGCACTGTACTGTGCTGGGTCGACTTATACTGCAGAGCACAAGCTTCCTCTACAGTCGAGAGTACGAATGAGAGGAGTAAGGGTACATAATCCATCAACTCTAGACACTAACAAAAAGTTAACCTTATCACATGTTCAGAGATCTAATAAATCTGTATTTTAATGGGTATTTATTTCAACTTATTGTTATTTCTTATATTCCTGTAGCAGATTAAACTAGAAATAGGGTCACAGCGGAATAACATATTATTATATTTACCTTTATTATGTCAGATGAGGTTAGATTTATGTTTTTCAATAATTTGGTATTTCTTGCTCCGCCAACATAGCTGTTCACTTATTAAAGTGTTTGTATATTTTGTTTGTGAAGGCTGCACAGATATTTCTATGTTTTTTTCGTTTGTGCACTCGGGAACAAAACACATAACTAAAATTAATAATTATCACGTAAATCACAAGTTTTTAGATACGATTTACACAAACCAAATTATATCACGTTTGTACTGTTAAATATTTACGTTACTGATTACAAAACAGATGAAATAACATGCAATTAAAATAAAATAAGCAAATCCAAACTAAACAGCAATCGACTGTTGAAAAATATGGCGGCAATATGGCGGCGACAGCGCACGCCGGCACACGCACACATTCATAAAAGTGAAAGAGATGGGGCGAAAACGGCATATGAGAAAGCGAGAAAAAAAATTGGGTTACTTTTTAAGCCCGAGTTAAACGGGCCTGTCAACAATATTTAATTGACATTTTTCTTTTCTATTCTACCTTTTTATAGACAGGCAAAAGGTTCTTGCCCGTACAGCCTCGCCATTAGTGACATTTTTGTCCCCTCAATTTTTAAGTGTTGAAATGAGTAAAGGAAATATTGTTTATACTCTCTGTAGGACGATTCATGTATTTAAATAAGTTCAGTTGCGGCGCAGTTGCAGTTACGTTTCAATCAAAACAGCCCTTTTCGTATTCTCCACAGTATTCTCGTACTTCTCAAGTTCGCGTCACGCGAGCGCTTTAGTGAGCGAGTGACAATGAATGAACTTCATTCATAGATCAAACTAAAGAAAAGGATAGCAGGCAACAGCGACGTCATTCAAGGTCAAATTTTTGAGCTTCAGTGTTTTATATGGAATGCAATCTCGATTTGGGTATAAGCTTCTTGTGGCTTCTTGCTCCAACACGTCAAATTTCTAAAAAGTACTTTGGTATATAGGAATAGAGGCTTTATTTAATGGGTTCTTAGGGAAAGCGATTATTGGCGCCGTCTGGTTTCACAAACAGGCGACTTTTTTGTTATATATATAATTAGATGTTTGCGTATATAGCAATTTATAAATACTTTGTACTAATCAATTTACTTTCATACCCATGTAATTCATAAATAACGTTTATGAATTAATTAAGGGATTAATGCCACAATAAATTCACAATATTCTAATCATGACCATTTATTTTAAATACAGTGTTACAAAATACAATAATGAACAAAAACAGAACACCAATTACGTGTTTCCACAGTTACAAATACAAAATATATATTGAGCCTTTCACACACAGCACATTCAATGAATTACCAGAACTACAAATAGGCTGAGTATGAATTAATTAATACGAACAACCGGCATCAATGACAAAAGGAACGCCGCGCCGCCATTGACTGTTTGACATCTTATTTCTTCATTGCCAGTTTATAACACAAAATTATCACTACGATACAAACTTTTTTTTTCTCTTTATTTTTTTTTAAGAGGGGTTTTAAATACATATATTTATGTCACCCTCATTGGGGCACGTTACGCACAACTATTCACCTCTACGTCTCTTAACTCCTAACAAAACATATTTATAAACAGATTTAGCTTGATCCGACAAGGGATCAGATAATATCGCATTAAATATTCCTGTAAACTTTAAATTTATATTAAATTTTGTATAAAAAGATAATCTTTCGGCTTCGTTTCGAACACATTCCTTTAATACATGCATAACATCCTCAATAACCCCACATTCGTCACAGTTAGGTGAATTTATTTTACCCATTAAATGTCCAAAACGATTTAAAGGAATGTGTCCGGAACGAAGCCTAAATGCGGTAACTAAATATTCCCTGTTTAAAGAAGAATTTAAAAACCATGGTTTACAAGTGAGGCTAGGCTGGATGGTCCTATACCATATTCCTTTATAAAGAGATCTCTCGTCAAAAAACTCTTTCCACATGTTTGTACATTGTTTTCTAACTATATATAATAGATCACTGCTACAAGGCAAGCAATTGAAAATATTTCCGTCGTTGATTGCTTCCCTTGCGAGACGGTCCACCTCTTCATTTCCCCTGAAACCAATATGAGACGGTATCCACTGTAACACTATAGTAAAATCATTAGTACGCAATTTTCTGATGGAATCCAAGATGGTGTAGGCTATGGGTACTCCTCGAAAATTCGAGGTGCATCGAGCAAGATGTTGTAATGCACTCTTAGAGTCCGTCAGAATTACAAAGCTACCGGGATTAAATGACTCTATGTACGACAGTGCCTTCGCAATTGCTATTAACTCAACATACATAATGGACACATTAACATTCAATTTGTACTTTAATACTGAATCCGTTTGAGGATCAAACACAGCCAAGCCAGATTTGTCACCCTCCTTTGAACCATCCGTGTAAATAACATAAAAACTTGAGTAATTTAGAGCTAGGTACTCATCACATAACAATTTTAAACGATCACGATCATAGCTATTTTTTGATTTATTTAAAGATGTAATGGATGGTTTAACTATGTCGTACAAATCCACATTGCTAACCCAAGTATCCAAGGAAAATTGTTCTAACTGTGAAGATGAGTGAATCATATCAACATTTAGTGACTGGTTAATCAAAACCATCAATGGTTTTCTTTTAATCCTCCAGTATGAACTTTGACACGAATCAGATAATCTATCAATAATATCCATAATTCTGTTATCTGTAAAGGATTTAACTTTCAGCCAATATTTACCACCTAAATACTGCCGCCGAATATGAAGGGGTTGGAGGTGTAATTCACATTCCATTATATGAACAGCAGTGCTTTTAATAAATCCCCCTATGACTCGCATGCACTGATTTTGTAATCTATCTAACTTCACTAAACTACTTTTATGACCATTATCATAAAGGAAGCTGGCATAATCTAATCTGCTACGAATAAGAGAAATGTATAATCGTCTTAAATGTGAAGGATGCATTCCCCAGCCCGATCCTGCTAATACCTTAAATTGATTTAATAGTTTGGAACATTTAAGCATTAACTTTCCAATATGATTTGTCCAGTTTAAAGAGTGATCTAGCCAAACTCCTAAATAACGAATGTTATCAACAACTTGTAATGGAACGCCTTTGATACTAAGATTAATTTGCATTCTTTTGTAACCTCTTTTAAATAAACATACCTTACTTTTTGATGCTGATACTTCTAATCCAATTTCAAAAAGAAGACAAACAATTATGTTAAGTATATTTTGTAACTTTTCTTCACCGTCCTTAATACAATTCGTCATTGTATATATAACAAAATCATCGGCGTATTGTGAAATAAATATTTCTGGAAACATGCTAACCCTCCTACAAATACTGATTGTAGCTATATTAAACAGTAAAGGCGACAATGGGTCTCCTTGAGCTAAACCCTGCCCAGTACGTCTGCATATGTAACTATTATTTACCAATGTTTTTAAATTCCTGTTTGTTAAGAAATTCCAAATATACCGACACATCTTTAATCCTACTCCAATTCCATCCAAAGTTCTTATCAGAGAATTAATGTTTACATTATTGTAAGCATTATCTATGTCAAGAAAGCATCCTATTGTAAAATAATTATTAGAAAAAAAATAAAAACCGACTTCAAAACCAAAAACCGCTAAAAACCAAAAAATAACTAAATAATAAGTACCACTGCAAAGCAAAAAAATAATATTTGTTTCATGGAACTTGCGCTTGTTGATTAATTTGCTTAATGACTTGACTAGCCAACAAATCAAAATATATGCATAACATATCGAAGGCGGGCCGCCAAGTACCAAACATGTAGGACCTATGCCTTATATTAATTTAAATATCTATATGTTTGGTACTGGGCGACCCGCCTTCAATATGTTATGCATATATTTTGATTTGTTGGCTAGTCAAGTCATTAAGCAAATTAATCAACAAGCGCAAGTTCCATGAAACAAATATTATTTTTTTGCTTTGCAGTGGTACTTATTATTTAGTTATTTTTTGGTTTTTAGCGGTTTTTTGTTTTGAAGTCGGTTTTTATTTTTTATTAAAATTTTTGGTTATTTTTATCTTTTTAGTGTTGATAGGAATCAAAATGAAGAAGATTTGGTCCCCACAAGGAATATGTTCTTTCCGATGTTAATGAAATCGCTAAAATCGGCTAAAAGCTGCCAAAGATATTGGAGTATTCATATGTTTATTATTTTTTCTACCCCTCCCCCCCTCCCTTTGCCCCTACCCCCTTTTCCCACCACCACTGTAGCTTAGCTTTTATACTGAACCCAATGCAAAAACAACCATTGGAATCCTACTAAAGTTTGAAGAGTTCTACACTCCAGGTCCGAAAATGATCATCAGATCTCCATGTTGTGTTCCTGAGATCAACCTGTCAATACATTCTTTCCAATGAAAAAGAAATCACTAAAATCGGTTAAATCCTGCCGAAGATATTAGAATTTACGTGTATTTTAATTTTATCACCTACCCCCCCTCACCCCCACCCCTTTTTCCTCTCTCACTGTAAATTAACTTTTATAATGAACCTAATGCAAAAAGAACCATTGGAATCCTACTTAATTTTAAGGAGTTCCCCTCTCCAGGTCCGAAGATATTGCTCAGATTTTCACCATATTTTTATGGGACCAAATGACAAGCATCAGCTTTCAATCAAAGAAAGAATGGTCGAAATCGGTTCACACAGTACAGAGAAACGATGTAACAAACATAAAAAAAAAAAAAAAGCAACATACAGTCGAATTGAGAACCTCCTCCTTTTTTTGAAGTCGGTTAAAAACTGAATATTTGATACTAAACTCACAAGATTGTCTAACGTGGATCTATATTTCCTAAAACCAGTCGTGTGGGGGGAAAAAAGTTTTTCATGTTCTACATACCATTCCAACCGCTTACATAATATATTATGAAAAACTTTACATAAACATGACATCATTGAAATTGGTCTAAAGGCAGAAGATGATTCTGGGTCACGCCCTGGTTTCGGTATTGGAACTATTGTGATATCACGCCATTGATTTGGAATTATACCTGATGTAAAAATATTATTGTACAACAAAAGAAGACTTAACTTAGCGTTATGAGGAAGATGTTTGATCATTGAATACGATATGTTGTCACAACCCGGAGATGTGGGTGTGTGTCTTTATTATGGATACTCAAATTCAGTTCCTGCATTGTTATGGGCACTTCTAATTTTAAATTAATTGACATAATATCCGGATTTCTAGGAGTTACGTAATCAGGAGCCAAATTACGAAGAAAACAAGTAATTTTTTCACCATCTATGTGCTCTCTGGGGCTTCTAAATCCTTTGAACCAATTCATCCTATGCCATAGTTCATTTGGAGAGGTTGTATTATCAATTGATGTACAAAATTTCTGCCAACCTATGCTTCTAGCTTTCCGAATCAGTTTTTGTGACTCAGATATTTGATTACGGAGAATATCCCAATTATGAGGTGTTGGGTTACGTCTAAATTTCGACAAAGCTAATCTTCGCTTAGCTACGGCACGGGAAAGCTCAATAGACCAGTAAGGTTTAGGCCGAAATGAGTTGTGAGGATTTGTGTTTAATTTAATGTATGGAATATGAATATCTGCCGCTCGATTTATATATTCAATAAATGTATTGTAGTGAACTTGTATATCAATATTAGAATAATTACAAATTGAAAACGATGACTTTAATAACTGATTATAACTAAACCAATCAGCCTTTTTGAAATTTCTTCTTAAAATAAAACCCGGTAATGTATGAAAACGTGTAGTTATTTTAATCATAAGGTGATCGCTTCCTAAAGTTTCATTTAATACATCCCAATTAAAATTCAAAGCTATATCAGAAGATACCATTGATACATCTGGAGAGGATTGTTGTAAGACGCCATTAACTAGACGAATGCGAGTTGCTTTACCGTTATTTAGGGTTATAAAATTATTTTCTAAAATAGCATCAAACAGCTGTGTCCCTCTGTAATCAATTTTATGCGACCAATTTGTATGGTGACCATTAAAATCACCCAAAATTAATGTTTTACTTTTGAATATAGACAAGAGTGAAGTCCAATCATGTACACTAGTGCGTACTGCTGGAGCACAATATAGAATAACAATATTTCTAATCTGATTACAATTATGAACCTTTATGATTAAAAATTCAATACCCTTATTTGTAAAGCTAATGTCATGTGAATTAGATTGCAGTGATTTGTGTACAAACAAAGCTACACCTCCATACCCATCAGCCCTATCTTTACGATAAATATTATAATTTGTTACCTTAAGGCTAGTATTAGGATCTAGCCACGTTTCAGTAATGGCAGCAATGTGAATTCGCTCCTGGAGTAATATATTTTCAAACTCAAGTAACTTATGTCTAATACTTTGGGCGTTCCATTGTATTATATTTAATTCGATACTTTTCCTTATACTATCCATTATTCAGAAAAAAACTCAAAATTAGATTAAGTACTGGCCACTCAGAAAAATTATCTGCTACAATTAAAACTAACCATTCTATGCAACACTTAAGAATGCTTTTCACTTTTAAATTTGTGGAGGCGTGTTTCATAAAAATGATCTCCTTTAATCTATTGAAAAGTTCGCCGAAACTTACTTCTTTGTCCGGTTTTTGTTTGGCTGTAATTTCTTCATAGCAAATATTTTTTGCATCAGTTTTTGAATGTAAATTCAAGTTTACAGATTGTTCTTTACGACGACCAGATGGTTTTGAAGGCCATGTTGATTGTTTCACGGGTTCTTCTTGATGAATAACAGCCTTTGTCTGAATTTTATTTGTATCACAACTCTCGTATTGTATGGATGTCTTATTTTGTAAAGGTGGAAAAGAATCTGATGTCAGCGAATACGAGTGATCTGTCCTATTATTTGCGCGATGCTCTGGTGTTCGAATATTTTGCGAGACATAAAGCGTAAGCGCTTTCCTGTACGTACAGTTAAATTCGGCCATTATTTCTCTAATCTTCTTTTCTTTAATAAAGCTGGACAGATCCTGGCCAAAGCCATATGCTTACCATTACAATTGATGCAACTAAACAATGTTGTTTCGCAATTGGCATGGTGTCCACCACACTTTGGGCATATTATTTTAGCAGAAGGGCATCTTTTGGTCATATGACCGAACTTCCAACATCGCGAACATTGAGATACAGGAAAACATAAGGTTCTATTTTGATTCTTAGTCCTTCAACATATATATAGTTCGGTAAGGAAGAGCCTTTGAAACAAAGTCGAATTGACTCACTTCGTACCCAACCATCCGTTTCACTTCGTCTATTTAAACGGTATATCGAAATTAATTCAAAAGGCTCCGGACAAGATATTTGCTTCAATATATCCTCATCGCTCATATCCAAATCAACATTTTTCATTACACCGTAGGAAATATTTTTTTCAAATGCTCGTTGAATTCTCCAACCTTTCTCTGAAAACTGCTTACTATTCTCCAGTCTCTGTGCACTCTCCTCAGTTTGTAAATCTAGCCGTACTTTATAAGGATTCATATACTTCACCCGTTCTATCTCCGTAATACCATTTTCCTTGAATAATCTAGCCAGCGCAAATTGCTTCGGCATTGGATCATTACATGAAATGTAAACTTCAATTTTTACAGCCTCTGGTTTTAATTTCTTCCCTTTGCCTTTGACCAAATTCCACTCACTTTCATCGTCTGACCTCGTCCTCTTCTCTGGTCTTGTGGTATCATCATAAGCTCCTTCAGATTGTATAATTACTTCAGTACCTATTACATTGTCAGTCTCCATTTCAAGATCAATCATCTCCTGCTCGCTTAAAGAACTACTTCTGGTAGATATATAATTCGAGCCATTGTTATCGTCACCCATAATTGTAGTTGGTGAAAGAAACAATCATATTAATTAATCGCTCCACTTAAGAGCAGATGCCTAATAATAGCCAAATTTTATACTTATTATGGCGTGGCACAAATTAAACTATTTAATTACAAAATAATTAATAGTGAAAAAATATGCGACCGAACTGTCAAAATTCCCGCCAAAAAAGGTGATACAAACTTAATATGTATTTATTAAAGGTTTAAAACAGTTCACTGTGGAAATCATTGGGGGAGCCCTGTGTTCAGCAGTGGACTTCCTTTGGCTGATGGATGGATGGAAAGGTTTAAAAATATAATTTGAATTTAAATGCTTTTAAATAATATATTTTAGGACTTTATTAATTACATTCGCGTATTTCGTATTTTCTGTAGTTAGTTGGTTAACGCCATCAAGCGACATCTATGTTTTTATGTCAAGCATAAAAACAATGACGAAACTGTTTCTACATTACAATGCTCTTTTAATTTGGTATCATTATTTTCCGCTCTATTGCATGGTCAAATGTTCTAAGTTTGAACAGCCTGGCATTGGTCTGTGAGCCTGGCGGTTACGCCGATAACATGATTACATGAAGGTTTGTATAAATCTCTTTCCTTTTTGTGTAAAAGAGATAGATCGCGTCTATTAGTTTCTCTGTCTACGTAGTATGTGCTTTACTTACTGCATATTCTGTAGTCTGTGCACATTTTACTTCCTAGTTCTTAGTCTGTGGTGCACATCAATGTGTGCGTGAGGGAGGCGAATCTTTTGTTGTGTGCACTGTGCACTGCATGGAGTTATTAAGTACAACTGGAGTGCTGTCTAATGCCGAAAAACCGGTCTCGAAAGAGAAAACATTTTGGTCGCGGTGTCCTTGTCTAATGCGGTGACCACATAAAATTTATTTATAGGACATAATTATACAGATGTAGGTACATCAATTTTATATTTTACTTCAAGTATTTTTGTGTAGCCCTATGTTAATACAACACACGTGCTTGCGATAGTTTATTTTGTTCAGTCAGTTCCAAACATTGCTCCGTCTAATATTTTCGTAGGAAAGACGGTTTTTTTGAGAATTACTTCGTTGTTGAAAATCTAGCATTGAGTTTTGTTACAAACGGTATAACCTCAGTTATATTACTTAAACTTTCTCAAACTCGTGTCTAACGCCCGAATGCTCAAAGGCAACTTAAATATTATGTTGCACTTAACTACGTAAATCCCGCTTAAATGTACTGCATAATTGGGCCTTACACAGTTAGAGCAAAGAAAAGACCACTAGGTAAAGAGCAAATTAATATATGAATGACGGTTGAGTATTCGGCCGTGAGACACTGCAACACACATAGTCTGCGCGTATTGGGCGCTCAATTCCTATGTTCAATTAATATAAAATTGTTTGTATTGTTACTTCTGTGGTATTTTCATGACACGTGTATATTAGGTCTACTAGATACATTTTAGGAAATAAAACACAATGGATAATAAAATGAAATGAACTGAAATTTGTTTATTTGTTATATTATGTAGATAATCAAAGAACACTTAAATGACAAGTAAAACGGTGCGCAATGTAAGTGGGAATGAATGAAATGAAATTGCTTTGGTGAAATGTAATTGGTTTATTGATCATGTAGGCAATTAAAGTGCTCTTATGACAAGTCAATACATGGTACTTATTCCATACTAGCGGCCCGGCCAAGCTTCGTCTGGGTGTAGATATTCTTTCACTCCACTCCAGACCTGAAGGCAGCCTTTTGATATTGATTCGTTGATGGGAGAAGTGGTAGGAGGCGCCCAACGTGACGGTCCAGTGGTGGCATGCGCGTGAGCTGCGCGCGGTACTGTCCATTGCTTGGGCATTGCAACATTACTTTATTTTTCTAAAATAAATGTAGCCTAAGTTACTCCTTATTATATCAGCTACCTGACAATAAAAGTCCTTTTAAAATCAGTCCAGCCATTTCAGAGATTAGCCGGAACAAACAGACAGACAGACAAAAATTGTAAAAAATGTTATTTTGGTGTATGTACAGTATATATATTCATATATGTAAATTTGTGGTGCACAATCAAACGCGGGTAATGACAGACGGATTTATTATTTTTAATATGTCAGATACAGAGCCGCATCAAACCTACATACTTTACAATATACATGTAGTAAAAAACGGTTATTTCAATATTACAAACATACACTCCAATTTTAATATATGTATAGATAATTGATGATATTATTATCATGACAAAATTATTTATTTAATTTTAGTTTTTGTTAGTCGTCTTATATAATTTTATTATTATAAAGAATATCTCACATTATAAAAATATATGCTCACACTAGTAAAACTTAATCAATGAATCTTACCTATAGAAGGATATATCACAGCCTGAAGAGGATTCTCGCTTACAATACAGGTGTTCACCATGACTACACGGAAACTTTCACGCTTATCGAGAAAAAAAAACAAGCCACTAACTGTAACAGCGTCTTTTTAACTTCGAACTACAAACGTAAATCTAAAATCACACGTAAATAGACGCCACTTTGTTCATAACCATTCATTCATTTTTTTCGGTGCTGCCAGCAATTATTCTAGCTTCCCACCAGATTCAACATGAAAACCAATGAAAACCATTATAAATCTACGTAGACGTACCATTAAATGTTCTACTAAACAGAATTCTTATTATTATAGAACAATATTTTTTTGTTAAGGAGCTTTATTGATATATTATGATGTTCTTTTAAAAATCAATAAATTATTTTAATAAAATGTAATCATCAGAAATATCATTTCCACTAGATGTACGTTTCTTTTATACCAAAATTTATTTTTGACCTATGATGGAAATTTGAAATTGTCGCAGCATTTTCAAGTTAACTTTAAGTCACATCGTATTCTTAAGATCGCCGTTGAAATAATATTATGTATATAGGTATATCATTGTCATAAAATTTATGAAATCCTTTTATACTAAAAAAATAACAATTATGTTTCGGAATTAAAAGTGGATTGATTTTAATATTTTCGGTAATTTTCAACAATTTCCAACCTACTAGAAAATCAGCTAACCACTATACTCCATCGGTTTAGGTACTTAACTAAATGTAAACAAATCATAAAAAAGGTTATTTAACGTTGCCATTTCTCATTTCTAAATTAATTGAAGACAAAAAAATGTTTACGTAAATGTAAAACTACATTGCATGTTCAAATTTATTATAACGATTATAATTATGAATGTGTGAGCTTGGAAAAAATTTAATTATGTAAGATCATAATTAAATTATCTAAATTAAATTATCCAATTTTACATAATTTAATATGTCTATAAAAAAGACCCAAACAGTCAGGCATCCAAAACATTTTCATAAAAGTTACAAGAAATATTATGCTACAAAATCTAGAAGTACGACTTTACCGTAATGCGACCATTTAAATGAAAGATAATGCGTTAGGTCGGATAACTAAGCATCATCATAGGTTATCTATGGCAGCCAATTATTATTCATATTCATTGCGTTAATGTACTTACTGTTTTCGTGAAGTGGTGAAGTGTTTGGAAGTGTTCATCGTTGTTCTTTACTCTATTTTAGTTATTATTTGTTATAAGCTGCTGTTAATTGTTGTTAATACTTGTTACTTGGTTGACTAAGAAAATATTCGTAAATTGGACATTGCAATAAAATGTTGAACAACCATGCGTCACGTGTTCTGGTTTGTTTACAATTTACATTTAGTTAAGTACCTAAACCGATGGAGTAATAAAGCCATTTTTGACAACTAAGACACGGATCCATATCACCAGATTTTGTGGAAAATCGACTAAGTTAGCAACACTGCTTTTTATTTCTACTATGTGCGAGAGGGACACCACCACTGAAATGTCATTCTCTTTCGAGACTGGCTTCTCTTTACATCTATTGATACTTAAAAATAAACTTTAATTCACGGATATAAGGTATATTTTTAGTTTTTATTTCAAACGAAGTACATAAGCACTCCAGTTATAATACTAACTCTAATCTCTATGGTGCACTGTCTGTGTGACTGTCTGTCTTCGAAATTGTGTCGGAAATGGTCAAATGGTGTTATGGTGATCCCTAGGTCAATAATCCATAGTAATTATTTAAATGTTATAAGAAAATATAACAGTTCTCGTGTTAATCTTGTGTCAGTTCACCATGTTTGTTTTATTAATGTAATTGGATGAGTATGGATGTGCGTTAAAGATATTTATGTTTTGTCGGAGTAATGACACTAAAGAAAATTGCGAAAATGTCAACAAAATCCCAAATATCTACAGAGTTAAGCGGTAAGTCTGAGTTCTAATTTAATGCATTATTAAATTAATAAAAACGACGAAAATTCACATTATAGAAGATAGCAGTATACTACAAAAATATGGTCTATTAACATGTGTAGACGCAATGTCTAATTATTTTTGTTTCTATTTTTCCATTGCAGACAGTATAAGCAATGTTTTGGGAAAAAATGTCAGGATTCTTTACAAATCTCTCATCCGTATGGAGTCAAGAGGGGACAAGGTTGACAACAAAGTTTTGGTGAGTGAAAATTTTAATTGAAATTGGTATTAAGAATTTAACCAAATGCTTCGTTAATGTTAAAACATTGATAATTAGTTTAAATCATTTTTATCTTGTATCACACATTTTGATATACATATTATGGATATTCATGATGTCAAAACTTTATAATATTAATTTTATCTACGTAAATAAGACATTCTTATGTTTTAGTGATAATTAAACCACATTTAATTCAAAATCATACAGATTAATATGGATATTGTATTTCATTATTATTCATTAAAAATCTAACAATAATAATATGGAAAATTAAACTATGTCTATATTGCTTATTCCTAATTACTTATAATAGGCATTATAAGGATAAGATAAGTGAAAATAGTTGTGACTCATGTGAGGTGTGTCACAGTTTCATTGTGGGCTAGGTGTATGTGTGTGTTCCCTGTGGATGTATACACATTCATTCATTCTGGTCAATTGTGAACAAGAACATAAACTGTTCATCATTATAACACATTTGGTTTATACCATTGCCATCTTAATAAATTCTTCTCCTACACACATTCAACATGTGTTCTTTATCTACATTGTAAACGAGTACAACAGCAAGTGTTACGGAGTTGTTATACGGAATAAGTAAATTTTATCTGATTAATGTTAAGATACAATGATTCTTTTGAGATACCATTTATTTAATTTCACATTAATTCTAATGTATTTACTTTTACAAAAAATAATACTTTCACATAATATCATTGATAGAAACAGATAATTTATTGTGTAAATTTCATATATCTCTTTGAATACCTAGGTTAATGCTTATTATCAGTTATAATTTGGTTCAGGGATGTTGCGAATATTCGCATCCGCATCCGCAAATGCGGAGCTTCTGCATAAATTTGGACATCTGCATCCACATCCACAATAATCGATGCAGATGTTTTATGCGGATGCAGATGTAATACAAAATGAGACAAGACAGAAATTTGGCGGTGCCGGCTAATGGCGCGTGCTGTTCGGCCGTAGTGTTGCCAGGTGTCCCGCTTTACGTGGGACGTCCCGCTTTTCAGGGGTTTGGTAACGCGTCCCAATTGAACCTTCGGTGGGACGCCAAATGTCCCGCTCATTGACCACCGTTCTCAGAACGAATAAAAAACGAAATCTTACACACTTTTATTTATAATCCGTACTGTATTTTGCGTTTTCTTACAATTATTTACCTACTTTGTATCTATTTCGATTCTAAAGTAGTTTCGATAGTCTGATTCCAAAAAAATATAGGGCTTTGAATAAGTTCTTGCGGTTTGTTCACGAATTCCTTTCTTATTTTAGATGGTACAACATGTGCAAGGAAATACTGTTAGTGAACTTATGTCTTGCGTGAAGGAATTTTCATTGGAGCTAGCTAATATTCACTAAGACATAAGTTCTGTATCAGCCCATATACGTCCCACTTCAGGGCACGGGCCTACTCTACAATCGAGAGTACAATTGAGAGTGGTTAGGCCATATAGTCCACCACGCTGGCCTAGTGCGGGTTGGCGGACTTGCATACCATATAAATTCTTATGAATCGCTATGGTATGCAGGTTTCCTCACGATGTTTTCCTTCACCGTTTTAGTGCGTGGTGATTGACTATCAATACACACATGACTCCGAAAAGTCAGAGGTGTGCCCTGGGATTTGAACTTGCGACCCCCGTGAACATGTTGGCAGCCGCGTCTGGTCCGTTTTACCAACAGGCCACCACGCACTTCATTCACTTTATGTATGTATGCATGCTAAGAAACCAAGGCGCCTTATGAATTGAAGCCTCGAGAAATATAGCACTTGCGCCCGAATACTGGAACGGCATTCAAATAATAAGTTGCTCTTAACAGCGCACGGCCTACTTAGCCAGTACATTTAATCGGGATTAACGTAGTTAAGCGCCATTTATATTTAAGTTGCGTTCCAGTATTTGGGCGTTAGTCTGATTGAGCTGCGCTTTCATTATTATACTAATAACCAAAAACGGCTATTGTCTTTGAGAGCCTCCAAAGACGCGACGTTTTTCTATGTAATACGTATATGCTGTTAGAAAGAGGGAGAGTAATAATTTGTGAAAACAAAATATATAAAATATATAATTGTCTCTTCTTTAATAGGCGTCCCGCTGAAGAACTCAAAATCCCGCTTATTTTAATGTCCTGTCCCGAATTTTCAAAAACTAAACCTGGCAACGCTATTCGGACGTGACATTGACCAATGGGAGGGAAATAAATAGTGTCATGATCCGACGCGTTTATTGTTGCTATGATTATATGTTGTTTATATGATATGAATTCTTCTAGTGAAAATGAGAGTCGAGAAATACCAGAAAATGCTAGCACTGAAGCTGTACTCCAAAAAATTTCTTTCTTACCCCAATAAAAAAAGAGTCTATGTGGATGAAAATCCTTTTAAGTGGTGTTTATCGAGAGGAATTGAAGATATTAATGCCGATAGCACAAAGATTTTTATCGACTCCTCTAAGTAGTAATCCTAGCGAACAATTATTTGGCATGGGTTTTATTTACCAACCTCTTCCTAAACGCCTTGTTATCAGAAAAGGCGGACTGGCGTTATACTAAATAAATGAAACGTGTTCTTTTGCGAGCTCTTGGGGCTACTCAAAAGGAAGGTAATGCATTTAATTATCAATAGAGAAGATGGCTAAAACCTTGCACAAGCATGGGATCGAATTCTACACTTAATTATATCGGAACCCAAAAGACCAACTGCCCGACATCAAGACACAGTTAGCTTCTTCTGCGTAGACTGAAATGCAAAAACAGATTAACGTTTTAAATTAACTTTTTTATTTAATAATTGTAAATTACGGGAAATTAAATTCCGCCCCGTGACCATGAATCCTTTAAAGTAATCGAAATATCGGGAAATTAAAAAATATAAAAATTAACATAGACAAATCGATAAATATTAGTAAGCGATAAAATCCGTAAATAATAGTTTAATTTCAATATTTATTCATATACTATATTTATATAAGATGTTAAACATCCGCATCCGCATCCGCGGATGTGAAAAAATCGACATCCGCAACATCACTAATTTGGATCGCTCATTTATGTTCTAACATTAATGGGTAAAGATATATGTCCTGTATTTGTGGTAGGTCCATATAGGGCCTAGTAGTTTTTCTAGCATAATTTAAAAATAATTACTTAACAAAATGAATGTTCTACATACTTCATCACATTTCGTCATTACCTGCTAGACTTATGCAAAAATTGACAAGACAGTGATTGCCTTAAAGATGAGATTATTTGAGGTCTTAGTATCAACATATTTAATTTTTATACAAACAATACTAATATAATCATAACACTAAAATGCATGATAAGAAATCTGTGACGGCACTTCTGCAGAGATTATTTTATCTTAACTTTTATGTTTCGAAGAGCGCTTATCTGTTTAAATCACAAAGTAGGAATAGGGACATTTTTCAATAAAGTTATGATTTTCTTCAGCTTACAGTGTGTTATATGATGTATCTCCAACATAGTAATTTTGGTTTAATTTTTTTTTCTCTACTATGAAGCTATGTTTTTATAACAACATTATGGAGTAATGTTTATTACAGAACTATTTTTTATGCATTCAGTAATAGCTGGTAAGTATTATTGCCAACATTAGATTGGGGCTCTGTTACCTTATTTATGTGTCATGAAATAGTATACAAAGGGTACCAAATCTGATAGGTTCAAATGAGCCTCAATCACACTTATATATGACAAAATAGATAGTACCTATTCTTGGTTACGCAATGTTTTGTGATTCATAATACACTCATTTGCAAAAAAAGGGCGGTTTTGATTTTAATTCTTCTTTAAAAAAATACGGTACCAAAATGATTTCAATCATTTGTACATGTTTACTGGCCGGTTTTAAAAATGCTGTGGTGTTTAAAACAGTATGTTCTAAATTCAAATTTTCGTTTGATGCTCGTTTTTACAGAAAACCACTTTTTATCCTACATTTTTGGTGCGAAGTTCCAAAAGATAATATCGGTTTTCATAACTTTTAGTCAATTTTTATGAATTTATTTCATATTCTTAATTGTCAAAGCTTCATTTATTTCGGTTTAGCTGTCTCAATAATGTGAAAGTGGTAAAAGCTACCAAAACCATACAATTATTGCCCTGCTTCGTGGCTCAGAGGCTAAATGTGAGTCGCTCGACGCTTCAAAGGACCTGGCAGCGGTATCAAGACACCGGTTCCGTCAAGAGAAGGCCTGGTTCTGGAAGAAAACCATGTACCCAACCACGGGATGATCGTTTTCTTGTGAGTCGCGCATTGAGAAATCGCAAGTCTTCGTATGTGGACCTTAAGAACAACCTCGAGTAAGAAATGTGCATATTAGTCTATGGACGGTCAGGAGGAGGCTTCTCGCGGCCAATATACGCAGTCATCGCCCGGCCCGCGGCCCTAAGTTACTCCGTAAGCACAGAGTTGCCAGGCTTAAGTTTGCTCGAAATTGTGAGTCATGGACTCAAGAAGACTGGAATAGGGTATTGTTCTCCGATGATGCCAGGATATCTCTGTTCGGTGAAGATCGACGTCAGCGAGTGCTACGAAGACGAGGAGAACGCTTTGCAGAGGCTTGTTTTGAAGAAATCACACCTTATGGTGGGGGCTCTGTTATGTTTTGGGCAGGAATAAATTCAATGGATCGTACAGAGTTAGTCTTCATTGAAAACGGCTCACTGACTGGACATCGATACATAACGGAAGTTCTAATTCCTCATGCACAACCCGCATTGGCCGCTTTAGGCGAAGATTCAATTTTTATGGATGACAACGCATACGTACATACATACCCACACGAATTCAAGCTGTGATTTCAGCTAGAGGGGGTCACACTCGATACTAAACATTTATCTGCTTTTACTATATTAAAGAAAAAACAAACAAAAATCTTTGTTAACTTTTACTTCACGAGCATATGCACTACTAGAGAGCATACAGTGAACTACTAGTGAAGTTTAGCATTAAAACCCATAAATTTTATCAAAATTTTATGATAATACTTACGAAAACGATTATTTGCTTATTAATTTACAAAATTGTGAAAGTAAAACTACCTATAACTATCAAACAAACCAATAGTAACATTTAAAATGGCTCATTGCTTAGGTGCCCGTTTTTTTTTGCAAATGAGTTTATTACAAGCCCCGATGCAAAATAGTTCGTCTAGTGTGAAATTTTTTCTGTAAGATTTTTTCTAACTTCATTATTTTTGTATATCTTTATAAAATATTAAGCTGTTCTACTATCACATGTCGCGTTATTTATGCCATTTTTTAATTATGAACAAATAAACTATTTTAGTTTTTTAAATTTATACATATCCTGTTTTAACTTTGTGGAAGTTATAAGCAAAATAGTTCGTCCAATTGTTAATCGATGCAAAAGAGTTCGTCTATGGTAAGTTAAATAAGATTATTCCTTCTTTGTACAATTATGTTGCATAATTTAAATTTCTAAAAGTAATTCTGTGTCATTTGTTAAGTGAGACAGTATAAATTCTGAAAATTTCAGTTTTTTTCATTAGTTTTCAAATAATAAAAATTTACTGGTGGTAGGTCTCTCATATGTGAGAGGCTGCCTGGGTGGGTACCACCGCAATGTCTATTTCTCCCGTCAACAGCAGTTTAAATACACTGGTGTGTTTCGGATTGAAGGACATTGTAGCCAGAGTAACTACTGGACATATTGAGACTTAACATCTTGTATCTTAGGATGGCGAGCCTAGTGGAGTGCCAAGCATTGTGATTCAAGGTGTTGTTTGGTTTTGCTACTGTTCATGAGCGGTCGCATCGCTTACCATCAGGCGAACGGCATGCTCGTCTCGCCATTAACTGCAATAAAAAAAATATAATGGGTCGTGGCAAACCCGTGTGTGGAGAGCTTCGAAAGCGAATAGTTTGTGGGGTCGATGCTGGCAAATCAAGTTACCAAATATCTAAAGACTTGATACTTCCCAGGTCTGCAGTCTAATCTATCATTCGGCACTATAAAAAGAATATAACGACTTATTGTTTGAAGAAAACTGGTCGACCACGCATCACAAGTGCAATAGAAAACAGAATCCTGAAGAAAATTATCAAAAATAATCGTCGTGCTCGAGCTGGAGAACTCACGGTGCAATGGAAGGATATGATTCACAAAGACGTCTCAGTTGATACTTGCAAAAGAGTCCTACAAAGAATGGGTTACGGATTTTACACCGCTAAGGAGAAACCACTGTTAACTGCAGATTGCTATACGAAAGAAAAAATGTTGAAGTATGCTCGTGATCATTTAAATTGGACTTCCGATCAGTCATCAGTATCAGCGTAGTATCATTTGAAGTGACAGTCAGCTATGAAAGGAAAAAAGTGATTCGGAATAAAAATGAGGCATTTCATATTGATTGTCTCAAACGCAAAGTGATGTTTCCGGCGTCTCTTACGATATGGGGTTGCATGTCTGCACAAGGTGTTGGTGGTATGCAGTTTATGGATGGTTCTATCAATGCTGCAAGGTATCAAAACCTTTTGGAAGAGAATTTTCTTCCCTCTATTCCGTCACTTAAGCATCAAGATTCCTTCATTTTTAACAGGATGGTGCTTCCTGCTATACTGCTAGGACAACAAAGACGTGGCTACTGGCTAAAAGCATCCCTACAATCGAATGGCCATCTAACAGCCCGGACTTGTCGCCGATCGAAACCCTATGGTAGAAAATGAAAAAAGTTCTCCGTAAAAATCCATCAAGATCGAAGAGCGACTTAAAGGCTAAACTCTTGGCTGTCTGAGAGTCAATTACGCCTGAGGAGTGTGCAGCTTTGGTTGCAACCATGCCTCTTCGCATTAAAGCTGTCATTGAGAGCAAAGGCGACACAACTAAGTGGTAAAACGAACTATTTTGCGTGAGTGACAAGGGTAGACGAATACTTTTGCGTTATGTTTTTTAGAATATTTTTTTTATGTTATGGAAAGTCATGAAACAATTTCAGTCATGTTAAAATAAACTTTAAAATGTACCTCAAATTATGGCTTACTTTTTATTAAAAGTTCTTAATTATTTTGGGATGCCGACAGCATTGACTGGAGCTCTATTCTTCTTTCAGACTGTGTTGACACTAAACCTGCATACCTTCAATCAAAAGTTGACCGACCTTTTTGACAGACATGCGCCTGTTAGGCCAATTAAGGTTAAGCACCAACCCTCACCTTGGCTCACTGCAGATATCAAGGTATTACTAACAAAAAAAGCGTCGGCCAAGAGTAAATATAATCGTCGTCCAATTGAATCAAACTGGCTGAAGTATGTAGCTATCCGGAATCACTGCAGTAAGGTGTGTAGAAATGCTCAACGCCGATACATTCACAAGTCAGTCGAAAACGATGATCCAGCCAAAGTCTGGAAATTTCTAAAAACACTGGGAGTGGGTAAATCACCACAAGATTCTATTCCCCAATCTTTAGATTTAAATTCCTTAAACAGTCACTTCTCTTCTCCATCCTACTTTGATGGGATGACTAAAAATAACACCATTAAGCATCTTTCTACCCTTAACACTCCCGCTTGTTCTACCTTTGTTTTCAAACAATTCGCCACTTGTGATGTTAAGAAGACGATTACTCTTTTGTCATCTAACGCTATGGGTAGCGATAATGTTAGTCGTAACATGATTCTCTATGTCTTAGACGAAACCCTTCCTATCATTTCCCACATTTTAAACCACTCCATCTCCACTGGGATCTTTCCAACTGCTTGGAAGGAAGCCCACATTATCCCTCTTCCCAAAAAATCCAATGCATCTCTGCCTTCCGCATTTCGTCCTATTTCCATACTTCCTTTCCTTTCCAAAGTCCTAGAACGTTTAATCCATTCCCAACTTAATGATTTCCTCTCCAAGAACAACCTCTTAAATCCTCTCCAATCTGGGTTTCGTCCAGGGCATAGTACGACCACCACTTTGACCCATATCACAGATGATATAAAATCCGGCATGGAGGACGGCAAGCTGACAGTCTTAGCTTTGCTAGACTTCAGTAATGCCTTTAATACCGTGGACCATGACGTATTACTTTCCATGTTACGTTCTCTTAACATATCTCCAATGGCTGTTGATTGGTTTCGTAGTTACCTGTATGGACGCCGGCAACGCATCCGTGTAGAGGATAGATTTTCCTCTTGGTGCCCCGTAGCTGCTGGCGTTCCTCAGGGCGGCGTGCTATATCCTCTTCTCTTCGCTGTATTTATTAACTCAATAACCAACTTTTTACGCTCCTCCTACCACTTCTACGCAGATGATCTCCAAATATATACTCAGGCACCCGTGGACAATATGACCGATGCAATTGCTTTTATTAATACAGACATCCAACACATCTGTGATTGGAGTAGAGCTCATGGTTTGAAGATCAATCCCTTGAAAACACAAGTCATTGTAGTCGGTAGCCTTAGGATGATCTCGAAGCTGGATTGGAATCAACTCCCCAGTGTTTATTGTAATGAGATAGCCATCCCTTACAGTGACACCGTCCGCAATTTGGGCTTACATATTGATAAGTCATTTACTTGGGGTCCTCAGCTTCGTGAAATAAGCCGTAAGCTGTTTGTTTCAGCTAAGTCCCTGCGAAGGTTACGCAACTTTCTACCCGTTACCACGAAGATTTCACTTGCGCAAACCCTCTTTCTCCTCATCCTTGATTATGCCGATGTCAGCTATCTAGATCTCACCGAAGACCAACTAAATAAGCTTGAGCGTCTTCAAAATTTCTGCATAAGATTCATATTCGGTATTCGCAAATATGACCATGTTTCTGAGTTTCGTGCTAAGCTCAAGTGGTTACCTATACGGCTTCGTCGGAATACTCACATTCTCTCTCTTCTTTACAATATTTTGTTTAACCCTCTCACTCCATCTTATCTTAAAGAACGCTTTATTTTTCTTCATGACTCACATTTGAGGTCCTTGAGGTCGTCCGAGAATCTTAAGCTGAGAATGCCTGTGCACACCACGACATTTATGGACAAGTCTTTTACTGTCAAAGCAGTTCGATTGTGGAACGCGCTTCCTGTTGTGGTGAGACAGGCGCAATCGCTGTCTTCGTTCAAGAGGCAAGTTAAGGAGCATTACCTCTCTCTTTAAATAAACAGATTTTAGTGGATAATGTTATTTCCTCCTTCTAAATCATTTAAAATTTGTATTTATTATACAGTGCCCTCCAAAAGTTAGTTGAAATTAATTCACCTTTACAATGATGTCACGTAATTTCTAAAATACGCAGTTTCAATAAAAGAACTGTTTACTATTTATGTTCAGATACTCTATTCTAATACATACAGTATCGAATTTCTCGAAATTCCATTTGCTTTCTTTCTTAATCAATGTTTATATACTCAGTACTTGAATTGTGTGCGTCAAAAGTCAGTTGAAATGGAAAACTTTTAACGATTTCCGATAATCTCGTGGTTTTAAACTCATTTACCAATATTGTTAGGGCAGTTTGGGTAGAGTCTGACAAGCGAGTCTTGGCACAAGAAATTGGCGGCAAATTTAAAAATCTTTCAGCTGTTAACCCCGACTATAGTCGGAAAAATGATTTCGATACTTTTATTATTATTTATTATAATTTTTTTTATTATAATTTATTTTTACGATGTTCTGACCGGAACGAAAAATCTATATTGATGAACATTTCACATTGCACTTTCTAGACTAAAATATACTAAACTAAGAATAGTTGCATTCTTCAAGAATACTTTTATCGCAAAATAATGATGTATAGGTATATTCAAAAAGAGTAAAAAAATATGATTACACAAATTGTTTTGTCTACAGTGGGAATAAAACTCGTATAAATATTTGTATTTATATGAAAAATAAAAATAAGTTTTAAGAAATTTTATTTATTCTGATCCATAATCAAAATCTGATTCAAGAAATTCGAAGCCTAATAATGATTCATCACTCTCACTCTCATCATCACGGGTATTGATGAGAAATGGTTCAAGTTCTTCTTCTGTTATTCTGTCCTTTTCTTTATATTCATTTTCTATATTGATCACATGATCTGTACATTTTTTCCAGTCTGCTGCAGTCACACTGGCGAAACATTCCCTTATTAATTTGTCTACATCAGCACCTGAAATACTTAAATTTTTACTTGCTACTTTTCTTTTCACCAAGCTCCAAATCAATTCTATTGCGTTCAGGTCACAATGGTATGGAGGCAATTTAAGGACCTCATGTCCATGCTGTTTCAGAAGCTCCTCAGCTTCATATAGAGGTGCAGTTTTATTTTCTTTCACCAAATATAAAAGCTCGGCTTTTGTGAAGTTTTCCTCGTATGCTATGTCATTTTTGTTGAGCCAGAGTTGTATATCAGCCTTTAAATTATTAATTGTAGGTGGCTTGTTTATTTGAGTGACATGATAACTTGCATTGTCCATTATTATTACTGATGGTTCACTTAAATTAGGTATTAATTTTTCTTCCAACCATTTCATGAAGTTGTTACGATTCATGTCATCATGATAGTTTGCCATTTTGGATTTAGTGCTAAACAACAGCAATGCATTAGGTACAAAACCCTTCTCAGATCCAGCATGAACTATAATATGCCTTTTCCCTGTAATAGAAATACAAATATATATAAATAAAAGAGCAAACACACATACAAGTCCAAATAATATATAAAATTAAGTTAAAAATTACCTTTAGAAATTTTATCAATTACTCCACTTGTACTTGGTCCTTGCCATGATTTTTTTGGGTTATAGTTTTGGTGAACATATGTTTCATCAAGATAAATTCTCTATCAAAACAGACCGTTCATTTTTATTAGTCTTGAATTGAAAACCATTTTTCAATAATATTTTCCTCAATGTTTCACGAGATCCAGCAAATCTAATAGACTCTTGCAGTTCTGCTAATAAAGTTCTTATAGTTGGAACTTGCTTTTTAACGCAATAAAATTCATTTATTTTATTACGAATTGCTGATATGTCGAAATCATCTAAATTTGAAACACTGGGTAGCCGGGGACGTTTCTTTCCTGGTGTGTTCCATTGACCCTGGTTCAAAGAACACTCTTTTTTATTCTCCGCAATGTGTTGACACTAACGTCTGCAAAGTAAAATACAGTCAGATTAGATTAGGAGAGAGGAGGCCCGCAAGACAAATTTGGCCCGCCTGTGTCATCAACCATATAATAATAATAATAAAAATAATGAAATTCTACCTGTTATAGACGATAACTGGTTGAAATAACTTGATTCAGATGTAACCAAATCTTTATTTTCAACATCTTTAAGCTGTTTCACTAAGTTTTCTATTTCACGTTTAATATTTTCGTCATGCGAAATACCTTGAAACGAAAAAGAACATGTTTTTATAACAATATATGGTAATCATGCAAAATTTATTAAAATAACAGGAAACAAAACTATATTTTTATTTAAGTCTTGAATTAGTATCAAAGTATCAAAACCTTTGGTTGTACTTACTTGCCGCAGAAACAATTGCATCCAAAAGTCGATGTTTTTCCTCGATTTGCCGACTTATATCAATTTTCTTCTGCTCGTATTTGTTTATCATAGTATATAATAAGCTCCGGACACAGCTTTTTATTGGTTTTGGCATTTTTAACACAAAAACAAGCGTACACAACCAAAGCACAACAACCAACAACAGTAAGAAGAGGTTATGATTGAAATTAGTTTGACAGTTGTTGGTGTTGCCATATGAAGAATTTAAAATAAGCCTTGTGCCAGCACTCGCTTGTCAGACTATAGTTTATATTTATTAATAAGATATTGTGTGGTGATATGACTGTTTTAGAATAAATAATGGCTCCAAAGTGAAAATAACACGTAGAAGATAGAACGAAGATGATTGGTAAATAGAAAATAAATAAAAAAAATTAGTGCTGAGGGAAAATTATTCAAAGTTAGTGAAGAAGATAAGCGAATAATAATGCCGAAGAGTTTGGAATGTCCTAGTCTTGCAGATAGGCCACGGTAGAGGCGTCCTAGGTCTACTAATTCTGTTGATGATCGACAAATTGTGCGGCAGTGTAAAATTAATCCCAAGATTGTGATACGAGTGATCAAAAAATAGTAATAGAAAGCAGGAACCATGGTTTCTATAACTACTACCAGGCGATGTCTGCATGATGCTAATTTACGAGGTCACGTTGCCAGATAAAAACCTCATAGCATCGATCCATAAAAAAGACGGTTGGAGTTCGCCCGCAATTATTTAGATAAACTAATAGACTTTTGGAATAAAGTATTTTTTCGCGATGAATCAAACTTCTAACCGTTTGGAAAAAGAGGTTGGCAAACTGTATGTCGTAGGAGCAATGATAACTCTTACGACGACAAGCACTTGCAGCCGACTGTAAAACACGGCGTTGACAGTATGATGGTTTGGGGGTCTTTTTCTTGGAATGGTGTTGAACTGACTGCAAATAATTGAAGGCAGATGACATCACAGATCTATTGTAATATTTTCCATGACAATTTATAATAATCTGTTGAACATATGTGGTAAAGTAAATTTTTTAAGTTCCAACAAGACAAGAATCTGTAGCATACAGCAAGGATAACTGAATAATATTTTGAAGATAACGAAGTAGACTTACTGAGATGGCCTTCAATATTACTCGACCTTAACTCTATTTAACATTTGTGGGATTAATTGACCCGAGAATCCCTGTTTCCATAAAAGGCAACAGGAATTTGTTGAAAAATAGAATTCATGAAACATGGTCGACTATACCGGTCAAAACTTTACAAAATCTTGTAGAATCAACACCTGGACGATTTAAAGCAATTCTACAGAATAATGGCGGCCATACAAAATATTAAAAGTTAAGACAGTGGCAAATATAACAATCCCTAAAATATTTTTTCATCAATTTCAACTAACTTTTGCCACCGCAATTTTACTGTTTCTGTACATAAATTATTATTAATAACGTTATTATGCACCTTTTATTGATAGACATATTCAAAATTGATTAAATTTTAATAAACAGTTTAAAAAACAATGATTTGAATTGGTTTTATCATAATTTCCTCACATTTATTACATTTTTGATCATTTCAACTAACTTTTGGAGGGCACTGTATATGTATATATATGTATGTAGTATTATATATATTATGTATGTATTTATGCTTTTTATTATGTATGTTATCTTGGTGTATTTAGTACAGGCAACGAAGCAACGGGTTACTCTTGTCCGCAATGCATAATTTGCCAGGAGTTTTTTTTTTCATGAAGAGGTGGCATGAAACGAATATTAATAACATGGTAAATCGCGAACGGTTAATGGTACAAAAAAAAATATTGAACAAAAAAGATGGGAAATTTAATTATCTACAAGAAAGGTCCTTAGCATGATGGGCCTAAAATGGACGGTTCCGGAGATATGGCTTCAAACGCGTTTTCCAAAATGGCGGCTCTAGCGGACGCCATTTTTGTAAGTATTTTGGGTTTTTAACTTAGTGGGGTCATATGCCACCTCTTCATGAAAACAAAAAACTCCTGGCAAATTATGCAGGAAAAAATGCTTCGTTGCCTGTACTTATTTTTATGTTTAGATAGTTTGAGTATTATCTAGTTTCCTCACTTTTATTTATTTATTTTACACTGCCCTCTCGTTCTCCTTCTTTTAAATCCATCCCATGGTTGTCTGTAAGACATTGCTTTAAGCGATAAGACCGCCATTTGTACTTTTTTTTTTAGTTTCTGTATGTTGTATTATTTTTTTTATGTGTACAATAAAGATTTAAATAAATAAATATTTTACCAATATTAACTTTCTTTATTTTAGGGTTGCACTACTTTTCATACTAGACGAACTATTTTGCATCGGGGCTCGTATGTTGGCAGCTTTTCATTTATAATCATCATTAATAATCATTCACATTGTATGTGGTTTCAATAATTTATCCAATGGGTAAATAGAAACTTTTAATTGTCAGTAATAGTTGCACATAAAATATGATTGTTGATTGTTAGTTTTACAGTCATTAATCTGTAATGCAACATATTCATATTATAGGTAAATAAAGTAATGACGGTGTAAGTCTTACTAAAACTAAAAGAGAGGCCATAACATTATTGAAGGGGGGGAAGGGGTAATTAGAGCCCTATACCTTGGATGGATTGCAGCGACGAGTCATCCGCATTGTGAATGATGCAGACGTTACAAGCAACTTAGAGTCGCTATAACTCAGGAGGGATGTCGCCTCTCTAAGGCTCAATTGCACAAACTAACTTTGCCAATACCTTTGCCCTTGAAACTGTCAATTCCATATATTCGCAAGGTCAAATACATCTCAAATGTATGGCGATAACATTTTCATAGGCAAAGGTATTGACAAAGTTACTTGGTGCAACTGAGCCTAAGCGTGTTCTACCGCCTGTATCACGGTGAATGCTCTGAAGAACTGTTTAATTTAATCCCCTCCTCTCCATTCCTAAACAGAACCACGCGTGCTGGCTTGCGAAGCCATAGCTTGATGGTCCAAACCATCTCAGCACGAACTAAACGATTCGTAAATTCTTTTATGTGCCACACCATCAAGCTGTGGAATTATTTGCAGTCACGCGTGTTCTCTCCTTCCTATGATCCCGGGTCCTTCCGCCGTAGTGTGAAGAGGCATCTCAGCAGGCCGGCATAATTGTATCGAATGTCTTGGGACTGTCGTCTGATGCCATTCGATACTCTGCCTGGACAGCATTGCGCTTACCATCAGGCGCAGTGTTGTCACTATGCCGGGTCAGATATAAAAAAATATAACACATTTTTCAAATGTGTCAATAATCCTACTTATACCCGCATTTTGTAGTTGTAAGCAAAAATATAGTTGTTACCACTAATTTTCTGTTCTGGACTGTAAGGACTGTTTTAAAATATCGAAATATCATATACCGGCCAGCCAGCTCAACACGACTCTTGTGTTCGGTGAATTGTCGTGCAGGACCTGGACGCTTATGGTCAATTTTCCCCTTCATTATTCTTTTATTAAGTCTCGTAACCGCTTCGAAACGAACTGTAAGATTCCACAGTTATAGAAACACGTTTGTGCTTGTAATAGTTCAAAAGGATGCCTCCTGAGACCAAAAACACAGTTGCCGTGAATTTTTCGGCCTTAAACTTCTTGAAAGGTCCTGTACCCTTATTCTTTAAGTGCATCGAGTCTAGTTTTGACTCAGATTAATAATAATAAATCTAAGGTGTATCTTCAGTATCAATTTAGTCCAATTATCCATCCTTGTTTTCACTGCAGAAATCACCACGGAAATATTCGCTACACTTTGTTTTTGCGGCGCGTGAGGGTTCTCGTCGCCCGCCTTGCACTGACCTTACTCATGCGAAGACGGTCGTGAAGAATTTGGATTTGGTTTTATATCAGATACTTACTTCAAACATTTCAACATATAACATACTTACTTCAAACATTCTTTTTCTAACTCCCAACTATTTTTTAATTTATTCTACAGGCATTCTTTTCTTCAAGCTGAGTGGTCGATTCAAAAGGCCGACCTAGTCATGAATTATATTCGAACCCTGCCTCGCTTAAAAATTCTATACCACTTGCAAACCTTAGCTTTGTAAAGGCATGATTTCCCTTAAACTGATGATACCTCTTCCAATATGATTTAATTTTGATTTTCCTTGCTTGGTAAGGATCTGAATGACTGATGAATCTGCATACGATTGTTTCCATTTTTCAAACGTTCGTCCGGTCTCCGGATTCATTGCCTAGCCGACGATGTTGCTAAAACCAATGACCTGATTTCGAAAAAACCCTAAATTTCTATTAATTATCAAACACTGCACAAGTGACTACCCGAATAAGCCTGCTATTCCCCCTCAATTACGCGAACTGAAACACGCGCCCTCGTATATCCCACTGCAGGGCGTAAACCTCTTCTACAATCGGAAATTGATTGAGAAGGTTGAATAGTATTAAACATATTGATATTTTTAAAAACAATTTGCTGGATGTCATTTCATTTTCAAACAACATATTTCTAGAAGAAGAAAATGAGATAATAATTTAGATGGGAAAAGCATAAGAATTCAATTATTAGGTATCTATGGTATCGATAAGAACAATGAAAATGTAGATAGTAGAGCATAATGAAACATTGTCAGTTTTTAAGTAAAATATGCAATAAATAATGATAATGGTTATAATGTGTAACTTGTAAGTACAGAAACTTGATGTTCGGGAACATAGCAATTGTAATGTGTAAAATTTGTTTCAGGTTGTGACATCATATAGAGTCTTTATTACTACAGCAAAGATACCAACAAGGGTGAGTGTTTTGAGAGCTATCACAGAGTCAATAAGTATTTATACAATTAGAAAAATGTATACCCCTTTAATTGCAGTTTGTTTATCGGTCTTTATTTTTATTTAGGCTGTCAAGACCAATTGTTTATTTAACTAGAATGGCCTTAATAATTAAAGCTGCTTAATAACCCATCATACAAAACAATAGGGACTCTGCAACTATATTATTTTACCTACCTACTTTTGTTTTCCCTGCAGTGAAGTTGTATGTGTTTCCCAGGAATGTATTTGGGATAGATTCGTATTTCTCCCAACCATAATTTATTTCTCAACTGTGGCTGATATACCCTTATTCATAACCAACCAATTAAGAGGACGCCTTGTATAATTAACTATTTGATCTAATTCCACTAAATGAAAATGAAGACTTAAAGAGATTATGTTTAGTAAAACAGATTTTCATCCCTCCAGCTTTAGACAAGTATGCGCGCGTGTCTATAAAATTACAGTGAGATTAGTTTTTTGTTTATTTTGTTAATAAATTCGCCGTCTCATTGTCACTGAACCGATGGAATGTGTTGCTATTGGAGTGTTAGATTTTGATTATTTCTAGTTCCGTTAACCACACAAAAATGTAACTGCATAAGGCATTTGATTTCAACCAAATAAAGTAAACTACAGTAATATGCTTGGTGACTCCATGGAGAAATCCAGGAATTGATCTAAACCAATTGTAGCCACCTTATTTAAACGCAGTTATTTTACGTATATTATATACTTATTACCTATATAGTGCTGTCTATTTATGACCGCAAAACTCTATTAGGATACGAACAACATTTCAGAATATTATTTATCACCAAGGAAGGTATTTATTAATAAAATAATTAAGGAAGTAATTTGTATATTAATATATGTATATAATAGTTTGTTGCCATGCGAGTTACCATCTGTTATCGTTGAACATTCGACATCACATGTATAAATATCCTATTTTTAATTAGTATTGCTTATATTGTAGGCCGGTTGCGATTAATTAATAAGACCTTGAATTCATTAAACAGGTTGACAATGGATTTCACTTGATGGAAATAGAAGCGTTGGAGAGCAAAAAAGCTAATCACTTGTCAATAACACTCATTCATGAACATAAGCCGGTGTCTATACTCATAGGTAATGTTAATAATTTCTCATGGTATTGTATTACGGTTTTTGCAGTCGAATGACTTAAAAGTTAAATACCTATAAACGCAGCGTGAATAAGAATAGGAGGTTATTGAATACATGGAGACAGATCTTCCAACTGATTAATTCGGAAATCTTTATTGGAGGGGATCTATATTCAGCAGTAAACTTTCTGTGTTCGAAGAAGAATTTAAAAATTAAGAAAAAACAAATCTATACCTTCATGATAGAGACAGATAATTCAACAGCTTATTATGCAAACTTGAGTCGTTTGTCATGCTATTCATTTGTGCGTAGTCTGTTTATACCTTGCCCAAATATAGATGGAAAATACATTTGGCAGGTCGGGAAATTTTATATTATTGCAAATATCAATACATGCAAAAAAACTAACATTATTTTTATCTCGTTAGGCGAGGAAGGGACATCTGAAGGTGTAATAAATGCTATCAATGCATTAACAGCCGCCTTCGATGACTTATTTCCCAACGTCGCCATGGTGGACATTATTCCTAAGGTCAGTAGAAATATTGGTTACTCAACGTCATTACACCAATTTGTGACGCTTGTTCATGCAATTGAACCGTCAATAAACTTAATTTACTTGATTGGTTGGTTAACTAAGTTTAGGCTAATTGCTTCAACTGGATCACGTGTTTTTTGTATTACAGGTCAATTTGCCATTTCCCTTGCAACATGTTAGTGGAACGAGGAAACATATGGCGTGCGGGGACTTTTCGAACCAATACGCCGCTATGTGCGATTTATGTCAAACACCGTTTAGGTAAATATCGATAACACGTGACGTAATTAAAATTACCTTGAATAGCCAGATACACGCAAATATTTAATCATCGTACGCACTGTAAAGCAGGTCTAATATAATGCTACGATGGATTTTCTCATAGAAAAACCGCTATCCCAATTATCAGTTTTTGCTCATTGGTAGTTTGTTTATAAGGATACTCCGTGACAAAATTATAGAATTAATATACGTATGTGACTGCTAGCCGACTCGTCGACACTCGATTTTATTCAGTTCCATTAACGTCAATAGTTCCAAAGTTACAAATGTTCTTTTGTAATCCTTAAATATATAATCCAGAATATAGAGCAGGTCGTAAGCCAACAGATTGTGCGAGCCTCTATGAACCACTTGGTCGGCATTGAAACGTTGGGTTGCTGGTTATATCCCTGCACAAAGCAAATATTTTAATGTACAAAATCATGGATTTGGATACGATATTTATTTATTTACTGGCGGCGCAACCCAGCTTCGCCTGGGTGCATATATTTTTTTTCCACTCCACACCAAATACATTATATTTTTGGTATAAACTCTTGTATACCTAAACTTGACGTAGCTATCCTACTGTCCGGCTCAATCCCGTCTCATCGGTCTGTTCAGTCTCTTCCCGATCCGTCCCGTCCTTTCTCTTTATTATCCATCCCCGTATCATAACGTGCATTTACATTTCGTCCTATCAAATATGTCAGCTATTCCAGCCCTCTTCCGTACCTTCCACTCTATTATATCCCGTCTCTCCATATACATGTGCCTATAAAGATTGCCTTATGTTTTAACATTAAAAACTTAAGCGTTTTTTATTGTCCATCCAATATTCCTTCCCTTATTTCAACACCAAAATGCTGTTTTTCCAAATAAAATTGCACGCCATTACTTTTTGTTAGTATGAAGTATTAATAAACGATAAAATAAAAGAATTGGCCAAATTGGTCCAGGCATTGTTGAGTTATGCCCTTGCCAACAAATTTTGCGATTCATTTTTATATTATAGAAGAAGATATAGTCCAACCCGCTGGTTTAGTGCGAGCTGGCGGATTTTCTTTCACGTAGAAATTAATCCGAAAAGTCAAAGGTCTGCCCAGGGATATGAACCCGTGACCATCGTTAACTTGTTGGCAGTCGCGTCTAGTACGTTACCATAGAAAAATTAATAAAACCTTCATACTGCCTTACCAGGTGACGTAAATAATAAAACAAATATTTAAAAATATAAAACTGCATATCGTTTCATTATAATATCTAGATACGGCATCAACGTACCAATATTTTTTTATTCTTGAGTCTGAAAACAATACTAATGCGGAATTTAAATTTGTCCTCCAGTGCATCTAAAAGTATCAATTCAAAAAACAATGTCCTTTATGAAAACGAAAAATTATAATTAGATGGTGTACTCTGGCAAAACGCTTTGATAGAGTATACCTTGTTTAAAACTGTTGCAATAATCTCAAAAAACAATGGGCTATTTTGGTAGATATGGACATCGTTCTATTTTACATTTAACAAAATTACGCGCTAGATGCCGTATCTAGATAATATTATATACACGATGTACAATTTTTTTGAATTTTGTTCTATTTCGTCAGCCGTCAATGAAAGACAACGGAATGATAGTAAACAAAGTAACACTTTTATACTCGGAAATCGAATTCGAGATCAAAAATGTAAACAAACCAATGTCATTGTAAAAGTGACATTTCAGGGTTATGAAACATTTTCTCAAAATATATTGCGTATAATTTGATTAGTGAATAGATTCAAATGTTGCGAGTACTATGTTTTATTTATTTATATTTATTTTTGAATTTGGAACATTTTGAATGTTTTATTATGCCTGTCGACGTGACCCTTGACTTGGGACCAAACCAATTCTAATGAGTTTAACTCACAGTGATTTTCAAAGACCATAGTGCGTTCGGCTAGGAACACGAGCGCCAGAAATCTTAGGAGCAAAATAAAACAAAAACTTAACAGAAAACGTGAAACCAGCATCACGGCGACGTAACTATATCACATGATGCACATTCATCAAGTTAAGCAACTAAATGAACTAAAGGGAGGTGTCGCGGGCGTCAAAGCGACGTATTTGTAGTTAAGGAGACGAAATTAAAAAAAAGTTTTATTTCATTGGCCTAAGGTTACGAATTTCTGCATAATACCTGTAGCATAAAATATTTTCGTACCATTTTTTTCACATATTTAAAAAAAGAAGTTGAAATTGTAGTTTATGTAAATATTATACAAATTAATTTTTATTTGGCTTTGTTTTATACTTATTTAACGAATGAGAATAATTTCAACCTGTTTTTTTAACGGTTGTGAACAAACTACCATGACAAATTATTTTATTGTAGTGGCAACACTTTTGTTTACATTTTTGATCTCTTATTCCATTTCCGAGTATAGGGAAAATGATTCATCTTTTATAATTATGTGTTCGTCGAGTTTTCATTATTTTTAAGATGTATTCTGCTATTCGGGGTGAGGACAAATCCAACGAACCAAAAACCATGAAAATTGGTCTAGCCGATCTCGAGTTATAAGTGTTGTAACAAACCCGACTTTGTTTTATATATATAGATTTATATATGCTTTATTATACACCAAAATGAAAGACGCATACAAAATACTTAAAAACTAAAGGCATGGTTACAATAGGCGGCCTTATCGCTAGCTGCGATCTCTTCCAGGCAACCTTTGGATGGACTGGATTTTGGTGAAATTGAAATATAGGGTAGTGCAAATAGTGAGAGAAAAACAATAATAATAATAATAATTGATGTACATACTATATTATATTAATTTACACAATATAAATACATACAAACATACATACATATATCTATTTTATTAATTAGTCAGGACTCTGTATGTGGCTATTTTGTAATTGCTATGTTATTTTTTAATAAATGTCTAAAATTACACATTATCTGTTTTAGGGCTGAAGTTGCATGGGATATTGATACGATATACTTAGCACACGACATCAGGATGCTGCATTTGAAAGATTTCGATCACTTGGATCAGAGGTATGTAAATTGGTAACTTTAATATCGCTCCAGTCGTATAAGGAAGCTGTGGCATTGTTTATCGGGCGAGTTAATTTGGGTAATTTCAATTCTAAGCACGTGTGTTGTTCAAGATCAGAAATGTGGGTAATGAGGTCACTTGCACATACTTTTAACAAGATATAAATGTTTGTGATTCTTTGTGCATTTTGTTTCTAAACGGATCTTTTCGCCAGAAATTCAAGAAATAATCACGTAGGTGCGTTTAAATATAAGAATTGGCTTTAGATAAATACTGTTTATTGGTATTCGATAGATATTATACATTATGGTATTTTTTATTATTGCATAGGTCCGGCAGACGAGCAAACAGGTCACCTGATGATAAGTGATCACTGCCGCCCATGAACATCCATAACGAAAACATAATAAATCTTAATTTCAAGGAATAAGGTTTATTGTTACCTGAAGTTGATTTGAATTTAAGACTTTTTGCTACATCAAATTCAAATGAATAAGTAACCTCGTCCACTTAGTAGTACCTATTCGTATCTGCAGGTCAATGAAATTTATTCACACAGGATGGTTGCGTTTTACTCTTATTTGGAAGCTATGTAGTTTGTTTGAAACAAACAAAATCTCATTTTTGGTATTATTAATTTTTGTGCCGTGCCGAATTGATACCAAGGACGTATAGCATACATAGTGTAATTTAATGCCCATCGGTCGCATCAACGTTGTATATACAGGGTGATATTGACATATATTTCTTAAATTAACCCATATGTTTCTCATCACCCCAGTTGACATTGTATATAATTTGAAAGCAATATGAGAAGATTTTTTGTCATAAATCGTTATTTTCGTTTTCACGATTTTTGGACTAAGAGTATTTTTACCGCTTAGATGAACTTCAGTTCGGTTAAGGAACTTATCTGAATAAAAAAAAAACTCAGTATCTATAGGGGTTGATCAAAAGCCTTGAAACCTAAAATTGAGATTTTTGACAAAACTATCAGGCAGTTTTTATTCAAATTTATATGTCAATATCATTCTGTATATGTATATATCATAATTTATGTTATGTTAATAAATACTACGACTTTTTCTATATTCTTTTTGGTCACTTATCTGTGTAAACATGTAATTAGTGTATAGTTTCATTACTGTTTTATTTTTGTATCACTCTACCCTTAAAATAAATAAATATATGATCGAAGTAAAAATGCGTATGTGGATGTCGTGGCAGGGACCTGATCCCGCTAGTGATGGCGGTGCAGCACAACACATGGTTCGCTGGTATATGCGGCGACGGCGTGCGCGCGTCGCACGAGACGTGGGAGAGCGTGTGCCGCGGCGTGGCGCGCGCGTGCCCGGCGCCGCAGCGCGTGAGCTGGCGCGCCGCGCAGCTGCGGCACGACCACGCCGCGCGCCTCGGGCACGCGCTGCTGCGGGCCAGGCACACGCCGGCGCTGCATACTATCGACTTCTCGCAGAACCATATTGAGGATAAAGGTAATGCAACGTATTTTCAATCTCTATGAACATAGTTTTATATTGCAATGAGTGGCGAGGCCATCATGCCGTTCGCCTGATGGTAATCTGGACGACCGCTCATAAACAAAAGTAAAACCAAACAATTTCACTGCGCTCGCCATCCTGAGACATAAGATTTTAGGATTTTAGTAGTGATTCTGGATACAGTGTCCTTTAATCCGAAACACATCAGTGCATTTCCACTACTGTTTGGCGGGAGGAAGAGAAATTGCGGTGGTACCTACCCAGGGGTCCTCTCATATATGAGAGACCTAACACCAGTTAACCACATAGCCAGAAGTGTCTTCCTCGCGTCACTAACACGCTCACGGAAAACGCGGCCGCGATAGATCCCTAATAAATCTAAACGCTAAGAATCTCTTTAGATTCTACGCTGTAATACACATCAAAAGCGTTTATGAATATGTCAGAGCTAGAAGCGACCCGATTTCCATTTGAATAATTTAACAACGCACATGATTATAATTTTTGCGTGTTGTTTATTCGACAGCATCGATCGCTTACCATTAGTTGAGCCACGAGCCCGTTTGTGGAACCTATAAAAATCTATTGTACTGTAGACCTTTCTACTTCAATGTGTGACCACAAGTGAGGTACTGCAAAAAACCAGCACCAAAACCGCATCGAGCTTGTGAGTCATAGCTATTGTTGTCGATCTCCCGATCAATAGACAGCGTTGTATTTACACAAATATATGACGGGTGTATTGTTGATTATGGATATGTGATGAGTATTGTGTGCAGGCGCGATCAGTATTCTGAGCGGCCTGGCGAACAATCCGGACGGGCTGCGACACGTTGCGCTGTCGCAGTGCGGTCTCACTGGCAAGACTGTGGTACATCTCGCCACCATGCTCAACGACAATCCCTGCCATCTGCTCACTCTCTCGCATCTTGACCTCTCGCACAATAACCTCAAGGACGACGTACATGTAAGTATTTCTAGGTTCTAGAATTTTATTCATGTCCATTTTGTTGACCATTTGGTTGGGCACAGTTCTTGTGTACGATTGAGCGAGGATTAGGCCGTAGAGTACTGGTCTATTGAGAGTCAAATATTGTATTAGAGAATGTTATAATATGCAGATTTTCTTCAGATATATTTTCTACACCATTAAAGTGAAATATAAAACCCAGTACAAATCGAAAAAGGGCGACTTAAAAAATATTATAGAAATAAAGTTAGACATTGTTATAACTTGTCAATGGATCTTCATTATCATCGGCAACAGGAAGTTCACTGAATACAAGCTTCTTCAAGGATCTTCACTGTGATTTATTAAAATCAGAATTTAGCGATTTCTCGTAACATTGAAATTAATAAAATTGATATTTTGTTTCAGAATCTGTACAACTTTCTCGCACAACCCAATGTTTTGACACATCTAAATTTGACGAACACCGAGACGACGTTAGAAAACGTAAGTATTGCTCAATAGACCTCAAATGTCATAAATAAATAAAAACTTACACCCAACAGTCACATTCATAGTTCTGATCCCACATTAAGATCAATTAAGTGTGTCGTGAGCATTGACGTAAAATATATGGACGGGGCAGAGAGCACGAAAAGTGTAGTCACGAAAGTGTTGCGCAACACTAGTGCAGCGATTGTGACGTCACAGCGCACCGGTCTGTAAGTCGCCGACAAATGCGTAATTGTATCATGCGTGTGTGCAATAAGGATGACTGAAAGTTCACAAAAAAAATGATAACATTTCTTATCACCGCTAAGTAAAAATTATATTACCTAAAGTCAATATAACATTTATTTTAGCATTATTGAAAAGCGATTCCATGGCCGCCATTGACGTAAAAATCTAACAGATGGCGCGATTTTCTCGGGCATCTTTTTGACGTACCCAATGTACTGAAGGGCTTATCCTTAGTTTTTAAATCAATGGTCGTGAGTATCAGACACTACGAGTGACTGCGGTGCCACAAACACCTAGAAATAAAGAAGTAAAGTGAGTGATATGGAGACTGTCCCACCCTCACACCCACCACTGTAACTCCCGTGAGCCAGGATCAACAGTGGCACGCAAATGACACCGAGCATTGAAGCTCGGCGAGTCTCCGGGAATGTCTAACTTGTCTTTAACCCGCAACGAAATTAATCAGAAAGTGAAATTAATAGGAAGGGTTGGAAATAAATTCTTGTCCACTTCCCGCCGTGCAAAGATAAAGTGTGTGATAACGTGGAGTGCAGATGTGGGGCGCGCTGCTGCGCGGGTGCGCGGCGCGGCTGGCGCGGCTGTGCGTGTCGCGCAACGCGTGGAGCTCGGCGCGGCGCGCGCGCGACCCGCCGCCCTCCTTCCGACAGTTCTTCACCGCCTGTCTGGCGCTGCAGCACCTCGACTTCTCGTACTGCAAGATGCCGCCCGATGCACTCAAGTACGCATTACTATTGTAACCAACAATGCTTTGCCAATAGGATTTCAGAATATTAAAATTTGTTCATGGTTTATACGTTAAGATTAGGTAGAGCATTTTAATTTAATACATGATTTTAATTTTAAAGGCCTTGTATAAATTATTTTTTTGAATGCCGAAATGAATAAATCGTGTTAAGTCTGATTCGATAACATAGCCATCTAAAATTCTATCAGAAAATAACCCACCAAAATATGACAAATAAGGGCATTGGACGTTTCAATAATTTATTGGCCCAATTGATTTATTTTTGGAATTGATCTGCCATTACAAATTAATATATATATTTTTCACCATGTACCCTATTAACTCAAGGCATCGAATCTGACATGCCTTATAATAAAACAATATGTCCCCTCAGGAGCCTGCTGCTAGGCCTGGCGTGCAACGAGAGCGCGACTGGCGTGCAGCTGAGCCTGGCGGGCGTGCTGGCGTCGTCGCAGGCGGCGCACGTGCTCGAGTCCTGCATACACGGCGTGCGCTGTCTGCAGTCGCTCGACCTATCCGAAACCAGTACGCATTTCCTATGTTATTCATGTACCAATTAAACAGGTTATATCGTCCATCTGAAATATTCGTAAAAGCCGATAAAATATACGTGTTACGTTTAGAGTACAAATACCAATAATTATATAGGAGTAATAATATAGGACCAAGCTAATTGAAGATAAGCTGAGCAAATCAAATCTGAACATATGTACATATAGAACATACTTTTATGACCACAACCACACTACGAACACGCGATACTACGTTGCGTGGCGTGTTCGTAATGTGGTTCTCATCATAAAAAATAGTATAATTGTTATCGGACGGTCAGTACTATGTTATCTTGTCAGTAGCATGTTTCCGGCCTAAATCGTAGATATGGGGCATTCCACGCGAAGCGGACAGGTAAAAAATCTCGATGTTTCTGATTTCAGAAATATTTGAGTATGTTCTACCTATATATGTCCTTGATTCGTGTATCAAATATTTTTTTAATATAGTGACTGGTTAAAGAATTAAGGACCTTTGAAATTTTGGCCAACTGGTGGGCATACAGTACTTCAAAGCCAATTATCTAGTCATAAAATTATTGATTAAAATAATTAAACCACTGGATTTAAAACTTCATTTAATGAGCTTTTTAATTGCATTTTTGGATACGAAAATAAATTGTTTTTTTCCATATTTTTTTTATTTAATTTTTTTTAACTTCGATTTTCACAAACTTAGACCATTTCGATTTTTTTTATATTTTTTATGAAAATAGCTAGTATTGTATAGAACATCCTCGCCAAGTTTTATTATGGGTTGGGAAGTGGTTTACGAGCTATACTGGAAATATGCGCCGCACCGCGCCAAACGCCCGTCACGTGCGTGAGCTTGCAGACATTATTTCTTTAGTACTTTGATATAATATTTAAAATAAAACGAATTATTTTTATGTCACTAACTACAAATTTATTTACAGGCTTTTACAACTTTAAATTTCACACTGTTACTTGTGCGTGTTACCATAACACCTTCAGTAGTAGGAATGAAGGCATGATATTTTTTGTGCCTGGTATTGTCGCTGCCGACTCAAATCTTCTTTTGAATGACTCTTTTCGAGCATAGAAAATGTGCGTTTGTGGAATTGATTTTCTCGCCCAATGATACAAACGCTCAGCTGTGCTATTGCTTCGTTTGTAGTCTTGGGTAGTTCGCGAACGACCTAGGTGGGAAGAGCGCTCCTTTAGGTGAACTATGCGAACTAGTTCATTGAAAATCCCACTCTTAGTTCTTTTTATATTTCTTTTAGCGTCCACTTTACTAGACAGTGGCGCTATGTTTTCGATTATTTCGATAAAAGATTTTATGTGCCATAACAAAAAAGTCAACTTTAATTCATACTTTTCAAGTATTCTAATATAATTACACATTATACTAGGAACTAGCCTAGCTGTTGACTAATCATTAATATAAATTATTTTATTTTTCATTATTTAAATAAAAAATCTCATATTACATAAATGGACGTGTAAAATTTTCATGTAATACTTTGTATTTTTTAAATAAAAATAAACAAAACTTACAATAAACATAACTATATTTTTTTCTTTATTTATTGTTCTTACTAAATTATTTCAAAAAAGAACTAATGAACTAATAGAGCGAACTAGTTCATCCTTGGATTATGAACTAAATTGAGCGCTCTCTGTAGTGACCGGTTAGGCCCAAGCCTATTCGTTTGACGCCAATTGTAGACTAACTCGAGTCGCTAGACGTTTTAAGTTGCCCCCAAGTCCATCACATGGCCCTTTGCCGTGAGCAGTGGCATGAAAATGAAATTCTGCTTCTTACCAAAATCCTGTTTAAAATAAAACAGCTAGTCTACAATCGCCGTCAAACGAAGCAATTGCACAGCTGAGCGTTTGTACCATTGGGCGAGAAAATCAATTCCACAGACGCACATTTTCTATGCTAGAAAAGAGTCTTTCAAAAGAAGATTTGAGTCGGCAGCGACAATACCAGGCACAAAAACATATCATGCCTTCATTCCTACTACTGAAGGTGTTATGGTAACACGCACAAGTAACAGTGTGACATTTAAAGTTGTAAAAGCCTGTAAATAAATTTGTAGTTAGTCACATAAAAATAATTCGTTTTATTTTAAATATTATATCAAAGTACTAAAGAAATAATGTCTGCAAGCTCACGCACGTGACGGGCGTTTGGCGCGGTACGGCGCATATTTCCAGTATAGCTCGTAAACCACTTCCCAACCCATAATAAAACTTGGCAAGGATGTTCTATACAATACTAGCTATTTTCATAAAAAATATAAAAAAAATCGAAATGGTCTAAGTTTGTGAAAATCGAAGTTAAAAAAAATAAAATAAAAAAAATATGGAAAAAAACAATTTATTTTCGTATCCAAAAATTCAATTAAAAAGCTCATTAAATGAAGTTTTAAATCCAGTGGTTTAATTATTTTAATCAATAATTTTATGACTAGATAATTGGCTTTGAAGTACTGTATGCCCACCAGTTGGCCAAAATTTCAAAGGTCCTTAATTCTTTAACCAGTCACTATATTAAAAAAATATTTGATACACGAATCAAGGACATATATAGGTAGAACATACTCAAATATTTCTGAAATCAGAAACATCGAGATTTTTTACCTGTCCGCTTCGCGTGGAATGCCCCATATGCCAATTTTTTAATTGACGACAAGCAGCGGTTGCTTTAGTAACGTTCGACGTGAGCGTTCAAAATAACTAATGGCACGCGAGGAAATCCGTACGTAAATAACGCGCTTGATGATTGGCTAATTTGTATTACCGCATATCAATAATTCATCATACATATTATACATAACTTCATCATTGTAATTTATTTATATGGTTCTACACTATAATCATTTATCTATACTAATACTAGCGGCCCGGCCCGGCTTCGCCTGGGTGCAGATACTTTTTTATTTTACTCCACACCAAATACGTGTTATTTTTCGTATAAGCTCTTGTATACCTAAACATGAATTAGCTATCCTACTGTTCTGCTCAATTCCGTCCCATCCCGTCTGTTCATTCACTTCCCGATACGTCGCGTCCTTTCTCTTAATTAACCATCCCGTCTTATACCGTGCATTTACATTTCGTCCTATTAAATCTGTCAGCTATCCCAGTCTTCTCCCCTACCTCCCACTCTATTATATCCAGTTTCTCTCTGCTTTCTAAACACTTTATCGATTTTGATTATCCATGCAATATCCCATCCCTTATTTCACCCCCACTATGCTGTTTTTCCAAAAATATTACGCCATTACTCTTGTTAGTAATAAAGAGATGAAATATTAATTTTCGTAGAAATGCACTCACACACACACAATTAACGTAGAAACAATTATATTTAACTGGTTTTTCAAGACACAGGCAACGCCTAATTTGAGAATCCCTGCAATATTCTCCATAATTATATAAAATTTTTATTTTATTCAGTTCAGTTCAGTTTTTATTTTTATGTGTTATTTTATTAAAGATTTTTCATTTTCAAGTGAAATTCTATCTTGAAAAGAAGTAAAACTTAATACATGTGAATATTATTTATTTAATTGTCCTATATTTATGTAGCATCATAATATACTCTTTAGTTTACAATAAATTCCTGAACGTATGCATAAATATTTGACAATCAATTTAAATGTCAACCACTTTTCATTACTGTCATTAATATACATCTTTAAAATCTAAAATACGCCATAAATCGAATATTGTGGCTATGTGTTGTCGATTCGAAACCTTTATTTAAATACGTTATTTAATTTTAGGGAAGAGTTTACCGTATCGACGCTATGAACATTAAATCTTTGACAGTTACAAACCCATGAACATTTTGTATGGCAAAATGTTTTTTCCTTTTTTTTTATACTTTCGTCAATTCAATCGAGATAAAAATTATCCCACCTTTAAGTTGGAACAAATAACACATATCTACAAAATTTCATTATAATCAGTTGAGTGGTTTAGGAGTCCATCGCGGACAAACAACGTGACACGTGAATTATATATATTAAGATTATAACGCTGCAGAGTTTGTTTGTTTGAACGCGCTAATCTCTGGAACTACTGGTCCGATTTGAATGATTCGACGATATGACGCTATGACCTATAAGAGGAAAGCAGTAGTGATATTTTTAGCAAATACGGGGAAATTTTGTTCGTTTTTCGTGGTCCGATTGGTCGATATTCTAAACTGATGTCAGAATTAAATATTTTGAGCGCCATTTTAAAACGTGTATGCACCCGGGCGGAGCCGGGCCCGACCGCTAGTTGGTTATAAATGTGTTGATTTGTTATTTTTACAGGTATGGAATTGGAACTGTCCGGCATCGTAAGAGCGATAGGAAAAAACCATTCGATAACACATCTATCGTTAAGTAGGCTATCGGGGAAAAGATCTTACGCTCCACCTTTGATACAAGTGAGTACCTAGTAAAAAAATCATAGGTTTGAGAAGATTGTTTGGTGAGCATTCTGTAAAGTTGGTATTTGTTTCAGGCTCTAGTCCATGTATTGCAAGAACCAGACACGACGTTAACGTCTTTGGATCTCAGTGATTGTAAACTCAAGGTTCGTATTTGTTTTAGTAGATATTAATTATTTGAGTCATTCAAGTGTTAAAAATATTTTTATATAATACGGCATGTTTAGTCACATAAATGTGCTTGGACAGACGTTCTCAAAGGAGATGGGCCAGAAATGTATGGGCCTTGGGCCGTTTGTAGTACATTACACCAAATTTACTTAGTGAAATTGGCATTTGATTTCTGTATGAAATACTATTATACGTTACATATTAGCTTTATACAAAAATAAATACCAAGCCAAGAACAGCAACACTACAAGGGGACAATATGGCGTCTGAAACGGCATGTTTGACAACCGATGTCAAAACTTGACATTTATGAAATATGAAGTCGTAATTCGTTTTCCTATAAATCAAATATTATTTTTAGTCGTCTGTGCTATAAATTACTGTACTCTATATAACTCGTAAATGTTTTTACGTCAACGGAATTAGTATCATACTTTATTGATCATCTTATATAATATAACATAATGTCTATACAATAAATTGCAACAAGTCTGTCAGAATCTCGTCATGATTATAGTTATTTAATATTAAGAAAGTGTACCTATATCTGGCCGTAAGTGCGGTGCATAATACTTGCTAAACAACCTATTTAAATAATCCACAATAAAAATCTGCCAGGCATGAGATACAGCACGGCACAGACTGATCACTTGTCGCGACTGCTAGCATCTGTATCAGCCCATATACGTCCCACTGCAGGGCACGGGCCTACTCTACAATCAAGAATACGATTGAGAGTGATTAGGCCATATAGTCCACCACGCTGGCCTAGTGCGGGTTGACGGACTTACATACCATAGAAATTCTTATGAATCGCTATGGTAAGCAGGTTTCCTCACGATGTTTTCCTTCACCGTTTTAGTGCGTGGTGATTGACTATCAATACACACATGACTCCGAAAAGTCAGAGGTGTTCCCTATGTGCATATGAATAAATAATCCTTTTATTATTAGGCATATGCACTTAATAAGCTCTTAGTTATTATAGTCCATAAAAATAAATACGCTATAAAAATGTAATCGAATCTGATAGCATCCATGTTTATTTCTATACCTTAATGTCTAGCAAAAGAACATACTAGCAATCATTTCTGTACAAGCTAACATTTCAAACATTATATTTAGTCTACCCCTAGAAGTCTAATATACTTTAGTATATTAGACTTCTGCATACTTAAAAATAATATTATCCTAAGGTTTAAGATATTATTTTTCAAATAATGTATTTGACATTAATTCTAACTGGTTATTTCTGAGCACACATAAGGAAAAAGTAGGATTAATTGATGAAAGAAAACTAAAATCAAACAAAACTTAAGGACAATAAAGTACAACCAGATCTTGCTTTATATTTTTTATTTATATTCGCCTAAAAATAATCTCCAGTCAAAACATCTAGGAACAATGCCAGTGCTCCTATATTGTACTATTGGTAGCCCAACCTAAAGGCTAAATACCACAGTATAATCATGGTATGAGTACAGCAACCCACTGTCCAGTATCCAGCCATGTTCCTTTCAACATGAAGCACTTGTGGGTGTTAAGTATGTCCAAAAGAATCGAGATTGATACAATCTTTTTACGGCGGAGTTGGAATAAAATCTTGCTCATTGTCTACAGCTTGATTTATTTGCAGCCAGCAGTTTGTACAGATAATTGCTCGTCCTGATAACTAAAACAAAATAAAAAAGATTTAATATTGAAGATATCGAAGAATTATGATGAATAAATAACTCTTTGCAGTCACATGTGTTCCCTCCTTCCTATGATCCCAGGTCTTTCCGCTATTGTTTAAAGAGGCATCTTAGCAGGCCGGCCGGATAATTGTATGAAATGTCTTGGGACAGTCGTCTGATGCCATTAGATATTCCGCCTGGACGGCATTTGTGCTTATATGGTAAGCACAAATGCCGTTTGACATAGTGTTGTTATTATGGAAATAATAAGAATATAATATATTATACATAACACTAGATCTGAGTATCCAGAGCGAATTAAAAGAAAATGTAATTCATTTAACAATTTAAACAACAATATATAAAATATCACTTCTTACATATTTATGTACTAGTAGACTTGTCCTGTGGACACAATGCAATTCAGCTCTAACATGAATACTTTTGTAATACTCCATACTTTGTATTGACCTTGATTAATTGGCATAAAACATACATTTCCCAAATTAATGAAGAAAATAGAATACTTACTTCTTGTTCTGCCATTTCAGCAATAAAACGTTTTGAAATACTCTACACGAGAGTGAATTGGCAGCCCATGTAGTTACTAAGATTCTGTTGAATGATAGAATCCATTTCAATTTTTTATTGCAGAAGTGCAATTCAACCATTTCACAACAATTGCAGAAGTGCAATTCAAGCAAAGCGCCACTTTTGATGTGCTGAAAAGCAGAATTGTGGGTTAGAAGAGAAATATGAACATAGAAAAACATAACAGTATTACTTACATGTGGCATTCAAAATAATAAATAATATGTTTACTCACCAAAATACGAACTAGTAATTGCGTTTAAACGTCAAGATATATCATCTGCGAGAATCAGAATCCATAAAACAAAGCCAGGTATACAGAGAAGCAAATACACATTTGCGAAATGTATGCGAATAATAAAAAATAATACGAATTACGGCCACAGACGTAGACAGATAACACAGAGTTTTGCAATTGCTGTCAAGTTAAACATTTTCGTTCTTAAACTAAAATCATGTAACATAAATAAAATAATAAAAGTGACTTCTTTAACAACATATATCGTCTTTTAAAAAGCGAAGAATATGGAAAAAGAAATATAGACAATAATTATAATTTGTAGGGGGGGTTTTAAAAATAAGACATATTCAAGTTAAAGATAATGGGTTCGCGCATTTTTGAACGAAATGACAATTAGGCATCATGGAGGACAGATTATAGAAGAAAATATTGCTTCTGTACTAAAACAATCACATTTTTGTATAAAGCCCCCTGTTGTCCAAGAAATCTAAATGTATTTTATTTGAATTCCACATTTTTTTCTAGAATTTGTATTAGACGTACACAAAACGGCCCAAGATAGCACATCTCCTTTATTTACTATTTTATTTCGGCGAACTGATATCAAAAATATCTAATGGTCGAAATAAACAGATAGAATCATAATAGGTAAGTTCATAGGCACAAAAATTAAAATAGAGAGAGAAAATAATTGTTTCACTGCGCCGTCGCGCTGAGATTCAACGGCACACGCTTTAGGAACTCTTGTGCTAGCACGTTGAGGAGCGAGTGATTACTAAAGTGCGTGTCGTTGTGCGTGCAGGGCGACCTGTACGGGTTGCTGAACGCGCTGGGCGGCGCGCGGCGGCTGCGCGTGCTGGACGTGGGCGGCAACCTGGCCGGCGACGCGGGCGCGCGCCTGCTCGCCAAGGCGCTGCAGTGCAACTGCACGCTGCACACGCTCTACATCGACCGGAACGCGTTCAGCCTGCAGGGTATACGCAGTTGTATTTATTTATATTATTCAAATATTTATGTTAATAATTATAGTTTCCTTGTTTTAACTTCTTCGAGTTCATCTCATATTGGAGGTTGGAAAACCTTAGGGCAGTTTTAACTTTTGAACCTGCTGCTCTGAATAATGAGGTGAAGTTCAACGTTGGTGATTCGGCCACGCCATGAGAGCCCGAAGATACGGCGGTATATCCACATCTCAAAACTCTCTAGAGTCTTTGTCATATTTTGTAGTGAGATTCCATGTTTCTACGCCGTATACCAGCACTGAAAAAATGAAACAGCAAACTATGCGTAGTTTTAACTCAAAACTCAGATCTCTATCAAAGCTCTGTTCATTCTAAAAAAGGTTGGATGAGCCTTCAATGTTGACCCTCATCTCTTGGGTACGGTCACCATTTTCATTCATCCAAGTTTACTTAGGGAACCATAATCACTAATTCTGCCCCGACGTAAAGCTTCAAGTCGTGTTGTGGTTTAGAGATCAATAAGAATAATATTTGGTTTCTGCAACTTGTTCTATAATGTACCTCAATAAATGATGTGTTGTGTGCAGGGTTGACGGACATCGCGACGGCATTGCGTCGCTCGGTGAGCGTGCGTCGCGTGGAGTTCCCCGGGTGCGACGCGGCGGCGGGCGGGCGCGGCGCCAGCGAGCGCGTGGCGGCGCTGTGGCGCGAGCTGCACGAGCGGCTGGCGGGCGGCGCGGGGGGCGGCGCGGCGGGCGGCGCGGGTGGTGCGGGGGGCGGGGCGGGCGGCGCGGGCGCAGGCGTGCGCGCGCTGGCGCTGGAGCGCGCGTGGGCGGGCGGCGAGGCGGCGGCGGCGCTGGCGGCGCAGGCGGCGGGCGCGCTGCCTCCGCCGCCGCTGCCCGCCGTGCTGGAGCGAGCCGCCGCCGCCGCGCACCACCTGCTGCACCAGTACCTGCAGGTACACAGCACTTGTTAACTATACTATTTCTAAATCAAGTAAATCGGTGTGAATAAAATGATGTCAAATAAATCGGTTAGTACAATATCCGATTATTAACGAGATATCGATACCATTTGTTTGTATTTCTTAATCGATTACAATTTATATTTTTAGTGTACATTATTTCGTTTTTTTTTATGTACATCTTTATCCTAATGAGACATCCACAATTGCATAAGTCACTTTAGTATTAAGGAACAAAAGCAATGATTTATCTATTACTAGCGGCCCAGCCCACCGTGAGTCGAAATGATGGCAGTTTTTGTGACAGGATTTTTTTCGGACTTTCCAATTTATTTTGACGCCAACGGTTCGATATTATCATTCCTTACAATATTCATTCTTTGTACATTTTTGTTTAACCCTATAATTTTAGCTAAAAAAAATAAAATGTAAAAATTAAATCAAATCCGCGATAAAAACCGTAAATAATAGATTTTTGATGTATGGAACGCACTATAAAACCCTAAATTTCTACAAAATCATTTTTCTAAATCTTGGTCTGTTCTACTATACTTGTATACTTCGAACGTCTGTATCGACCTGCAATTTTTTCAGTTATGCAGTTCGAAAGAAAAGATAAAAATCAATATTTCCCAAAACTCTTTTTACGATTATCTTCAGTAAATTTGACACAAATAAAATAAATTAATCTAATAAATTAACAAATACCAAGGAAATCTTATATATGTGCCGTGCCAGATTTATAATACGAAGGATACAATTGAAAGCCTTTTTCGCTTGCTGATTCTCTTAGGTTTATATATTGTAACTTCGACAAATTTAGGGAAACAAGTAGCGCCAACGCTTTATCAGCAGTGTATGGAACATATTTTTTTGCATTTATTATTAATTTTCAGCAATTATTTACTTTTGTTATATCTTCTGGATTTTTAAGTAAATGGTTTATTATAATAGCGATGGCTACTTGTCCATTACATTTCAGTGTTTTTGATGTAGCTGCAATTCATTCTTCCTGAGACAAATTATTGTGAATTTGGTCTACTTGTCTTCGTGCGGGTTGGCGGACTTACATACCATAGAAATTCTTATAAATCGCTATGGTATGCAGGTCTCCTCACGATGTTTTCCTTCACCGTTTTAGTGCGTGGTGATTGATTATCAATACACACATGACTCCGAAAAGTCAGAGGTGTGCCCTGGGATTCGAACCCGCGACCACCGGGAACATGTGGGCAGCCGCGTCTAGTCCGTTTACGAACAGGCCACCACGCACTTAATCATTGTTAAATTATGAAATTGTTAAATTATTGCCTTTTATTAAAATTATTATTACATTATTTATTGATGGTTGTTCGTTGACAGTATGCCTGTTATTAGCTGATAGTTCAGTACCTTTTAAAATAAAAAAACAACTGGATTAAAACTGCCCGATTATTTTTATATTTTTACCGATTATGCGTATACAAATGCGTTTGCATAGTCTCAACTCTACAGGTGGAAGACCTAACGACGTGACTTTGTAATGACGTCTAGTAAAAAAATATGTTGTTTAAAATGGTTATTTTGCTTTATTTAAAGGATTTAAATTTAGTTATTATGGATTGTAAATCCTGTGATAAAATAAGAATAGCTTCATAATACCATGATTTTACGGAATTTTTTATTGAAATTGTGTGATTTACGTCTGCACAAAGTTATATATGATATAAGTATGAAATGTCAAATGGAACTTCTTGATTTAGATATACTGTAGTACACAGTATACAAAACAATTACAATCGCGAAGAGGTAGACAGTCTCCTGTCATGGTAGAAGGATATTTTGACAAAATCAAAAATACACAAAACTAGTAATTATTTCTTACAGAGGTGCAGTGAAGTTTTCGCGGCTATGGGTGGCGCCACATCAAGTGGCGAGCTAGTCACGCTGCAAGCCGTGAGAGACGCCATGGCGCCCTGCAACACTACACTTCAGGATTTACTCAAGTAAATACCTACATACAAATATCTAAAACTATATGTTATAGAAATAATTTGTGTAATTTGTCTATATCTTTTCAGTCAAGCGGTTGAAAACCTAGCTCTGATGGCTTGCGAAAATCTCGACAACGCCGACAACGAACCAATGCCCAGTGTAGACGGTGACATTCCCGATCTACTCACACCGATTTCGCATTCTGGAGTAAGTGTCCTATCGTAAAACTGATTGAGAGACCTTTGATAATATTGTAGAATCAATATTTATATCGTTGTCATTAATTTGTAAAAAGTTTCAATTCGTATTGTAAAGATAAGTATCAAAAATACACTATCAGATTTAAAATAAATTATTTTAAATGTTCTTTCTATAAGGCAGCAATCTTTAAATTAGTTGAACTTCTGATACTTCTGATGATATTGTAATTATATCTTTGTTAAAGGAAATACTTCCAGCTTATCGTAATCGTCTAATAACTTTAATATTTTATATACTTTCAATTTTTGCAATATTTTTGCACGTACGTTGGTTTAAAATACTTGCGAGTATTTTGTGAAAACGGTCTTCGTAAACTTTATAAGAAATTTAATCGGAATCAACAAACATAAATCACATTCACCTATCTCATCTCGATAGTTGATTTTTGATTGTATATAAACTTTGGTTGTGTATAAACTATCGACTGACGATACAATAATGATATGAAATTCTTCCTATATTCTCTGTAAAAAAATCTAATCGGTTACTAGATGACAATGTATTTTGAAACATACCTATCTGTATTTGCATGCCTCTCAGAAACTGGACTATTTGAATTTGGTAAGATTTTTAATATTTTGTTGGAATAATCTATTCAGCAGTGCTGGATTCAAATAACGCGGGGGACCGTGATATATGCATCACAATTTATCAGCCACTGCTATTCAGTCATATGTTTAGGGGTTTTTGCATATTAACGACCTTATATTTTATACACAGTTTTATAACATATTTAGTTATTAAATATTTTGTCTTGTTTGTTCAAACTGAATTCCATACTCGTTGAAGAGGGCAAATAATAACTTCTTTTTTATTACAACGAATGGCGGTCGTCTGATGGCAAGCGATTTGTGAACACACACTTTTTACTTTTTTTATCGACATACAAAGAATTTATCTGTACTTATAAATTTTATCAAAAAAATACATAAGTAAATTACGTTACTCTGGAGCCAGCCCATGGGTTATGTCTTTCGTGACTGGATCCGCCGTTGATGCGAATGTCGGGCAATTCCGATAATCACAAAATTCTCCTAAATATTTTAGTATATTGTTCTCCTACAACATTTTTCTACCCGTAATACCCATACCGTCTTCGGTCGACTAAGATTCTTTTAAAGGAATTTGTGATAAGGAAAATGGCTATCGGAATTTCGCAATTCAAATTTTGAATTCACCGATTCACCTTAATCCGAAATTCGGAAGACTACTAAAATTAAGGTAATTTAAAAAGAATTGATGTAATTTAAAAAGAATTGAAACATATAACAATCATCGATATATTCCAGGCGACGCCGCTGGGTTGTCGCCGTCGCGAGCGCGGCGGTCGGCGCGTGCGTCCCAAGTCAGTGGCGGAGCAGCAGTGCAGCAGCAACGAGATGCTGTCGCTCCCGCCGCTGCACGCCGAGGCCAGCGACGCGCTCGCGGACCTGCCCGCGCACACGCTCCGACATCTCGTCAAAGGTCAGCGGGAATTATTACTATTTCAGAGCTCAGTTCAGTAACTAACACCAGTGTGTTATGTATGATTAATTTAATTAATTAATTAATTAAAGTAAGAATTTAATATAAATAATACAAAGTATAGATAATATTTTGTATACTGAGATTAAATTCTATGTGTATTGACTTGTCATAAGAGCTTTTTAATTGTCTACTTGACCAATTAATACATTTTAAATACATTTCATGTCATTCCGATGTACATTGATGAGAATCAGTTCATATTATAAAAACCTAGCTACACTACTATGTGAATAATGTATGGAATCATTTTGTTTTTTTTTTTTACTTGTTTTCACCTCATGGCATCAGCATGATTGTATTGTTTAAACTACAGAGGACAGTGGTTTACAACTCCATGAACGGCAATGATGGATTAGCTATCAGATACCCGTCAGGTCATCTGTCTACGGCCAATGGCATACAATATTTTCACCATTATAGAATGAAAGTTCAGTGTAGGTAACAGTAAATAAATAATGATTTGATCTGTAGTGCTTTACAGCTGGCTTCTCTAGCTGTAAAAGTATTTTTACGACGTTATTTACCTGTTTAGTTTATTGTTTTGTCACCCGTTTTGCACGGACTGTGGACAATAATTTATTTTCAACTCCTCTTATTAATTTCACTTTCTGATTAATTTCGTTGCGGGTTGAAGACAAGTTAGACAATCCCGGAAACTCGCCGAGCTTCAATACTCGGTGTCATTTGCGTGGCACTGTTGATCCTGGCTCATGGGAGTTACAGTGGTGGGTGTGAGGGCGGGACAGTCTCCAATAGTAGGTAACAGTTTAGTTGTAGTGATGTAATGGTGTGTGGTGTGTGCGTGCAGGTCGGCCGCGGCGCACGAAGACGCGCGCGCCGTCTCGGCCAATCACGGAGCAGTCGGACGTGGACGAGGGGCTGGAGGAGTTCTGGCGCACGTGCCGCACGCCGCCCGGCAGCGAGGACGCGTCGCTGTCGGCGCGCACGCCGCTCACGTCGCGCTCGCTGCACTCGCTGTCGTCGCTCGCGTCGCCCGACCACCGACACCAACACTCGCCGCACTCGCCGCACTCGCCCACGCTGCAGCGCGACGACACCATGTTAGTCGCACTTTATATTTACATTAAAATATATGGATATTAATACCACAGAAAATACGTAAACATTACTTTTACGCGAATTATCGGCTTTCACATATGGGTTCTGTTGTACGCATCGCGTAGTGGTTAAAGAATGGATCATCTATCATCAATGTAGCTTCTGTCTACTTTTTTATGTATTCAAATAATGATCATGAATCAATACTTATAAACGTACTGTAAACCTATTCATATGTAAAAAAACATAAGGACAGTATTGCATCAAAATAATACTTGTACATATTATGTTTCTCAGGTATAGCGTGACATCTGGCGAAAGCACACCCGTATTACTAGAATGCGGTAAGTGGGAAATTAATTTGATTTTATTATGAATATAGGACAGCAATATTTACTTAGTATTTTAACCAATGTCCTCTGACCTCAATTTATAGAAGTATCGCGATGCAAGTCTTCCGATAACGTAGGAGCCAAGCCGCCGACTACGCCACCGCCTTCAAGGTCTTCCGACAACGTCAACACTATGGGTAAGTAATTTTCAGATTATATCCAAAATATGTCTGCTTTAACGTGTCCTGTGTCAAGTGTTTGTCCTTAACACTGCGTTTGGCCAATGCACAAACACAGCTTTTGTGCTGAATATAAGCTAACAATCGGCAAATGCTTTACAAAATGTGCTGCGAACGAGTACACATCGAAAAAGTACTTGGGGATTAAAAATCGTTCTTAAAGGCCAGCCTAAATCTCGTGGTAATTACTAAGGGAACAGTAAAAATAGCAGTTTGCAAATTAATCAAATTACGTTACTGAGTTTTTTATAATTACACTGGTTTATGTAAAACAAACTATTACCTAACACCGTATAAATACCAAAAAAAAAACAATATTAAAAATAAATACGTGTTTTGAGAATGAAGAATAACTAATTTTGTACAGTGAAAGTTATATTTTTATGTAAGACTGATATATCGAATAAGTTATATTGGTGCATAATGGTATTTAGTTTGCAAGCTGCGTTGTGATTTGGCTACGCAGTGGTTGTAGTGACTAGTGTGTAGTCCCGTGTGTACGCGTGTGTGACGTGTGCGGTGCGTAGGCAACGGGTGCGCGCGCACGCCGGGCAAGGCGCGGCCCTGGTCCGTGGCCGGCGTCAACGCGGACAGCGCCGCCGCCTGCACCACCGGTGAGAACTCACTCACATGCTAATGCTAACACGCTTCTTCACACATTCATATTACTTACCACTAACTACATACCCATCATGTCACCCTTCCAAGCAAATTCACTTCACTCGGTTTTTCATCATCATTCTCGCATGGGTCTCTTCCAAACCCACAGATCACTCCCAATAGATACCTAATGCAAGGCAGCGGTTGCGCCCAACACATATAAGCTATTAGATAGATATAAACCGATGCCAAATGTCGCGTAATCAGTGTCGTCCAAGTAGTGGACCCGCACATGTCGTCGCACGTTAGCGAAAATTACATTTTGGGAACATAATATTACAGTTAAAAATGATTTGTTCAATAAAATGGTGTGCAAAAAACTCAAAAAAAATAAAGTATCTAAAAAACGCAATAAGTTTTCATCGATAACTAATATTCTTTAAATTAATTTGGTCCCGAGCGAGCTCAATTTATACTGGTTAATGTATCAATGTCAAACAGTCGAGTTCGGATGGAGAATCAGCCGTCTCTTTTTCGCATAGCAATAACCGTAATAAGCCATCTTTTTTTGGCGAAATCACGCGTTCTTCTAGTGTTTGACGCATGTTTATAATATAATTCCCAGAAATATCGATATTGTAAAACCATAATGTAAATTAATTTTATTAAATGGCAATGTCACAAAATATATATTGATTTAAATAAAAATTGCAAATTACCATAATTGCGTTATTTTATGTAATTTGAAATAGTTAAATTTGTTAAAAAGGTACTTTTACAATATTTTTTATTTATTTTTATCTTTGGCGTAATTAAATTTCCTTTTTTCCCTCTAGTTGTATACGTTTTCAAATATAATGGGGGGGGTATTTACCATAAGTTTTAGTATACTAAGTTTATTGAGAATCAGTAGCACAAGCTATTGCACTAATTTTAACATACGTTGTATATATCGTCTCAAAAACATTCATAGTTCGTCAAGTGGGTTTCATCGTCACTTGTCGATATTAAATTTACCACAGCCGCCGTCAGAATTCAAGAAACGGAATAAGTTATTGTAGCCCTTTAGGGCGTGAGGTTTAGTTATTTACTATTTCATATTTTTATAATCTTTTATATCAACACTTAATTTGGGTATTTCGCCATTATGATATACAAAAATACACAGTGAATAATAGAAATAAAACCGTTACATACTAAAGTATAAATCTTAATCCTATTATATTCGTAGTTAGCGGTTGCCAGTTGGTATAATTTATCAGATCAGGCCGGTGAAAAAATATTATCAAACATTTAACAAGTTGGTAGTTAAGTTATAGATACGATCATAACACATGAACTTACTGGCAAATCCAACTATCGATACAATTTTTTATTTATCGACTTATGCCTCATCTCTCCAGTGAAGTCCACGTGACCGCGCTGCAACACGCCCACCCCCCGCGCAGTTCCCTTCGTTGGCGTTTTCGGTTCAAAACAAAACTAGCGTAATGCAGTATCTATTGGAAGTGATCTGTGTCCAAACCAAATGAGTACATACGTTAAATTTTATTTTTGTTGAAATAAAATTATACAATCTAATTATTATTTATCTAAAATGGGTGTCCTGACCTTTACCTACCCTTCTGAGAAAAAGGCGGAGTTTATGTATGTACGTATGTGTATAAATTTAAAGATAGTTACAGTCAGTACTTCTACCTACTCCATAAAAGTTGTATTAATATTCTTTGCTTGTGTTATTATTATGTAATATACATACATACATACATAAACTCACGCCTTTTTCCCAGAAGGGGTAGGCAGAGGTGCCAGGACACCCACATTTCGCCTTGTATGTTCCGTCCCACCATGTGATAGGTGGCGAGCCTATCGCCATATCGGGCACAATTTCCTGACTCTGAGCTGATGATGAATAGAAAAATCCAATATCACTATGCCCAACCCGGGATTATGGATTATGTTATATATTATACATATATTGTGTTATCTATTAATAATATTTACCTACTGGTATTTTAATTTCGTCGAAATGAAACAAAGCTTGAAAAAATGTAATTAACCAAAATAAAATTTGTATTACATACTACATTTATTTATTTATCGTCAGACAACATTTAAAAAAAAGTTGTGTTACTCAAAGATGCTGGGTTTATAATTTATATTCATTTTACACCATACATGGATGCATGAAAATTGTTCATCAGTTTGTAATAACCAAATTGTAAATGTTACTTTAAGTTTCTCATATCATATTAACTTTTGCAAGTGAGTGTACTGCAAGGAACATTGTTGCATTTCTTTGTTACTAACCACTGTCCAAAAAAAATCCATTTCATTATTTGTGTTGGAAATATTTTCAATAGCTTTAAGATGACTTGAATTTTATATAAGGTGACGGCATAAGATTAAATAGTACAATAATTAAGTACATGTGACATCGCACTACTATTCAGTAAAATCTCCTTTATATCAATTAAGACTATGATTATGTATTTTGTATTGTAAAACAATAGCATTTGTGTGATGTGACGTGTACCGGTTGTGATTTAATCTTATGGTGGTGGTCAACAGAAGGCGTGGAGGCGTGCGTCGGCGGCAGCATCGTGGGCATCACCCCTGGCGCCGCACTAACCAGTAACCAACTTTCAGACGCTATTCTGTACTGAGCTCTAATGTCAATGTGCCGTCTGGCTGTATAGGTAATTGCTTGTACGCTGCTTTATGTGTGCACTTTATTGTGATATGTATTATGTTCTCCGGAGCTATAAATGCAGAATTTAGGAATAATCGTACTGTATAGCTTCGTTTCGATGCGTGGTCGTTAATTGTTTAATGTATGTATACAAAGTTACAGGAGAAACGAACGCATTTAAATGCAATGGTTGTGTGTGGACAAGCATAGAGCCTTAAATCATATCAATAGAAATGCAGTGATATTTCATATAATATTCTACTTGTTTCATATGTTTGGACTTTTAGGCATATTGTACCACAGCCTGATGTATTAAATGTAAGTTAAATAAACTTTCAAATACATATGTATATGTAAATATTATATTAGATGACCAAGTTAAAATACTAATATAAAGGAAAATATATATTCAATAGTCTTTTTCTATCTTATTACATACGTGGGTAGTCATAGTGTATATAGATTCACATAAACTGTGACTAACATTCCATAATGTGCAACTAGACTCTGAAATCGAATCCGAGATCAAATATATAAACAAACAAATGTCATTGTAAAAGTAATAGACCAAGAGCCCGTGGCCGCCAGACCTTCGTAATTTTATAAAACCTGAAAGTTTGTGTGCGCATGCCTCATACATAGGCATCGCACAATCAGCTATTATGAAGTTCCGATCGTGGTTGCTGCGGAAGTTATCAGCTTCAATGTTTCTGGCAAGATGAAAGAACCATCAAAAGTGTCTGAATACTAAAGAAATATTTTTTTATAGTTGCTTTAACAACATATATAAAATTCAGCTTTTATACTATAACGCTGACAAAATTACATTATGTTAAAGTTTGAAGATAGCGTAATATTTAGTAACATGTAATTTTGCCGAAGTTATAGTATAAAAGCCAAATTTTATATATGTTATTAAGGCAACTACAAACAAACATTTCCTTGGTATTCAGACACTTTTGATAGTTTTTTCATCTTGCCAGAAACATTAAAGCTCATAACTTCCAAAGCAACCACGATCGGAACTTCATAATAGTTGATCGTGTGATGCTTATGTCAGAGGCATGCGCAGACAAACTTTCAGCTTTTATAAAATTACGAAGGTCTGGCGGCCGCGGGCTCTTCATCTATAACATTTCAAGGTTATGAAACATTTTCTCAAAAACATATTGGGTTTAATTTGATTAATGAATAGATTCAAATGTTGCGAGTACTATGTTTTATTTATTTATATTTATTTTTGAATTTTGACCATTTTGAATGTTTTATTATGCCTGTCGACGTGACCCTTGACTTGGGCCCACACTAATTCTAATGGGTTTAACTCACAGTGATTTTCAAAGACCATAGTGCGTTCGTCTACGAACACAAGCGCCAGAAATCTTAGGAACAAAAACTTAACAGAAAACGTGAAACCAACACCACAACGACGTAACTTTATCACATGATGCACATTCATTAAGTTAAACAACTAAATGAACTAAAGGGAGGTGTCGCGGGCGTCAAAGCGACGTATTTGTAGTTAAGGCACAGAATACTAAACTAACAGAAGTCAAGCTGCATACAAAACGCGCAAAATGAACGCACACATAGACAACGTTCACCGACACGATATTTCAAACCAGTCGAGACCACTGCGCGCGCGAGTGTCACCTGCTTCGGGCACGCAAATAATGATATTTTTTGTGCAAAGATGGAACAAATGAATAAAACTCATTACACTTGTATATAAAACACCAGAATTTAATAATAGAATGTAAATATCATTAAAAAAATACATATATTATACAAAAACAATAAAAAAACTTGAAGAATAATGACATACACGTTCTCAATGACTTCATAAATACAATTAAAATTTATTTATTTTATTATCGTGTTTTATATATTTTATTAAAAAAATATTCAAACGATACGAGGGTTATTAACACGATACGTGTTTTCGCATAAGCCTGAGTTAACAACCCTTGCGCGAACGCCGAGCGTAGTGTGAGTGTGGCAATAAAAGTGAAGTACATACACAAGCTTGACTTCTGTTAGTATTCTGTGGTTAAGGAGAGTAAATTTAAAAAAAGTTATATTTTAGTGGCCTAAGGTTACGAATTTCTGCAGAATACCTGTAGCACAAAATATTATCGTACCATTTTTTTCATATACTTAAAAAAGAAGTTGAAATTTTAGGTTATGTAAATATTATAACAAAGAATTTTTATTTGGCTTTGTTTTATACTTATTTAACGAATAAGAATAATTCCAACCTATTTTATTAACGGTTATGAACAAACTACCATGACAAATTATTTTATTGTAGTGGTAACACTTTTGTTTACATTTTTGATCTCGAATTCCATTTCCGAGTATATGTGATAATATACATTGGTATGGTTCCTATTTCGTACGTAAGTACCTATAGTAATTTAGTGCACGTTGCATGGAGTTTTTTCATTACTTTGTACTAAAAATATTATTAAAAAAAATCTATGAATGTACCACCCAAAAAATGAAGATATTTAAAAAATCATTATAATAATTGTCGCGTTTCTTAGCGAAATTTTTAGTTGCATTGTGTTTGTAGTCACTAAAACTACCACCCAGCTTCGTTTTCAGTAAGTCTTGATATACTTAGTGTATTAAAAAAAATGTTAATTGTATGAAAATCAAATGTAATTATTGATTATTTTTTGGAAATTCTTATACTATTGCTGACGTTTTTTAGGAACATTTGAGACAATTTGTTGGGAACGATGTCACTTATTTTCCATAAACCTCATCCGCGACATTTTCTACAGGGACTTTTTATGAGGTTTATTGATTATAGCCATTCTTTCTTAATTCATAATTTCTCGCCAAAAAGTAACTTAAAACTATTATAAGATTTCATTAAAATGCACAAATAAAATACAGTCAGGGTTTTAATTTTAAATCCACAGTAAAAATAAATTATACCTCAAACGTGTGGCCAATTGAGGAAAAAAATATTCGCATCTTTTTAACAGCATTAATTTCGAACCTAAGTTTTGTGTAGATATTATGATTTTTAAACGTGACGCTTTTACCAGTATTGCCATTGCCTGCAATTAGGTTATGCTCATAAAATGTTTTTGCCTGTAAAAATTATATAATTTATGACAATTTTCCTATAATTAAAGGGTTATTGTTGTGCTACTATCTTTTTAAGTCATCAATTAATCCTGTATTAATTATGAATTATTTTATTAATGTTACTACAATGTTAAATAAATTTGATTCTTATAATAATACTGGATATTTATTATCCATTTCAGGCTCCATGTTACGAGATCATCCCCTAACACCTGGTGAGTAAATTTAACATTCCTTATTTATAGTATTATTGTTATATTTTTAGCTTAAATAGGGAACATGCACCAGACTAAAATAAGTCAAAATATTTTTTTGTATTCTTTATTAATATAGAAATATACCTTAAAGATATTTTTGACATTTATCAACTCTAAATCGGTAAAATAAATACTTAAAAAATGACATTTCAAATTTGCCGCGCATTTTTCCGAAACGCGATCTATTACTTGAAAAGGAAAGTGACGACAGTGGTCACGTTCTTATGAAGTTTTAGCTTGTTGTTTTATGTTTGTTTATTAGTTATTTTGTGCTTTCTTTATACTATTAAATAAAATAGATTATTTTGTCACGAAATACAGTTCTCTAGCAATTCATGAAAGAAACTTAATCCAAATACTACGTTGTTCATATCGTGACCTCTGACGTCACAGCGAGTTCGCGTCAACATGACGTTTGAATGCTTCGAAACTGATAGCAGTTTTGATTATTTTTTTGTAGTTTTTTGATTGATATTTTCAAAGACTTATATTTTCTTCCGATAATGTAATAACATACAGAATTGATTAAAAATATAAAAAAATGACAAGCATATTCCCTATTGTCCATCAACACACTATACTAAGTTTGGTAAGCACTACAATTCACCAGTATTCACCATTTTAATTTAAATGTATTATTTCTTTCCACAGAAGGCACGGAAGATTAACAAAGGGACGGCTCATGAGACGGAACGTGATAAGATGAGCAGGGTTAAATGTCCAGACGTTACACTAAGACGGATTTTATTGTCAGATGCTCACATTTGTGCCAGTTAGATTTTTAACATTTTAGAACGTAACATAGTAACTGATTAGGATTCTAGTAATATTAAATATGAATTGATCGCCATTTGAGTTGTCATCATATGCAACGATTAATTTTTAAAATGTAATGATGAGACACGGTCATAATAATTCCAATTACTCTAACAATGTAAGTTTTGATGTAATAATCATTTTCTATTTACTGTGATCGACTTAGTATTATCGGTTTATATAGTCACTATATTTTTAGCCGCATGTATTTACAAGTTTTCTCACATTGCGCTTTTTGTATGGGTTTATTATAAAAAAAATTGCGGTGTTAAGAAATTCTTGTCGCTGAACAAAATATCGTGTATCGCCCGTGTCGCTGCCACGAGTCGCAATTTTTTATACAATATTTAAAACAAGTTATAGCTAGACTTCTACACGCTAGAATGATTATCAATGATAATTCAGATAACTCGCCATATTAAATCCAGTTTTACTAGATTTTACCTTACTCGATATTCATGAATATATGCCGGTTGAATATTTTTTTATACTAGGTGATTGCGATAGATATTTTATTTATTTATTATAGGTGGAGTATCCGAACAAATGCTTATAAATTGGTCTTGCCTAGTCATGTATAAGAGGCCTACACATACGCACAAATTTTCAGCATTTTATTGAAGATTTTTAATATTGTTTCAATGACAAATATCTTCCAGTTTACGCATTCCCTTATATAGGTAATGTAATAATATAAGTGGACCGTTTCACAAAGTCAAGTGTGTTTTAAAAGTGGTTCAAAACGCGAGATGAATAATTTTAGACTAGAACACGCAGTGGAGTTAAGATTCAATTTTATGAGAATTCCGAAATTTAGAATTCGCCCTATACATTTAAGTGTTCATTAGAATTAATATTTGTAAATCGATTGCATTCATTTCTCTTGAATACATTAAGGCTGTCTTTACCGATTAATGTAGATGTATATTGCTAAGTTATTTTATAGTATTTTATATATTCATTCCAATGTATTCTTTTTACCTAGCCTTTTGGTACCAGACTGATTTTAAGGTACGTTTTATTTTATGGTGCAATTTATTTCTAGAGCGTTGTGATAATTTGTTTAAAATTACATACTATATACAGCAATTGGCTTGTTTTATTTATTCTGACTTTTACTATGTGAGATGTAAGGGAAATATTCTCAAAGGCAGGAAATAGTCAAGTATATATAAAATACACTGACGTGTATTTACTGGGAAACAGACCCCTAACACCAGCGGTCCAATTTATTATTACTAGCGGGGCCAGCCCGGCTTCATCCAGGTGCAGATACTTTTTAGTCCTTATTAGCAGCTTATTGTTTTATTTGACAGCCTCCGTGGCGCAGACTTTTAGACCCCGCCTGTGAAACGAGAGGCCGCGGCTCCGATCCCCGCGCTGAGATATATGTTTGTGCGACCAACAAATATTTCTTTCGGGTCTGGGCGTTTGTGAGACCGAAGTCTCTCGTAGTTCCTGATACCCACGACACAAGACTCCATCTTAGTGTGGGGTCAGAACTATGTATGTGACTGTTGGGCGTTATTTATTTATTTATTTAGGTACGTTTAAACTTAATGCGACTGCCGTCCTCTAAACTGCTCATCCTGTCCTGTCCCATCATTCTATGCCATGACTCAGGCATATATTCCAGTTCTACCCCTTCCTATTGAGTTTTAAACAGTGACAAACATATGAAGCACCCTGATAGCGATATTAATAAACTAGTATTTCGCCGATACCGCAATCATTGCAACAATATCTTAAAAAAAGTTAAACTTCAATATGAACGTGCAGTTTCAAAAGGCCAGGAATAACCCTAAAGTTACGTGGAAATTTATCAAGAAAGTGGCTGATTTGCAACTTAATCGTACACCAGCTCTAGAGCTTTTAAATGCGTGTAGTGATGCGGCCCAGTCTGTTGACTTAATTAATGATTATTTTGCCAATATCGGAAGTCGTCTAGCAAATAACATCTTGAAGTCGGATCAGTACAAAAATCTTTCACCTGACTCTGAACCTTCCACACAGGCTTCGCCTTCAAATTCACTTTTTCTAAAACCGGTAGATAGCACCGAGATTGAAGGTCTTATTCTTGGTCTCAAAGACAGTTCTTCGCCTGGGTCGGATGGTATATCCTTCTCCACAATTAAAGCTATTAGACATTCCATCATTCCTATTTTAGTCCATATCTTGCCCAGGGTACCTTCCCGGAAATCTTCAAAATCGCAGTAGTCCACCCTATCTATAAGAACGGAGACAAAGACAGTGTCTCCAATTACAGGCCAATTTCCTTGCTTCCCATATTCTCAAAATTACTTAAAAAAACGATCAATAGTAGGTTAACTCAATGTTTATCAGATTGTTTATTTTGGCCATAAATCAATTCGGTTTTCGTAGCGGTAAATCCACCGAGGATGCCGTCTTACACCTAACTAACACAATCATTGATAATGTGGAAAAGAACCTTAAAACCATTGCTATATTTCTGGATCTCTCCAAGGCCTTTGACAGTGTCTCTGTTCCCATCCTACTTAAAAGCTGGAACATATAGGTATACGTGGCACGCCCTTAGATCTATTTAGAAGTTACTTAACGGGACGAAGGCAATTTGTCAAGGTCAACAACTTTCTAAGCAGAGAAATATCACTTTCCTTTGGTGTTCCACAGGGCAGTGTCTTGGGTCCCACTCTTTTTATTATTTATGTTAATGAATTGTGCAAACTATCAAAACCATTTTGTGAAATCACTTACGCTGATGACACCGCTCTGCTAATTCGCGGAACTGATTGGAATCATGCTCGCTCTAATTCTGAACTGGCCCTCAGCCGAGTCATGAAATGGTTATCGGTTAATCTACTTACATTAAATCTTACTAAAACTAAATTTATTCCTTTCTCCGCCAACAAGACTGGCCAGCCCAAAGTTCCACTGGAAATATACGCGCATTCTTGTCCCAACTTCTCTAACAATTCAACATGCGACTTTCCCATGGTGGAGTGTGTCCAGTCCCTTAAGTACCTTGGTGTTACCTTAGATTCCCATTTCTCTTGGAAACACCATATTACTTCTATTGTGTCACGTCTGCGCAAATTAATTTTCGTTTTTCGGAAACTTAGAAGACATAATGGATATTAAGAGCTTCATCATCATCATCATCATCATCAGCCTAAACTGTTGTCCACTGCTGGACATAGGCCTCCTCCAAATTGCGCCATTTTACCCTGTCTTCGGCTTGTCGCATCCAGCATCTGCCAGCGACCTTTCGCAAATCGTCACTCCACCTAGCCGGTGGGCGTCCTACACTACGCTTGCCAAGACGCTGTCTCCACTCAAGAACACGTCTGCTCCAGCGGTTGTCGGTTCTTCGACAAATGTGGCCAGCCCACTGCCACTTCAGCTTGCTAATCCTATGTGCTATGTCTACTACTTTGGTTCTCTGTCGGATAAGATCGTTACGGATCCTATCCTTCAGAGAGACTCCGAGCATAGCACGCTCCATAGCTCGCTGAGTGACACTGAGCTGGCGGACCAGTCGTGCTGTGAGTGTCCAAGTCTCAGCACCGTAGGTCATAACAGGTAGGACGCACTGGTTGAAAACTTTAGTTTTCAGGCATTGTGGTAGAGGTGACGAGAAGACTTGACGTAGTTTGCCAAATGCTGCCCAGCCCAGCTGGATCCTCCTCGTAGCCTCCTTCTCAAAGTTGTTCCTACCTAGTTGAAGGATCTGTCCAAGGTAGGTATATTCGGAAACAACTTCGAGCTGGTGGCCACATACAGCGACAGGTCTTGGATCAAGGTGTTGGTTGATCATAACCTTGGTTTTATCCAAGTTCATTTGAAGACCTATGCGCTGTGAGGCTAAAGCCAGGCCGTCCAGCATCTGTTGCAGCTCCTCCAGCGATTCCGCCAATAAGACTATATCGTCTGCGAAACGTAGGTGCGAGATGTGCTCGCCGTTTATGTTGATGCCCATACCGTTCCAGTCCAGCGTCTTGAACATATCCTCCAGTGCGCTTGTGAACAGTTTCGGGGAAATAACATCCCCCTGTCTCACCCCTCTGCGCAACTGGATGGCCTTAGATTGCTGGTTCTGTAATTGGACATACATAGTGGCCGATTCATATAGACATCTCAGCACCTCGATATAGCGACAGTCTACTTGGCAACGCTGTAAGGACTCCAAAACAGCCCAGGTTTCGACGGAGTCAAAGGCCTTCTCATAGTCCACAAATGCAAGACACAGGGGCCGATTATACTCCTCCGACTTCTGTATAATCTGCCTTACTGTGTGGATGTGGTCTATGGTACCATATCCTCCTCGAAACCCGGCCTGTTCCGGAGGCTGAAACTCATCGAGTCTTCTTGCAAGGCGATTCGTGATGACCCTTGAGAACAACTTATAGACGTGGCTCAGGAGTGAGATGGGTCTATAATTCTTAAGAAGGGTTTTATCACCCTTCTTAAAAAAGAGAACAACCAAACTCCTGTTCCACGCCTTTGGAGTTCTCCCACAGCGAAGAACGGTGTTAAACAGGCTTTGTAGCTCCTGTATAACAGGGGCTCCTCCTGCCTTTAGGAGTTCTGAGGTAACTCCGTCTTCACCGGGGGCTTTTCCATTCTTAAGTTGCTTCAAAGCCAACACGATTTCGCCTTGGTCGATGTCTGGCAGCTCGTCAGAATAATGGCGTGTCAGGCTCTAGAATCTTGGTCGTCACGCTCAGGTCGAGGGACATGTGTAGCGTATAAACGGCCATAAAAGTCCTCGATCTCGGCGAGAATCTCTGGCCTTGACAAAACGGGTTTTTCCCTCGCGTGTCGTTAACTTTGTCAGGTGGTTCCTTCCAAGTTGCTGAGTGAGCGATTAAGAGTTTGCTTTCTATTTATTTGGCATTGGGGCAGTCCTTAATAAGATACTATAATAAATATGGCCGGGATAACGCCAGGTAGAAGTAGAATGCACACTATCACAACATACTATAGTTCTATAAAAATGTAAGGAAACGTGTAGTCATCGACTATTTTATCGACAACCTTTTATTGATCGAACCTGTCGTATTAAATTCACGTATTTGATATTTTTTATACGCAATGGATGCTTTCAGCACATTTATATAATGAAATACTATATTCTTTTCTATCGATATGTATATGTTATGCCCGAGCAATATGAATAATGCCCAATAAGAGCGGGCAATGTGATTATAACCAATCAATTTATCACATTGCCCGGGCATTATGAATAATGCCAAGTGCCTATTGGGCAGAGTAATGTAAAGCGAATCAAAATCAAAACAACGAGCCGAAGTGGTAGAATTTAGAATAGAGTCCTTAACCTCCCCTGATACCACTCCCATGAAAATGTCACTATTCCTGAGAAATATCTACTATGGCAACCTAACCATTAAAACACTTGTTGTCAATACAAATTAGCTTCTGCATCGTCTCCGGCGCAACGGAAAGTTCAGCCCCTTCGCCCTTGCGTAACAAAAGATAGGCACCCATGCTCACCTCCGCAGCTTCGGCCTCCGGCCCCGCCCTCCGGCGACCAGCCTCAGCCGCTACGGCTCGCACGGCGCGCCTCCCGCTTTTTATATACACTCTAGGGTCGGTAGCCAAAAGACTACGTGAAGTCGGGGTGTTCCGAGTCGGTTTTGGGGCACAGTCGACCTAACTGATCCATAAAGTGGGTACACTAATTTTCTTCTGAAGATAATGTTTCGGACGTTAAAAGACAACTAAACAAACATAAGCAGATCAATTAAACCTTTCTAATTTATGGGTCTATCGCAAATGGGACAATGCGGCAGTCTATCACGTAAAAAATCATGTAGCCGGATTCATAATGCCCGGGCAATGTGATAAATAGGTGAGTTTAGATTGTAATTAATCACTTGGCCCGATATGGCTCGGCAATATTCATACTGCCCGGGCATTATGAATCCTGCCCGCATTAATCACTTGGCTCATAACATATACACGGATTTCCATTTAACTCTATAATATCGTCACAAAATAGTATTGTGCAAAAGTGACCGGTACCTGTAAAAACTGTGATTATTTCGGATTTTTACGCCTGCATGAACCACACCTTGGCACTGTACAATTCACTATAATAAACTACGTTTAATAAATATAACCAAGTACTGTAAAATTAAATAAATTATGAAAATAAGCGAATTTTGTTGCTCGCTTAGTTTGACATATTTTGACTCTGGGTCACTGCAGGCTACTCCTGTGTAAACGTATGGTCGCATAGATGTAGTATAGAACATAGATCGGCAATGTGTCATTTTGAGCGCGACCAAAACTGATTTACGATTGTGTGCGTGAAGTTTACATGTGTGCTTGACATATAGTGGTGTACCATGCACTTTCGATACTATCATATCGATATCGATATAGCTGTCGGCCTATAGTTGTGAAATAAAATGTTATGGATATATGCGACATTTTATTATATATTAACAGAAACTTATTGGTGTGTTTATGTCAATACAGATTGATAAACACACAAATAAATAAAGATAAATTGTCATATTATTTGAAAACATTTTGTTTGAGATGTTTTGTATGGGTCTTTATGTTTACCTGAACAAAATTATTTTTTTCATTGTGATGTATACATAGTACATACACCTAATTAAACTGAGAACAAAAAACTCTTTTATAAAATAAAACTACAATTTACAAAGTTTTAGGCGTTTTCGGTTTATTTTTTTAATTTTTAATTTCCCATCGCAAAGTTTCGATTACTTTGCAGCTTTCGTAGTCACAGGGTGGACTCAGTCTGCAACAAAATCCATGATTATTAGTTTTTTTCAATGAGTAACATTCGCGTAAGTATATTTATACCAGAGTTACAAAAATATGCTTATTTAAGTCAATTAATTGACTTATTACACATTGGGAAGTGTTGGACGCCTGCTAGGCCGCGTTGGAGGTGTACGGAGGAGCTTGTAGGAAGTCGTTGGATGCAGGCAGCTTACAACAAACTGATGTAGATATTATTGTGGAAGGCCTTTGTTCATTAGTCGCATTCTTGTGGCTGAAGGAAGAGACAGTTTAATAAACTATGAAGGTTTTCTCGATCTCGTCACCTAAACTAATGTTTTTCCTATGAGAATTATAAATTTTAAACCTATACCTAATGTTTAAGGTTTGGACGATGATACTGTGCATAGAAGTATCACTATTATATATATATATAGTATACAGCGTGATTTTGACACCCCCTACAATAAATTAAACCATGTGCATCGCGTAGTAAGTTATATTATTTGCACGCATAGGAGTTGTCGTTGAAGAAGAAACAAAAAAGTTGATTTTTCAAACAAATTATAAGTCAAAATAATGGCATTTAATTTGAACGTCCTATAACTATACACTTACCTGATTAACAGCGTCCGCACGGAGCGGAGCGGCAACATCGCAATATTCCCGCGTTTATGAAAACAGCCGACCTGCTAGTACATGCAGCGCGACGCTGCGATCGCGAGAACCAAAGATGAGAACTATCTTCCCATGTCACAAATTGTTCATAGTAATCACAGAACAAATTAAATTGTTTTTAATATCCCGTGCACAGCAAAATAACTCACACGGAATTGCCGTGCAGCCTGCCTTATGCTCATGTTTGGGTTGTCCCGGAAGCAATTCAAAATCCGCTCCTCTAAGTTAATTCGAATACGACGGGGAGGAACATCTTCGTGCGTCTGGGGCAACAACTGAGTACTGACCACTGAACCTTAATCTTTGTACAGCTACACCAAATCTCTCACAATATGTTCTGAGGGCCAGGGCGGCGCGCGCGGCGTTTTGATTACACTCGCCATACAATAACACCATATCTGTGTATTCCACAGTACTAGAAGTATTCGTCATTGTATTAAGAATACGCGTAAAGTAAATTAATAATAATAAAAAAAAATACTAACTAAAATGTACTTATAAACACTAATACTAAAACTTTAATATTAAAAATAACACTTAAAACACTAAAACTAACACCTAATGATAACGTACTTAATTCCAATATGTGTCTCTATCACTTGAACACTCATAACTATTCACTTACTTAACACTAAATACTAATAACAACAGAATTTAAAAACTATCAAAATGGCGAGTTCTGCGCGCGCGCGTCTTTGTTTACATTACCAATTGTACCGCAGTACACCAAACACTGAGCTTACCGCCGCGCCGCCCGCGCCACCATACATTAGGATTTGCTAAAAAATGTAAGATCCCTATGGATTGATTGGATGGATTGGTTGATGCAGTAATTACGTAACTGGATTGGATAATAGTATTTCAAATGAGATACTCTGATTGGCGTAAAAAAATCTTTATGTGATTGGTAATTTAAAATAAGGGCCGTGATTAAGATATCTCGAAATCGATATCGATTATTTGTAGTTTAGTCGAATGTGTCAACTTTACTTTTCTAAGCAATTTTACCCGTAAGTAGTTAATTAATAAAACTATCTACAGCTGCGAATACATAGGTGTATTTTGTATAAAATTAAGATTTCACAAAGTTTACTTTCGAAACATTAAATATTGTCAATTTATTGTAATTTTTCGGGATTAGTCAGATAACTTTGTGCACTTTTTTTTTGTTCAAGCGAATAAGCTTTAAGCTCCCCTTTCGATACCTCGGGGGGGTATCGGGGGGTCGAAAGGGGTATATCAGTGTCTCTGGCCTTCCAGCCCGGTATAAAAGCGGATATTGTGGCCGAGATCGGTCCCTAACAATATCTACTCCAGAATATCCGTATGCTAAAAACCCCTCAATTAACGTCACACGCATTGGTGACGACACCGGATATCCAAGAGCGAAGGGCACCCTGATACTCAGCATGAATGGACAGGCTCGTCCGGGGAGGTACCGCTGTCTCACAGGCGAATGATTTGAAGCGTTGAAGCGACAGCTTCGCTGTCGCGTTTCGATCGGTGAGTAAGATTGCCGGCTTTTTCCTTCCCGCTCCCTTCGCAATGTTATGGTCCGGTAACACATTCATGATACATGAGTCGAGGCTGTTCATGGGCGGCAGTGACCATTTACCATAAAATGATCTGCTTGCTCATTTGCTGGAATTAAATTCTTATTTTTAATAATTTCGTCAATGGCAATATTACTTGACGTTAGGTGAACTTTCTACCACCTTTTACGTCAGGGATTCTTAAAAAAGAATTGAATACGGTTTGATTTTTTTTTTCCTTACGTTGGGTTTTAATTACTGAAGATGTTCCAAATTATTAAAATCAACCGTAAGCGACAAAAACGAATTAACATGATATTTCTGACATAATATTAAGTTTCCAGTCAACTCACACTATAGTAAAGCTTGATTTAGATCCATATTTATAATATTAAATAATATTGAGATAAAAAAATATCGATTAAGTGTCCTCGAATAATTTCACAACACTACTTCAACAATGTTTCGTATGCTGTCACTTTCTTATAATTATACTCAATCCAAGGGCGAAAAAGGGACAGTTGCATATTATGACATAATAATAACAAGATGTATGATCTGGCAACAAGTGATTATAGTAAATGCAAAGTACAGAAGGAACATGGCGCGTTAGGATACGTTTACGTAAAATTGTTTTGGAAATGTTAAATTGAAATATTGCGTGTTGGATTCAAACAATACTTAAAATTGACTGCAAGCTGTGTAAAAATAAAGCTGAAAGAAATTTTATTCTTGATGCATAGTTTTATTCATGTATACTTATTTGGACCGATTGTCACGTGATCGATTTTTTTTCGGTGGCCTATGATTATGATTACAATTAAAGTTTATGTATTGTGCAATTAAAATGCCGTGTATGTATTTCCAATATTCAAGAAACCTTTTAATGTGTATATTGGATTTTGAGAGTGCCTAGTAATTAGTGTATGTATTTGAGTAAATGCTTACTAAAAAATACACCAGTTAATCATTATTACTTACTTATAAAATAACGATCATGTTCTAGGCTACATTCATAATAATTATTGTAGTGTAGAACATATTGAGGGATCTCTATTTCGCCAATTTTATGTTTGCGGGGTCAAAGTCCTTTGTCAGCTGAGCGGTAAAACTACTCGTGCATGTACAGAGTGATCGAAAATTACGAAATACAAAATCGTCATTTTTGACAAAACTATCAGGTTGTAGCGGTCAAAATTTATTTTTCCCACCAAAATCGTTCGATCGGGCCGGGCCCCCGTCCTCGAGCCATATCGGACCACACACGCATCGGCCAATCAGGGGCCAAGTTCGCGAGCCGTGCGATTGTCGGCCCTTATATGGTCAGCCGGTCGAGGACCGCAACGCGCGAACCCCAACCGGCGGCGCTCGGCGCCTGCACGCCAGTCTGCTTTCCGCCTCGCGCCAATTCACATGTTTGATAATTCTGTTAGTTCTACTATTATTGTGTTAAGTTCAGTAAATAAATATTTTAAGTTTTTTACATCAAATAGTAGTTTTCCTTGTAATAACTCTATTACACTGGCGCTCAACTTGTGGCAAAGCTATAAACTAAGTATAGACTTGTGAACACACGAAAAAGTGCAAAATAGTAGAAACTGTTAATTGTGTGTGACTGTGAACTGTGGTGATACGCTTGTGCAATAAACATGCCGCGTACACGTCGCGATAGACATTCTCTTGATCCCGAAGACGTCGACAGGAGGAGCTCATCTTTTGAGGAACGGCTGGAGCCAATTCTGACAGCATTCGCCAGGGCTCAAGCTCAGTCAAATCGCGAGCTCGTCGAGACCCTTTTGGCCTCATCTGCCATTAATCGTGGTTCAGCCAGCCCTGTTTCATTACCCTCGGAGACGGGAAACTTCGCGAATTGCACCGCACGTTTCAAAGGCCATGGCTCGGAGCGCGACTCACATCTCGAGGCATTCATCGACGCAATTTGCGTCTATAAAGAATGTGTTCATATATCCGATGAACACGCTTTGCGTGGTTTACCCATGCTGTTGGAAGACGAAGCCGCCATCTGGTTCAGAGGGGTCAAGGCGTCGATAACAACATGGGACGAAGCCCTGAAGCGCCTTCGCTCCATGTTCGGAGTTCCAAGACCAGCTCACAAAATATTTCGGGATATGTTTGCGTCCGATCAGGGTGCTGAGCGGGCCGAAGTTTTTGTGACACGCATCCGGTCATATATATCAAAGCTGCCATACACCTTGGAAGAGAGGATGCAAGTAGACATTATTTATGGCCTCCTCAATCAGACTATTAGAGAACGCGTGGCCCGGTCATCGATAATAAACTTGGACGAACTCATCGATAAAGCACGACACGTTGAAGACACACTGGACGAGTGTACGAGTAACGACGCTTCATGTGTATCGCGTTTGCGAGCCGCGGACGCACCGAGCGCGCGTTCCGAGCGCGCCACGCGAGACCCCCCAGCGGCCGCGCGAGGCGCGCGCGCCAGCGCAGCCCCCGACGCGTCGAGCGCCGCGCCGAGCGCGCAACGCCAATCGAACACTGCGCCTCGGTCGAACAAGGTGGTAATTACGTCGAACAAAGGTAAAATCTTTTGTGTTTATTGTAAAAAATCAGACCATAATCGTGAAGTGTGTCCGAAACTTAAACAAAAAAGTGAAGTGTTAAATTCTTTATCGTGTTATGGATGTGGTCAAATGGGTGTTATACGCCCCAATTGTGAAAAATGTAATGTTTCGTCATGTAATTTAGTCGATATTGTTTCATGCGACTGTTTTCATGTTAAAAATAAAGACGTGTTGTCAAGTAATAATAATATACTTACTCATGCGTGTTTACGCACGCGAGACACTTTGTGCGGAGACGGATTGCGGACCGCGAAGCCTTTTTCGTCCGGTTCGAATACGGACATGGTTAATAGTGGTCGGCCTATTTTGTATTTGGATATATGCGGATATAAATGTACCGGTTTAGTAGATACTGCTGCTAAACGCTGTATTGCTGGTACCGCGCTTTATTCTTTACTACAAAAATTAAATTATCCGTTTCGAGATAGTGTTATGTCCGTTAAGCTCGCGGATGGGGTCATACAAAATCTTAATGTAAAACTCGCCGATATAAATGTAAGACTTGATCGAACTGATTTGGTTATATCGAATACTTTTATTATCTTTCCGCACGCGTTAAATAATGAAACGCTTTTGGGAATAGACTTTTTGCGTAAAGCTCGTATTATCTTGGACATTTTTCGGAATATCTGGTTCACAGCTGATCAGCCTCATGTTATTCACGAGTTGCATAGCGAATCGTCTCGTAGCGTGATTAATTGTGCCTCCGCGGATTTTATTAGGGACGATGAAGGCACGATGCTGACGCCTTCTGATCGTGGTAACCTTGCTGCACTGCTCCAAGAGTACAAAAATGTTTTCATAGAAGGGGGAGGACCGACACCTTTTGCCGAGCATCGAATTAATACAGGCGACCACCCTCCCATAGCGGTTCCACCATATCGATTGACACCTGCAAAAAGAGCGATCATGGAAGCAGAGCTACAGAAAATGCTAGAGCAAGACATAATTGAAGAGTGCGAATCTGCTTGGGCTGCACCTGCGCTGCTCGTCCCGAAGAAAGACGGCTCGTTCCGTTTTTGCGTTGATTATCGCAAATTGAACGCTGTCACCAAAAAGGATTCGTATCCTTTACCAGTTATTGATGATCTCCTGCAGTACACCGGTAAGAGTTGTTTTATGAGCACCATCGACCTCCGTGCTGGGTACTGGCAGGTTCGTGTTCACGAAGCAGATCAAGACAAAACTGCTTTTGTAACACCGTTTGGTGTTCACCGTTTCAAGCGCATGCCATTTGGATTGTGCAATGCGCCGGCAACATTTCAACGCCTCGTCGACCGATTTCGCACCGGCGTTTCTCTCAAGGACGTTACCATTTTGGGCTATATTGATGACCTTATCATAATTTCGGATTGTTTAACGAAACATCTACGGGACCTTCGTGCTGTATTTGACCGTCTCAGAGTCTTCAGCCTCCGGGCCAACCGAGATAAGTGTATTTTTGCCCGAGAGAGTGTGAAATATCTTGGTCATATAATTACGCCTCAAGGAGTGTCCCCTGACCCTGATAAGATCAAGGCCATTATTGAAATGAAGAAACCTACCACAATAAAACATCTCAAGAGTTTTTTGCAGACCTGTTCCTGGTTCAGAAAATTCGTACCAGAATTTTCTAAGGTTGCACAACCTCTGACGATGCTCACAAAAAAATCTCAGTCATGGATATGGGGTGAAGAGCAGGTCCACGCTTTCCAGAACTTGAAGGAATTACTTACCTCGCCACCGATTCTCACCCAACCAGACTACAGTTTGCCGTTTATTATAAGAACGGATGCCAGTAATTACGCTCTGGGCGCTGCCCTACTCCAGGGGGAGACACCTCGGGAAGAACGACCCATCGAGTATGCCAGTCGCTTGTTGACGTCAGCTGAACGCAATTATTCAACTACTGAGCGGGAGGCTCTCGCCGTAGTATGGGCCTGTGAAAAGTTCCATGGGTACATTGATGGACATCCCGTTCGTGTTGCCAGCGACCATCAACCGCTGAAATGGTTACTTACCTTAAAGACACCATCCGGTAGATTGATCCGTTGGGCCATGAAGCTTCAGTCCTTGGACCTGCAAGTGGATTACACACCCGGGAAGGCTAATGTCATCGCCGACACGTTGAGCCGACCGCCTTGCGAAGAGAACACTCGCGATTCCTGCGGACTTTGCACCGTTATCGTTGAGTTGCCTCGCTGGGAAGCATCCATTGTTCGTAAGTCGCAGCTTGAAGACCCGGAGGTATCGAAAATTATTAAAGATTTGGAAGGAAACGATGAGGTTGCTGTTAAAACCTGGACTGACAGAAGCTACCATCTTAATAGAGGAGTGCTCTATCGATACACTGATGCCGATACTGAAGAACCTCAGCTAGTTATACCTGAAAGTCTTAGGAAACAAGTTATGAATGAATGTCACGACTCACCAACTTCTGGACATGGTGGGATAGAACGGACTCTTCATCGTATTGCTGAACGATTTTATTTTCCTGGGATGCGCCGCTATGTCACTGAGTATCTCAAGACCTGTATAGAGTGTCAACGCTATAAGCCTTCTAACCAGAAACCGGCTGGTCTTATCCAGACGCCTATTCCGTCACAGCGATTCGAGGTTATGGCCGTGGACCTTTTCGGACCTCTGCCGCAAGGACCACACGGTGAACGTTGGGTACTCATCGTGGAAGACACTGCTAGTAAATGGGTGGAGCTTTTCTCCCTCGTTGATGCTACTGCTGAAGCGTGCGCCAAGCTCCTCATCGAGGAAGTGTTCCTGCGATATGGTTTTCCTCGGCGCCTGATCTCTGACAATGGTGTACAGTTTGTGGCTGACGTAATGCAACATGCTATGTTCGTTCTTGGAGTACGCCAGAGCCTTATTCCACTGTACCATCCAGAAGCTAATCCCGTAGAGAGGAAGAACCGTGAGCTTAAGATTCAACTCGCTATTCTGGTGAAGAAGGAGCACCGAAATTGGGCTGAAGCCTTACCGTTCATCCGGTTTGCATTGAATACTTCTCTGACCAAATCAACTAACCAAACACCAGCTTATCTGACATTTGCGCGGGAGTTGCGTTCGCCGATCTCTGTCCAAAGTGATCTTCGTGAGATAGTAGAGGCTGAGAATTATGTTCCACAAATCACTCCCTATCTACTCAAATTGTCTAATGTCATCACGACAGCCAAAGAGAGTATCGAGAACGAGCAAGATAAGAAGAAAGTGGTGAAGGATCATACTCGAAAGGCTGCCAGAATATTTGTTCCAGGCGACTTGGTTCTGTTGCGTAGCCATGTACTAAGTAGTTCGCGGAGAGGGGTATCCGCTAAATTCGCACCACGACAAGATGGACCGTATGTAGTGGTGAGAAAAGCTAGTCCAACGACCTACGTCCTAGCCCATTGCGGAAGGCCGAACGACATATTAGGGAAATACCATACGTCTGATATTCGCTGCTATCATGCTCGCGAGGGCGATGATCGGCGTGAACCAGTGTGTCCAAAGCGACCACGGGGTCGTCCACGGAAAAATGTTTGACCCGTCGTGGGGTCACTTGACTGGGTCAAAAGGGGGAGTCTGTAGCGGTCAAAATTTATTTTTCCCACCAAAATCGTTCGATCGGGCCGGGCCCCCGTCCTCGAGCCATATCGGACCACACACGCATCGGCCAATCAGGGGCCTCGTTCGCGAGCCGTGCGATTGTCGGCCCTTATATGGTCAGCCGGTCGAGGACCGCAACGCGCGAACCCCAACCGGCGGCGCTCGGCGCCTGCACGCCAGTCTGCTTTCCGCCTCGCGCCAATTCACATGTTTGATAATTCTGTTAGTTCTACTATTATTGTGTTAAGTTCAGTAAATAAATATTTTAAGTTTTTTACATCAAATAGTAGTTTTCCTTGTAATAACTCTATTACAAGGTGGATTTTTATCTAACTTGGTACAATGTTTCCTGGGGTGGTTACGAACATGTGGACGAAGTTATTTACAATATGTCAATATCACGCGGTATATATATATATATATATATATATGCATAGAAGTATCACTATTATATATATATATATATAATAGTGAAACTTCTATGCACAGTATCATCGTCCAAACCTTAAACATTAGGTATAGGTTTAAAATTTATAATTCTCATAGGAAAAACATTAGTTTAGGTGACGAGATCGAGAAAACCTTCATAGTTTATTAAATATATATATATATATATATATATATATATATATATATATATATATATATATATATATATATATATATTATATAGTTTTACTATTATAAATTGACAGCCTCTTGGCAGAGATTGAAACAGGTTCTTAATTCATAAATCACACACATGAAGCGTTATAATAATTATTCCACAAATTTAAAAAATTGAGAAAAAGTAAAGTAATAAGTAATATTGCAGAATGAATACTATAATACTGGCCGGGGATATATGGCCGGGATAACGCCAGGTAGAAGAAGAAGAAGAAGAATGCACACTATCACAACATACTATAGCTCCATAAAAATGTAGGGAAACATGTGTTGTTATCGACTATTTTATCGACAACCTTTTATTGATCGAACCTGTCAGTCAATCCCTAGCAACTTTTGGTTGAAATTATTGTAAATTCACGTATTTGATATTATTTTTTATACGCAATGGATGCTTTCAGCGTACTTATATAATGAAATACTATATTCTTTTCTACCGATATGTATACACGGATTTCCATTTAATTCTATAATATCGTCACAAAAAAATATTGTGCAAAAGTGGCCGGTACCTGTGAAAACTTTAATTATTTCGGATTTTTACGCCTGTATGAACCACACTTTGGCACTGCACAATGCACTATAATAAACTACGTTTAATAAATATAACCAAGTACTGTAAAATTAAATAAATTATGAAAATAAGCGAATTTTGTTGCTCGCTTAGTTTGACATATTTTGACTCTGGATCACTGCAGGCTACTTCTGTGTAAACGTATGGTCGCATCATGCATCTCGCTTTAACATATGAGTTAAATTATTCTATCTCTTTCACATTGCCGATCTATGTTTTATACTAAATCTATGTATGGTCGTATCATGCATCTCGCTTTAACATATGAGTTAAGTTATTCTATCTCTTTCACATTGCCGATCTATGTTTTATACTAAATCTATGGAACCAATTATTCAGTATGGAGATGGGCGTTGGTAGATGCACCTCAGTTATTAAAAACTTTTGCTTCTATCACCGTTATCTACACTAATATTATAAAGAGGAAAACTTTGTTTGTTTGTTTGGTTGTAATGAATAGGCTCAAAAACTACTGGACCGATTTTAAAAATTCTTTCACCATTCGAAAGCTATATTATCCACGAGTAACATAGACTATATTTTATTTTGGAAAAAAATAGGGTTCCGAAAGATATTTGGATTTTTCGGACACAAACTGAAAAAAATCAACCAAAGAAGTTACTTATTTTGCGTACGCTGCCTAAACTACAAAAGATAGAACCATAAAATGTTACAATTAATTGTAGATCTTATAAATATCTACAAAAAAGTCCGCGACACACTATACCTATCTATGTCGAGTGAGGCACAACAACCACATTTTTATTTAAAAATTGGACGTTTGGTATTGAAGTTGTGGTGAAATTAAAATATTACGATTTCTGCTGCACAAAAAATTCATAACGCAATCTTTATATGTACATGTATATGGAGAGACGGGATATAATAGAGTGGAAGGTACGGGAGAAGGCTGGGATAGCTGACAGATTTGGTAGGACGAAATATAAATGCACGTTATAAGACGGGATGGATAATAAAGAGAAAGAACGGGATGGATTGGGAAGAGACTGAACAGACGGATGAGACGGGATTGAGCCGGACAGTAGGACAGCTACGTCAAGTTTAGGTATACACTGGTGGTAGGTCTCTCATATGTGAGAGGCCATCTGGGTAGGTACCACCGCAATGTCTATTTCTCCCGTGAAACAACACTGCGTAAATGCACTGTTGTGTTTCGGATTGAAGGACATTGCAGCCAGAGTAACTACTGGACATATTGAGACTTAACATCTTATGTCTCAGGATGGCGAGCGCAGTGGAATGTTGCTACTGTTTATGAGCGGTCGTATCGCTTACCATCAGGCGAACGGCTTGCTTGTCTCGTCATTAATTGCAATAAAAAAAAAAAAAAAATACAAGAGTTTATACAAAAAATAACATGTATTTGGTGTGGGGTGGAATCAAAAAATATATGCACCCAGACGAAGCTGGGCCGGGCCGCTAGTTCTAAATAATTTGTATGTGTTTCTTGTTCCAAATAAACTTTATTATTATTATTATTATTTTAATTCCTTGCTCATCCCTTGGGATAAAAAGTAGCTACTCAGTACCTTTACATCAAGGACACACACAGACAAAAATTCTAACAATCCGTTTTGGAATCTATTATGTTAATATAATTCCCCCATAAATCTAATTAGATTTTCTCAAACATCTTCCATGTATGTATAAATAGATCTACAAAACAATTTTTTTTATTAAAAAAAAAAAATAATGTATTCACTAGCACAAGAACCAGTAATCATTTTGATGAGAGGTCTCCTTTACACGCTGAATGTGGAATTATTTGTTAGATTACCCAGGAAAATGGAATATCAATAGACATTTGGATGTAGACATATTTTTGTATATTGAACAATAAAAAAATATGTACAGACTTATTCTATTTTACATATACTATAAAATCTATAGTCACAAATAGTAACAGCTAATGGTCTCTCTTCACATTCGTTATAATGTTTACTTGTTTAGATATGACAAAGACGGTTCGTCAACAAAACTATTGCCATATTCAACATTACACCAAAAATATGGTGCATTTGTAAATAATTTAATGGAAGGGAAAGAGAGCACTACTTTTAAATCATATAATATGCCATTGTATGGATGCCTACTGCCGATATAGCAGTTGCCAGCAATGGTAACTTTGTCAAATATTAAATTGATTCGAAGTGAAGAAGAACCATAAAGCATTTTCTTATTACTGCACATTTAGGGTGAACATTTATTTGGAACTCGGGAGTGTAATAAATTGAATTACAGGATTTTATAGTTAAGAGTTTTTTTTATGCCAAATTTCATGAGAAACGCAACTATCTAAATAACTTTTATAAAAAAAATAAACTAAACACTTGCATACTAATTTGTATTGGTTATAATTATTGAATAAATACTTTGACGCAAATAAAGTATCTTAATACGCATATATCGAAATTATAATTTATAAACCGTACATATAATTCAATTAAATAAAACAGTAGATAGTTTGCAATATTCATACACAATATATGAATATATATAACAATCGAATGTTGCATCATAATGAAACAAGAAACATGTAACTAATTATAACTATGTAATAATATGCATGAATCAGTCTACGACGAGTCATATTGGTCGTATTTCATGGTATTTTCTAAACAGATTGTAATCCCAAATGGATCGTTTCGGAAACAAATGGCTAATAAATCCTACACTTCTTAAATACACTTTTAAATCAAGTAATGAAGATAAAAGCGTATAGATAGGAGTGAAACGGTACAAACCATATTGAAACCTACTCCATGATAAAAACAAATATGTAGGCGACACGGTTCGACTTGAGACTTGCATTGTTAAGACGTGCCTGTTTATTATTAGCTTTTAAGACGTAGCATGATAAATATTTAACTACAGCAGTAATCTGGACAACTGTTAAATATAGATTAACATTGATGTAGAACTAAAGGGCCAGGAAGGACTATTTTTTGTTTTCACACTCAAAAATGCAAATATCACGGTATTGTGTCGAGAATCGTTTAAGTTCAGAAATATGTAAATACTTATTTCAATATATACAAAGCAAGCATTGAAATATGTCTGGTATACAGAAAATTTATACTATTGTCTTCAAAACTACAACACTTTTAACGTGTAAAAATGAGTTAACGATTACCCTCTACTTTCATTAAAAGTAGAGCTAGAAAAATACTAAAAATATTTTTCTATATTCTATAAATTGCGATGCGTCAATTGTTAAAAATTGACGAAATTATTTGCCTAAATCTGACGTACATAATATCCACACACAAATGAAAATTCTTAGTCATCTAGATATTTTAAAACCTACAATTTAATTAAACACTATCGAAAAAACAAAAGAAAATGCATTTCATTTGTCGAAACTATTGTGATTTTTATGTACAGGTCACCCATTTAATCAAATTAATTTAATAATAGGCACACGATTAATATTTCTATCGTATTTTAAGAAGTATCAGTTTTCCAATTATTACTTAAATTGAAATTAAAACAATTGCAGTGTAAACTAAGAAGTTCATAACATTATTTAAATAAAAAAATAAGATCATAAAGTTCCGCAACAGTATTTTAATCGATATTATATAATGACAATGCGTTTGTAATGTGTAGGGCTGTATTTAGTTACATAGCTTCATTGTCCATAATTCTTAGAATTTCATATTATTCTTCTTTCAAAATTATAATTTTAAACATGCATGTTCATGTTTAGGTTACCAACTTCGTAGTGAAAACTTATCCAAATTAAAAAATAACTATTGAGAGAGAAATTCCAGTGATGTGATAGTGATAATATGTAAACATAAAAGTACAATTACTATACAGTGTGAATGTTTTTAAACTATAAAATGAGATCTTATGGCCAAAATAGCAATTGTTTTAATTAGGTTACAGTGAATTAAATCTCAAAATTTATTTTTCACAATGAATAAAATTTATTTACACATGATTACTAATGTGGATGAATTTAAATGTTAAAATGAAATATTCAAGAAACTAATATTTTAAGCGTGCCTACAGCGGCATCAGCTTATCTGTTTTATAGATGGACTGAAAATTGATTCCGAATCGTTCGGTAAGCGCGTATGGCTCTTACTCCTCGTAATCCCCTGGGACTCACTGACGGGCGCATCATGTCGCAGACGCAGACTCAGTTATCTTGTATAGCTACAATATCAAGAGATACAACAAAATAATATCACCGAGCCTGCCGTTACAACACACAATCTTACTATAGATAAGTGAGTGTCACTCTGTCACGAAACTGCTACGATCACATATTTCGATCAACGCGACTGTACAGGGACGTCCGCTAGCGCACGCATCAGGGATTCGTCGGCAAGTCTTTCTTTGGTTCCTCCACATTGCTTATGTTTTTGATATCGTCTTTTGTGTCGTCCACTGTAACATATAACATTAATTAGAATTTGTTGAAAACATAATAAAAGTTGAGTAAGAACTAAAAAGGTCGCGCTGAGTAAAAAAGACTATATCTACGAAACCAGCAAATTTTGGGATTTAATTTACCATCTAGATACCATCATATGCAGTAGGTTATTGTATTACACTAAAAGGACTGCTTCCGAAAGAGGGGGCACTATTAAGCGGACGTTACAAAAGTATGAACCAAAAAGTAATATTACTGCTATCCCATGAATGGGATGCGGGCAAGCAGGGGAGTATTGTTCTGTTATTTAACGTTAGCATAAAAGTGCTTGTACTTTTGTTGTCGTCCTTGGCGAGCGCGGCGAGGGCGGCGTCCTTGTCGAGGCGCGGTCGCTTGCGCGCGTGCGCGTGCGGCGCGTGCGGCGCGCGGTACGCTCGGTTGTCGCGCCGCGCCTCGCCCTCGTCCTCCGAGTCCGACAGCTCGCCGTCGCCCGTGATGCGCTTGTCCTGGTACCACAACACATGTTACACTCACTCTCGTTCACATTACGCCGTATTGTGAAACACCATTTACATTACTGTTTAAAATACGTAACAAAATTGCAGCAAAAAATTTACTAGCTGCTACCAAAATAATAAAACATTCGGATACAGATTTTTAGTTGCGATATAAAATAAAAAAATAAGCTCACTTTTTCACTTTGTGGTAGCCTTTCATCTTTATCTATTTTGTCTTCGTCCTCAGACTCGTCATTGACGGCGTCCTCTGGTATTGCTTGAACCTAGACAAATAAAATAATTAACAATATCACTCGACAACCTGCGGGAATCCACAAAATCGCATTTATTTTTATTAAGAGACATACCTGTACACCCGGCGCATGCGGAAGCATACGTAAATTTTCAAATAGTCTGTTCTTTATCTTCTCCAAATATTCTGGCGTGTTTTGATTGGACATGTTACTTGGTGATATGTGCAACTTGAAGTCGGGTCCGAAATATTCAAAGTAGTCATTGTACGGCAACTCATTGGCAATTTCAACACCAAGAGCTACTGATGTTTCATATGTCCAGCAACGTGACACATTGCGAATTGTATACCTGCAAAAATATATAAAAAAAAAACATTCTTAACATTATCTTATATTTCATATATTTTTGGGTATTTTATGTACAATAACTGGGCACAATAGATAATTTTCAATTATCATGGCGATGTTAAAATCCTTACATTTTAATGCTTTAGCATAGGAAATACAATTTTTCAAGGACCAAATTGACACAAAGGAAAAACAAACTTCTAGGTAATCAGCGAATCATTATTACTGGTGGAGAATAACAAGTATTTAATTTACAAAAAATATGATGCATTGGTTTATTCTGAAAGATACATAAAAAAACAACATACGATCGAATTTATCCTTTTTTTGAAGTCAGTTAAAAATAGCATAACTTACCCTCCACCACCAACTAGAAGGAATGGTAGGCCGAATCGCTTGACAAGCTCGACACATCTTCCGTGGCCTCGAACCGTCAAATTGAAACAACCCAGCCGATCACCTAATCCAAGAAGAATAATTTATATTAATTTTGTACTTTTTGTCGTAGCGCATGCAGTAGTGTTGGTGAAGAAAGTCATTGGAACTAGAGATGAGGCGGAATCAAGTTGTTGCTGCCCAATGAAAATATTTTTGGGAAGCTATTGTTTAGCATTTATTGTTTACGACAACGTTTTCAGGAACTTCCTATTATTCCTATCCTGACATTTAGAGCATTCTATTTTTTTTAATAATTACATTCTTGACAAAATATTTCTACAGAAAAAGACGTTACCTGTTAGTGAATCAGCGCCGCACTGCAGCACGACAGCGCTGGGTTGGAATGTCTCCATGACTTTGGAGATGATGGGCACGAAGATGGACTCATACGACTCGTCGTCCATGCCGTCACGTAGCGGGATATTCACCGCGTAGTATTTGCCTTTACCCGCGCCGATGTCGCGTAAGTCACCTGGATAAATCATCATCATCTATATATATAAAAATGAAACCCGTTTCGCGTTGTCACGGCATCACGTGTGAACGGCTGAACCGATTTCGATAATTCTTTTTTTAAAATGTTTGTGGAAGTCCAAGGATGGTTTTTACGGCGAGAAAATTTCGAATAATTGCCAGAAAAGCCCTAAAAACAGCCCTTTTCTTTACCCCATACAAACGTTTTCTAACTAAAACGTTGAGTCAATTTGAGCTTTATTGCTATTGTATAAAGTTAATATTAAATTACAAGCACTCACTGTTGTTTAAACAATGTAGGTATGTTCCTAACGTCAAAGAGTCAATTTGCACTTTATTACCGCTATACAAAATTCAAATTCAATCATATCTATCAAAACAATGTGCGTGATTTTCCCATACAATATGTTCATGGGTTTGTAACTGTCAAACATTTAATTTTCACCCTGTCGCGTCGATATGGTAAACTCTGCCCTAAAATTAAAGAACGTATATAAATAAAGGTTTCGAATCGAAAACATATATCCACAATATTCGATTAATGGCGTATTTTAGATTTTAAAGAAGTAAAATATTGACAGTAGTGAAAATGGATTGACATTTTAATTGATTTTCATTGTTTATGTATGCGTTCAGAAATTTATTTTGTATAAACTAAGGAGAATTTATCTAGCTACATTAATATAGGACAATGAAATAAATAATGTTCACACGTAATGGTGGATTTACATGTTGGCTGAGGCTGGGTCAACGTCTACCAACTCCAAGCTATTAACTATGAAAAACATAAGGCCAGCCGAGCCAAACACTCCGTTTACACGCTGGCGTTGGTGGAGGCTGGCTGAGGTTGGCCAAGCGTGTAAATGCAGCATAAGAAGTTATACTTACTCCTTTTCAAGATCGAATGCCACTTTTATCACGAATTTTTACAGTGGCCTTTCCTTCGCTATAATTCACTGATAGTAATGTACATCGTATCGGACTGAGATAGGTTATATTATACCTAAAGGGGGTAAAAAAGGGTTGAAATGTTATATCTAAGAAAATCGAAACCACTGAAGTTATGTCTATAAAAAAAAATATTTTAACTCTTTATTACTAACAAAAAGTAATGGCGTGCAATATTTTTTGGAAAAACAGCATTTTGGTGCTGAAATAAGGGAAGGAATATTGGATGGACAGTAAAAAACGCTAAAGTTTTTAATGTCAAAAATTCATAAGGCAATCTTTATATGTATATATATGGATGTATATGGAGAGAAGGGATATAAAATAAAATAGAATGGAAGGTACGGGAGAGGGCTGGGATAGCTGACAGATTTGTTAGGACGAATGTAAATGCACGTTATAAAACGGGATAGATAATAAAGAGAAGGGACGGGACGGATTGGGAAGAGACTGAACAGGCGGATGAGACGGGATTGAGCCGGACAGTAGGATAGCTACGTCAAGTTTAGATATACAAGAATTTATACGAAAAACAACATGTTTCTGGTGTAGAGTGGAATCAAAAAATATATGCACCCAGGCGAAGCTGGGTCGGGCCGCTAGTTATGTATAAAATTCTTATGGGGACTATGTAATCACAGATTTTGTCTGATATATTTATATAATAAATCTAAATTTAGGTCAATCTGCGATTTCTATGTTAACTTAGTTGCTATCCCTAATTTATTACGAATAGGCTATTTGACTGTATAAAAAATATTGACTTATTTGTTTCCATCCGTGTACATAATTTAATTTTGAAACATATTTCATTATCATACATTAAAAATATTGTTTATTTTGGCTAAAAAACACAATTATAATTTAATTTATTTTGAGTTCGCGCCACGTGATCGTAAACGATTTTGATTGGCTATGACGTCATGCGTTTGTATGAACTACTCACCTACAGGAAATGAATGGGATTGATAACGGCATAGATGCAAATTAAATATTAAAAATACCTTTAAAACGAGTTATTTGACATTAATACCCGTGAATTAATAATATTATCATGTCCAATGTAATAAGATGTGAAGAAAGAAATATCATTCTATTTTTTTTTTGACAAAAACTCGTTGAGGTATACAACTGGAGGGGATCTAGACCAAATAATTTGGAACATTTGCAAGGGTACATGTACCCTTACGCTGACAGTTGGCCATGACAGTTGTCATTTATGCTATTTATTCTAATTTCTTTAAAAATACCGTACTCCCAACTGAAGACATATAAAAACCATTCCAGTTCACTTGAAAAAAAAAATAGAATTTAATTCCATACGTAAATTAACGATAATTTGAATAAAGTAGCAAAAATATTAATAAATTAGATTATGTACCAAAGCCGTTTTGACAAATGTCATATTTTAACAAAATTATAGAATAAGATTAATGTTACGGACAAATAGGTAAATATTGAAAAATTCGTTTATTTATTTTATTTAATATATTTATTATCAGATACATTGGATATTGTAAATATATTTTTTCACTATCCATATTTTTGACACAAAAGTATTTTTTAGTAGGATAACTCAATACGCTATTTGACTATTTTCTGAAAACCATAACACATTATGAAGTGGAGTCTATAGACCTTACAGATAAAGGTTATTTTTAATTACTATATATATATCATTTAAAAATAAATTTACAAAATACACTGAATAATTACATTGTCAAAACGCTCTGTCTGGCAATGTGGCATTCAGTTCGTAAACATCCATTCCAGAGATTCGTTCGCATGTCACCCACTCTCTAATCAACCCTTAGAGTATGTACCGCTTATTGGAACAGGTTGTGCAACATAAACAAATTATTTGAAAAAATAATTAAAAATAAATAGTTTAGGTCTATTTAATTCCACTCAAACTCGTTTTAAAAGGATAATAGTTAAATATAATTTCGGCTAATAAAGGAATTTATAGAAATTTATTGCTACATTGTTAATTCAATTTTTACTAATATAGGTGCGCTACCAACATTACGAACAAGAAAATATCTACGTTTTTCAAATCGCGAATGTATGACAGCGCTCCCTCTATATATAAATACTCTAAGAATCAACCATAGATCAATCAATCAATCAATAGTCCGAATGAGGTTTTGTTAAAAAAATTAGTTTTTTTTTCTTTCTTCACATTTTATTACATTGGACATGATAATATTATTAATTCACGGGTACAAATGACAAATAACGCGTTTTAAAGGTATTTTTAATATTTAATTTGCATCTATGCCGTTATCAATCCCATTCATTTCCTGTACGTGAGTAGTTCATACTAATGCATGACGTCATAGCCAATCAAAATCGTTTACGATCACGTGGCGCGAACTCAAAATAAATTAAATTATTATTGTGGTTTTTAGACAAAATATACAATATTTTTAATGTATGATAATGAAATATGTTTAAAATTAAATTATTTACACGGATGGAAACAAATAAGTCAATATTTTTATACAGTCAAATAGCCTATTATAGGTTTTGTTGTTTTTAAAATCTATATAATAATGTAGCTTTATAAGTTATTAAAAATGTATGATTATATTGGGCTTTTATATTTCGTTCTACTTTATTCTGAAACATTAGGTAAAAAATGTAACAAATATATGAAGTGTCGTATCTGCAGCAATGCTGACTTGATCTATAATATAATCCGTTCCAGTTGTAATACCTCAATGCAAAAACTCATTCGGACGATTGACTGATTGATTGATCTATGGATGATTTAAGAATGAGTGATATATGCGAACGAATCTGTGGAACGGATGTTTACGAACTAAACGCCACAATGTCAGACAGAGCGTTTTGACAGTGTAATTTTTCAGTGTATTTTGTAAATTTATTTTCAAATGATATAGATATAGTAATTAAAAATAACCTTCATTTGTAAGGTCTATAGACCCCGCTTCATAATGTGGTATGGTTTTCAGAAATTAGTCAAATAGCCTATTAGTGGCTGTACTGACTGATGTAATGAGTATTTTATCTAATCTTTTAGAATCCATGCAAACACGACATGACAAAAATTTCTGAAAAATATAATTACAACATTAAAAACGGAAATGTACCTGTGCCTGGGAAATATTCGCCATATTTGTGGAATGACACGGTCATGACCCTGTCGGTTGTGTAGAATGCCTCCTCTACACCATCGCCATGATGTACGTCAATATCAATGTACAACACTCTCTGATGATATTTCAGTAACTCCAGTATGCCCAGGACAATGTCGTTAACATAACAGAACCCTGAGGCTTCCGATTTCTTGGCATGGTGAAGACCACCTCCCCAATTGATGCAGATCTCTGATGCCTAAAAAGGTTTAATAAGAGTTGATTAAAACGGTTTTGAAAAAATAATATGTAAATAATTAATAAACCCAAAAAACACAAACATTCTCCTGACTCCACACTAAGATCGAGTCTTGTGTTGTGGGTGCACAGATCACTTCCAAGTGATTGGGAGTGATCTGTGCGTGGGTGTCAGGAACTATGAGAGACTTTTCGGTCTCACAAACACCCAGATCAGAAACGACTACTTGTGGATCATTTAAATATTTGTCTAGGTGCGTGGATTAAACCCGCGGCCTCACGTTTCATAGCCGGCGTCTAACCACCAAGACTGTCAATATAGTATGGTCGTATCATAGAACATAGAGCCATAGAGCAATCAATTGAATTGTAGTTGCAATGAAGAATAAACTTTTATTTTTTTGTTGAATGCCTTGTAGGCATTTTAATGTCAAGCAATGTCGGTGTGCATAAATTTTACTTCCTCAATTTAATTTCTAGGTCATTTGCGAGGTTATTTTCCTTCGAAATCATTCCATATGAATGAATATATTTTTAGATATATTTAGTTAGATATATTTTTTACAACTACTTTTACTCACAGCCATGAATGTAGCATAAATATAGATAAAAGTCTTAATTACCTGTTTATTTAACTTGACAGCAGCAGCTACTGAACCCCCAGCAGACAACTGGCAGAACTCATAAAGACCATCAAATACTGGACAGTCTTCTCCAACATTAACTGCAACATGCATAATAATTTATATTCTCTTCATATCCAAAAACATAAAAATATATACTGAGTTTAATAGAGAAGGCTTAAGCTCAAAACACATTATAGGTTTTCGTCATACGCATAGAGTAAAGAGCGGTAAGTATGGGGCCAATTGACCAATCAGGACAATGGACGTACAAGGTTCTTTCTATGTAGTCTGTGGTCACGTCTTAAGCGTATGACCTATAATGTGCACACAACAAAAGAATCCATTGTTCAGATCGCTCTAAGACGCGTTGCTCTAGTATTTATGGCCGATTCTTTACTCTATGCGTATGACGAAAACCTATGTGTTTTGAGCTTTATGCTACAGTCAACTACATCTATTAATTATTATTACAGTATAATTCACATACAACGACTTCGCTTATAACGACTAACCGGTTTTAACGACGATAATGTTAACTCAAGTTTGGTTTCATAGTACTGAGAAAATATAACCGTTTAGTGCGACTCCGGTTTTAGCGACCAATACTATGTGTTTCAAATAAGAATAAGAACGTCAATTGCCTTTAGTTGTCAAATATCACACGAAAAGTATGGTTAGCAACAAAAAAGATATTTTCGCATCAATTATATTTTTTTCACATAGTCAAATTCCTGAACATAAATTAACCAAATAAATTGAAACAATTACAAAATGTTATATGGTCACATAAACAAGAATGTTTAGTCATAAATAGCTTAAAAAAGTATAATATTTTAACTTTTTATTTACTTCATGTGTAATTATTCGCCAGGAAGTAACTATAACACGAAATTATTCATTCATTAATTTTTTTACGAATTATTAAATATTAAAATAATTATTTTTATTCAACAAAAATATTATTTTAAGAAATCTTGTTTTGCTCACCCTACCTAAATTGTGCGATTTGACAGCTACTACGAACCAGTATGGCGCCGGGTCAGTCCTATTTTTAGTTGAATCGCATAGTAATTATGATAATACCATGGAGGCTCTATGGATAATACATCCGGTTAAAACAACGCGCAATATTTTGTTTACAAAACCTATGCACCAATACCTCGGCACCGAAAATTTACCCCGCCCCGCGCGCGTCACCTCACCGTATTAGCCAGTGAATCCATAGTTAGTGTAATGTCACTTGTTAAGACAAGTTCTTAAAGCTCGACAAAATAGTTCGGTGAAGCGAAAGTATTTTATAATTGAAGAGCGTATACACCTTGCGCGCAAAGTCAACTATAGGTATTTCTTCGTTAATTTCACGCACACATAAGCGACCAAAGCTGTGTGCGTAGAGCTGCCGCGTCGGCTCGCCGCTATACAATCGGCTCAAACAACTTTGATCCGTGCGCTTCAAATATTCAATTGAAATGTAACTGTAATATAATATCATAAAAATATTTTATTTGCATTATAAGTAGACAAATATTACTGTGCAAGCAAAGAATAATACAAATTTTGGATACTAATCATATTTTCGTTATTATTACATTGTTAAGTTGCATTCAAATCAGTGTTCAATCAGTATACACTACGGACTTTTTATTAATCATTTCGTGTTCGAACACATAAATAGTGTTAGGGGCCTTACAACCCCTTACAATTACGAAATATATTTAATTTTATATTACAATACATAACATAATTTAGCCTCGGAATTACATCCCATTATATTACCTGAAACATAATTTATACTCACTACAAAATCATTGTAGGTAATAAAAATAATTAAATATTTTACTACCAAAGTACTAAGATGTGGTAATCGCATTCCGCGCGTGGCTATTTTTACTACGCGCGGCATAATCGACTGCAGCCAGGCCGGAGCGACGAGCGATACGTCCTCCCTCTAGAAGGCCTTTCGGCGGTCTAATTTGATCCACGTCGGACAGCGTGTTTTATAGTGGTTTTTAAAATATTTGTAGAAAACATGAAAACTAATTTTGTTGAAATATAAAAATGGTAATTTATTGATAAGATGTTCTTCTATTGTAATATACAATTGCTATAAAAAAATTATGTACGATAAGTTGGTGAAAAAAATATGTTCTTGACGAGAGTTTCTGAATAATTTCGCATTGTTTATATTTTTATTTTTCAGGAACTAAACACAAAAAGATTATTCTTCTCAGCAAAATCCCTCCATAAGGGTCTTATTAGTCTGATAATATTTTTATTTTCATCTTATATTTAGTGGTTTCGGATATCTTAAGCTTCTAAATTGCCATTTAAAGCCTAAATAACGAAACTTGTGTTCAGTAATCCGTATAGTACTCACAAATTATCCATCAATCTATAATGTTTTCCACCAAAATCCCTAGATGACAACCTTTTCTAAAATTATTAATAATTATTTTTCCTTTAAATTGTTTATTGGTGGCTATTAAGAGCGTATACACCTTGCGCGCAAAGTCAACTATAGGTATTTCTTCGTTAATTTCACGCACACATAAGCGACCAAAGCTGTGTGCGTAGAGCTGCCGCGTCGGCTCGCTATACAAACGGCTCAAACAACTTTGATCCGTGCGCTTCAAATATTCATTTGAAATGTAACTGTAACATCTGGATCTGGATCAGCCGATACGGCCAGCCTACTCTACAATCGAGAGTACGATTGAGAGTGGTTAGGCCATATAGTCCACCACGCTGGCCTAGTGCGGGTTGGCGGACTTACATACCATATAAATTCTTATGAATCGCTATGGTATGCAGGTTTCCTCACGATGTTTTCCTTCACCGTTTTAGTGCGTGGTGATTGACTATCAATACACACATGACTCCGAAAAGTCAGAGGTGTGCCCTGGGATTTGAACCCGCGACCACCGTGAACATGTTGGCAGCTGCGTCTGGTCCGTTTACCAACAGGCCACCATGCACTTCTGTAACTGTAATATAATATCATAAAAATATTTTATTTGTATTATAAGTAGACAAATATTACTGTGCAAGCAAAGAATAATACAAAGAACAATGGCGAATTGATGATTGATCTTAATTTGAGTGTCTTAAAGTGGCATATATACAAAACTATTTCCAATATTTTTGTACATTTTTTCAAATAATCATATGAATTATACAAAGCGGGTGAAAAAAAAACCTTTAAAATGGAAAGCCATTTGAGTAATTCCGGATTTATAGACTATTATTGGCTAAGTGTTGCCATTTTATATTTATTCGACTTAAATAGTTTGCTATCTAGTAAAGTACTGTTATTCGAGATAACTTTGTAATTCAATATAATATTGGTAAACTCCCGCAATTTGTCAGTTATTTTAATTTTGTAAATAATTATACTTCATTGATATTTTATTTGCTTAAATAGTAACAACACATAATATTTTTTTCTGTATTAAATAATAAGTAAATTCAAAGTACGATATGAGCCTGGCCAAAAGACTCATACTTAAAGCAATCGATTGACGATTGACAATAACCCAGCAAAAAAAAAATAGACTTTTGACGTTTCCGTTGCGTGAATTGTTGATAAATATCAATATATAATCCGGACTGAGTCAAAAATAATTGAGGAATAAGGAGCCTGATACTGCGTTGTGTGATCCGTGCATTGTTACGGACTTTTATATTTACTGTGTGTGATATGTTATGTTTGTTATAATCTTATTTTAATGCTTGGATTGATTTATAGTAAATATGTTGAGAATTGAAGGTAACTGTCAACTGAGACTGCGGCAGATCAACTGTAATTATTAATGATACGTGTAAATATACTTTTTAAGCTAATATAAATAAAAACACAAGATACTAATAGAACGGGTGTATTATTATACTTTTTATTTATTATAAAATGATATTCCTGACAACAATACTTCATAGCATGGTCAGCCATTTTACTCGTAGTGTGACGTGAGTGTATAAACACAAAAATTCTGATGTGAATATCAATTTTTCCCCTCTTTCTTTAACAACAATTATTACACATATTGAATTAGAAATTAACCCTCAGGCTAACGAGATTTTTTTCATCTTAAGACATTTAATTTTAATGTCAATAAACATAATGTATGGACACTTGCCATTGTTCTTTAGATACTAATCATATTTTCGTTATTATTTCATTAAGTTGCATTCAAATCAGTGTTCAATCAGCAGATACTACGGACGTTTTATTAATAATTTCGTGTTCGAACACATAAATAGTGTTAGGGGCCTTACAACCCCTTACAATTACGAAATATATTGAATTTTATATTACAATACATAACATAATTTAGCCTCGGAATTAAATCCCATTATATTACCTGAAACATAATTTATACTCACTACAAAATCATTGTAGGTAATAAAAATAATTAAATATTTTACTACCAAAGTACTAAGATGTGGTAATCGCAGTCCGCGCGTGGCTATTTTCACTACGCGCGGCAATAATCGACTGCAGCCAGGCCGGAGCGACGAGCGATACGTCTTCCCTCTAGAAGGCCTTGCGGCGGACTGATTTGATCCACGTCGGACAGCGTGTTTTATAGTGGTTTTTAAAATATTTGTAGAAAACATGAAAACTAATTTTGTTGAAATATAAAAATTGTAATTTATTGATAAGATGTTCTTCTATTATAATATGCAATGGCTATAAAAAATTATGTACGATAAGTTGGTGAAAAAAAATATGTTCTTGACGAGAGTTTCTGAATAATTTCGCATTGCTTCAATTTTTATTTTTCAGGAACTAAACACAAAAAGATTATTTTTCTCAGCAAAATCCCTCCATAAGGGTCTTATTAGTCTGATAATATTTTTATTTTCATCTTATATTTATTGGTTTCGGATATCTTAAGCTTCTAAATTGCCATTTAAAGCCTAAATAACGAAACTTGTGTTCAGTAATCCTTATAGTACTCACAAATTATCCATCAATCTATAATGTTTTCCACCAAAATCCCTAGATGACAACCTTTTCTAAAGTTAGTACTAATTATTTTTCCTTTAAATTGTTTATTGGTGGCTATTAACTCATTTGAAAAGTCCTGTTTTTAAGCCAAAAAGCGCGTGCAGGGTATAAACGCTCTGAAGAAAAAAGTGCGATATTATGGAATTGGAATGCGTAAGAACCATGTAAATAAAGCATATGTGTTTATTTATATATATCCTACAAAATGTTTTATTTACCTACATAGAAAAATCAAATTTTCGCAATTATAATACATACATATTTATTCGTAAGTTAAGTACATATCGCTGTTTTAATTTGATAGTGGCACATAACGAAATGTGTATTTTTATGATAATGTTACCATTAAACACAAATTAATCTAAAATACTATGTGAATAAAACTCATATTTTTGATAGATTATACGTTGATTTAAGCAACTTTCAAAGATTTATCATTATTAAAATAAAATATATAAATAATTAATTATTTTGTTTTATTTAAACTGCTCTCCTGCAAAAAGTTCATTTTTGAGATATGTCGTTATCAAATTTAAGCAGCGATATGTACTTAAGAAATAATCCGGCCGGTTAGTACGACATAGTATCGCCGGTCCCTTGAATGTCGTTGTATCCGGATTCTACTGTATTTAATACCGCCATTAAATATAGTAATTAATAATACCTCTAAATAATGTGTTTCAATTTATATATCAGGATTGATAATAGGCAATAATGGCAATAAGGCTCAAAAATAATTTTATTTTGTTGTAAAATCAATATCTATACATCTATCTATACATATGATATGTTTGTAACCAATCAATGTATGTACTGTCAGGAAGATAAATGAGACAAACTGATATGGCATGACAGCCACCGTGGCGCAGGCGGTTAGACGCTGCCTGTGAAACGAGAGGCCGCGGGTTCGATCCCCGCACCGAGAGAAATGTTTGTGCGGCCCACAAATATTTCTTCCGGGTCTGGGTGTTTGTGAGACCGAAAAGTCTCTCGTAGTTCCTGATACCCACGACACAAGACTCGATCTTAATGTGGGGTCCGGACTATGTATGTGACTGTTGGGTGTTATTTATTATTATTTATATGGGGGGAATGTATCAACGTAACTGATGCCAAAATAATGAACTCAGAAACGGCTTAAGAGCGTATACACCTTGCGCGCAAAGTCAATTATAGGTATTTCTTCGTTAATTTCAAGCACACATAAGCGACCAAAGCTGTGTGCGTAGAGCTGCCGCGTCGGATCGCTATACAATCGGCTCAAACAACTTTAATCCGTGCGCTTCAAATATTCAATTGAAATGTAACTGTAATATAATATCATAAAAATATTTTATTTGCATTATAAGTAGACAAATATTACTGTGCAAGCAAAGAATAATACAAATTTAGATACTAATCATATTTTCGTTATTATTACATTGTTAAGTTGCATTCAAATCAGTGTTCAATCAGTATACACTACGGACGTTTTATTAATCATTTCGTGTTCGAACACATAGTGTTAGGGGCCTTACAACCCCTTACAATTACGAAATATATTTAATTTTATATTACAATATATAACATAATTTAGCCTCGGAATTATATCCCATTATATTACCTGAAACATAATTTATACTCACTACAAAATCATTGTATGTACTAAAAATAATTAAATATTTTACTGCCAAAGTACTAAGATGTGGTAATCGCATTCCGCGCGTGGCTATTTTTACTACGTACGGCAAAAATCGACTGCAGCTAGGCCGGAGCGACGAGCGATACGTCCTCCCTCTAGAAGGCCTTGCGGCGGTCTGATTTGATTAGCGATGTGTCAACCCGGTTTGCCAAACCGAATCAATTCGGGTTGAGGGCAACTCGCATCAAACCGAGCTACAGTCTATCCAACCCTGTTTCAGTTTGAAACCGCAATCGCGTCAACTCGTATCCCAGTTCGAGCGAGTTGGAGCGAGTACGAATGCGATGCAATGCGAATAAGCTGATGCGGGCTGAACGCTCCGCCCGAATGAATAACGAACGGAACCGAGTTATCCCGAATGAAGTTGCTGACGCCGACCGATGACGCGACGCGACGACGACGTTTTAATTCGGGTAGGAGTACCCGAATTAAAATCGTAAACCGTATCGTAACACGGTTTATAACTTATAACGGGGTTCATGAACGAATGAATGATGTCATACAGTACTGGATGATTCGGTTTGGTTGAATCGGTTTGTAATTCGGTTTGAGCAAAATTATGATTCGGTTTAACCGATTTGAAAAAATTACGGTTTGACCCATCTCTAGATTTGATCCACGTCGGACAGCGTGTTTTATAGTGGTTTTTAAAATATTTGTAGAAAACATGAAAACTAATTGTGTTGAAATATAAAAATGGCAATTTATTGATAAGATGTTCTTCTGTTATAATATGTAATTGCTATAAAAAATTATGTACGATAAGTTGGTGAAAAAAAATATGTTCTTGACGAGAGCTTCTGAATAATTTCGCATTGTTTAAATTTTTATTTTTCAGGAACTAAACACAAAAAGATTATTTTTCTCAGCAAAATCCCTCCATAAGGGTCTTATTAGTCTGATAATATTTTTATTTTCGTCTTATATTTAGTGGTTTCGGATATGTTAAGCTTCTAAATTGCCATTTAAAGCCTAAATAACGAAACTTGTGTTCAGTAATCCTTACAGTACTCACAAATTATCCATCAATCTATAATGTTTTCCACCAAAATCCCTAGATGACAACCTTTTCTAAAATTAGTAATAATTATTTTGCCTTTAAATTGTTTATTGGTGGCTATTAACTCATTTGAAAAGTCCTGTTTTTAAGCCAAAAAGCGCGTACAGGGTATAAACGCTCTTAATGGATTTCAATGAAATTTGGTATGGAGGTAGCTGGATTAACACTTAAGATACCTTTAATCCTATGAAATGTTGTGTTCCTGTGGGATGAGGACAGAGTTCCGATATTTTAATTACTTTTTTATACTCAAAGAATATGTAATGTAATGGGATGGGATTGGTTTGGATGGAGTAGACACTGGGCGAGATATAACAGGATGGGACAGGAAAAGCAGGACAGAGGACGGCATTGAGTTTGAATATACATAAACTATGCTTATGTGGACTGGGTTTAAAAAGCAGATACCCGGGCGGAGCCAGGCCACCCCTAGTACTTAATAAAATTGTAGGTGACGAAGCTAGCATCTTTGGTTTTAACACATAAATAGTAATATGAACACAGATTACATCTGATTGGCTATATGTGCATGTATAGTATGTACATATGTAAACCAAGATATTAAAACTTACATCTTTGCATCTGTTTGTTGTATTCAGACATGTTATCTGGTCTTATAGACCTTAGGAACCTTATGTAGTCATCTGAATGGAACTTTGTCATTTCATCAGCCGTTGCTTTATGTGGTCTCTGAAAAGTTAATTGTATTATAATATTTATGAGTAATATACAATTTAAAGTAGTAGTGGTACAAGTTGACGTGAGAGCATGTTTTGTTTTATATAAAATGAATGCCATTATTTGAAATATTTTCTTGCATGCCAACACATAAAAAGGTTATTTTCTATGTTTATTTATTTATTTATAATGCATAAAACATGGGTATAAAGATGTTATAATATTCGTGTCGTAACATACATGTTCTGCTAGAAGGTATAGCATGCAATATTATAATATGTCTTAATCTAAATAATTCTAATTATATGTATCTATTTATTTAAATATTATTGCAAGCTGTAATAGTTGCAATTTGCAAGTCATTCATACATTTTTGCCTTAAACAGCCGGAATGTCAAATTTCTTAAGTGGCTGGGTATCTTATTGTAAATACGCACACACATAGCTAGGCAACTTTTATTATATTTAGTTAACCTTGGCACTTCATCAAGTACTAATCTATTCGGATTTCTTATATTTCGAGGGAAGATATTAGCCGCTGTTTTAAAAAGATACTCATTTTTATAGACGAAAACACAGACTTCGTAAATATAGAGGGATGGTAGTGGTAAAAGTCCGAGCTCCTTGAACAAGGGTTTACACGAGTCCCCAGGTAGAACTCCGCACATTGACCGTATGCATTTTTTTTGTGCAATGAAGGCTCTATTCATGTCTGTGCTGTTGCCCCACATTATGAGACCATAGCGTAGTATTGATTCGACATAAGCGTGATAAGATATTTTTGCCGTTTTTATGTTCGTTACCTTCTTCATTTGTTTTAATGCATATATTAATACGAATTTATTTATATTTTGTGAGACATTGTTTACGTGTGTTTTCCAGTTTATATTTTCATCTAATGTAATTCCTAAAAATTTTGTTTCTGTTACCTGTTTCAATTTATTTATTTTTAATTTTATGTTCGTTTTAATATTTGATCTATTAAAATGAATATAAACAGATTTGTCCATATTCATTTTTAATTTATTATTTTCTAACCAATTAAGTAGTTTATTTATTGTATTATTAATGTCAATTTCATGATCTTCAATTGTACAAAGTTTTTTATTAGTTGTAATTATAATAGATGTCATCGGCAAATAATATGCATTTATGGTTTGTTATATTTATGATGTCATTAATGTAAAGAAGAAATAATAATGGGCCTAGCACACTTCCCTGGGGTACACCACTCGTATTATGTCTGTAGCCCGAGGAATAGTGTAACATGTCTCTATTTTCATTTAGTTTGTTTATTGTAACACATTGTTATCTGTTATTTAAATACGATGCTATCCATTGTTTTACGGGTCCCCTTATTCTGATCGCTTCTAACTTTGCCAGTAGGATATCATGCGATACTAGATCAAAGGCTTTTGATAGATCAAGGAAGAGACTTGTAGTCAGTTGATTGTTGTTAAGATTTGAAAGTATAATTTTTATTAGGGAGAATATAGTTAAACTTGTCGATTTATTTTTTTGAAATCCAGATTGTCCTTTTTTATAATCTCGAATTTGTTCAGTTTCTATATCTACTCCAATATCCAAAATTAATTTATCTTTTGCATTATAAATAAAAAGATAACACTAACAACTATTAACTATTTTGGCAATATGCAACAAATTTGACTCGTGCCTTCTTGGAAAAAAATTGTTGATCAATAAATAAACCCACCAAAGTAAACTAAATTAACTATTGCACATTTCCTAAGTGATAGTTATTCTAGGACTAACAATTATAGCAAAAAAAAAAGAAATGATACAGGTATCATTTAAATTAATAAATAACTTTGTAACATAATTTTATTTTATCTGATTATTTAAATGTACTAATTATAATGTTAGTCAATTAAATCATGATAGTTGTAATGATATTAAATAAATATAAGTGCTATTACTTCTTCTAAACATAATATATCCTTGGTTTTGTCTGTATTTTACCATAGTATATTTTGTATATACTAATTTAGTTTGTCTCTATTTATATTCGGCAAAATAACAATGTTAAAAGTTGAAATGTTGATTTTTTTTAATCATACATGAAATTCATACAAATATTTCATATACAAGTTTTCTAACCCCAGTATCAGCATAAGATTTCTTTAAGATAGCATTTAATGAAAGCAATTGTTAAAAAATAACATTTTGTCAAACAGAATCTTTATTTTTTACAAATCATTTATAACCAAAATAAAGTGAAGTTTGTAATCAACATTTTACTTACATAAATTTCCATTTTCCTGTATAATCCATAGTTTAATAATAAATTGTGTGTCATACGTATACGATGCGGCTTCATAGGATGGCCCTGTCCATAGTAGTAGTTGCCGATATCACCTTCAAAACAATATTTGAATCAATTTAAACTTTATATAAATATGTTACTCAATTCATTATACAGCTTGACACATAAGAGTCTGTACCAGACTTGGCAAGATTCGAACAAAAACCCTGTAGCCAATAGGAACGAAGAACGCTGTACAGACGCCGTAAAATGACTTGAAACACATGTCCGTAAAATTACCAAGATGAATATGAGCGCCATTTAGTTAAAAGTTTTTATAATGACATTAGCCAGGGTTAAAGAATCATAGACGCTTAATGGTTACTAATGAGATATGTTTAGACTAATGAAATATTTTAAGCATGCAAAAATGTCCACGATAAAATAGAGGTGGCGGGTTCCAAATTCCCTCTAACAACAATTTACTTACTGTCATAATAATAACACACTCTCTTTTTACTGTGAGGTTGCATAGCCATTATCTTTATTATAAATTATTTCTGTTAATTACTGAATTAACTCTATTTGTAATAATTATTTAATTAAACGAAACAAAAACCACCGCACACAAACTTCGTGATGAACGAGTGAATGAATGATAATGTTTGATGATTGATGAATGAAGCTACATTGCAGAATGCAGATTGAATTTACAACCGTAAGGAATGAATGAGGATAAATAGTTGCCATAATAACTAGTTTTTTAACTAAACAATTTTTGTCTGAACAAACCATTAATCATATTATATATAAAAATGAATCGCAAAATGTGTTGGTAACCGCATAATTCAACAACGCCTGGACCAATTTGGCTGATTTTGGTCTTGAAATATTCGTCGAAGTCCTGGGAAGGTTTTAGGGGTGAGAAAAATAGGAAAATTTCTGAGGAAGATACTAAAAACCTTTTTTTTTGGGTATCGTTCAAGCGTGATGCGTCCAGCCAATATAGGATGATCTTTGTTTATTTGACGGGAGACGTAAAAGACGGTCCAGCTTCAACTACCATCCAACGTAAAATGATCTATCTTTCCATTGTCTTTCATTGACGGCTGACAAAATAGAACAAAATTCAAAAAATGTGTACATCGTGTATATAATATTATCTAGATACGGCGTCTTGCGCATAATTTTGTTAAATGTAAATTAAAACGATGTCCACATCTACCAAAATCGCCCATTGTTTTTTGAGATTATTGCAACAGTTTTAAACAAGGTATACTCTATCGAAGCGTTTTGCCGGAGTATACCAAAATATATCTAATTATAATTTTTCGTTTTCATAAACGACATTGTTTTTTGAATTGATACTTTTAGATCCGCTGGGGGACATATTTAAATTTCGCATTAGTATTGTTTTCAGACTCAAGAATAAAAAAATATTGGTACGTTGATGCCGTATCTAGACATTATAATGAAACGATATGCAGTTTTATATTCTTAAATATTTGTTCTATTACTTACGTCACCTGGTAAGGCAGTATGAAGGTTTTATTAATCTGTATATGGTAACGTACTAGACGCGACTGCCAACAAGTTAACGATGGTCACGGGTTCAAATCCCAGGGCACACCTCTGACTTTTCGGATTAATTTCTACGTGAAATAAAATCCGCCAACTCGCACTAAGCCAGCAGGGTGGACTATAACATCTTCTTCTATAATATAAAGATGAATCGCAAAATGTGTTGGTAAGCGCATAACTCAACAACGCCTGGACCAATTTGGCCAATTCTTTTTTTAAATGGTTATTATTACTTTATTACTAACAAAAAGTAATGGCGTGCAATATTATTAGGAAAAACAGCATTTTGGTGCTGAAATAAGGGACGGAATATTGGATGGACAATAAAAAACGCTAAAGTTTTTAATGTCAAAATTTCATAAGGCAATCTTTATATGTACATGTATATGGAGAGACGGGATATAATAGAGTGGAAGGTACGGGAGAGGGCTGGGATAGCTGACAGATTTGATAGGACGAAATGTAAATGCACGTTATAAGACGGGATGGATAATAAAAGAGAAAGGACGGGACGGATCGGGAAGAGACTGAACAGACGGATGAGACGGGATTGAGCCAGACAGTAGGATAGCTATGTCAAGTTTAGGTATACAAGAGATTAATACGAAAAATAACATGTATTTGGTGTGGAGTGGAATCAAAAAATATATGCACCCAGGCGAAGCTGGGTCGGGCCGCTAGTTTTATATAAAATGCGGTTTGAATACAAAAGGGAGTAGCAGAGACATGATACATTGGGCCCTACTATATAAATCCGAAAAGAAGTTCGAAACTTTGTGACGTTTTTCGTTTCAAAACCTACTCTGTACCACGAAATTCGAATCTGTGGATCGAAGAATGAATTATTCCAATATATCGGCAATACGAACATTTACAGAGTAGGTACATTCGTATCTTCACAAACTTCGTTCGTCCGAAGTTTAGAACTTCGTTTCGGATGAATATAGTAAATAAAAATGTAAATGTTCGGATTGCTGATATATTCGCCAATTGACTGATGTTGATACAGCTCGATTGGTATATTTTGCCTACTTTCATAGTCTGATGAGTTATGGAATTTTACTGTGGGGTGGTGCTGCTGACATTAATACCATCTTTGTTCTCCAAAAGCGAGCTATAAGATCAATTTATTCGCTTGGGTCCAGATATTCTCTTAGAGAAAAGTTTAAAGAGATAAATATAATGACAGTAGCATCACAATACATTTTTGAAAATTTAATTTATGTTCATAGAAATAAAGAAAGTTTTCTTAAGATTAGCGATATTCATAACAAAAATACTAGGAATAAGAATAATCTAGCTACTCTTAAGACCAGACTCCACAAGATCAGCAAATCTTTTAAGGGTTACTGTATACACTTTTATAACAAAGTTCCCAGTCACATTAAAGCCTTATCTATGACAAAATTCAAAGCAACTATCAAGCAAAATTATGCAATAAAGCATATTATAAAATTTCAGAATATCTAGATGATAGCAAGGCTTGGGAATAGAATTAAATTAAATAAATGGGTAGTATTTCGGAGCGAAAGTCTTAGTATGCTCTGTATAATATCATTTAAATTAAGTAACATGTCAAATTTGCCATCGTTTTCTGTGTAAGTGATTGGGTATGTCATGCTCGCTAAAAAGTCTGTGCTCGCGGTGGCGTCGTGTGCCAGGTCGGTCACTTCCCTGCAACATGGTTGAGGAGGCCGATGGCTGGCACATGCGTCATACTCGTGAACGGGTGCTGCTTGCGTAGACTGGTCTATCCGATTTGCTTACATTGTAACGGATTCATTGATGGATTACATAAGGCTTTCGCAATTATTCACTGTTTTGGCGAAAAAGAGTATACTGATTCTTCGTTCTGGGCGACTTCGCTTCACTCAGCCATAGTAATAATTATAATATAATAATATTCGTATTAAAAATATTTTTAATAAACTGCTCTGATTTAAACCAACTTGTAAATTATGTAATAATCACTTAATTGTAAACTGGTTTTGAAAAGAGCAACACTAGAGTTTCTTGCCCGTTCTTCTCTAGTGAAAACCGCTTTCCGAACCGGGTGGTAGATAAAAAAAAAATGACTGAATCTAAACGATGTTGAACATTTTAATGGATTCAATAAATTATTTTCATTTCATTTCATTTCATTTCATTTCATTTTCATTTCATTTTTCATTTCATTTCATTTCATTCGAATCATTCATTCTTCGATCCGAAGATTCGAATTTCGTGTTACAGAGTAGGTTTCGAAACGAAAAACGTCACGAAGATTCGAATTTCGGATTAATATAGTAGGGCCCTTGGTAGGGCCCCTTATATGAAATCTCATACAAATATCGTTTACAACAGGTCTAGGATCTTTTATTGGTCCGTGGTAGGATCTAAGACCAACAGGTGTAACAAAATAGAAACGGCACACGTATTCATATTTCCATTTCTTTTCCTGTCACTCATAAACAATTGCTCTATTAGGTCTTCCTTCTTCCTTTTCCTTTCGCTCCATTAAGTCCTGGTTATACAAGCCAGTATACGCACAGATTTTTGCCGCCAGTGCCATGTCAGTTTAATACCTCAATGTATCCACCACTTCATGTAATAATGTATTGACAAAGTAGTTTGATAGTTCTAAATTCAATTTACTTAGATATTACACAATAAAAATAATCTAGCCAATGTGCGTCTCACTTAGGACACGGAACAAACGAAAATGTACATCCACCACACTGGCCTGGTATGGGTAAGCGGACTACGCATACCATATTCTTGAATCCCTATAGTATGAAGGATTTTCTCATCACTTTACTTTTAATACACACATGTTTCTTATCGCATGGGTCTGGCAAACTAGCTAACAGACCATCTGATGTTAAATGATCAATGCTGCCCATGAACATACATAACGCATGGATCGTGGATATGCTGCCTGACCGTTAAATTGAGGGTAGAATGGGAAGGAAAAAGGTTTGGAAAAGATAAGGGGTTTTGTGCATCCGGCAATCTCAACCACTAAACAAAACACGATACCAAAGTTTCGCGTCAATCGAACAGTAGTACTGCCCCGAACGAGCTTGCATAGTCATTCTAAGTAATGACCGACATCATCGCGGCTCTAGCTCTACCATTTTTAAATGAGTCCAAATAGTCTTATATATGCCCTAGTTTTTGAACGCGTGGCCACTGTCCGCAGCCATGTACTGATTGTTCCAACAGGCTACCACAGCCTTCAAAATTCACATTAACACATTTCAAAATTCAGCATAATGCTAGAAGATCTTTCCAGTGACACATCACTTGTTGTTATTGCTCATTATGCCGAGGCTCTTTCGCGTAATTTTCGCACAGTCTTTATGTAGCAATTTTTTTTTAAATACAGCGATTTAAGTTTCTTTTTTGCCAAAGAAATAGTTATAAAATTTAAAAAGACTTTTCCATTGAATTAACGCTTGTCGTTATTGGTCGATAGGCTGGAGTCCATGCATGTATTCTTTAAATTATTTTTTTTTAAATATGTAAACATTTTCAGGTACCTATTTTATTCGTAACTACCTTTTTAAATCTTGAAACACCTATATCTGAATGTTGCTATACATTACTAGCTCTCTCTTTCGCACCTATGCTCGCGATGATTTGATGTCTTTGTCTCTTCTTCGTTGTGAAGAGTTTCGTTCATTCATTCCGCGCTTAAATTCTACTACTCTCATTCGCTCTTTCTTTCATCAAAAAGCAGTGGTCGAGGTTGGTTGTGTTTCTTGTTGCGGATTAGTCATTCCATATTTTAAGACTGAAGTTTTGCATTTAATTTGAAGTAGATATTTCTTTTTTTAATACTGTATTAAATAAAATAGTGCTTAATTGTTGTGTTTTAAACCCAAATATTCGATGTTACTCAACATAAAACAATATTGTGTTTTAGGTGGACCCTGCTTCAGAAAGAAAAATCCTCCTTTATCTCTAACATCTTCTTTTAAAATTTACCAACTATAATGTAAGTATCTTTTTATTCATAATTAGATTTATTGGGATCCATATTTTGTGTAATTTATGGCACATAAGATTTTAGTAACATATTGTCACCTTGGCCCTGGATTGGTTATAACTTTATTAATATCAAAGTAATACCCCAAACAGCGGTTTAGAAATAGAATTCTGCATAAGAATAAGCTGAATGGTATAATTTACCAGTTTTTCTATAAAGTGTTAAGATTAACTATACCTATGAATAGTAGTCATCCATAGAAGCCATTTTGTGTGCGTCGGTTCCATGGGACACGGATTAAATTGCGCCTGCGTGGCGTTATCGATCCATGCCTCGCCCTCTTCGCCTCCGACTATTGGAGGCATAGGCGTTGGTCGTTGGTGCATTGGATCAATAATTAACTATGTTCTCTCATCGTAGGTCAAGTAATTGGAATAATAGCCGTGGCAACGGCGGTTCCAAGTTTGGAGGAAGTACTAAATTCAGCAACGGTACATCTAAATTTGGAAACGGTGGCTCGAAGTTTGGTGGTGGTGGCGGCGGCGGTGGTGGCGGCGGCGGCGGCCGATTCGGCGGCTCAGGCGGGTTCGGTGGCAAAAAAGATTTCACTGGAGGTCAGAACATGCGCCGGCCTAACTGGGAGTCGATGTCTCTACAGCCTTTCAACAAAGATTTCTATAATCCGCATCCGACAGTTTTGGAGAGATCTCCCTACGAAGTAGAATCCTATAGAAGCCAACATGAAGTCACTGTCAGCGGTGTGGAGGTTCCGAATCCGATACAGCATTTCGAGGAAGCCAATTTCCCCGAATATGTATGCCAAGCTATCAAAGGCCAAGGATATAAGGACCCCACTCCTATTCAAGCCCAGGGCTGGCCTATTGCTATGTCTGGAAAGAACTTAGTTGGTGTTGCCCAGACTGGTTCTGGAAAGACATTGGCCTACATTTTGCCTGCAATAGTACACATTAACAACCAGCCGCCCATCAGACGTGGAGATGGCCCCATTGCTTTAGTTCTCGCACCAACCAGAGAACTCGCTCAACAGATCCAACAAGTTGCTTCTGATTTTGGGAATACATCATACGTACGTAACACTTGTGTGTTTGGTGGTGCACCTAAACGAGAGCAAGCCCGTGACTTAGAGAGGGGTGTGGAAATAGTTATTGCCACACCTGGTAGACTCATTGACTTTTTGGAGAAGGGTACAACAAATCTTCAAAGATGCACATATCTTGTTCTTGACGAAGCTGACCGCATGTTGGACATGGGTTTTGAACCTCAGATCAGAAAAATCATTGAACAAATTCGTCCAGACAGACAGACACTCATGTGGTCTGCCACATGGCCTAAAGAGGTTAGAAAACTTGCAGAAGATTATTTGGGAGATTATGTGCAAATAAATATAGGATCATTGCAACTATCGGCAAACCACAATATCTTACAGATTATTGATGTCTGCCAGGAACATGAGAAAGAAAATAAGTGAGTACATTTTTAAACAATCTTTATTTACCAGTCTTTTAAAATGATGAATTACAATATAGTATGAAAATATTGATTAAAACCCAAATAACTCCTCTAAGAAGATCTGATGTAATTAATCATGTATATTAAAAATATTAAGTTTTCTGGAGTTATAGTCATGACGTTTTTTTAGGTTAAATGTACTGCTACAAGAAATTGGACAAAGCCAGGAACCTGGTGCAAAAACTATCATCTTTGTTGAAACAAAAAGGAAAGCAGAAAATATTACCAGGAACATAAGGCGATATGGGTGGCCAGCAGTTTGCATGCATGGTGACAAAACACAACAGGAGCGAGATGAAGTTTTATACCAATTCAAAGAAGGCCGTGCCAGTATATTAGTTGCAACTGATGTTGCAGCAAGAGGACTAGGTAAATACCACTTTTTTAGAAATCACTTAGTACCAATGACTTAAAATTGAAAGTATGTACTTGTAAATATTTAATGCTTATTTGATTGCATAAATATTTTAATAACTGAACTTTGTTTTGTACTTTCAGAGGCACTGGCGGAAAGTTATTGTGTTCTATCCGATTACTGCCTCAAATTAAATGGCATGTTACTGCACTGGATTTATAGATGAGACATTAGTCTGATGCAGTGGTATTATCTTGAGAATGCAATAACTCGTCATTATTATGGTGCCTCAAATGTGCCTTTCACTATGATTGGACCCGAGGCCGGAAAACTTGATAGTTTGTCCGTACTAGCGGATACACTTGAGAGTGGAAAACCTGGTGATGCACTTGAGATTAATTTTGATAACTGAGACATAAGAGATACATTGAAAAGGTGCATCGTTGAAAAACTTGACCACGGGTTGAACTGATCGGCAAGAGGTCAAGGGTTTTCTGTTTCGGCCACAATGGAGTTTTGGAAGGGGCTAAGCATATAGTTATTGAAAAACTGAATTGTTATAAACATCAACGCCCTTAATAAGACTCCAGGGTTCTGAGTGAGAGGCAAATATTGACTTATTTGGTACATTTCTCTTTGTAACTCATTCATGTAAGTAATACAGCTATGAGTTACATTAACATATTTTTTTCAGTCATACTAACAAAAATATGGTGGTGACTTAGAGAATTTCTTTTAGATTTTTTTTTATTTAAGTATGCATGTGTATAATTTTTATATATATTAAAATGTTTCAGATGTTGATGGTATCAAATATGTTATAAACTTTGATTACCCAAATTCCTCTGAAGACTATATTCACCGAATAGGAAGGACAGGAAGATCAAAATCAAAAGGCACATCATATGCCTTCTTCACACCATCAAATTCCCGCCAAGCGAAAGACCTTGTCTCAGTACTTCAAGAAGCCAATCAAGTAAGTTTACATTTAATCATAAACTCTTTTCAAGTTCCTCATACCTTTGGCATGGGTACGTTTATCAATAGCGTAACATGAATGCAAGTATGAGGTACATAAATACAGCTACATGCCTTCGGTGTCTACACTTTACATGTCTGGATCCCATCCTCAGATGCTGTGACATTTAAAACTAAATGTTGTGAAATGTTTAATAAACAGTTTTAAATTTACAAGTTTCTAAAGAGAATTATTATTTACAGATTGTAAGCCCTCAATTGCAATCCATGGCCGACCGTTGTGGAGGCGGTGGTGGCGGCTGGAACAGGAGCAGATTCGGCGGTGGTCGTGGCGGCGGCTCATTCAAGCGGGGAGGCAATTTCGGTAAAGCTGGTGGACATGGGGGAGGAGCAGCAGGTCATCGACGATTCAATGACTATTAATATAATTAATTACGTATATAGCAAATATGGAGGCAATCCTCATGAGTACTTGTGTGAACTAATGTTTAAGTGTAGAAACTAGCTGAATGAATGTTGCAGTTATCTTAGTCTAATTTTTATTTATTGAATGTGCACTAGCAACTTGAGCATCTTACAAATGTGTATTATTTAACATTTCGTTTATGCTGTGATAATTTTTTTTTTTACTGTGATTCTACTGAAAATAGCATCATTAGTTAGTGTATCTCTCAGAGGACTTGCTCTCGCTGTAAGTTAAATTTAAGATTCACATTCATTCGAATACTTCATTAATATTGATGTACAAACTACATAAATAAAAGAATTGTCATTCCAATTCCCAATTTCACAACTTGTAATAGGATTATTATCTATCATTAAAGTTTAATGATAAATATGTATTTTATTTTACATGTCATACCTTCGTTTTCAATGGATTGTGTGGTTATGGTTTAATTATTTTTTTAAACCAAACTCATGACTCTTACAAAGCTATGCTTGGAACCATAGATGTAGTATAGAACATAGATCGGCAATGTGTCATTTTGAGCGCGACCAAAACTGATTTACGATTGTGTGCGTGAAGTTTACATGTGTGCTTGACATATAGTGGTGTACCATGCACTTTCGATACTATCATATCGATATCGATATAACTGTCGGCCTGTAGTTATGAAATAAAATGTTATGGATATATGCGACATTTTATTATATATTAACAGTAACTTATTGATGTGTTTATTTCAATATAGATTGATAAACACACAAATAAATAAAGATAAATTGTCATATTATTTAAATAACATTTTGTTTGAGATGTTTGTATGGGTCTTTATGTTCACCTGAATAATTTTTTTTTATTGTGATGTATACATAGTACATATACTAATTAAATTGAGAACAAAAAACACTTTTATAAAATAAAACTATAATTTACAAAGTTTTAGCGTTTTCGGTTTATTTTTTTCATTTTTAATTTCCCGTCGCAAAGTTTCGATTACTTTACAGCTTTCGTAGTCATAGGGCGGACTCAGTCTGCAATAAAATCCGTGATTATTACTTTTTTTTAAATAAGTAACATTCGCGTAAGTCTAAGAAACACATTTTTACTATATGTATACTAGAGTTTAAAAAAATATGCTTATTTAAGTCAATTAATTGACTTGTAACAAATTGGGAAGTGTTGGACGCCTGCTAGGCCGCGTTAGAGGTGTACGGAGGAGCTTGTAGGAAGTCGTTGGATGCAGGCAGCTTACAACAAACTGATGTAGACATTCTTGTGGAAGGCCTATGTTCATTAGTCGCATTCCTGTGGCTGAAGAAAGAGACAGTTTAATAAACAATGAAGCTTTTCTCGATCACTTCACCTAAACTAATGTTTTTCCTATGAGAATTATAAATATAAAACCTATACCAAATGTTATGATAAATGAATAATGTTGCTTCAAGGTTTGGACGATCATACTGTGCATAGAAGTATCGCATATTTTATAATAATATCGAATATGTTCTTGTTTTACTATTATAAATTGACAGCCTCTTGGCAGAGATTGAAACAGGTTCTTAATTCATAAATCACATACATGAAGTGTTATAATAACTATTCCACAAATATAAAAAAATGAGAAAAAGTAAAGTAATAAGTAATATTGTAGAATGAATACTATAATAATTGAAATAAGACTATTATTTACGGATTTTATCGCGGATTTGGTTTAATTTTTACATTTTATGAGTTCCCGACGTTTCGATTACTTTACAGCTTTCGTGGTCACGGGGCGGACTGTCCGTAAAATTAAACCAAATCCGCGATAAAATCCGTAAATAATAGTCTTATTTTAATGTGTAACATTCGCGTAAATCTAAGAAACCATTATACTATAATAATGGCCGGGGAAATATGGCCGGGATAACGCCAGGTAGAAGAAGAAGAATGCACACTATCACAACATACTATAGCTCCATAAAAATGTAGGGAAACATGTGTTGTCATCGACTATTTTATCGACAACCTTTTATTGATCGAACCTGTCAGTCAATCCCTAGCAACTTTTGGTTGAAATTATTGTAAATTCACGTATTTGATATTATTTTTTATGATGCTTGGATGCTTTCAGCGTATTTATATAATGAAATACTATATTCTTTTCTACCGATATGTATACACGGATTTCCATTTAATTCTATAATATCGTCACAAAATAGTATTGTGCAAAAGTGGTCGGTAACTGTGAAAACTTTAATTATTTCGGATTTTTACGCCTGCATGAACCACACCTTAGCACTGCACAATGCACTATAATAAACTACGTTTAATAAATATAACCAAGTACTGTAAAATTAAATAAATTATGAAAATAAGCGAATTTTGTTGCTCGCTTAGTTTGACATATTTCGACTCTGGGTCACTGCAGGCTACTTCTGTGTAAACGTATGGTCGCATCATGCATCTCGCTTTAACATATGAGTTAAATTATTCTATCTCTTTCACATTGCCGATCTATGTTTTATACTAAATCTATGCTTGGAACTTAGAGTATATATATATAGAGGGAGCGCTGGTACTTCAAAAACGTAGATAAAAATGTTGGTGCCGGGCCTTTTTCTGCCCTCCTATTGGCTAATATTTGAACAGGTTGTGCAACCATAGATGTAGTATAGAACATAGATCGGCAATGTGTCATTTTGAGCGCGACCAAAACTGATTTACGATGGTGTGCGTGAAGTTTACATGTGTGCTTGACATTTAATGGTGTACCATGCACTTTCGATACCGTCGTATCGATATCGATATAGCTGTTGGCCTGTAGTAGTGAAATAATATTTTATATGCGCCATTTTATTATATATTAACAGAAACTTATTGGTGTGTTTATTTCAATACAGATACATAAACACACAAATAAATAAAGATAAATTGTCATATTATTATAAAACATTTTGTATGAGATGTTTTGTATGGGTCTTTACGTTCGTTGTGATGTATAGATAGTACATACACCTAATTAAACTGGGAACAAAAAACACATTTATGAAATAAAACTATTATTTACAAAGTTTTATTTTTCGGTTTATTTTTTCCATTTTTAACTTCCCGTCGTGAAGTTTCGATTACTTTACAGCTTTCGTAGTCACAGGGTGGACTCAGTCTGCAACAAAATCCGTGATTATTAGTTTTTTTCAATGAGTAACATTCGCGTAAATCTAAGAAACACATTTTTACTATATGTATACTAGAGTAAAAAAAATATGCTTATTTAAGTCAATTTAATTTAACACATTAGGAAGTGTTGGACGCCTGCTAGGCCGCGTTGAAGGTGGACGGAGGACCTGGTTAAGCTTGTAGGAAGTCGTTGGATGCAGAGAACCGAGACTGAAGAAAGAGAAAGTTCAATAAACTATGAAGCTTTTCTCAATCACGTCACCTAAACTAATGTATTTCCTGTGAGAATTTAAAATTTTAAACCTATACCTAATGTTATGATCAATGAATAATTTTGCTTCAAGGTTTGGACAATTATATTGTGCATAGAAGTATCGCATATTTTATAATAATATCTAATATGTTCTTGTTTTACTATTATAGATTGACAGCCTCTTGGCAGACATTGAAACAGGCTGTAAATTCAAAAATCACACACATGAAGTGTCATAATAATTATTCTACAAATATAAAAAATGAGAAAAAGTAAAGTAATAACTAATATTGTAGAATGAATACTATAATAAATATGGCCGGGATAACGCCAGATAGAAGTAGAATGCACACTATCACAACATACTATAGTTCTATAAAATGTAAGGAAACATGTGTTGTCATCGACTATTTTATCGACAACCTTTTATTGATCGAACCTGTCAGTCAATCCCTAGCAACTTTTGGTTGAAATTATTGTAAATTCACGTATTTGATATTATTTTTTATACGCAATGGATGCTTTCAGCACATTTATATAATGAAATACTATATTCTTTTCTATCGATATGTATACACGGATTTCCATTTAATTCTATAATATCGTCACAAAATAGTATTGTGCAAAAGTGACCGGTACCTGAAAAAACTGTGATTATTTCGGATTTTTACGCCTGCATTAACCACACCTTGGCACTGTACAATTCACTATAATAAACTACGTTTAATAAATATAACCAAGTACTGTAAAATTAAATAAATTATGAAAATAAGCGAATTTTGTTGCTCGCTTAGTTTGATATATTTTGACTCTGGGTCACTGCAGGCTACTTCTGTGTAAACGTATGGTCGCATCATGCATCTCGCTTTAACATATGAGTTAAATTATTCTATCTCTTTCACATTGCCGATCTATGTTTTATACTTAGAGTACATTACATATAGAGGGAGCGCTGGTACTTGAAAAACGTAGATAAAAATGGTGGTGCCGGGGCCACCTTTTTTTTCCCGCCAATCAGTATGGATTCAGACAGCGTGGGGTACACATGAAATCTTCTACAAAGAAAAATCTTAAAATGCCATTTTGCGTCATTAAATTGTGCCCAAATTCTACCAAACGCATAATTAATAAGTATATAATTAGCTACCATAGGTAACATTGCATATTTATTAATATATCGGGAGATATAATCGACGGAATTTTACTAAAAAAAAATTAGAATTAGCGCGCTTTCTATAGACATATTTTTAGTGTTGCAAATTTATAATAAAATAATAACTCGATATCCTGGTAAATTGTTTTAACTGTTTTTTAATATAAAAACAATTATATGAAAAAAACAATTTGACGTTATATTAAACCGACAAAATAAAATTATTGCCACCATTTATTTAATATGACAACGAGTTAAACTTTACTAAGTTTGTGACTAAATATGACTTGTAATATAAATATTTTGTAATTCTCTGATCTTATTTAATTGGACATAATTTTTAAATCGGTCTGACTTTAATCCGGATTTTGAATATTGGCCGTCATTTAAATTTTAGAGCCTTAGCGCGACTTCTGGTAGGAGGTATATATTTAATATTTAACGGCCGTCCCCGTGTACCGGTAACATAAATTCATAGACGGAATTGAATATTTTGGCCGCCATTTTGAACTTTTTTGTTATCAACCCGATTGCTCTCATAATCAATATCGATAGATAAATGATAGATGTTAAAGATATGTAAACAACCAAATCTATATAATGTTTTTTTAGGATACCCCTGGATCGAAAAATAAGACGCCAAAGCGTTAATATTATAAAAAAGAGTCGTTTAGAAGACTGTTGGATACCTACAAAATATTTTTATTATAATTAATATTATGAGAATACATTTTTAAATTTTAAATCGTAGTGAACCAACAATGTAGACGGTCGACCTGGTTAAGGTTTCAGGAAGTCGCTGGATGCAGGCCACTTCCAACAGGTCAATGTGGAGATCCTTGGGGAGGCCTATGTTCAGCAGTGGACTTCCTATGGCTTTTTATGGCTGAAGAGAGAGAGAGAGAGGGAGAAGGAGACAGAGAGAGAACCTTATATTTTGATTCTGAGAGCTCTGGCAGCCACAATACTTTACCTATAAATGTGGCTTATTGGTACCGAGAAACCCTCAGATATTAATTTTGAGAGCAGTCGGTTCAATAAATTAAAAGTTCAAAATGGCGACCACAGTTTTTTAATCTACCTATTAATTTGGTTTATTAGTGCCGACTGCCGAGATACCCTCAGATGTTGATTTTGAGAGCAATCGATTCAATGACTAAAAATGGCGGCCAGTTTTTTTTAAATCTGACTATGTACTTGGCTTATTAGTGTTGACATAACGTGAGATGTTGATTTTGAGAGCATTTGGTTCAATAAATAAAAAGTTCAAAATGGCGGCCACAGATTTTTAATATAACTATAAATTAGGCTTATTGTTGCCGAGATACATTCAGCTATTGATTTTGAAAGCAATTGGTTCAATAAATAAAAAGTTCAAAATGGTGGCCACAGGTTTTTAAGCCTTACTATGAATTTGGCATATTGGTGCCGAGATACCCTCAGATACTGATTCTGAGATAAATCGGTACAATAAGTAAAAACTTCAAAATGGCGGCCACGATTTTCAATACCGAATACGAACGAAGCTCGGCTATCGAAGCATAGGGACTAAAACATTTACCATTTCACCACCAAGCATTTTCAATATTGCAATGCTATTGTATAATAACGCACAGGTAAAATTACGTCGTATTCGCAGTGAAAACGTATTCGGAATTATAGATAAACGTGTTAAAATAGTCGCCACAATTTTTCATTCTTTAAAATATTATGTATCGATATTGCTATTGGGACCAAAAAACGTAATTAAATTTTGATACAGTTGGGGAAAATATGTTAACCGGCAACCCTAATGCAGCAATGCTACCAACATTACGACCAAGAAAATATCTACGTTTTTGAAATCACAAATGTATGACAGCGCTCCCTCTATATGTATATACTCTAAGGTTTTATACTAAATCTATGTGTGCAACATACATAAATTATTTGAAATTTTTTTTAAAAAGAAATAGTTTAGGTCTATTTAATTTCACTCAAACTCGTTTTAAAAGGATAATAGCTAAATATAATTTCGTTTATCAAAGAATTTAATAGCAATATATTGCTAAATAATTAATTAAATTTTCACTAATGTAGGGGCGCTACCAACATTACGACCAAGAAAATATCTACGTTTTTCAAGACGCGAATGTACGACAGCGCTCCCTCTATTAGTATAGGATCCCGCCATACATCGACCTTCACCGAGATGTTTATTTGATGAAACCTATTTTATATGCAATTTAATATGTCAATAAATATATTGTATATGGGTTGCCTTGCAAATTTCAGTCCAGAATACGATTAATTAATGATAAAAAAAAAAAATTTTTACACATTTCACCTGTTTGATTATTAAACAAAGTCTATACCAATCGAAAGTATGAAACCCATAGAATATGTAAACGTTAGGTTGCCTATTTTTTTCCGGTCACAACCCTCAGGTTGCCAGGTATAAACAGGTAAATCGCTTCTAGCATTTTGCACCGATCTGATTATTGAATGAAAATTAAATGAAAATAAAGATCATTATATTACGAACACGGTGGTATAGGGTTGCCTGCGAAAAATCAGTCCCGAATTGCGGTTGTCGAATTTAGAAAAGTGAAATATTGCTCCGAGTGACCATCCCATGCGATAGAAGAGGACACAGCATAGAAGCTGTTTGAAGTCCGCCCATTTAAAGAAAGAGGGTGCGCATGCTATTTATTGTTGAGAATGAAAAGGACAGCGATAGACTCGTATATGCTGTGCATCATTTTGGAGTAGATTGTGGTTATAGTTGCAATTGAAAAAACGTGCTACTATTTATTGTTAAAAAAATGGCGAAAAAGTGTTTTTTGTGTGATTCGGATGTTGATTTAATTAATTTTAATGATGACTTTCTAAAAGCTGTTGGCTCTGGTGCGGTTTCTGGTTGATTATTGGGAAAACGACCATTTGGTAACAATAATCCAAAAGAAATGACACGGAATCTGACTATTTTTTTTTGTTTTTACAATTTTTTACAATAAACAGAAGTATTTTTTAATTGTTGTTTTTTATTTTGTCTTCTAATAATAAAGATACAATTTGCAAGATTAGTATTATATATGTAATAATATAACCTTCTTTTTTGCTAAAAATGTATATATACTTTAGTACATACATACATACATAAACTCACGCCTTTTTCCCAGAAGGGGTAGGCAGAGGTGCCAGGACACCCACATTTCGCCTTGTATGTTCCGTCCCACGATGTGATAGGTGGCGAGCCTATCGCCATATCGGGCACAAATTCCTGACTCTGGGCTGATAATGAATAGAAAAATCCAATATCACTTTGCCCAACCCGGGATTCGAACCCGAGACCTCAGCTTTGTTACCGTACCTTAGTACAACTACGCCACCGTGGCATTATATACTTTGGTGTCACATAAAATATATATACACACATAAATAATATGTGTGTATATATTTTATGTGACACCAAACCACCATACAAACCATACATAAATAATATAATAATTGATTAACCAAAATTAAATAACTTTTCCTCTATTTTACTAATAAACTACTCCAAAACACAGCATATACGAGTCTATCGCTGTCCTTTTCATTCTCAAGAATAAATAGCATGCGCACCCTCTTTCTTTATGAGCGGACTTCGAACAGCTTCTATGCTGTGTCCTCTTCTATCGCATGGGATGGTCACTCGGAGCAATATTTCACTTTTCTAAATTCGACAACCGCAATTCGGGACTGATTTTTCGCAGGCAACCCTATACCACCGTGTTCGTAATAAAATGATCTTTATTTTCATTTAATTTCCATTCAATAATCAGACCGGTGCAAAATGCTAGAAGCGATTTACCTGTTTATACCTGGCAATCTGAGGGTTGTGACCGGAAAAAAATAGGCAACCTAACGTTTGCATATTCTATGGGCTTCATACTTTCGATTGGTATAGAATTTGTTTAATAACCAAACAGGTGAAATGTTTAAAATTTTTTTATTTTTTAATTATTAATTAATCGTATTCAGGACTGAAATTTGCTAGGCAACCCCTATAAAATATATTTATTGACATATTAAATTGAATATAAAATACGTTTCATCAAATAAACATCTCGGTGAAGGTCGATGTATGGCGGGATCTTAGACTATATATACATATAAATACTCTAAGGCTTGGAATTCCATTGCCCTTGCCATTCTGAGATTCATTAGTCTGTACTGAAGTAACACAGATGAAGTAAGATTTGTCTCGATATGTTCAGTAGTTACTCAGGCTATTATGTCCAAATCGTCACAACAGTATATTTACACTGCTGTTTAACGGGAGAAATAGAGATTGTGGTAGTACCTGCCCAAGTAGCATGGCGTTGTACTTTACAGATCCCATTTCACTACCAGCAAGTAAAATGGGAAATAAATTAGTTCGATAGTTATTTAAACTAGCTTTTCGATATCGAAAAGCACGTGTAAAATCTTTTGTTAACACTGTGGTTAACACCAATGTTAACACCTGTCCACTTGAAGGGTAGGTAGCGATGTCACTACTGCAGAGTGCAGACTGCTGCAGACGAACCGTATAGTTATTTTGTTAAGACATTGTGATCTTTGGTTTATATAAGGCCTTAGCAAAGAATAAACCACTAGCGCCTTGGTTTAGAATATGCTAGGCGCCTTAATGAACTTCCCTCAAAAGTTTCAAATTAGTTCTTTCGAATGATTTCAAACATGCAGTTCCTCAACTTTAATATGAATCGAACAAAGAACCTCTTGGACGAATTGACCAAGGGATTCCTTTGTAGGCCTGGCTGGTAGCATCTCTGCCTATCCCTTTTGGGAGTAAGCCACGAGTTTATGTATGTATATAATTCCTATTTAAGTTTAATTGCCATGGGCCATACGATTTGAAGAAGAAGGTAAAATTAGTTATTGTTATACCGGCGCCAGACATAGACATATATGTGAGTACAGACTTTGCCACATATTTGAACATAGTTTTTTCTGCATCTGCCGCACATACTTTGCAAGCAAATTCGCTCACAGTATTCAAACCTAGTGGTCTATTCTTTGATTCAAACACAACAAACATGATGGACCGCGATTTTGTGGGCGCGGTGTTGTACTATTTATTATTTAAGTGTATGTAATTATTTATACGATAACCCTGAAGTCTGGTAACCTGCTCTTCTACCGGGGGACGACTAACAGTCCCGAGGAGGTGGCTTTCTCGTCCACAGGTCTCTCATCAACAACATCGTATCCATCGAAAGTGTGTCGAGCATGTTAGTATATCTTATACTCAGAATATCATAAAGATATTCGTTGAAGGTCATACAGGTATACGCGTCGACCTCGACACACCCAGATGAAGAAGTAGAGGAGATGTATGAGGACATAAGTCGGGCCATACATACTTCCAAAACTTACTTCAATGTTGTTATGGGGGACTTCAACGCAAAGTTGGGCAAGAGAAGCGATGCAGAGTTGAAAGTGGGGCAATTTGGACATGGGCAACGGAACCTCAAGGGTCAGAGGCTGGCCGACTTTCTGGAAAAAGAGGGACTCTTTGCGATGAACTCTTTTTTCCAGAAGCCGCCTCACAGGAAATGGACCTGGCTGAGTCCTGACGGTTCTACGAGAAATGAGATAGATTTCATCTTGACGACGAATAGACGGATGTTCAGTGATGTCTCTGTGATCAACAGGGTGAAAACCGGCAGTGATCACCGAATGGTTAGGGGCACATTGAATATCAACGTCCAATTAAAAAGGCGTCGCTTGATGAAGTCTTCGCTCTGACGCTACAGCTTTCAACTCGAGTTGACAAATCGTTTTGACTGTCTAAAAGAAAACCTTGCAGTGGACGAGTTAAACAGCGGTTTGGTAGAAGCTGTCCCTACGGTGGGATCTAAGTATTTTAGACCTCGCCGTAGAGATAGATCACAAAAACTCTCGATCCACACTCTTGACCTCATGGCCGAAAGTCGATCTTTGACGCTGCAGTCTTCCGTTGACGCCGAAGCATATCGGCGGCGGCGACGGATCTGGAAGTCCTTGCGACACGATGTCCGTGCTCACAATACTGTGAGAATTAAGGAGACAATTGAGCGGAACGGAAGCTCCCAAGTGTTTGCAAGAGACTTGTCTATTGGGCAAAGCCAGTTGTCTAGGCTGAAAACGGACAATGGCCGCGTGGTATCGACGAGGGCAGAGGTATTAAGGGAGATCGAGAGGTTCTACGGACAGCTTAGCACCTCGGTTGCCGAACCTACTGTTAGCTCGGCCGAAGACCCGAGGGCCGAGTTGATCCGACACTTTAGCGATGATATCCCGGACATTAGCCTGTGTGAGATTGAGATGGCCCTCAAACAACTTAAAAACAACAAGGCACCGGGTGAGAATGGAATCACTTCAGCTTCTGAAAGCGGGCGGAACGCCGATACTGAAAGTCCTTCAGAGGCTCTTCAATTCCGTTCTCCTCGAGGGCTCAACGCCAGAGGCATGGAGCAGGAGCGTGGTGGTACTGTTCTTCAAAAAAGGTGATAACACTTTGCTTAAGAACTACAGGCCTATCTCGCTCCTGAGCCATGTCTATAAGTTGTTTTCGAGGGTCATCACAAATCATCTCGATCGCAGGTTTGATGACTTCTAGCCTCTCGAACAAGCCGGTTTCCGAAAAGGCTTTAGTACCATAGACCATATTCATACGCTACGGCAGGTTATACTAAAAACCGAGGAATATAACTTGCCGCTTTGTTAAGCGTTTGTGGACTATGAGAAAGCCTTTGATTCGATCGAGACCTGGGCTGTGCTACAGTCTCTTCAGCGGTGCCACATAGACTATCGGTACATCGAAGTGTTGAGGTGTATATACAACAACGCCACCATGTCGGTCCGAGTACAAGATCAGAGCACGAAGGCTATTCCACTACAGAGAAGTGTGAGACAGGGAGATGTCATATCCGAAACTGTTCACTGCCGCGCTGGAAAACGCCTTCAAGCTCTTGCAGTGGAAAGGATTCGGTATCAACATCAACGGCGAGTATATTACTCACCTTCGATTTGCCGACGATATTGTAGTCTTGGCAGAATCGCTGGAAGAGCTTAGCACTATGCTCGAAGACCTTAATCGAGTCTCCCAACAGGTGGGTCTTAAAATGAAAATGGATAAAACGAAGATCATGTCGAATATCCATGTTGTACCCACCCCCATTGGAGTTGGGGGCTCGACTCTCGAAGTTGTAGACGAATATGTCTATTTAAGACAAGTGGTCCGGTTAGGCAGGTCAAACTTCGAGAGAGAGGTCAATCGTCGAATCCAACTCGGTTGGGCAGCGTTCGGGAAACTTCGCGACGTCTTCTCGTCCAAAATACCTCAGTGCCTAAAATCGAAAGGCTTCGATAGTTGTGTGTTACCAGTGATGACATACGGCACGGAGACGTGGCCTCTCACTGTGGGCCTCATTAAAAGGCTCAAAGTCATTCAACGAGCCATGGAGCGGGCTATGCTCGGTGTTTCCCTACGAGATCGAATCAGAAATGAGGAGATCCGTAGGAGAACCAAGGTTACCGACATAGCCCATAGGATTGGCAAGATGAAGTGGCAGTGGGCCGGGCACATAGCTCGTAGAACCGATGGCCGTTGGGGCCGAAAGGTTATTGAGTGGAGGCCACGTACAGGCAAGCGAAATGTCGGACGCCCGCCTACAAGGTGGACGGACGATCTGACTAAGGTTGCAGGAAGTCGCTGGATGCAGGCTGGGTCATTGTGGAGATCCTTGGGGGAGGCCTAAGTTCAGCAGTGGACTTCCTGTGGCTGATATGATGATGATGATGAATTATTTATAAAATGTACAAAATAAATGAAAAAGTCCGAAAAGGACTTCTTTAATTTTATAATGTTCATACTTTACTTAATAAGTTATAATATATTCTTTGTATATGTATTTACTACATGGCCTAATCACTCTCAATCGTACTCTCGATTGTAGAATAGGCCCGTGCCCTGCAGTGGGACGTATATGGGCTGATACAGATACAGATTTGTGTTTACACTGTAGGTATACAGGGTATATCAAGACTGCTACCGAAAACGAAGCCGAGTGGTAGTTTAAGCGACTTCAGACACAATACAACAGAAAAAGTTGCAAAAAAAAAGCGTCAATTTTTTTTTGTTATTTTTTTCCTATGGCCATTTTTGGGTGGTAAATACATTTTTTCCTAAAATAATAGTATATACCCTTTTATTTATAAATACTCTAAGGTATAAAAGAGTTTAAATTATTATTTTAGCAAAAACTATGGATTTACCACCCAAAAATGACGATATTTAAAAAATCATAAAAACATTGACGCGTTTCTAGGCGAAATTTTTAATTGCATTGTGTTTGTAGTCACTAAAACTACCACCTGGCTTCGTTTTCGGTAGCAGTCTTGAGATACCCGGTATGTGATTAGTATATACTAACACACAGTGTAAATATATATTAGGTGGCGAAAAGGCCGCTATTGTAACCATGTCTTTATTGTAATTTATATAAATAAATAATATAATTAAACAAGGAAGCATCTAAGGATTCCGATCTGATCTTTTAATTTAAGAGCATCTAGCGAATAAACATAAACGTCCATTTCGCGCAGTGATTGACAAACAACTGAATTCTGCGCAAGTGTGGCAGGATACGCAAAGTTTTGTAACTTTGAATACTTTGATGTGTCGTCGAAAAACCGAAAACGAATGGCAAATACGCAAATACTTAAACAAACTTTGCACAAATACGCAAATACCCGTACCACAATGAATTTCAACAAAGTTACAAATAAGTGTTCAAATATTGTTGCTATGTGTGGCGCCGGCATTATTCAAATTGCATTAACGCAATTAACGCAGATATATTGAGTGAGATCATGCACGTATACTCCTCGCCAGATAACTGTGCGCGCGACGGAGGTAGTGTTGAGTAGGACATACAAGAGGCAGTTCATTTGTCCCGTACATGACGTCAAAATGTAAGAGCGGCTCAACTTTTTAATTTGTACTACTTCATATTTGGTGTACTACTTGGTCTGTAACACAGACTAATAAACAAGAAATGTCATTTCATTGGCGTGAGCCGTGAGGCAAAGTTATGACACACAAATAAGCATCAGTACGCCTCACTTCAATTGAAGTGGGACATTGTACTGGCTCAGTACAAAAATGAGCCTACTCTTACAAACTCTTTTTCAAGTCATGTCCTACTCAACACTAGACGGAGGGCGCTGTTAATGTGGCAAGCCTCATATAAATTAAAAACTCCACAAAAAATGGGAATTGTGGTACCTATAGTCAATTGAGGTAACTTTGTTATTTCGCAATTAGCAATTTGTGAGTTTTTTAAATACGTGTATTTGTATCGTCATATATTAAAGCATTGATAAAAAATTTTGGAATTTTATAGCGTAATGACCTAGTTTTGATAAAACGCCAAACATTCATATATTTTCGGTGGCAATTCGTTATTAGGAAGTAAGGGCTACTTTGGGCCTTTTTAATGTACGAATTTTATATATTTTATTAATCTGACTAACAAAGGTTTAGTATGTTTTAGTTTCATTTCATATATAGTATACAACAAACCACAGACATATATTTAAGTCTGTGCAACAAACGTACTTTTTTTAAATTGACTCTAAATTGGAAATAATATCTTTAAAAAAACATATTGAGATTATTAAAATTGGCATTTATTGAATTACGTTTATTTTTGAATAGTATAAAATTTAAAAATGAATTTTACTTTAATATTTTTGGAACGTAATTTTTCGTTTCGAAATGTAATATCAATTGTTGTTCGTGTGTAAAATATTTTTTATTAACGAATAATGGTACATAATTTAATAGAGAAGATGTAAATTTTAGAATGCATTTCTCGGTAACAGTGGATTAAAAATGAAATATTGATTATTATTGATCATTCTATGGGTAAGTTCACTAAGTCGGCAACATTCCATGACGTCATCATCAGTTCAACTTTTCTCGACTTAAGCTCAAAACACATTATAGGTTTTCGTCTTACGCATAAAGTAAAGAGCGGTAAGTATGGGGCCAACTGACCAATCAGGACAATGGAACGTACAAGGTTCTTTCTATGTAGTCTGTGGTCACGTCTTAAGCGTATGACCTGTAATGTGCACACAACAAAAGAATCCATTGTTCAGATCGCTCTAAGACGGGTTGCTCTAGTATTTATGGCCGCTTCTTTACTCTATGCGTAAGACGAAAACCTACAATGTGTTTTGAGCTTAAGGCTCAATTGCACAAACTAACTTTGCCAATACCTTTGCCCTTGAAACTGTCAATTCCATACATTCGCAAGGTCAAATACATCTCAAATGTATGGCGATGACATTTTCATAGGCAAAGGTATTGGCAAAGTTACTTGGTGCAACTGAGCCTTAAGCTCAAAACACACTGTAGGTTTTTGTCTTACGCATAGAGTAAAGAGCGGTAAGTACGGGGCCAACTGACCAATCAGGACAATGGAACGTACAGGGTTCTTTCTATGTAGTCTGTGGTCACGTCTTAAGCTTATGACCTATAATGTGCACACAACAAAAGAATCCATTGTTCAGATCGCTGTAAGACGCGTTGCTCTAGTATTTATGGCCGCTTCTTTACTCTATGCGTAAGACGAAAACCTACAATGTGTTTTCAACTTTAAGCTGAAAACATATTGTAGGTTTTTGTCTTACGCAAAGAGTAAAGAAGCGGCCATAAATACTAGAGCAACGCCTCTTAAAACGATCTGAACAATAGATTATTTTGTTGTGTGCACACTGTCGGTCGAAATTCGAGGGCATGACCTTCAAAAACAAAAAACGTCTGAGACATACAGCGCAACTAACATAAATTGTCAAGTGGTGAAATTAGGAACTAGAAATGAAAGTAAAAAATATCTTCAACGCTTTCATTAAAATATTCTTTCATAATTTATACAATGTACATTTATACTAGTAGTCCAATAGTAGTAATGATAATAATGTCCAATGTAATTAAATTTGAAGAGAGAAAAAAATAATGGTTTCTCCGTGCACCACAGCGCTTTTGAGTGATTTGCGATTGTGGACAAACTTGAGTTTACACAACAATAGGTTTTGTAAATATGGCTACCAGCTTTTTAAGCCAAACTAATATAACATTTCTTAAAACTTACAATTAAATTAGAATTTATAATACGTACAAGGTATAATTTTCTTTATTCAATCTGCATACAAATTAAAATTGTTGAATACAATTTGGACATTTCTAATTATTTACATGAGGTGTGGCTGGGAATCTAACTTGACTTAATAGAAATAAACACCGCAGTTGTTTGACCAGTTGTTTGTAAATACTAGACTGGACGTAATTGACAGCCTCCGTGACGCAGTTGGTTAGACGCCGCCTGTGAAACGAGAGGCCACGGGTTCGATCCCCGCACCGAGACAAATGTTTGTGAGGCCCACAAGTATTTGTCTCGGGTCTGTAGTGCGATTCACGTAACTTTTTGACGCGCCGATTAAGTTGCGGTGTGGTTACAATTAAGTTTACGCTTTGGTACAAAATGGTATTCTTGTAAGTGTTTAGCTGCGCGTGAGCTGCGCGTCAACTGTACGTCAGACGTATGATTTTTTTTTGAGATTGACATATACGCGCAGCAGTAGAATACGCTAAAACCAGCTAAAACGTTTGCGTGACGCGAACTTGACGCGAGCGTATTTGACAGCGGTTGTCTAAATTACGAGAATACGAAAAGGGCTGTTTTGATCGAATCTTAATCGCAACTGCACTGCAGCTGAACTTATTATACGTGAATCGCCCTACTGGATGTTTGTGAGACCGAAAAATCTCTCGTAGTTCCCGATACCCGCGACACAACACTTAATTGATCTTAATGTGGGGTCAGGACTATGTATGTGATTGTTGAGTGTATTTATTTATTTAATTATCAGTAATTAGCCAAAAGTTCGTCTGTGCGTTCATTTAATAAATGGAAGAAAAACGATTAGAGTATGTGCGTAATAGAGAAATTATTTATAATGTTAAATGTAAAGAATACAAATATTATGCTTACTTAAAGTAAGAAGTATGGGAACAAATAGTCAGTACCTATTTGTACTAAAGATAATACAGATTTGTATACATATATTGTATGTGATGTATACAGATTTCAAGAAGGCCTTCGATAAGGTGGATCACACACTACTGTTACAGAAAATAGCCTATAACGGTATACGTGGTAACTTGCTCCGTTGGTTTGCTTCGTATATATATAACAGAACTCAGAAAGTTGTCATCAATGGATTTGAATCTGAATCAATTACCGCCTCGTCGGGAGTCCCGCAGGGTTCCATATTGGGACCACTTCTTTTTGTATTATTCATTAATGATATTAAACATTGTTTCCTTAACTGTAGATTTCTAATGTACGCAGATGACTTAAAGATATTTAAAGATTGCCAAAACCTCAAAGATTGCCAATTATTGCAGGAGGACCTTAACAGACTATACACATATTGTCAAAATAATAAGCTATTCCTTAATATAGATAAATGCCATGCTATATCTTTCACAAAAAACATAAATAAAATTAACTTTAATTACTCCCTAGATAGTGCAGTCCTAAATAAGATAACTTTGGTAAGAGATTTAGGTGTATTATTAGATGCAAGGTTACACTTTGATGCGCATATTGAGTACATAACCAATAAAGCTTTCAGTTTGTATGGCTTCGTCATGAGATCTACATCCGAGTTTGTGCGACCTCACACTTATATTCTTCTATATAGAACCTTAATTCGATCCCAACTTGAATATGCAGTGCAGATATGGAACCCTTTCTATAAGAAATACAGCAATCAGCTTGAGATCGTTCAAAAGAAGTTCTTACGTGCCATGAATTACAGATGTCACAACCCAAAAGCTTCCTATACTCAATTATTAGAGCGTTACAATATTTTAAGCCTAGAGTCGAGACGCTTGCTTCTTGACGTCATGATGCTGCGCAATCTATGTAACAACAGATACGATTGTATAGATCTCACTGATAAAATATGTTATCGGGTACCCAGAACAGTAATAAGACGTGGGATGCGTCTGCCTCAGTTGTTCCACATTGCTCCATGTAGGAGTAACGCTGGTGCGCGGGTACCACTCCGACGTCTTTTGGATACTTATAATGTGCATTTCATTGATATTGATATCTTCTACCTTGCAAATACGGAATTTAAAAAACATGTTATACTTAAGTTGTCTGAAGCGACGTTATAATAGTTAGTAGTAGTCTTTCTGTTTGCAAAATTACAATACCACATTATGTCAATCCGTGGACAATGGTGTGGGTTATATGTGTTTCATAACTTCTTAGATTAAGACTAGTTTTAATAAGATATGTACATGTAACTGTTTGTTGTCCCAATAAATAAAATAAAATAAAATAAAATAATAAAGTATCATACTAAAGATAACGGAGTAATTTTTTATACAATCAAATATTAAGTTATTGATGTTAAAATTTCAAAATACACGCGCTGTTTTAGGAATTATAATAGGAAAAAGTTTACTTTGTTATTTGTCCTCAAGTAGTCTCTTTTTTTTTCTTTTAAAATGACACTGGTAGTAGAAATATATAAAAAAAAGACAACAAGAACAAGACGTGTGCTCGAAACACGATCTTGCCTACTTTGGAATTCACACATTTTATACATAAGTATTTCTAATATGTGTACACGTTAACATTTTTCCACAGTAAATTTATTCTCAATGTGTAATCTATGTTTGCGTACATAATTTAATCAATCATAGTATTATATAATTGATTGGTGTGTGATTTAATATTAATTGAATCATTGATTTTGACAATAAAACAGTTGCAAACTCGAATGTTCTACTACCACAGGTTATCACAGACTTAGGACTGTTTATAATAAGCGCCAACTAGCTTCGATCAAATATACACTAGATACACAGTTCCCTGTAAAAGTTGTGTTAAAAATTGGCACCGATGCATGACATGAAAAAAAAGTAAACAAAAAGATCACATATTTCAAATATATTAACACAAATTCCACCTTATTCCTGGAGCTTAAAGTAGCTTTTCACATAATATTGTCTAAAGTTCTGCGACGTTTTAGAAGCAACGGTCGGTGCGTGACTCAAGGCGAAAGAGTGCTTAAAGCACTCTTTTTTGGTGCCATTTTCTAAGCGCTCATGTTGTATCTAGTGTATATTTGATCGAAGCCAACTATGATTAATTTCATTTTAAAAAATATATTATTTATTTATTTATATAGAGATGAGATAAAGAGTACATTAAAATCGACTCTTTCATCCCTAAAAGCTTAGTCATTGGCAGACGAGAAAACCCTCCTTTGTCAATGAAATTAAAAGAAATAAAAACGTACGCGGGCCCTCTGACGACCCGTACGAACCATATCAGTCGCGCTCTTTACCATAGTTTTGTACTCTTTACTCTATGCGTAAGACAAAAACCTACAGTGTGTTTTGAGCATAGACGTAGTATCAATAGACTTGACATGCATTTGACATATATAGTCCATCTCACTTAGACTTATGCATAAACCTTAAAAAATGAAAGTGACAAAACATAATTTGCGGTCCTTGTCATAGTTTCACATAATTTTGTAGGGCAACACTGCGTGTACCCAAACAAATAAGACGTGCGGTTTGTTATAAACTTGAATTACTGAGTATTTTACAAATATTTGCGGTCAAAAATGTATGTGAAAGAGTGTTGAAACTGATTATAAGACAAAAGGTATGGTGTGCTGCTTTATTATTGGCTGTGATAGCCGATCTAAACGATAATATGAAAATATAACCTCTCACTGGTAAGTACATTTTATTTAGTATATTGGTAAAAATAAATGTAGACGTTCATTATTACTAACATCTGCAATTAGTATTTCATATAATACATTGAAAAATAGGATTATATTTGCATAAAAAATAAAAATGCTTTTTTTTTTACTTTATGTCTGTCCCTTACGGTGGAACTCGAATGTCGAGTCCATTTGATACTACGTCCATGGTTTTGAGCATGGACGTAGTTTTGTTTTGTCACTTTCATTTTTTAAGGTTTATGCATAAGTCTAAGTGAGATGGACTATATATGTCAAATGCATGTCAAGTCTATTGATACTACGTCTATGGTTTTGAGCTTTACCGGGCGAGGAGTTTTTGAGTAGTGTTGAGTAGGACATGACTTGAAAAAGAGTTTGTAAGAGTAGGCTCATTTTTGTACTGTGCCAGTACAATGTCCCACTTCAATTGAAGTGAGGCGTACTGACGCTTATTTGTGGGTCATAACTTTGAATCACGGCTTACGCCAATGTAATGACATTACAGACCAAGTAGTACACCAAATATGAAGTAGTACACATTAAAAAGTTGAGCCGCTCTTACATTTTGGCGTCATGTACGGGACAAATGTACTGCCTCTTGTATGTCCTACTCAACACTATTTATGAGTGAGAGAAACTTTGATTCGTAGACAGAAAATATATTATCTGTCTACGTTTTGAATAATCTAGTCATGCGCAAAATGAATCACTGTAAAGAAAAGAGAGATATATATCTTTTGAGTCAAAAGATATATATTATTCTTTTATATCTTTATATCTCTATCTCACAATGATCAATGAGCTAAAGAATGAGTTGATTAAAATTGAGTTATGAGTCTTTCTTTATATCTATATCCAAGATTGACATTTTGGTGGAGTATATCTTTATATCTCTATCTCTTAATGATTCATGAGCTAATTGATTTGATTAGAAAGGGGCATGCCCACTCCCCATACAGATGTCGGCCCCAGCTGCCCACGTTTTAAAATACACTCAAATTATTATATACAATATAGTAAATAACTTTTAAAAGGATTGGATGCAATAAAACTTGGGGGTTCGAAGAAAAAACACTTTTTGTTTTCTCCTTACTCTTGTTTTTACAACGTTGTTGTCATAGTTTCTTTATACCATATTACGTATTTACATTTGCGATACTTATTTTATTATACAATAATATAATATGTTAGGCGAAATTATACATATTTGATACACAAAATACCTCTTTGTACGGGAGTAGCATGGTTGTCGAACTCTTACTATGGCGTTTTATTTTATGAGCAGATTTGTTCCATGATAAATATTGACATTATTTGTGTTAATATTATTCCATGTCATAAATAATAAGGACATTGTCCAGTTATTGATCAGGAGGATAAATGTTGCTTTGATGCCGTGCCCATCCGAGATACCATATAACTGTCATAACATGGGCACAGCATCTAACAGTTCTACAACCTACAACACAATTACAGCAATCTTTCTTTAAGGCGTTTATACCGGAATCATTGCCATCAATTAATTAATATACAAAATATATTTTTCGGTTTATGTGCCTACTTGAAATTCTGGCTCTTAGTAAGAAGCAGCTCGGGCCGAAGTTATTTCCTTCCATTACACTAATTCTGTGGTTATTGCATACCTCTATCCTGTAACAACCATTAAATCTTATATGCTCACCGTAATATGAGCTTGCTTGTTTAATTTGGTATGTCTGGAAATAATTATTTTGATGATTTGAATGCTTATTATAGAAACATCACACAAAATCATCAGCTTTTAGAGAATTATAAAAACATTACGAACTAAAATAATATATCACAACTACACCCAAATCCTCAATTTTAAGAGAAAATTCAAAATTGGCAACACTTCCATGGCGTTTGATTTGGGAATGTATAAAACAAATAGTCATGTAACTGTTTTTTCCGGTAGCTACTTTTTATTATAAAAATAATATTCCCGGAGTATTTCAGGAAACAAATGATACTATCATTGTGGATAAATTGAGTTATGATTTTGTAATAAAACGGTAAAGTGGGCAGGTGTAGGGCCAATTTTGGGCATTCTCCTTTTGTTGATTAGAAATTTAGTTATGAGTCTTCCACAATATCTATATCTAAAATTAACATTTGGGTGGACGTTCAAGAGGCTATATTCGAGTAAAAATTGCTTTGTGGTTTAGATATAGTATTGTTACAGTGAGATAAAGAGATTAATTATTTTCTGCTGATATCTATCAACAGAAATAAATTGTGTTTAGAAATATAAATAAGGAGTAGTGAAATATGTAAAAATTCATGGACATTTAAACATTGCATAAACTGGATAGTTTTGTAATTAAAACTTTTGTGCTATGGTCACCACTGGTACAAGGTATTTCACGGAAACAAAATACAAATCCGATAAAAAATTGAAAACATGCTAGCGAAATTAGGCCTTAATTCATTGTAAATAGCTTTGTTTTCGCTTACACTCCATTTACTACTGTGATCGTATTCCACGATCGTACGCATAGCGCATGTATTACATTGTGAACATAAATATTATCTTTTCCGCTCACACAAATATAAAAGTCTATATCTGTTTCTTTCTAATCTTTGCAGTGAAATTGAACCAATAATGATCTTTACGCGTATGGATATAATGAGTTAGTTTGAGTGCAAGGGATATAAAGATATAATCGCTCCGTACGTCGGATATATATATTTTTAGTAAATCACTTCTGAGTTATACATGTCTAGAATAATCCAATAATCCCTGTGATTCAGGTATATCATTGAAATTTGAATTAAACACATATAAATTTGAAACTTATTTCTTGTTTATTATACCAGTTATCTAACGTTCGCTACAGAAGTAAAACTTGTAATGTTAAAGAAGTTAGTGAGTTCATTTGTTAACCTTACAAATCTACACGAGTCGTTAACGCAATAATACTCAATATTTTGCAATTTGCTAATCAAATAAAGGTTTGATATATTGTATTACAATGGCTTTGAATATATTAACAAAGTTTTTGAGGCGGAACGACTTCACAAAGTAAGTATTCAAAAACCTAACCTATGTAGAATGTATAATACTTCAATGCATTTCTTTTGTTATCCTGCAGTGGGACATATATGAACCGATATATAATTATTTGATTATTTACCTAATTATCTATTAGTAACAATTTACGCAAAACTTTACCACTCTTAATCGTACTCTAGATTGTAGAGGAGGCCCATGTCGTGCAGTGGGACGTTTAAGGGCATAAACAGTATACTGTACCTATAGTGAAACATTAATCTAATATAATATGAATATATAGACAAAACAGATGGGCATGAAAAGGGCCGGGGAAAGATTTAATGGATGTATCGTTAGAAATAATAAATTAAATAGTGCACCATAATTTAAAATAAGATGTCTGATTAAGGAACTATTTTTATTTTATTCAAGTTACTCAAAAATACTCACTTGTAAATTTTCAGATTTTCATACCAATGTAAGAAGTTGTCAACAGATGCTGCACTCATAAAGTTTCTAAGGTCTGGCAAAATTTCTTATTCGACACAAAGCCATGAACACATTGTGCGACATTCAAGATTAGCACCAATTAACAGTCACAGGTTTTATTCAATAAAAACAGCACAGCAAATAAAAGAATATAGGACAGAAAATAAAGTTACTGTAATTGGTGAGGATATACCATCTCCCTACACAGATATTGATAAAAGTGAATTTCCAGATTATATCAAAAGCTTTCTAAAGAACCAGGGTTTTACTACACCCACAGTGATACAGTCTCAAAGCTGGCCCATAGCATTAAGTGGCCAAAATTTTGTTGGAATAGCTCAGACTGGCACAGGCAAGACTCTGGCCTATCTACTTCCAGCTGTAGTACACATTAAAGAGAAAAAAGCAAGGAGAGGCCTAGGTCCTATCGCCCTCGTATTAGCTCCAACTAGAGAACTGGCACGGCAAATTGAGGCAGTAGCTAATGACTTCGAGGACTTATTAAATATTAGATGTGCTTGTATATATGGTGGAGCAAATAGAGCAAGACAAGCAGATATGCTGCAAACAGGAGTTGATATAGTTATTGCCACTCCTGGCAGGTTAAATGATTTCCTTGTGAGTAAAACAACAAATTTAAGCAGATGCACTTATGTAGTATTGGATGAAGCGGACAGAATGTTGGACATGGGTTTTGAACCTCAAATACGTCAGGCATTAGAAGGTGTTCCACTTGAGAGGCAGATTTTAATGTTTTCAGCAACATGGCCCAAAGAAGTGAGACATTTAGCTAAGGATTATTTGGGTGAATTTGTACAAGTTAATGTTGGTTCTACTGAATTATCAGCAAACCATAACATAACACAACATATCCACATTTGTGATCAAATTAATAAAACTGCAAAGTAAGTAAATTGCTAATATTATTAAAAGAATTAAATTTGACTTTTATTGTAATATTAATTTTTTATATAATGGTAATTCAAATTCAAGTTATTAATAATTTCTAGTATTTATGTTAATCAATTATCTTCCAGATTCAAAGAAATCATGCATGAAATCTCTGGTGATGGTTTTGGTAAAACTTTAGTCTTTACAAATACAAAGAAATCAGTGGATTATTTGACTCAAATGTTGAGAAGGAATGCTTGGCCAGCCATGGGTATTCATGGTGACAAAACACAAACACAGAGAGATGTTATTATCAACAAATTCAAGACGGGCAGGACAAATATTCTAGTTGCAACTGATGTTGCCGCTAGAGGCCTTGGTAAGTGATTCTTGTGTACAGCACTATTTGTTAGGCAACTATGACTAGACTTTTAATGTCAAATTGTTATTTATTAATATTTATACTTTATTGTACACAAACAAAGAACAACATTATAGAAAAATAAAAGGCAATGAACAATCAATGATTTTCGTCAGAATTATATATAACTAGCGGCCCGACCCAGCTTCGCCTGGAGGCAGATATTTTTTTATTCCACTTCACACCAAATACGTGCTATTGTTTTATATAAGCTCTTGTATACCTAAACTTTACGTATCCTACGGTCCTGTTAATCCCGTCCCATCGCGCTTGTTCAGTCACTTCCCGATCCATCCCGTCCTTTGTCTTCATTTTCCATCCCGTCTTATACCGTATAATTTACATTTCGTCCTATCAAATCTGTCAGCTATCCCAGTCCTCTCCCGTATCTCGTATTCTATTATATCCCATCTCTCCATATCCGAAAAGTATGCCTTGTACATTTTTGTCATTAAACACTTTAGCGATTTTGATTATCCATGAAATATTCCATCCTTTATTTCACCCCCATTATGCTGTTTTCCCAATAATATTGCACGCCATTACGTTTTGTTAGTAATAAAGAGTTGAAATATAAGTTTTCATAGAAATAACTTCAGTGGTTTCGATTTTCTTCGTCATAACATTTCAACCCTTTTTGACCCCCCTTTAGGTAAAATAAAGCCTACCTCACTCAGAGACGATATACATTTCTATCAGTGAATTGTAGCGAAGGAAAGGCCAGTGTAAGAATTCCTGATAAAAGTGACATTCGATCCATGTTCGATCTTGAATAGAAGTATTAATAACTGAACATTATTGAATTTTTAATAATATTCAATATTGCCATAATTGTTTTTCGTAAATGCCAATTGTCACCGCATCGTATTCTTTTTTGCAAGTTATAACTGTCCAATATTTATGTAGCTTAATATATCGTCTGATTACTGGTAAAAAGTAATAAATGCAGTCAGTGCCAATTCGAGGTAAATGAGTTTTTAAAGTTCGAGTTGTAACTTGATCTATTTCAAATTCATTAATTAAAAAACTGTTAAAGCAAAAAGTAGGGCTAACTACCCCTCTTTTGAGATTTACTGTTATTTAATATTCGGTATTAATAAAAATTGAATAAAATTAAATTTAGGTCAAAGGAGGGCTGCATTTAACATGTTTTACCAGAACTTATCAAAGGTGTTATATCTTCTAAATTAAATGATTTCAAAAGCTTATTTTACTTTTGTGTGAAGACTTATTGTACTTTACACCAATTCTTTAAGTGGAAAGATTTTTTTTGACCAAATTCGCAGAAATAATGATATTTTTGATACATTTAACCTGTTTTACTTGTATACTTTTAGTGTAAGCGTGTCACTTATTAAGTATTACATCATACAAAGGTGATTTATTAAATAAAAATAAATTAACTTTACATAGGTAATCTATTAAACGATAATAAAAGAAACGATTTTTAATAATCAGTCATTTGTATTTCTTCTTCATCATCATCATCATCTCAGCTACAGGAATTCTATTGCGGAACATAGGCCTTCCCCAAGGGTCTCCACATCGACCTGTTGGAAGCGGCTTGCATCCAGCTACTTCCTGCAACTTTAGCCAGATCGTCCGTCGATCTTGTAGGCGGGCGTCCGACATTTCGCTTGCCTGTACGTGGCCTCCACTATGGAACCTTTCGGTCCCAACGGCCATCGGGTTTATGCGCCATGTGTCCGGCCCACTGCGACTACAACTTACAACCAGACAACTTGTCCCAAATAGACGTATTCGTCCACAACTCCGAGCGTTGAGTTTCTAACCGCAATCCGGGTGGACACGACATAATCTTCGTCTTGTCCATGTTCATTTTAAGACCCACCTGTTGAGCAACTCCATTGAGGTCCTTGAGCATATGACGTAGGATTCCAGCGATTTCGCCAAGACTACGATGTCGTCGACAAATCGAAGGTGACTGATATACTCGCCATTGATGTTGATGCCGAATCCGAATGCCGAATAGCGCAGCAGTGAACATTTTCGGAGATATTATATCTCCATGTCCCATGACCCTCTGTAGTAGGGAATAGCATTCGTACTCTGATTTTGTACTCGGACTGACATGGTGGCGTTTTTGTACAAACACTTCAACACTTGATATACCTACCGGGTATATCAAGACTGCTACCGAAAACGAAGCCGGGTGATAGTTTTAGTGGCTACAAACACAATGCAATTAAAAATTTCGCATAGAAACGCGACAATTATTTTTTATGATTTTTTAAATATCGTCGTTTTTGGGTGGTAAATCCATAGTTTTTGCTAAAATAATAATTTAAACTCTTTTATACCTTAGAGTATTTATAAATAAAAGGGCATACACTATTATAAGAAAAAATGTATTTACCACCCAAATATGGCCATAGGAAAAAAAATAACAAAAAAAAATTGTCGCTTTTTTTTGCAACTTTTTCTGTTGCATTGTGTCTGAAGTCGCTTAAACTACCACCCGGCTTCGTTTTCGGTAGCAGTCTTGATATACCCTGTATAATCAATATGGCACCGTTGAAGAGACTGCAGCACATCCCACATCTCTATCAAATCGAAGGCTTTCTCATAGTCCACAAACGCTAAGCAAAGTGGCAAATTATACTCCTCGGATTTTTATGTAACTTGCCGGAGCGAATGAATGTGGTCTATGGTATTGTAGCCTTTTCAGAAACCAGCTTGTTCGGGAGGCTGGAAGTTATCAAATCTGTATTCCAAACGAATTGTGATGACCCTTGAATACACCTTATAGACATGGCTCAGGAGTGAGATGGGCCTGCAATTAATTCTTCAAGAAGCTGTTATCACCCTTTTTGAAGCACAGTACCACCTCATCTTTGCTCCATGATTTGACGTTGTGCCCTCAAGCAGGACGGAATCAAAGAGCCTCCGAAGGCCTTGCAGTATCAGCGCTCCACCCACTTTCGGAAGCTCTGCTGTAATTCCGTCCTCGCCCGGCGCTTTGTTATTTTTAAGTCGATCAAAGGCCATCCGAATCTCATACCGACTGATGTCCGGGATGTCTTCGCTGTAGTGTCGGATCAACTCGGCTCTCGGGCAGCAGTTTTGTATTTCTTATCACTTAATTATGGCAATCAAACATCGATCCTTAATAAACAAAAATCAATAAATACAATGGAATAAATAACTTTAATATAGTGATGGTGTTTAAATTGTAAGATTTATAATAATAAATGCGTTTAAGACCTTGTCACATCACAAAGTAAAAAACTTTAACCGTATTTACTGTTTTTTACCTGTTAAAATTGAAATGCATTTAAGCTATAAGAATATTTATTATGTTTTACTTGTATATTTTTTCCAAAATGTAAGAAGTTATCACTTTTACAAACTTATTATCTCAGAAGATATTGGACTTTGCTTTTATTGGGTTTTACCAGTAGAAAGAGAATAAAAAATTCCATATAACTGCATTATTAACTCGATTTTGTAAAAAAATGCATTTATCTTGTTTTATCAGTAAGCAGACGATATACTCCTTTGTTTACATAAAATAAATTTTTGAACGCATGCATAAATATTTGACAACTAATTTAAATGTCAACCACTTTTCATTACTGTCATTAATTTACATATTTAAAATCTAAAATACGCCATTAATCGAATACTGTGGATATATATTGTCGATTCGAAACCTTTATTTAAATACGTTATTTAATTTGAGGGAAGAGTTTACCGTATCGACGGTATGAAAATTAAATGTTTGACAGTTACAAACCCATGAACATTTTGTATGGCAATTTTTTTTTCCTTTATTTTATACTTTCGTCAATTTAATCGAGATAAAAACTATCTCACCCTGTAAGTTGGGACAAATAACACATATCTACAAAATTTCATTATAATCAGTTGAGTGGTTTAGGAGCCCATTGAGGACAAACAACGTGACACGTGAATTATACCGGGTATCTCAAGACTGCTACCGAAAACGAAGCCGGGTGGTAGTTTTAGTGACTACAAACACAATGCAACTAAAATTTTCGCAAAGAAACGCGACAATTATTTTTTATGATTTTTTAAATATCGTCATTTTTGGGTGGTAAATTCATAGTTTTTGCTAAAATAATAATTTAAACACTTTTATATCTTAGGTTATTTATAAATAAAAGGGTATACACTATTATTTTAGGAAAAAATGTATTTACCACCCAAATATGGTCATAGGAAAAAAATAACAAAAAAAAATTGTCGCTTTTTATTATAACTTTTTCTGTTGCATTGTGTCTGAAGTCGCTTAAACTACCACCCGGCTTCGTTTTCGGTAGCAGTCTTGATATACCCTGTATATATTAAGAAGATTAAATTAATGTCACAAATTATACAACAAAATAACATGTCGTTTCACATATTTTTAGACGTGGATGGTGTGACACACGTTATAAATTACGACTATCCCAACACATCGGAGGATTACATCCATAGGATTGGTCGAACTGGTCGTCATCAGAACAAAGGTACCTCCCACACGATCCTCACGGAAGAAAACGCGCGACAAGCGAAAGGTCTTATTGAGGTGTTGAAAGAAGCGAAACAGGTAAATTCTTATGTTTTAATGTAAAGTTATACTTATCTAAAATATGAACAAACAATACCTTTCATTCAAAATTATATGGGCCTTTCATTGTTATTTTTCAATTATGCCAAATACAATGCCAAATTCAGCTTGATATCAGTCTTTTGTTGTGCGCGCAAAACCTAAAAGGATTGTGATAATTTTAAAAGAAGTTTGGCGAAATTTTGGTAGCAATAGTGGCGTTATATTATAGCTACACGCATACTTAGCTTACGTAAGCGTATGTTTATGTACTTGCATGCATTTTATTTTCAGGAAATTCCGAAAGAGTTGGAACAGATGGTCCGATCGTATACAGCCGACAAAGCCGCCGAATACGAAGAGAAAATGAGATTCAAGCCGAAACCACGCAGTTTCAACCCAAATAGAAGATGGAACAAATTCGGTTCCAGTAGGCATTATTAACTTACTTCCTAGAATCTAGGAACTAGATTATTTAGATAAATCTGTTTATACACGAGGAATTGTGATATTTTTAATTTTAGTCCTCTTAATCATGAGTTTCATGGTATTACACGAAAGTAGGTTTTGTGAAACCTGGGTTTACAAGTCCTTTAGTCGAATTGTAATATTATGTATGTATTGTAGTGCCGTTTAAATAACTTACAATTTGTACTTGCGCAATGGAGAGTATTTGATACGTAGAATTCCATTTCAGCTGATCACCAAGCATGATGAATGTCATTTACGTTTCTTCGTCGATTTAAGTTGCTCTGTGTACAATTCGATTCGATGCGATGTCATCAAATTATTATGTACATAGTATCGAAACAGCGTGAATCTATAATTGCTGTATTGCAAATCTTAACTTTAGGCAATAAAGCCTATATTTCAATGGCTTAAACAATAGTTTTAGCCGGCTGTGTACTTTTTTGCGGTTACAAAGATTTTGGATATATCTTATTTAAATGGTACACCTACTGTATCATAAGCATGGACCTGCATATCGATGCACTGTTGTTTTATTTATTTATTGCCATGTACAAACCAGTTGTAGGTTAATGAATATTCTGCGATCGCAAACTAGTGCAATAATGGAATATAAAAGTTTAAAATAGTTCACAATCTTTCATTTCTATGCAGTCTTAATAAAGTAAACAAAACTACCCATAGAGTGGCCTTACCATCATTATCCTCAACCACTAAATATTTACTGCTGTTAACAGTGTCTCATAATTACGCGAATGTTACACTGTACCTGTATCAGTACATTATCTCCCATTACAACGCGCTGTGACACTGTAATCAGCCTACATACGTCCCGCCGCAGGGCTCGAGAGTGAGGTAGACAAAGGTTGTGCCGTAGCCTGGCCTAGTGCGGGTTCGTGGACTTTACATAACATCGAATTTTTAAAACCGTAAGTACGATTAAGAGGAGAGAAAGTTATATATTAAAATAAAATTAGGTATTATTTTACGAATATTTTTTATCGCAAAGGTTTTAATTTTAATTAATTTCTAACTCACAAGAATGTTTTTTGATAAATTCTAACTTAGGTTATTGAAACTTTAGGAAATTTTCCAAAGACGTCAATGAACGATGCTGTTTCTATGGCGACGTACTGACAGTATTATTTTGTATGTGATGTGAAATTCACGTGTGAGTATACGACAGAGTGATTGAATTCTAAAGAAATGGCTTTATTACCTGATCTAGACACCAAAACTATTTTCGATGTTGTTGAGGAGAATTTTGAAAGAGTGGGACTGGCAAGTACCACATCAGTTATTTATATTCAAATCGACCAGTAGAGTTTAGTGACTATTATGATGGTGTTATTATGAAGATGATAGTGATTACAACAATACTTTAATATCAAAAGTATCTTCTTAATCTTATTAGTAGTACTAGTTCTCAATAGGGTAACGATTTTTAAAACAATTTAAGTATAGCTGTGTTGTACCTACTTATGAGAAAATGTAAAGTTAGTATTACTTGACCGCTACTTATTTTGCCGTTAAATTTGATTGTGAAAATCTTTGATGTCCTTTCTCTCTTTATGATAATTGATGAGAACTGAATACATTTTCAGAAAGCCTATGCAATTCGTATGATATACATTGGCGAACACTTGCTATCTAAAGAAGATATAATCCAACAGTTTCAAAAGACAGTGCACGATGTGAATTCTGGTTACTGTGAAATAAATATCTACGGATTCCTCCTTGTGTACGACAGCTATTTCGTGCACATTATTGAGGTATTTTTATAGTACTTTTGAAATTAATTGTTTGTGTTTTTATCATGATGTTCTGCCGTCTTCAATAAGCACTTACAAGTTCTTAACTCATTTTTTTGATTGCCTATTATGTGTCCCAATGCTGGGCAAAGGCCTCCCTTTTGTTAATCAGCTTGAATGCATCCAATTCATCTTGCCACCGCATTTTCGGTTTTCTGGGTTTTCTTCGGCTTTTCGCGGGAATCGCGCTTGTAGCCAGCCTGACCCATTAGTTTGGATGCTACCCAGTTTTACAATTTAATAAATCCATCTTGCGCACCCATTATTACGATTGCTTTTTATAACTTGTATTGGTACAACTGAACAGGGTTCTGAAGACACAGTTCATAGGCAGTTGAGATTCTTGTTCCAACGTGAGTTAGATTGGATTCAGGAAATGCGACAATTAGATGAAGAAGCAGCGATGAGGGCTGTGGCGGAAGCTGAGGAGCAAGGCCGTATCCTCGACCCACCTGCACCTATACCTGACAGAAAGATGTTCAAGCGACTAAAACTTTTGATGGTTTATCATTCCATTCAAACGGTAAGCACAAATATTTGTTTACTGATAGTTGACAGATAATTAAATGATATGCGAGGCTGAGAATTTAATAATACGCGAAGCCTTTGGTTTACATTAGCAACATACATTTATGAAGTGTTTTAAAGAAATAAAAATATCTACGTTCTTCGTTACGTCCAGTTGAAATCAGTCTCGCATAGGTATAGTAGGTGCATCACATAAGTATAGCATATAGCACAAGATGCAAGAGATATTGTGAAAGCGATAAGACAAATATTTTAATTTGTTGCAGTTGTTGTTTGATGGATGGCGTGCGGTAACAGCGCGTCCTCCGTCTTTGGTCGGCAGGTTGGATATTTTCGGACCACTAACAGAACACATAGAACAACTAAAGATTTGTATCGACAAAATCAATAAGCTGTGTGATCTTGCGAGGCTTGAGGATTCGGTTGGTAAAACAAATGCTTCTATTTGTAATGTAGATATAGGTATACTGATACATACTGCTCTCTATAACACTCGGTAAAAAAAAATCGATTTCGGTCAAATATTTTCGAGAAATATCCAGTTCCAGATTAAATATGGAAAATATATCGTTTGTCCTAGATATAAAAGCCAGGATCTTACGGTCCACACCAACCTGGAACGGGAATAATGGGATGTCAGAGTAGATTTAATATTTATACAGGGTGTACCAGAACTGCACGATAAACCAGTAACGGGAGATAGACTAAAGGATGATGGCACAGCAAACAAAAACTAACATAGATCCTTCCTCCTTTATGTCTCAGGATGGGGAGGGCAGAAGAATGCCAAACATTGCTTTGTAATTCAAGGTGTTGTTTGGTTTTGCCACTGTTCATGAGCGGTCATTTACCATTAGGTGAAGGGCATTCTCATCTCGCCATTTCTTGCATTTAAAAAATATCGATGTCCGTATGTATGTATATGGTTATAATATCATGTCTTCACCACTCTGGACTTTAAAACCGATACCTAATATCTTATTCTCTTCATGTTTTCTGTCTAGCTTTCATTCGAGGGATTGAGTGCAGTGGATCCTAAAATAGAGGCATTGCCTGAAGTAGCTTTGCTAGATTACTTAATCCAGTCACAGTACATTTTGGATCTTCGGCAGACTGCCTATATGCACAGGCGCGTCGACGATTATATATTTTATTTTGGTAAGTAATTTTTATTCATAAAGTTATGTTAACTATTTTAAAAAAGGCGGTAACAATAGCCATATTTTTTCGTGTTCTAGATTTGTATTAATCTAAAATGTAACATTGAGATGTTAACAGTCAATGTAGTTTTTGTAAGAGATTTGTATTCTCCAAAAAAAATAAAGGAAAAGCAATGTAGTGAAACCACTAGGGTGCGTTTATATAAAAAAAAACAACTTGAGAGGTGGCAAGGGACACCCGGATGGAAAGAAGTTCCTTTCGATTAATTAGTGAAGGAATTATAATAAAAAATAATTTATTTACTTAAGTTATCATGATATTTTTTATTATTAACAAATATAATGTAATATAAACTTAATCAGTAGGCTCAATTTTAGTAATAACAAACTAAAATTGTAATAAACGACTGCCAAATATTTTAAAGTGTCGTTACAACTGGTCTTCATTTTTTCGTCTAGCCCCCTTTCGCAACGCGCGATAAGGAACTTCGTTCCAAAAATATTAGACCTGTATTACACTTCTATTATAATATATATTATTTACTATAGTATAAAAATGTATATATCTATTTCTTTTAGAACGCGTATGGCCCCTCCCTACCCATTTTACGCCAAAACTATTGTACAAACTAAAGGTTGATGATTCTTTCGTTGACCCACTGCCAGTGATGCCGTGGGAGATGAAGAAGGAAAAGGCGAAGACGAGGATAGAGAAGAACAGCAAGGCAGTTCTTCCAGCGATTAAGATATTTTTACACCAACCGAATATTATGTCAATCATAGCTGAGTTATATAAACGTTCTGTCATCTAGTCATTTTTTGTAAAGATAAATATAGAATATATGAAAACAAAGTCGGCTTTCATTATTTTATTTTTTTAATAATGTTATGTGTTAAGGAGTTTAATCTTCGTAACTTACATTGCCAGCCAGTCGAACAAGCCGGCTTCCGGACGGTTTTTCTACCATGGACCATATCCATACAGTAAAACAACTTATGGAGAAGCATGGGGAGTTCAATCGGCCCTTATGCTTGGCTTTCGTTGACTACGAAAAAGCATTCGACAGTGTTGAGCACTGGGCCATGATTGACTCCTTAAATCGCTGTTCCATAGACGCCCGCTACGTAAACCTACTTCGGGAGATCTACACCTCGGCTACAATGCAGGTCAAACTACACGATTTAACCGACCCTATTCCAGTCAAGAGGGGAGTAAGACAAGGTGACACTATTTCACCCAAGCTATTTTCGGCGGTTTTAGAAGACGTCTTTAAAACGCTTGTATGGGACTATTGAGGCATTAATATCAATGGCGCCTACTTGTCTCATCTCAGGTTTGCTGATGATTTAGTATTGTTTGTAACAAGCCTTGGAGACCTACAACGTATGCTTGAAGAACTATATGATGCGTCCTTAAGGGTGGGTTTGAAGATGAATATGTCCAAGACCAAAGTGATGAGTAATATTTCTGGAGTCTCGACTCCAAACATCATGATTGGAGGTGAGACCCTGGAAATGGTGAATGACTATGTTTATCTTGGTCATATTCTATCTTTTGGTAAGGAACATCAGACAAAGGAGATCTCCAGGCGAATACAATTAGGCTGGGCAGCTTTCGGTCGACTAAAAGACGTATTAGAATCACGTCAATACCCACAAAACTTAAAAACTCGCCTCTTTGACCAATGTGTCCTACCCACCATGACCTACGGTGCTGAGACATGGACGCTCAGGCGCGATGTTTTACACAAAATCGGTGTGGCACAAAGAGCCATGGAGCGATCTATGCTCGGCATCAAACTGCATGATCGAGTCCCGAATGTCGAAATCCGACGCCGAACAAAAGTTCGAGATGTCGAAAAATGCGTTTTGGGGCTGGGCATGTGGTTAGACGCACTGATGACAGGTGGAGTAAGACGTTAACAGAATGGTGGCCAAAACTGGGTAAGCGCAGCGTCGGCCGTCCGGCGGCAAGGTGGGTCGACGATATTGTCAAAGTCGCAGGCCGAACCTGGATGCGACTGGCAAGGAACAAAGAAAAGTGGCAGAATATGAGAGAGGCCTATACCCAGCAGTGGGAACCTACAGGCGGTGGATGATGATGATGATGAACTTACATTTTATCGCTTGTCATTGGCAAATCATATACAAGTTCACTGTGGAAATGCTAAATATACGTCGTGGCTTGCACAAGCCAACACATATTTTTGTTATTGCATTGAATGGCGTATGAGCATAATTTTAAGCTATATGACCGCTAATGGTCAAATTATTATAAATTATAATAAATTTTCACTGGTGTTTGGCGGGAAAAATAGCCATTGTGATGGTACCTATTCAGGGGACCTCTCATATGTGAGAGACAACTAGCTAACATGGTACATAAAGTTTTAATAAAGAATGGAATAGGACCGAGTTTGTCGTAGTAGTAGTTCTTTAACAATTTCATGAGAAAGTTAAATTCTTGATCATTAATTCAAACTAGGGCCTTCGCGTTCACAATGGCACAAAAACAATGATGGCCAGTTAATTCTATCAAACTAGGTTTATGCTTCATCCAAAACAATCGTCGTGTTTAAAAATTTAGAATATGTTTAGTTAACAGTTAATGCAAACAATGTTTACATTAACTATGTAGGTAATGTTGTTGCTAAACAATACATAGGTTGCTATAGCAATATTGATCTGTATTCTTGTTTTGTTTGTAGTGACGATTACACACTAAGAAGAGTTTTGTTACGAAAAATGGAAAAAGCTAGGAATAAAAAGAGGAATTCGAAAAGATATACAAGAAAAACTGTCGCAGGGATTAAATTACCACCGATAGAGGCATTGAAAGATAGTCAAATGAAAACTATCATGGATATAGATTCCACCTTTTACTCCTTGGTCGAAGGTCGGCCAATTAGGCCGAACACCTCTGTACATCTCTATAAACATAACATCAAGAACATCGCTCTCAAGAGGACTCTACACGGTTTTCTCGTAGATGAAATTTTAAGAATCGGAAGAGAAATAGAGTCAGAAACAAATATATATAATACTGCATCAAAACACTTTGACGAGTATCACAATGGTTTTGATAAGTTTTTAGCTGATGATAATAATAAAACTATCGCAATTATGAGAAAATCTGATGTTTTAGCAAGAGATTTAATGAATGAAACTGAAGAACATAAACAAGCTAATTACGAGATGGCATCACTTAAGTCAAAACTGCAATATATCGGAGAAACATTATCAATATTGCTGTCGTTTCAAGATTTTCTTAATAAGGCATCACCAATATTGTGGCAAGAAAAGAACAACATAAAGATAGATATAAAACACACCGATATTTTCGTCATGGACGCAAATATTTTTCGTAAAATTGATATTAATGACGTAGCAAAACGACTTGGTGATCTTCCTAGCCCAAAACTTTATTTTGAAAAACCAGAGCAGTTAGTTGTCGTATTTAATACGTTGGAGAAACAAAATTTAAATTACCTATTGGTCACAGAGGAATTGAATTCTGAAAAAAATAAATTTTTGAAGACAGTGGATCTTCTTAAAGAAATGTTACGTGATGAATTACATAATACACAAGAAAAGGTGAGCAAACAAATATATATCATGTTATTATTATAATATTTAATGTATCACTAAATATATTTTGTTGATTTATTCTTTCACAGATAAAAACTATGGAATATTTAATAAAACAGAATGAAATGAAAGAAGTTGAAGTAAAAGAATTATTCTATAAGATATTAGAGGATAAAATAAAGTATTTGGTGTCTTCAGAAATGGCTTTGCAAATTTTTAATTATGTTGAGTTTACTTACGAACGTCTAATTGCGCCAAATGATGCTAATCTAAGTTCTTTGGATATGGCATTAGCGTTGGAGAGAGAATATGATAATTTAATGTTAGATATTTCACGTTTCGATTTGAATGATATAAAACAGATTGAAACTGAAACTTACGATTCTGGAATAAAAGAAATTAAACGAGCAAAAGAAGCATCAAAGCTTTTAAAAGACATCGATAAACTACATAGACGACTAAAGACCAGCTATGAGCCAAGAAAACTGAATAGACCTTCTTTGTAACATTAAATTCTTTATGCAGATCAAGAATGCAAATGATTAATGTTATGTTAAAATTATATTTGACAATATATATTGAAGTATTCTGTTTCGATAATACGTATTATGTTTTCCATTCGAAGTGATTTAATTTATGATTTTTAAACATATATAGATTAGTGTTATTAGAAATCTCAACATGCCTTGCTTAGAGAAAAAACGTAAGCCTATTACGCCTTTAAAAATTTTGGACATTATATTTAGACGACGTTATCTGAAAATTACCCAATTTTACTTTACTGAACGGAAGTATTCTGTAAAAGAAGGCGAAAAATTACATAAACCTTCACGACCTTTTCGTATGCCGAAATCAGAGAAAATCCTGTCCTACATTAAATACAGTGACCGGATGGAGAAACTAAGAACCCGAAATAGATTAGGTAAATGTCTGTATTTAAAAGGTAATATGAGACTTGCAACAAGTAGAGATATGTCTAGGCGACTCTATATAGAAGACTTACCTAGTAACATCAGGGCAATCGTTGACGTTCACCCAGCATTTTATGAGACAATTGAGGGCAGACCTATTCGAAACTTTGATGACATTAAAGTTTATCTGAACAACATTAGATCTTATGCCATGATTCGGCAACAAATTGGCTATCGGCAAGACTTGATCCTAAAGATAGAACAAGGTCTTGCAGACGAAATTGTTGAACATGATGTGATAGCGGAACAACTTAAGTTGCATATCAAAAATTTTCAAAAGTTTTTAACTGAAGACTATAAAAAAGCTTGTGCCAAAGTATCAAAAGCGGAAAAAGTTTACGCAGATCTTGTCGCAAAAAAAATTGAGTTCTTAGCATATGTATCGAGTTTAACAATTGTAACTAATCTATTATTCAAACTTGATGCGATTAGAGGGGTTTTAAAAATTTATAGAAGGTTTCTAATATTCGTTGCACCTCTCTCGTGGCGACAAAAATTTGATGAAACTTTACAAGGGAGGGTACAATCAATCCAATTTGAGTCGGGAGCATTTAAGACTGACAACGATTTAGTAGAAAGTCTCGATATAGACAAAATAATCGAATTTGCAAAGAACGAATTCAAAAATCCCTTCCCGGCAAGCATGTACTTTAAAACTCCTGAAGAAATAATGTATTTGTTTCGAACTATGGAGTTGCAAAGTAGAGAATATTTGACTCAACTTTCAAAAATTGGGGCTCCTTTCAAGTTGCTACAAGATCGTATCAGGCAGTTAAAACAAGCTACCAAGCAGGAATTCGATTACTTCCAGTATTATATTGACAGTGTTAATTTTGAAATAGAAAGAGAAAATAAAAATGAAGCTGGTTTGATGGAAAAGTTTTTCAGAATTATTAACCAAACGTTTTTTGATACCGTTGCTAGTCCATCTACGTTAAAACTTAAAATTTGCATTGAATATGTCTATGAAGAAGTATTTGGGAAATGTGAAGAAGGTCATCAAAGCTTAAAAGAGCCTATGAAGGTTTTGGAACTCATGTATGAGGATTACAATTTGCGACTTGATTCTTTAGATTTCAAAATAGTAAAGCAAGCACGAAATGACTTTTTCGCTGAAGATTTGAAAATGATGCAGAAAGCATTTTTGGCCCAGAGAGAGATTAAAGAATTTAAAGAAATGACTAACGCTATGAATAGAGCTTTTTTGGAACCCAAAAAATATACCCGCCCCGCACTAAAAAAATTCATGGATAAAAAGACGAGATTAGCACTAGAAAAAGCTGAAAGAAAAAAAACTCAAGTTGTTGGGGAACGTATAAAGCCCAAAAAGTATAAAATATCGGAAGAGGAACAGCTAGGATTACTGTTGTTTACTGAATGGTGTGAAGGAATGAATCCCGGACCGTACTTGTCTGAATATTATACATACGCCAAACCAGTGTTTGAAAAGGCTACTCGTAAACCTACAATGCATTGAATGGAGCTGCATATATTATCCTTTTTGAGGCATATTTGTTTATAATAATTTAGTTTATTTATAATCCAATTGTTGCTACTTATATTTTAATAAATTTTTAATGTTTGGTACTAATTGTTTTCTTAGACATAACGTGAAAAAAAGGCCATATTTAAAAAAGTATGTAACATAGCTGGATGCGATAAGCCAAAAAGGTATATATGAAATTAATTAAATAAAAAAAATAAACCGACTTCAAAACAAAAACCACTATAAAGTAAAAAAATAATTTTTACTAAACTTTCTATCACACTAGGTATATGCCAGCATTTTCAAAATCGTTGCGAGTAACGCTCCAGTAGAGTTTTACTGGAGCACGTGCACCACTTACTTACACTACGTGCTTTCCATCCTGTCCATATATTTATGTCAATGAAATTACCATAAAAATTTCTAAATTACATACTCTAGCACTGTTAGTATCAAAAATTCAAATGTCAATATAAAATGTTTACATGTATTAAATGTTTAAGTTCAAGTGCTGCGTAGTCCAACATGAGGCTGTTTTTTCGTATATTTGGTGCCCCCGATACAGGCATGCGTAGAGGGGGACCGCGGTAAAAATGTTGAGATATAAACAAGGACAAGGTCCGCCAACCCGCACTAGGCCAGCGTGGTGGACTATATGGCCTAACCACTCTCAATCGTACTCTCGATTGTAGAGGAGGCCCGTGCCCTGCAGTGGGACGTATATGGGCTGATACATACATACATAAACATGGAACTAATGTGCAAACCTAATCTTACTGTACGATCTCTTATTATACTGGGTATCTCAAGACTGCTACCGAAAATGAAGCCGGGTGGTAGATTTAGTGACTACAAACACAATGCAACTAAAAATTCCGCAAAGAAACGCGACAATTATTTTTTATGATTTTTTAAATATCGTCATTTTTGGGTGGTAAATTCATAGTTTTTGCTAAAATATTAATTTAAACTCCTTTATACCTTAGAATATTTATAAATAAAAGGGTATACACTATTATTTTAGGAAAAAATGTATTTACCACCCAAATATGGTAACCCATCAAAAACATCCTGTAAAAAAAATCCAAGTCTCGCAGCTCAGGTTTTCTACCGCAAAAAGTTGTATTGCTGTCGTTTCAAGATTTTCTTAATAAGGCATCACCAATATTGTGGCAAGAAAAGAACAACATAAAGATAGATATAAAACACACCGATATTTTCGTCATGGACGCAAATATTTTTCGTAAAATTGATATTAATGACGTAGCAAAACGACTTGGTGATCTTCCTAGCCCAAAACTTTATTTTGAAAAACCAGAGCAGTTAGTTGTCGTATTTAATACGTTGGAGAAACAAAATTTAAATTACCTATTGGTCACAGAGGAATTGAATTCTGAAAAAAATAAATTTTTGAAGACAGTGGATCTTCTTAAAGAAATGTTACGTGATGAATTACATAATACACAAGAAAAGGTGAGCAAACAAATATATATCATGTTATTATTATAATATTTAATGTATCACTAAATATATTTTGTTGATTTATTCTTTCACAGATAAAAACTATGGAATATTTAATAAAACAGAATGAAATGAAAGAAGTTGAAGTAAAAGAATTATTCTATAAGATATTAGAGGATAAAATAAAGTATTTGGTGTCTTCAGAAATGGCTTTGCAAATTTTTAATTATGTTGAGTTTACTTACGAACGTCTAATTGCGCCAAATGATGCTAATCTAAGTTCTTTGGATATGGCATTAGCGTTGGAGAGAGAATATGATAATTTAATGTTAGATATTTCACGTTTCGATTTGAATGATATAAAACAGATTGAAACTGAAACTTACGATTCTGGAATAAAAGAAATTAAACGAGCAAAAGAAGCATCAAAGCTTTTAAAAGACATCGATAAACTACATAGACGACTAAAGACCAGCTATGAGCCAAGAAAACTGAATAGACCTTCTTTGTAACATTAAATTCTTTATGCAGATCAAGAATGCAAATGATTAATGTTATGTTAAAATTATATTTGACAATATATATTGAAGTATTCTGTTTCGATAATACGTATTATGTTTTCCATTCGAAGTGATTTAATTTATGATTTTTAAACATATATAGATTAGTGTTATTAGAAATCTCAACATGCCTTGCTTAGAGAAAAAACGTAAGCCTATTACGCCTTTAAAAATTTTGGACATTATATTTAGACGACGTTATCTGAAAATTACCCAATTTTACTTTACTGAACGGAAGTATTCTGTAAAAGAAGGCGAAAAATTACATAAACCTTCACGACCTTTTCGTATGCCGAAATCAGAGAAAATCCTGTCCTACATTAAATACAGTGACCGGATGGAGAAACTAAGAACCCGAAATAGATTAGGTAAATGTCTGTATTTAAAAGGTAATATGAGACTTGCAACAAGTAGAGATATGTCTAGGCGACTCTATATAGAAGACTTACCTAGTAACATCAGGGCAATCGTTGACGTTCACCCAGCATTTTATGAGACAATTGAGGGCAGACCTATTCGAAACTTTGATGACATTAAAGTTTATCTGAACAACATTAGATCTTATGCCATGATTCGGCAACAAATTGGCTATCGGCAAGACTTGATCCTAAAGATAGAACAAGGTCTTGCAGACGAAATTGTTGAGCATGATGTGATAGGGGAACAACTTAAGTTGCATATCAAAAATTTTCAAAAGTTTTTAACTGAAGACTATAAAAAAGCTTGTGCCAAAGTATCAAAAGCGGAAAAAGTTTACGCAGATCTTGTCGCAAAAAAAATTGAGTTCTTAGCATATGTATCGAGTTTAACAATTGTAACTAATCTATTATTCAAACTTGATGCGATTAGAGGGGTTTTAAAAATTTATAGAAGGTTTCTAATATTCGTTGCACCTCTCTCGTGGCGACAAAAATTTGATGAAACTTTACAAGGGAGGGTACAATCAATCCAATTTGAGTCGGGAGCATTTAAGACTGACAACGATTTAGTAGAAAGTCTCGATATAGACAAAATAATCGAATTTGCAAAGAACGAATTCAAAAATCCCTTCCCGGCAAGCATGTACTTTAAAACTCCTGAAGAAATAATGTATTTGTTTCGAACTATGGAGTTGCAAAGTAGAGAATATTTGACTCAACTTTCAAAAATTGGGGCTCCTTTCAAGTTGCTACAAGATCGTATCAGGCAGTTAAAACAAGCTACCAAGCAGGAATTCGATTACTTCCAGTATTATATTGACAGTGTTAATTTTGAAATAGAAAGAGAAAATAAAAATGAAGCTGGTTTGATGGAAAAGTTTTTCAGAATTATTAACCAAACGTTTTTTGATACCGTTGCTAGTCCATCTACGTTAAAACTTAAAATTTGCATTGAATATGTCTATGAAGAAGTATTTGGGAAATGTGAAGAAGGTCATCAAAGCTTAAAAGAGCCTATGAAGGTTTTGGAACTCATGTATGAGGATTACAATTTGCGACTTGATTCTTTAGATTTCAAAATAGTAAAGCAAGCACGAAATGACTTTTTCGCTGAAGATTTGAAAATGATGCAGAAAGCATTTTTGGCCCAGAGAGAGATTAAAGAATTTAAAGAAATGACTAACGCTATGAATAGAGCTTTTTTGGAACCCAAAAAATATACCCGCCCCGCACTAAAAAAATTCATGGATAAAAAGACGAGATTAGCACTAGAAAAAGCTGAAAGAAAAAAAACTCAAGTTGTTGGGGAACGTATAAAGCCCAAAAAGTATAAAATATCGGAAGAGGAACAGCTAGGATTACTGTTGTTTACTGAATGGTGTGAAGGAATGAATCCCGGACCGTACTTGTCTGAATATTATACATACGCCAAACCAGTGTTTGAAAAGGCTACTCGTAAACCTACAATGCATTGAATGGAGCTGCATATATTATCCTTTTTGAGGCATATTTGTTTATAATAATTTAGTTTATTTATAATCCAATTGTTGCTACTTATATTTTAATAAATTTTTAATGTTTGGTACTAATTGTTTTCTTAGACATAACGTGAAAAAAAGGCCATATTTAAAAAAGTATGTAACATAGCTGGATGCGATAAGCCAAAAAGGTATATATGAAATTAATTAAATAAAAAAAATAAACCGACTTCAAAACAAAAACCACTATAAAGTAAAAAAATAATTTTTACTAAACTTTCTATCACACTAGGTATATGCCAGCATTTTCAAAATCGTTGCGAGTAACGCTCCAGTAGAGTTTTACTGGAGCACGTGCACCACTTACTTACACTACGTGCTTTCCATCCTGTCCATATATTTATGTCAATGAAATTACCATAAAAATTTCTAAATTACATACTCTAGCACTGTTAGTATCAAAAATTCAAATGTCAATATAAAATGTTTACATGTATTAAATGTTTAAGTTCAAGTGCTGCGTAGTCCAACATGAGGCTGTTTTTTCGTATATTTGGTGCCCCCGATACAGGCATGCGTAGAGGGGGACCGCGGTAAAATGTTGAGATATAAACAAGGACAAGTTCCGCCAACCCGCACTAGGCCAGCGTGGTGGACTATATGGCCTAACCACTCTCAATCGTACTCTCGATTGTAGAGGAGGCCCGTGCCCTGCAGTGGGACGTATATGGGCTGATACATACATACATAAACATGGAACTAATGTGCAAACCTAATCTTACTGTACGATCTCTTATTATACTGGGTATCTCAAGACTGCTACCGAAAATGAAGCCGGGTGGTAGATTTAGTGACTACAAACACAATGCAACTAAAAATTCCGCAAAGAAACGCGACAATTATTTTTTATGATTTTTTAAATATCGTCATTTTTGGGTGGTAAATTCATAGTTTTTGCTAAAATATTAATTTAAACTCCTTTATACCTTAGAATATTTATAAATAAAAGGGTATACACTATTATTTTAGGAAAAAATGTATTTACCACCCAAATATGGTAACCCATCAAAAACATCCTGTAAAAAAAATCCAAGTCTCGCAGCTCAGGTTTTCTACCGCAAAAAGTTGTGAGATGCATGTAATACCAAGTCGATTAATTTATTTAGTCCTTAAGGGACCTTCTATATAAAGTTATTACGTTAGTTATTATCATATCAATATTAAAAATTCTTTACGTTTTAAATAAATAGATCGACTTGGCCATCGCATGAAAACATAATGTATCGTACAATTTATACATAATGCTGCTGGCCAAGTCGATCTATTTATTTAAAACGTAAAGAATTTTTAATATTGATATGGTAATAACTAACGTAATAACTTTATATAGAAGGTCCCTTAAGGACTAAATAAATTAATCGACTTGGTATTACATGCATCTCACAACTTTTTGCGGTAGAAAACCTGAGCTGCGAGACTTGGATTTTTTTTACAGGATGTTTTTGATGGGATCTCACGTCTTTTTGTAGAGTCCTACTTTTTTCCTTTTCGGTACTTCTTACTTCTAGAATATCACTAACGATTTTTCTTAAAACCTCTGTCTTATGGATTTTTCTTATTTTTGTAGGTATCAATTTATCACAAATATAGCGGATTTGATTATTAATGTTCTTTCTTTCATTGTATATGATATTTTCGAGCTATTTAGTCCATTTATTTGCAAGTTTTTCTTCGTCATGTTTTTCTAGAGGAATGTTATACAGTTTCATGGGCTGAATACACCATTTACCTCTCTATATCCCCTCCTGTTATGCCTCATATATATAGATATCTATCTACAGTTATTACTCCTATATAAGGGTACAATGATTAATTAACTGCAAATGTTACTTTGTAATCCTATACATTTATATGGGATTACAAAGTTATTCACGCAGTTGGTCTATCTAGAAAACTAGACACAAATTATGAAATGTTTGAATTTTCCCTTACTTTGGACACTAAACACTAATTATATTCTAAATTTGAAGGTTCTATGCCTGCTAGAAGTCCCTTAGACTTTTGATGATCGGTCAGTCAGTCAGTGAGTGACAAAATTAGGAAAGTTTGACAAGTTATAATTCTTAAACTACTGGTTCAAATTGAATGAAATTTTAAATATACCGTGTTTACACAATGCCTGCTTAGTAACTGAAAATTCAGGCTTCATGCTTTAGCCACAACGAAGTTATAGGGGGTTGAAAATGGTCTGAATTGCTTCGAGAAAAGGATGTTACGGCCTATAGCTCGACTTGGAGGGGGCTCGGCCGCGCCCCCAGATAGGAAAAAAAATAACAAAAAAAATGACGCTTTTTTTCGCAACTTTTTCTGTTGCGTTGTGTCTGAAGTCGCTTAAACTACCACCGGGCTTCGGTTTCGGTAGCAGTCTTGATATACCCTGTATAAGAGTTGATTTGTGTATTATAATAAATATTTTTCATTTTTAATTTGTATGTAAAGAAACTTTGAAGTAATAAAAATAATAATTGAATTTCATAGCAGAAATTATGAATCTTAAGTGTCGTTTGATATCTTTAGAACCCAAAAATAAATACGGAATTGAGTTATATAGCCTTTATTTCGGGTACGTTCAATATTATAAAAATAAATTATCAAAATCTAGGTGGTTTTTAGTACCAAAGCTGTTGTTAGCGTAAAAACGTTTTTCGAAATAAAAGGTTTTTGTATCCAGTTATGAGCGGCGATGACGAGTCCTTTGTTGTTGATATACGAAAACCAAGGGTTTATTCTAAAAGAAAAGTTGTCTTGGCCAAAAAGGAGACTACTAAACAAACAGAAAAAATATACAGTAAGCCTTCAGAATCAACTTTACAGAAATATTCTTTAGCGGGAAATAAGCCATTAAGTGTTGATATTTTTAAAAGAGCTGATTTCCTCTTGCCCACCAAGTTGTTTTTCAAAGGTCAGGAAAAGGAAAGGCACCGACAAAGGTTAGCAATCAAAATTGACGAAAAATATAAAATTATAAGTACTGATTTACAAGACCGATTACATGTTGCTAGTCCCTCTAATGACGTTCAAGCAGTAACAGATTTGGACAAGGATTTTTTCCGCTATTTTGATACGCGTCCATCGTTCAATTATGCGCCTGCTTACAAGTCTTTTAAATCTTTGTTGAACGAGCATCTAAGAATAAGACTGGAACTAGGGTACAGACGGGATAACTTATTGAATATTGAAGTTAATCAAAAGAAAGAAATAAAGACATATAACGACTCTACCAAAAGATGTGCGGAGCAAGCAAAACTATTTGATAATTTCATTTCTGATGATTACCAGAAATCAATGAATTGTTTAACTCAATGGAACGAGTTGTCTGCCAAACTAGACTTGAAAATATCAGAATTGCAATACTTAGCTGGAGAAATGTTTACCACACAGTCACGGCTAGTAGGAATAGATTATATGTATGGATTACAGCAAAAATACGGAAGGTTTTTATATTATTTATCTCCACCTTCATGGCGCGCCAAAAATAGGGATTTTGCGCGCTCTGTTGAAATAGAAGCTAGAGGTTTTGATTTTGGGAGCTCTAGTGACGACGACACGTTTACTGTAATTTTTGAGAAGATGAAAAGGGAGTGTTCTACGGATCTTGTAAAACCCGTGTTATATTTTAGTGAACCAAATGATTTGATGAATATATTTAATGGAATAGAGAAACAGCAGCTGCATCATTTTACACAAGTAGAACAAGTAGTTCCCCACGCAAGAAGTTTAAAGGATGGTATTAAAATGTTAAAGGAGATGATTGCACAAGACAGCGTCAGTATCAACCATACTATCAAGAGCTTCGAAAGTCTATTACTTTATAACGAGGAGAAATGTGCCCACCTGGAAAATTCATTTTTAAAGTTGGTTTACAGTTCATTTTATAATAGTGTAGGTTGTCCAGAGGTACTTCAACTCAAATTACACTTAGAATTTTGCTATGAAAAAGTATTTTCAGAGAAGCCAATCAACCTGGATATTGTAACAGCAGCGAAGGCTTTAGAGAATTGTTACATGGATTATAACAAGCGGTTAGACGCCATTAGTAGTGGGAAAATTAAAACGGCTATATTGAAATGTATAGAAAGAGAGCGACAGAAATTTAGGCAAGCTAAAACCGCTGCTAGGGAATTAAGGTATTTTGGCAGGTTGGAAAGAGATTTACGTCGCGCTTGTGAACCACCGCCTGGTAATAACCAATTGGCTGCTATTTCTGTAGGAAATAGACTTAAGGAGCAAAATACATTCAAGAGACGATCGACGAAGCCCAAGGTTGTTACTAACAGACAATATAGCTTAACTGAAGCAGAAAGGGAATATTTGTCTTTATTTACAGATTGGACAGAAAACGAAGACCCAGCCAAATATTTACACAGCTTAAGTATTTCGAAAGAGGGAAAAAGTATTTGATTTTTGTATTACTTGTTGTTTAAAAATTAAACTATTTGAAATATTGAAAACAGACTTTATTTACGGGGTTCAATATGAAAAACGTCTATGTATTTGCATAAAACACAATACAATAATAATATATGCGTAATTCTATTGATATAATAAAAAAATCTAATAACAAAGTGTACATGATCTACACAAAAGTTTGGTTTCACACTATGAGGAATAACTACAAGGAATTTACATATTTACAAGATGAGTAACACAAACTGGTAAAAGCTTTACATTAATTCATTACACAGTGCTTACAATCAACTATCTTAATTACCATTATGAGTAAATAAATAAATACTTAATATAAAACTATCATAGTCATGACGCATTAGTACGATTCTTGACGCATAAGTTTAAAGCTTTACTTAAAACTTTGTATAAATCTTTTTACAAGACAGACATGTACCTAAATATTGGCTATAGTGTATTCATAGCAACGTTTGTTTTCAAAAGCTATTATGCGCATGCGATGCAATGATAAAATATAAAATATACTTTTTGGTTTTAGAATGAAACACGACATAGATTTTTTTCACAATTATGTTAAAAAACCAATGATTGCAGTATATGATGCAAAAATAAATATTTCAGATTTGGACGCATATTTCCATAAAAAATATATAGGAATACCATTCATTACAACCTGACCAAAAATGTATACCATGAATTTGTTTTTATATTACGTTGTGGCCTTTTTTACTTCTTCATTCTAATTCGCTATTTATTATGTTTATTCATTTCGCGTATTAATTAATAGCATAGCTGTGCATTATATTTTTTTGTCAGGTTAGCACGGAATACAAATTCATGAAAGTCATTCATAAGTTCATTATTACACTATAGACAATTTATTGCAGTTTTGATAAACTCAAGAAATGTTGATTTAGTTTGTTTGTGTAACGCTATGTTTGCTATTGTCTACAGTTATATTTACATAATGTACACAAAGAAGAAGCTGATAAAACTTGATGCTGTGTAAGCCTCTCACATAATATAATTTACGCACACACATTACAAATTATGGAACGATAAGATTCTACATTATTATGAGATCTAATAAACTGCCAACGAACTAATTGAAACATCAGAATCAATACTGTTGTATAAAATTTTAAAGCTTCTTAATATTTACGTTAAGAAAGAAATGTATCTGTTTGATATTTCCAGCGATATATCAATCGTATCATTTTTATCACTCATAAAAATGTAGATTCTTATACATTACTTTACTAATGGACTAATTTCATTACAACGAAAAAATTGATACAGCTTTTTAACACCGAATGAATATGTTGTTATGTTAAACATATAATCGAGCGACTTTTTTCCGTGCGACAACTTAGCGTTTACAGTGATTCTAAGAAATAATGCTTCTCATTTCTTTAATTAAACTATTAAAGCAGCGTACGTCTTCTTTGCTCTATCTTCATTATTAAACATTAAAATGCTCATCTTGTTCGTTAGTTTACGTCACCTACATGTAACACTAATGGTCCCACATAATATTGTTTGTGAGCCACATTTTAACAATAAACGAGCAAGGAAGTACGCAGGACAGACCATGCAGCAAAACAACAGAAAATAATGTGATACATATTTAACCTTCTAATTTAAGCAACTTTTCATCATGGTATATTATTACAAAAGCGTGTTAAAAATTTATTATTCTCGCTGTTCCGAAGTTAACTCAATTAGTACCTTTATTAGCCACCTAGCTATTTTCAAAAGAAAATGACTAGTAGTTAAAATAATTATATTCGTTTCCTTCAAAATGTTCAATAAACTTGAGCAACATTATGATGGAATAATTCATAAGACGTTTTACATCTATATTAAAAAAAATATTTGGTGTTTTAACCTCGGACGTCATGAATTCATCCGTTCAATGAGCATTTATAAATACTAAACTTGCATTAACCACACTGTCATTATCGTACAGTCGTTATATTACCAGTGTTTATTTTTCAACTGTCAATTTATCTGACACGTTTTTTTTGTAGTTTGGCCAGTTTTCTTCTCTTGAGTATCATCTCGTAGAGTGCTTCGAGGCCCTCGTGTAGTCCCTCGCCCGTGATGGCGCAGGCGGGCTGCACGTGCCACGCGTGCGCGTCCCGCGATCCGTGCGGCGACGACACCAGCTCATGCAGACCTAATAGTTTTTCCAACTCGCGTGGCTCTTTCGCCCCCGGTAAATCTTGTTTATTTGCCAATACAAGTATCGGCACGCCAGCGTTGTCTGGCGATTTCGCTGTTCGTATCAACTCCATCTTGGCTTCCTCCATCCTTTCCACGTCGACGGAGTCCAGTACGAATATTATTCCATCCGTGCATCTTGTGTAGGATTTCCACAACGGCCGCAGTTTCTCCTGTCCCCCGACATCCCAGACGAGGAAGTTGACACCTTTGGACTTGCCGATGGTGCCTTTAACTTTTTCGCAGTTGAAGCCGATGGTAGGGACGGTATTGAGGTACTGGTCGAACTTGAGCCGGTAGAGCGCGGTGGTCTTGCCGGCGGAGTCGAGGCCCAGCATCACCACGTGGAGCGTGCCCTGAGCGGTGGGAAGCGCGTCGAGCAGGCTCGAGTTCTTGCCCATGTTCGCACCCATGCTGCGATGCTCCGCGGCGGCTATCTGACACTGTCGTCTAACCGCATCATCACGAGAACTTGATTACACCTGAAATAACCAACATAAATATATTGTTAATGAAGCATTCTCCACTATTTAGAACTCGGTGTAATCATTTACACAGGATACAGCCGTCTTAGTACAATAACAGCGTTAGGGCCTTTGAAGTTTAGTTCTTGTTTGTGTGTACGTTCTTGTACTTGTCACTTGTGTGATGTTGTAATCGCTTTACTATTAAAATGTACCACACCTGGTTAATTGTAATATTTAGGAGTTTGATTAATTTATTGTTATAATGTAAATTAATACTAGTTAATTATTTTATTAAATTTACTTTCATTTTAAATGCCAATAATTTTATATTACATGTCCTTTGATTTTTATCTTACATAAAAAGCAATGTATCGAAATGTTGGAAACAAATTACAATAATGGACAATAAAACATGGAAAACATTTCAATTTATCACACATGATATACTTTTATTTGTTGAGTGATAGTTTTCCGAGTTCGCCATAGTAAATAACGGTAATGTAGACGAAAGTGATGGGAGAGCGTGCAAGTCGAGACGAGATGTCGCCATGGCTCGTGCCCTTTAATAATCATAGGCCGCAGATAAGTTTTATTCTTGTCAGACCGTGTTACTACGTTAGTTATTTTTCCTACTTTCTACATGAACCGTAACTCAAAGGCTGTATGCCATAGCTTTATTTTTACGATTTGTAAATATGACACGACGTGCAGGTAGGGCACAACTTGTTTGGATTTTTGATGATTTCGACACGAGGCCAACGACCTAACGTGGCCGTTTTAAAGTTATTTTTCAGCTCGATGTTACCAAACATAATTATAAATACCATATAAAACGAGTTACTCCTACGAAAGAGCCATTTAATTTTGCTAATTAGGTATACACTTGCGGATTGTGAAAATCAGATGAAAGTTTAATCAGGCTTTGGTTTTATCGTTGTAAATGCACAGTCATAATTTTTTGTCGCAATTTATGTACATAGTATCAGCTAGTAGCAATAATATTTATTCATACTTTCTCTTCGCCTTTTCCGCTTTATTTGGAAAAATACAATTCTCAGATTTGGAATTAATTTATAACTAAAAAAGTGAAATATGAACAGATTTACGTTTGGAATTTAGTATTAATATTTGGTATTTTGTTTTTAAATTAATTGAAAGTTTAAAAAAATTTCGAGGTCAACTAAATCGCAAGTGGGACTCGAACATTGGCGTGCCTTCGACCTGTCTATCTCGAAAAACTAGTATTGCAACTTTTGTTTTTATCGACCGGCTTTACTACATCACCTAACAACGGTTAGTGTGACGATAGAAGGACTAGGGAATACTCATCACAAATAAAAATCTTTTGCACTTGCTCTTCTATAATAGAAAGATAGATAATACGTCAATGAAAACTGCACAGTGTCCACCATAGACAAAGTTTCATTTAAATCGTTTACGATCTTTTGGCGTCCGATTGCGTTGTTGTCAAATTATTAGGTACAGTTATTCTCTCTTCTCATTTTATTATTTTGGACGTGTTAATGCTATTGCATTACATAAATAACATCTCAAATGACGCGTTTAATTAATACTTTTAAAATTTTATTTGTATTACCAAATTAAAATCCTAATTATATAAAAATCATAACCTCATTTCGCCAACCTGCTTATGGATGAATAGAACCATTTGCATCGTTATAATCTTGATTAAGCGAAGTATATCATTCATTATCCCATGCATTAAGACGAATAGAGTGGAAACTATGTATGATGTTCACAAGCTACAGAGGGTCAACAGAGCGGGAGAAAGCATCAAGTGGCATTAATGTCGGCCCTTTACTTTCTCTGTCTGCAGTTAGCCGCACCTAAGCACGCTTGGCGTTTAAAAATCACGTTTTTACGCAAAACATATGTACATGATATGCATGTAGATGATTCTATAATAGCGTAGATAAAATTTATACTGCCAGGTTATATATGATTTCACGTTAAGATAGGCTGATTTTAGTAGCAAACCAATGTCGGAATTGAAATATTGCCGAGGTTAGTGCATCATAATTTTTTTCTGGTATAGCAAAAATAGACATCGCTTGCTTTGCTGCTTTAAGGAAAATAATTACATACATATATTCGTAAACTCACGTCTTTTTCCCAGAAGGGGTTGGCAGAGGTGCAACCAGAACACCCACATTTCTTGCATTTTCCGTCCCAAGATATGATAGGGGCTAGCCTAATGCCATAACGGACACAAATTGCCGATTCCGATTCAATTGCTGAATTTTACGTTTATTACCAGCTCAATGAACGTAAAATTCAATATGAATTTGCCCAACTCGGGATTCGAACCCGAGACCTTAGCTTATTAATCATACCAGAGGCATTCAAATAATTATTTATAAAACGACTTGAGTCCAGGAAATGGTCGATGCTTTGTAAACTCTTATAGGTATAGGAGTTAATAGAACGCGCGAACCAGTTATATTGATTGTTCCGCTATTCAGCCTGGTATTCGATGCAACAGGTCCAGCTAAGTAATACATATGCGACGCGCGTCACGCACTGGCCTGCAGACGGACAAAGTCTAAGTCTCACATTAGACGGCTAGGTCATTCACACTTCCTATCTCATATTTAATACATGCCTTTAAATGTCAGTGATTTGTATAAAATAGTATTTTAATTTCAATTTTGATATGTTTGAATATTTATAAAGACCTTGACGTATTTATGTTTAAAACTGTGTATGAATAATGCTATAAATGTCTAGATTTTCTTCTATATGGGAGTAAAGTATCGGGGCAACAGTCTAACCTTTGCCAGTATAGACTAGTCGTAGCATATAAGTATTTGCTCAAAAAGTGACCAAAAGATGAAAGATGATAAATAACCTGTCATGAAGATCGAAGGATTACGCGTTTTGGATCCATCTGTGTAAGTCTGGTACCAACAAAGCCGGCATAATTTGTTTGACCATTGAAAATTATTAGTCGTCGGAGGATACTCTATCTACCCCAGTGGTTCTCATAAGGGAACATTTGCCAAAATTTCTGTCTAGTCATTGACCGCCGAGTAGGACTTGTTTTTCTGTATGAAATGTAAATAAATAAACGTGTTTTCTATGTATCCTAAAACGAGACATGCAAAAATGTATATAAAGATGGTATTACGATGGCTCGGCGGGCCACTTACGATGCGTCAAGGGATGACCAGTGTCCTTGGACCACCGGTTAAGAACCATTGATGGTTAAGTCACAGAATACTAACAGAAGTCAAGCTTGTGTATGTACTTCACTTTTGTTGCCACACTCACACTACACTCGGCGTTCGCGCAAGGGTTGTTAACTCTGGCTTATGCGAAAACACGTATCGTGTTAATAGCACTCGTATCGTTTGATTTAATTTTTAAAATAAAATATATAAAACTCAATAATACAATAAATAATTTTTAATTTTATTTATGGACTCGCTGAGAATGTGCATGTCATTATTCTAAGTTTTTTTTAATAGTTTTTGTATAGTAATATATGTTCTTTTTTTATGAAATTTATATACAATTATTATAATCTGGTGTTTTATATACAAGTGTAATAACTTTTATTCATTTGCTCCATCTTTGCATAAAATATCTCACTATTTGCATGCCCGAAGCGGGTGACACTCGCGCTCGCAGTGGTCTCGACTGGTTTGAAATATCGTGTCGGTGAACGCTGTCAATGTGTGCGTTGATTTAGCGCGCTTTGTATGGAGCTTGACTTCTGTTAGTTTAGTATTCTGTGGTTAAGTACTGTATTTTCATCAAGCGCATGTAATGAAAACGGAGACAACAGCTAGGGATACATTTATTGAAGATATTTTAGCCTAAGGTAGGCAATCGTTAAGGTCGCAGTAATTCTTTATTTCTGTTCTCACTTACAATCATTTTCTCGTAAACATGCTTCAGAACTGATATGTATCTGTTGTTGGATAGTTATTTCTGATCTACGGCCGTAGATTGTACAACTTTGTCTGTGATCATAGAGCATAAAGGGAAATTACTGATATGATTGGCGCCTACCTAGCGTGCGCTTTAACAATAGAAAGTTAAAACAATTGTTTCATAGAAAATAGAATCACTTTCATGAGTTTTCAAAGATAAATCTTGACGGATTGTTGGTAACAGAACTGCAATGTTATGATTATGTGCTAAATGCCTCTATTCGCTGCAGCATGATTTATGCATATAAAGCCTAAGATTATAATTTGATGATTGTTCGACAGCTTAAGATCAAAGTTTAAAGTAGTGCTATGGAAACCAGGGTCTTGCAGCGAAAAAGAGGAAAGAATAGTTGAACTGGAAAACAAATTTAGGACCCTACTATTAGCTGTCTATGTTCATTAAATCAACGAGTATTCTGTAATAATTTGGCAAAACAGCACTAATGCAAGAAAATATTGTTAAGGAAACATATTGAACTATTAGATTGACTAACCTTCAATGGTTTATGCACATGTTGCAATATATCTAAAAGGCGTGTATAATGATCTAAAATACAATTTACTAAGTCCATATTTCATCCAATTTCGTCCATTACGTGATTGTGCAACGGACACCCAAACAAAAAATCTAGTGGGCCATGGCTTCGTCGAACGAGCATAATGTTTTTATAGCGTGATATTGTATATCATGCGGTTTGAAAGTGAATTTTTGATCAAGCCGATACGCTTGGTAAAGAATTGACACACGAACACATGTTCAGCCCGTTACATGATTTGTGCGGTGCAGTGTTGATAGACAGGTAACGGTTGATAACCAAGTCTGCGATTTACCGCATCCCGCTTTGTAACATCCATTGTAGTCCAAAGTCATAAATCATCTCTAATATTGTATTTTTTTTTATCATTTTTTGTTAAGAATACATCCATTCAAATATCTGTTTTCATAATAACATTAGTTGAATACTTATTACTGATATGAAAAAATAACCTCAATAATAAAATATTTTACAACAGTAATATTTTACCAGTAAGATAAATCGAAAAAAAAAAAAACAATTTTAGCTAGGAATAAAAAATAATGGCTGTTAAATAAGATCACTACATACAGGGTATCTCAAGACTGCTACCGAAAACGAAGCCGGGTGGTAGTTTAAGCGACTTCAGACACGATGCAACAGAAAATGTTGCAAAAAAAGCGATCACCCCAAAATTATGATATTTAAAAAATCATTAAAAATCATTGTCGCGTTTCCTTGCGAAATTTTTCGTTGCATTGTGTTTGTAGTCATTAAAACTACCACCCGGCTTCGTTTTCAGTAGGCGTCTTGATATACCCGGTATAATGTGTTTTTCTGCTTATTAAATGTTATGTATTAAGACGTGTTTTAAATTGCAATTCCTTCTATGCACACATTACTGTTAGGTTCATTCTACATAAACCGTATGCTTTCCGCGTACTAAAATAAAATATTTAAATGTATGTCAATGTTAAATTTATTCTGCGCGGTAAACGGTACGGTTATACCTTTTTATGAGTAATAGACGCGATATTTTGTGTGAATTGGGAAGGTTAAACGTTTATAAACATATCGCCCCTTTAGAATTACAGAGACCTAATTAAAAATCTGTTTTTTTTTGGAAACCTTCATTAAAGATTTGTAACATTAGAAATGTACTTATGAAAGATACATCAAGAAGACCGAACTATACATATTTCTATCTCACGCGTCAACAGGTCCTTCTTTAATAACGGGTCGATGGAGATAGTCATTTTTAGCCAATATATGATTAAAAGCCTATATTTTGTTTTTGGATTGCATCACTTTAATAGGTTCGTAATTGAAGGTTCACAATACAGGGAACATTGTTGCTGTGGCCAGCGAAACGAGTGGCACGGGACCCATATACAACAAGGCAAATATTTGTCTACAGACTGAATGTTGCAGAACGCATGCAGTCATTATCCGCTGTGTTCCGCAGAGAAATTTCGTTTGGTTATGTTGAACTTGTGTTTCAATGTCTTTGTTGTTACTTGTTAGACAATGTAGCTATCGCGAGATTGTTATTGCTTCTGCAGAAAATGATAAAATTACAGAGTTAAATACATAATTATGAGGTACCTAATATAACATAAAAAACAGCAATTTTATAGCTACTCCTTAACTAAATTAATTTACAGTAGCATATAACTACAATGAGTAAATATAACGTTTCTGCTCAAAATACTGCTTGCCTATTAAAATCGCGGAATTTCCTAAGATCAAGCCTGGCGGTCATTTATTGTTTCATAATGTGTGACCTGAATGTTTATCGTGGTTTTATTTATTCACTCCGGATAAATAGCCTGGGGAGACTAACTGCAAAGAATAGATGCCTAAACTTGATCATAGTTTGAAAATAAGTACCAAATCTGTATCAGCCCATATACGTCCCACTGCAGGGCACGGGCCTCCTCTACAATCGAGAGTACGATTGAGAGTGGTTAGGCCATATAGTCCACCACGCTGGCCTAGTGCGGGTTGGCGGACTTACATACCATAGATTTTTTTATAAATCGCTATGGTATGCAGGTTTCCTCACGATGTTTTCCTTCACCGTTTTAGTGCGTGGTGATTGACTATCAATACACACTTGACTCCGAAAAGTCAGAGGTGTGCCCTGGGATTCGAACCCGCGACCACCGTGAACATGTTGGCAGTCGCGTCTAGTCCGTTTACCAACAGGCCACCACGCACTTAAGTACCAAATAATAAGAGTAAATTGTACTTTATTGCGGAATCGTGTTTTATTTTGTTTCGTAAATAATTAAAAATGATATCTATACTAAAGTGCCAGGACTCATTTTGTTCCAACAGTTTTGAAGTATTTGGATTGTTACATTAAGAACTCTTGTAAAAAAGACTAATGGTTAGATGTATGAATGGTTCTATTTTTAGAGAGTACTTATATGGAGTCATGTTCGATGACTAAGGTGTTTTGTATCAGTACATTATATTATACATGGATACTTAGTACTTACGTATGGAACTAATCAATGAAGTGATTCCGAGTCGCGTTTTGGTGTTTTATATATTTCAAGTAGTACCTGTAACAAAAATAATATACACTATAAGCAAGATTTAATAAAATTGTCTTGAATCTTCTACCTGTTTTTGATGCAATGGTTTCACTGATAAAGAATTTTACGGCCGCCTAACATCGACTTTTGGGAGTTTCCTACGTTGGTCCTTCAAGTGTTTTTAAGAACGAACCTCTAGGAATCTCTTTTGATAATATTTATTTTGGATAACAGAAACAGTGAACGAATCTATATTATTGAAAACCACAGATAAAACTACGTTAAATATTCAAATAAATCCCCAAACCACCTTCGCTTGGTAATTAAAATTAACATTCAACTTCTGTTGTTTACTATAATAAATTACGTTTTTTTTTGAAAGTGTTTCTTGTGGCGAACCATTTCCGCGTTGTAATGAGCACTACACTAGACAAGATCTCAGTTCCGCGTAGGTAATAAAGGAGGAGGTTTTTCTTAGGGTGAGTAGTGAATCTTGTGGATAGTGGCGGATGGCAATTTCCGCTTCTACGTTCACGTTTGAAATGAATGACACGTTGTGAGGACGTTTTCTGACTTTGCAAAAGTTACGCTTTTTTTATTTTGTTGGTATTATTGAAAAATATTATTAATTACTTCTTATTAGGTGTGGTATACAGGGTGGTGTAAATATGTCGTTGTTAGAATTTTACCCTATCTCCACGAGTCGATATGTAAATTATAAGGTTTCACGTCTAAACAAGACAAGTTCTTCATATAAAAAAAAACATACAGTCGAGTTGAAAAAATCGCGTCCTTTTTATAAAGTCGATTAAAGAAAATAAGAAAGTAAAATAAGAAAATATTAATAATCATATAAAGAACGATTCAATAAGAAAATATTACTGCATAGTTATTGTTCAAATATTTATATTGCTTTTCATAAATTATAGTTATGGGAAAGTAGCACTGATTGTAGCTTTGGTAACAAAAAATTAATACACAAAGGGTGCCTTCGGACATTGAAGCAATTGTAATCAAGTTCATGCAATTATGGTATCAGAGTGTTTCGAAGTAATTGCCTCATGTATTTGTGTAATGAATTCTAAAGATTCGCGGATAATTAAATGTTCATACTTAGCAACTCCGTAATTGTATATGAATATTTCATGCGCCCCTAATTAGTTAATCTCTGTGTAATTATAATTAATATTAAGTGATACGAAATATATGTATGTATTTATACAATATAACGTAATATATCACACAATGCAAACTGATTTATTGTAATTAACCGTAATTTATACCAATTATTTTTGATACGGCTTTGGGAATTTGGCAATGGTAATAGTTACATATAATGTTAAAACACGTGAAAAACTTAGGTCGCTCGATTTTAAAGCTAATGAGGCTATTACTTTAATAGAAATTCATGCATCTGAAAGCAAAAAGCTTGTTTTGTTGGACTAAGATCCCAACTTTGGAATAGTAATTTATTATCAGTTTTACTTGGGTTGCTACAAATAAACAACAACAAACTCTAAAGTATGTAATCCCAATTTATTGTAGAATTCAATGTAAAGCCACAAGTAAACTAAACTAATATTTGATGATTACAAACTTTTGTGTCACTTCATAATTTCACGTATACGCCACAGTTTTCGTAACTCTTATTAACATCTCAATACATAAGTGCTATGACCACCATGAAGTTATACAGGGTATATCAAGACTGCTACCGAAAATGAAGCCGGGTGGTAGTTTAAGCGACTTCAAACACAATGCAACAGAAAATGTTGGAAAAAAAAGCGACAATTTTTTTTTGTGATTTTTTTTATATGGTCGTATTTGGGTGATAAATACATTTTTTCGTAAAATAATAGTTTATATCCTTTTATTTATAAAGAATCTAAGGTATAATAGATATTTATTTAAATTATTATTTTACCAAAAACTATGGATTTACCATCCAAAAATGACGATATTTAAAAAATGATAAAAAAAAATTGTCGCATTTCTTAGCAAAATTTTTAGTTGCATTGTGTTTGTAGTCACTAAAACTACCACCCGGCTTCGTTTTTGGTAGCAGTCTTGAGATACCCTGTATAACATGTTACCAGAATAGAAACTAGTGTTAAACATCGGGTGAAATTTAGTGTGTCGGGTACATACTACAGTTAAACGATTAGATAGCGAAATAACTGGGCGACGTCACTCGCCGGCACCGGCGGTATTGTACTCGTATGTTGCGTGACTCGCGCCAACATTTCTTACATTGTAATGGAAGAGATTTTTTTGTTGGCAAATAAAGGAGGGTCAGGGTCATGAAATTAATGTGACATGGCAGTGACGTGGGAATATTTAGTATTTACATTTCTCGAGTTAAATTATTATGCAAGCTGTATTCTGCTGTTATTGAAGATCCACGCAGAAGGAGGTATATGGACTTAAATATAAATGTAATGTGTTTGTTATCTTCCTTGGAGATTCTTATAAATAATATCTGGATATGTAACTTTCTTCTCACTTTGCATAAGCAGACTTTAACTGTTAGAAAAACTGTAATAGATAATATATATATCATAACATTTTCAAAGCTTGGCAATTTATTTAAACTTATGTAATCATCTTTCAATAAAAAATTTTTGTAATACTCGACTTAAAGTTGTTTAATAAACAGAATTTAAGTCAGTAAATAATATATAGTTTAATGTTTTCACTGATGCAAACCGCAACATTAATTATAGGTAGATTTTTTAAAATTACGTTTAAATTGTTCTGGACAAGAATGCAGAAACAATTACTGGTTGTATTTCTAGTAATCGGCTTGTCAGTAAACGATAATGTCTTTAGTTATTGCTGGCGATACATCATGGACAACTTTTGCGGTGCAGTATGTGTGAATACTGGCTGTGGATCGAAAGATAAGAGATTCAAATCTCCCATCGAGAAAAACATTCTTAGTTCGTGATTATAAATATTATATTGCATGTAAGTTATTTATATCATTGAATGGCAATACGAGCATGCCAAGTGCAGCAACAAAACGAAACAACACCATGAATTACGAAGCAATACGTGACATTCTACTGCGCTCGCCATCCTGAGACATAAATATTAAGTCTCAATATCTCTAGTAGTTTCTCTGGCTATAATGTCCTTCAAACCGGAACCCAGCAGCGCATTTACACTGCTGTTGGGGGGGAGAAACAGACATTACGGTGGTATCCATCCAGGCGGCCGCTGTAAGAATTACCAGTAGTATTTTTTTATAAAGGAGGAAATCTGCTCAGCCTTTCCCTATACATAAGTTATATAACACATTGCCGAATTCCTAAACCGATTAAACTAGAGCCTTTTGGCGGACAGATAATCGAGTTTGGAGGCCGACAAGAAGTACACAGTTTCGCGAAGAAAATCAATAAACTTCACGGCCGGAACGTACTGGGTGACAGTTATTAACAAAACATTGCTTTTTGGGTTACATTGGTGTGAAAATGCGTGGATTGTGAAACCTTAAATTCATTTCGCACCCTGAGCTGAACTCTAAACGAACATTATGTTATGTGTCAAAAACTTGTTATGGTGCGGTGACAATAAGTAGAACAGGTCTATTTTCAATAATTTACTTCTAAAAACTAAAAACGATCATGATAAACAGTTTGATGTTCACTTATCTCATCATCATGCGACGAAAATATAAAAAACTCTACCTATTCTTTAACAGATGCATGTGTAAAAGCCGTGTGAAATCATGCAAAATAGTGCTGAAAATCTTGAAAGAAACTGTAGACAGTCTAGTGTTTATGTATATCTCATTTTCCTTGGCTCATCTTTCCGTCGGCCTGGTTATACTAAATGCGAGCAAAACTAGACCGCGCTGACCTTTAGATAATCCATTTGTTAGGCACACGTACGATGCTCTATATTTAGACTTTTCAATGTAATCTTTGTTTGGTTTATATTCCATAATGAAGGTCGTAATAATAAACTTCCTTTTATTTAGTTCTATCTACAGTTTATTTCCTAGAGTGCTGTAAATGCTATATTTATTAGACTCTTTGGAATTCGGAACAATGTAAGGCACGCTTTATGGTTTTTTATAAACTAACGTTTCAGCTCAGTTTTGCCTGGGTGCAATTAATTATCTTGTCTACTCCAATCTATTCCCCTTTAGTGGAATTACTCTCCCCTACTCTCATCTCCCCTCTTATCCCATTCATTGGCCCAGTACTATGCAATATACTCCTTAAGTATTAAATAAATATGACCAGCATATTATTTCCTCAAACCAACCATTATTTTTCCATTAGCGGTTTAATTTAGGACGAAGATTTAGCCGAAGAATTTTTTTAGGTCTAATACCACCGTTTCCTCAAATTCTGGGTTTAAACATAACCAGTTACAGAAATAGTTACTTCCACGTCTATAATAGTCTCGCGAACCCGCACCCGCATTAGGCCAGCGTGGTGGACTATATGGCCTAACCACTCTCAATCGTACTGACGATTATAGAGTAGGCCCGTGCCCTGCAGTGGGAGCTATATGGGCTGATACAAAAAAAATAGTCTCGCTGCAGTTGATTTTGCTATGAATTTGTTAGTTAAATCCGTCTATTATTCGAGTTGTTTCGGAGATATGTATCGATTTAGTTCTGATATTTATTAAGTCAAGTCCCGGCAAGAAACGTAGGTAGACGCTCAGTAATATTGTGAAATAACGTATTATATAATCTATATAAGGTCTCGGGGACGGGAAGTCAGCGTTTTGCTTCGTTTATTGAAGTTGCCGTATGAATTATTGTATGCTAATCTTCAAGACTTTATTGGAATAACAAGCGTGGGACAGACGTGTAGGTACAGCACGCTGTCGCATGAATTTCATTTGGTTCAGTCGATGGTTATGGATGTGGTTTTAATTATCGTATCGGTTAGAAGAGTTGAGTAAGTTTGCGATTGCAGTTTGGAAAATTCGCTTTATGAAAGTTTTACAATCAAAATCATGGTTACTCAGGCTCATAAAATAGTAGTAGGCAATAACACCGCGAGTGAATTATAGTTTTAACAGCAAGGCGAAAAATATTAGATCGATTTTATACTGAAGTTTTGATTCGAGTCACGTTTAAGGGTCAAATATTATTTCGAAGCAATAATTCATTTTTATATTATTTATAAACTCGTATTTTTATAACGAAGGCTGTATTAAGTTTCCATTGCTTGTACTGAAAGCCCTAACAAGTGTCGTAATTGTTTTATCAAATTCTCTTGGAACATCAAAGGCTGAATTTAGGTCAAGACTCAAGACTGAGGCACTACTCGTTAAGTTGGTAAGCCCAGTCCTTGATCCGGCGATCAAATGATCTTAACTCTGTTTCTGGAAGCGATGTAATAGTAAACATCTGCGTGGGAAAGCCAACATGCCATTAAACTCAGCTCAATGGTCTCCGTAATATCTTACAATGAAATGGAAAATAATACTGAATTACGTTCAGGATTTGAATATGGGAAGTGGGATTTTGAAAAATATATTTATGTTAGTGGTTAATGCGCTTATCCAAATAAATAATATAATATTTTGTGCTTTGTGTATGGCGATTGATTTGAGACGAGGCATGATGCGTCTTGTATAATGTCTTTGTTGTATTAAATAGTTAGATTTAAAAAATGTTAAATAGATTGCAAAAGTTATTTCATAAAACTGAATAATACCTTTAATCAGTTGATAATTAATTGATTCTAATACTTGATTACGTGTGTATTCAGGACATGACCCAAATCAGTGTTTGAATTCATGTTTGATTAGTTTTTAGTCCTTTGAATATTGGACATATTATGAGATTAAATCCGAAGTTAAGATTTGTGGATTGAATAGTAATGAAGTGATCATCAATAACAAGTGTCATTATATGAATATATATTTCATAACAACGACTTACAAAATACGATGAGTCCCACATACAAATTGACGTGCTTTGTAAAAACTTTGTATAATAAGTACAAATATCATGCACAAAAACATATTTTTTGTGTTGGAAGCCCAATCTTTCCTCTTTCGTTGCTAGCCTTACCAATTTTTTTTCAGCAATAACGTATCTAGTAGTTTATAAAACCGATTTGTTGTTACATTTTCTTCCTTGTCTCAAAGGGAAAGAAGCAGAGAAACTTTACGTGGCAACACGTTTATAAGAACTTTATACCTCACTTAGCAATTTATTTGCAAGGAAAGTCGGTCAAATGGGGGATTCTGAGGCCAATAACAGAGTTGCAGCATTAATCAAAAGCTTCGAACACGTTCAAATGGCAACCGCTCATTTGTGGCCAGCATGAATTGGCTGCAGGAAATTGTGAACCTTATTTATCAGGCGTTTAGTGAAAGCCGACGACACTTGCGAGCTGAGGAATGTCTTAGAGTAGCAGCCAGCAATGTTATGAATGGAATTTCTATGCGTTGTGGTGAAATTGATATAGAATTCCAAGATATGGAATACTTGCAGTGCATCATGCTGATATTATAGATGCGATAATATGGTTGCATATCTTATCGAACGCAACAACAAAATATGTTACTATTTTAACTAGAGTTTAAGTTTTGAATATCAACGCAGGAAAGCGATTTTGTCGTATCTCAAAAAACGTGTATATGCGTTTTGTATATTATTTGATTCATAAAAAAAATAGCGCATTGAATTTCCTCGTGAAAATGTAAGTTTTTATTTTAAAATGTTCATCATCATCATCATCATCATATCAGCCACAGGAAGTCCACTGCTGAACATAGGCCTCCCCCAATGATCTCCACAATGACCTGTTGGAAGCGGCCTGCATCCAGCGACTTCCTGCGACCTTAGTGAGATCGTCCGTCCACCTTGTAGGCGGGCGTCCAACACTTTGCTTGCCTGTACGTGGCCTCCACTCGAGAACCTTTCGGCCCCAACGGCCATCGGTTCTACGAGCTATGTGCCCGGCCCACTGCCACTTCAACTTGCCAATCCTATGGGCTATGTCGGTAACCTTGGTTCTCCTACGGATCTCCTCATTTCTGATTCGATCTCGTAGGGAAACACCGAGCATAGCCCGCTCCATGGCTCGTTGAGTGACTTTGAGCCTTTTAATGAGGCCCACAGTGAGAGGCCACGTCTCGGTGCCGTATGTCATCACTGGTAACACACAACTATCGAAGACTTTCGATTTTAGGCACTGAGGTATTTTGGACGAGAAGACGTCGCGAAGTTTCCCGAACGCTGCCCAACCGAGTTGGATTCGCCGATTGACCTCTCTCTCGAAGTTGGACCTGCCTAACCGGACCACTTGTCCTAAATAGACATATTCGTCTACAACTTCGAGAGTCGAGCCCCCGACTCCAATGGGGGTGGGCACAACATGGATATTCGACATGATCTTCGTTTTATCCATGTTCATTTTAAGACCCACCTGTTGGGAAACTCGATTAAGGTCTTCGAGCATAGTGCTAAGGTCTTCCAGCGATTCTGCCAAGACTACAATATCGTCGGCAAATCGAAGGTGAGTAATATACTCGCCGTTGATGTTGATGCCGAATCCTTTCCACTGCAAGAGCTTGAAGGCATTTTCCAGCGCGGCAGTGAACAGTTTCGGAGATATGACATCTCCCTGTCTCACGCCTCTCTGTAGTGGAATAGCCTTCGTGCTCTGATCCTGTACTCGGACCGACATGGTGGCGTTGTTGTATATACACTTCAACACTTCGATGTACCGATAGTCTATGTGGCACCGCTGAAGAGACTGTAGCACAGCCCAGGTCTCGATCGAATCAAAGGCTTTCTCATAGTCCACAAACGCTAAACAAAGCGGCAAGTTAAAATGTTACTATTAAAGAAATGGTATTCTTAAGTTTTCTCGTTTAGTTGTTATTCATTTTTTAAATATTTTTTTTGATTCTGGTGTATAATTGCTTGTTTCGAGATACGACAAAATCGCTTTCCTGCGTCGATATGTTTTGTGGCATCTCTTTTCCGCCACTGGAATTCACTGGAACTAAAATCGCGGATAAAAGCTTGCTAGTAATGCACTGAAATCAAATTTAGCTCAATGTATAAAAACTGGTAAATTAGTCCATTTAATGCTAGTATTATCAACATATTCGAGGGTAAAATCGGTCCGATCCATCATGTTGCAAATTATGGACTATGATGTAGGTGTTAGGTTCTTTATTTTTCCACGGCCTCTGTTTTCTGTTATAATATTCATAACTATAGGTTACTTGAGTAACTTCAACCGTCCTGACAAATTGTTAAAGTTGTCCCATATTTTATAGTTATACTTAAAATAAGTGATATAAATAGAATAAATTTTCGCAGATGGCGCTGCAGGCACCAGCCAGTTTATTTATAATGTTAATGGAAGGATTATACAGGTATCAACGTGTTTGTATGGATATTCGTGAATCACTTATCGCCGGCTTTTAGCTTTAGGTACGTGTAAATGACAATTTAATGTTGTTGAGTAGGCAAATCCCAATCATTTTGTAACAACATGTAATTATGTAAACAATTAGAACCTTTATTGGTGCCGTGGTAAATAATGATGATGACGTTATGGGAAACTAAGTTAAATATATTACTACATGTTCATGAGGGACAGGATAAATTATACAAAAATATAATACAATAAACTATAAAGAATAATCAATTTAATGTGTATCGCAACACAAAAGAATTTGTGGGGTTATTCTATGATAATATCTTATGACTATTGAAATATAAGAAACCTAACCTACATTGAAATTAGCCTTCTAGAGAAACGGTAGGTAGAATACCACCAAGCTATCCCGTCTGTTGTAATATGCCAATAATAGGAGCATTCGGGATTAGAGGTCAATCTGGATCAGCCCATATACGTCCCACTGCCGGGCACGGGCCTACTTTACAATCGAGAGTACGATTGAGAGTGGTTAGGCCATATAGTCCACCACGCTGGCCTAGTGCGGGTTGGCGGACTTACATACCATATAAATTCTTATGAATGGCTATGGTATGCAGGTTTCCTCACGATGTTTTCCTTCACCGTTTTAGTGCGTGGTGATTGACTATCAATACACACATAACTCCGAAAAGTCAGAGGTGTGCCCTGGGATTTGAACCCGCGACCACCGTGAGGCCAATAATAGACTGTAAACTACCATATGAACCAATTGGGTCTTTGGAATTAGAACAGTCATGAGCAGCCTATAATAATTATTTAAACAAAACAAACCAAATAAGATAAAACGTGGCTGTACTGGTTTTACCAGCACCTCTGCCTATCCCTTCTGGGAAAAAGGCGTGAGTTCATATATGAATGTACAAACGAAATACAAACAAAATATAGAGAAAATGATTATTTTTTAAATAAACGCGTAGAAGTGGTGTGAGCTAAATAAAGACAGATAACAATAGCACTGATTATTTGCTGGCAATAGGCGATAAATAAACTATTTTATGATTTAACAATACCTTTATCAATCCAGCGACCGATGTAATATTTTTAGAACAAGTTGAACGACTCTTTGTGAGAAACCCTCAGTCAATAACCAGTAAGGTTAGGACGGCGGCAATGTCATCGTGACGTAGGGTTGCCAACTATTCCAGACACGAATATAAATTACGTTGAGAATTTATATCATTTTTAGGGCTGCCAAAACTGATACACATTTAAATGAGCTAAAACTATTGTGTTATAAGTCTTACCAATGATGCAATAAGTTATTAGAAAATTTATTAATGAAAGGCTGTGTTCGATCACCCATCGAGAATAAATATTGATGTGAGCGCCAAGCCATTCGTTTGACTCTGAGTATGTGACAGTAAAGATTATCGTATTAATACCCATGACTCAACAAATCACCATACAATGCCTATATTTTACTATAAAGTCAGTAATGTATGATTATCGGTTGTAAAGAACTGATAATCTTCACAAAGAGTGTTGAGTAATTAACAGAATTTGGACGATTTTTACAAACTATATTTTTTTAGGCACTTCCAGAGATTCGCTGAGCTACAATGCTTGGCGTCATTAAAATGCGTGCCACTATTGATCCTGGCTTACAGGTGTTGCAGTGGTGGGTTGGCTTGGTTTACAGAAAAAATATTACGTGTTTAATATTTAAAATAAATTGCTAGTTGCAAACGGTGAAGGAAAACATCATGAAGAAACCTGCATACCATAGAAATTTGTAAGAATTTCTATATTATGTAAAGTCCGCCAACCCGCACTAGGCCAGTGTGGTGGACTATAGGCACTAAGCACTCTCAATCGTACTCTCTATTGTAGAGGAGAACCGTGAACTGCACTAGGACGTATATGTGCTGATACATACAGACAGCTAGTTTTAATGTTTATGTGTATAAATAATATCATCTACATAAAAGCCAATAACGCTTCTAAAACGGTATATCATTCTCGGCATAGTTTGTTGTCACAGGTGCAATAAATCATATTGACACAAATCCATGTTTTGCTGTAAAGGATGGCTGGTTACCGTTAGCGATGACATTGAGGCCGAACCTGGCACACTGGCCACTAGGTAAGTCAACTACAATTTCAATTTGCTTTCCATTTGCGCTCCGGACGGTTCGTGTTTAAAGAACCGGATTAAAAAGTTGCTTCCCAGCTATGAAGCGTTGATTAGCACGTCGCTGTGTATTTTCGCTCTACGGTTTAAATTGGCCGGGACTTTTAAATATTTATATTTTTATGACTCAATTAATTTCAAAGAGTAATGTAAACATGCACGTAATGGGCTGCTATCGCTAGTCTTTTTACAATTCAAATGATTTTGCAGTGATGGTAACATGAAGAGGAAAAAGTCGAGGTCTGTTTACAGGCAGGAGTGACAGAGATGATACGAGACTTTAAAGTAAGTACGCCGGGGCTCAGGAAGATTTATTCGATGTACCTTTATTTTTTGTGTCAGGTTAACTTGTGTAGCTACTAAATATAGATTACTTCTTATAATGCATACAGGTTTTGTCCGTTTTATTACAAGACTATGTTAATATAGGGAGGGTAACATATTCTATAGCAACTTTTCTTGCTGAGTGATCCTACTTGTAACAGCCACCACGCGTCGTGTAAACTTATTTTTATATTTTCATTTTTTTACACTTTTCGTTTTCATAGCTTGTGATTAATAAAACTGTTTTTCTTTCTTTCCATTCTCTTCAAATAAGCAAACTTTTCACATAACAAAAATAATAAATCAGATTTTCTGACATCCTTTTATTTACAAACAACAATCTCGTACCATTTACCCAGTTTCTAAGCGTGTCTTCATGAAATATAAGCCATTGACAGTAGAAACATTTAGTTCAGTAGGGCAATAGGCGCTTCACAATGACCAGTGGGGCCTTAACACCGTCTCGAACTCGATCTTATGTAATACTTGTTTGTCCGCTGCTATAAAAACAATCACACTCGCAAGAAACTCGTTCTTGTAGGCTGTTGACGTGTAGTGTGTGTGTTACAATGGTACAGATGTTGTATCCATTGGGAAAGTGATCATTGAGATGCTAGTAAAATTACAAGATATCTATGTGTATTCATATTATTTTTTATGTGTAATAAAGGGTGATTTTAGAAGTGTCGGCCATAAGGCGTGCGTAGAAGAGACCGCACGGCACAGGATTTAATTATTTACCAAAGGATATTCAAACTTATCCGGTTGTGGTTACTGGAATTCCATTGCTTTAAATTGATGTTACGGCATCGAGAATTGTCGTTTTATGCCACGGCATAAGTTTAATACATTGGAATGTATTTTGTATTTCCTCCGGATAAGTATATATCGCTTGGTAAAAAATGTAATCTTGTGCCACGCCGTCCCTATCTGCGCTGGCCCCTATTCGACAACTAGAATGGGTTCATAAACGAATTATGAATAAGACTAATGTTTTGGTAGGTATAAAATTGAATCCTTTAGAATGCGCATGAATTTTATTCTAACTAACAAAACGAATCTAAAAAATTAAAAATAGCCTACGTAATTATAAAGCGATCAATGACTGCTATTGCTAAGTTGCAACAACCAGTATCGTTGGCTTTGCATGTTAAATGAGGCACCAGATGATTCTACACTTATTTCCAATAAACATAGCCACGCCCCAAACTAGTTTCTAACATACAATTTCCCAATAGTCCAATAAATAACCATCTAATTATGCATCGACTCCTTTTAGGCAAACTGAAGACAAAGACAATCCTCAGCAAAGTGTTACTAAACAAAGACATTTCGGCAAGTCTACAGTTTCTGACTAAGTAATTATGTTAATAATGTACGCGGCCCACACGAATAGGTACAACCTCATTAAGTCTAGGACATAAATATCTAGTTCTGACAAGTGGGTGATCTCGATAGCGCGTCGCAAGCCGGACGGAAACACAACCGATACCGTTGGCTTGCACATGCACTGATTTAAAATGTACGTGTGGGATACATTTCAAGTGTTGAGGTCGACAGGCTTCGGCTCGAATGACTGCAATCAATACACAGTTTAGTGTTACATTCGCACTATACGAGTACATGCTGCCCTAGTACTCTGTTACGGAGTTTTGTGTTACTTTGTTTGACAGACTCCGTGGCGTGGTTGGTTAAATGGCTGTGAAACAAGAGATCGCAGGTTCAAGCCCCACACCTACACTAATGTTTGTAAGACCCACAAATATTTTGTCTCGGGTTTGGGTGTTTGTGAGACCGAAAAGTCTCTCTAAGTTACTAATACCTACGACACAACATTTAATTGACCTTATGAGGTCAGGACTCAGGACTAGGTATGTGACTGTTGTGTTTTTGAGGCATATTTATTTATTATTAATTTATTGTTATCAATTCTGATAGGGGTTACTCTCTATAATATATCTGGGGGCACGGCAGTGCCCCCTCCAAGTCGAGCTAAAAAGCGGCACAGCCGTACTATCCTTTTCTCGAAGCAATTCAGACCATTTTCAACCCCCCATAACTTCGTTGTGGTTAAAGCAAGAAGCCTGAATTTTCAGTTACTAATTAAGCATTGTGTAAACACATGACAAAGATAACCTTGCAAATAAATAGACTAAATAGCTCGAAAACAATCACCATGAAAGATAGAACACCTACTGATACCTACAAAAATAAGAAAAAACCATAAGAGAGAGGGCTTTAAGAAAAATCATTATATATATTCTAGAAATAAAAAGTACCGAAAAGGAATAAAGTAGGACTCTACAAAAAGACGTGAGATCCCATCAAAAACATCCTGTAAAAAAATTCCAAGTCTCGCAGCTCAGTTTATCTACCGCAAAAAGTTGTGAGATCCATGTAATACCAAGTCGATTAATTTATTTAGTCCTTGATTAAGGGACATTCTTTATAAAGTTATTACGTATGTTATTATCATATCAATATTAAAAATTCTTTACGTTTTAAAGAAATAGATCGACTTGGCCAGTAGCATTATGCATAAATTGTACGATACATTATGTTTTCATGCGATGGCCAATTCGATCTATTTATTTACAACGTAAAGAATTTTTAATATTGATATGATAATAACATACGTAATAACTTTATACAGAACGTCCCTTAATCAAGGACTAAATAAATTAATCGACTTGGTATTACATGGATCTCACAACTTTTTGCGGTAGATAAACTGAGCTGCGAGACTTGGAATTTTTTTACAGGATGTTTTTGATGGGATTTTCTTTTCGACAATGACAAAAGAACCAATATTTTTTCTAATTTACTGTTAACTGTTGCTGTTTCCGTTGTTGCATAATTGGATGACAAAGTTATTCTTAATTTTAGAGATGATTCAATTATTGACACTTTCTTATGATTTTATAATGTGAAACGATGTCGTAAGTTTATGCGACTTTTCAAAATGTTCGAGTCACTCAACTGTTAGTGAAACGTTTTTACTTTTTGTGCAAATAAATATTTTAGGTATTACCTACGCGCACGCCTTTAGACAGCGATGGCAGTAGATAAATAAAAATATAATACGAATTATACAAATTAATATAATTGTACACTATATTTAATTTAAATCTAAAATTACTTAAACACGTAGGTAGCCAACTTAAATAAAAAAAGTCAGTTCAATATTTTGTTCTCATAAATTGAAATTATATCAACTACGCAGTACATATCTCAGTTTAAAATGTAAGATGCAATAAAGAAGAAACCTCGGAAGGTGCAAAAATAGATTTCTCGTAATACAATGTTCGATGTAATGAAATAACAAGTTAGCATTACTTTTAGTTTTATAACATCGCAGTGGAGAACTTGTCATAACGCTTATAAATTTTCAAGCGAGAAAGCTTTTTCACTGTACTTTTACCACTTTATGTAACTAATACTAATTTACTGGTGGTAGGTCTCTCATATGTGAGAGATCATCTGGGTAGGTACCACCGCAATGTCTGTTTCTCCCGTGAAACAGCAGTGTTAATGCACTGTTGTGTTTCGGATAGAAGGACATTGTAGCCAGAGTAACTACTGGACATATTGAGACTTAACATCTTATGTCTCAGGATGGCGAGCGCAGTGGAATTTTGCTACTGTTTATGAGTGGTCGTATCGCTTACCATCAGGCGAACGGCTTACTCGTCTCGCCATTCATTGAAATAAAAAATAAATAAAAAGTAAGATTTAGTTTCAAATTAAAGTAAAAAAAAAAAATACTTTTAATTTAAATGTTAAATAATTCATTTGCATAAACAAAATTGCGAATGTGAAAGTATACAAGTTTGACTTACAACTTGCTCCACTGGTATAGTCTAATTTATTTTATTTATTAAGATACAAGTTCTTAAATGGCAGTACCAGTTTTGATGTATGAGCACCTTATTTGCGTCGGCTTGCGAAATGACGTCTCAAAGAAAAGAAAAAGTGTTAACTAGCAAAAATAATGTTGGCATGTTAAAAAGAATGAAGAGTATAAAAGTGCATATAAAAATGTTTATCGGGAGCATCGTTCTTCACGACGCTCGGTGCGGCGCGTAAGTAATCTCGTTTGCAAATGACCCCGGGCTATCGAGCAGGTTGGCGATTTGCGGTCAATGGCTCGAGAAATTGTACCGATCATACTTACCTCCGAATGCTTTTCTTCTTGTTCCACGTCTAGTTATTGCGATTGAGTTTACTGCGGTATTATCAGCAATCGTACAAGGTACAAGTGTTTTGTTTTTACTATCAGTCCAGGATCTTTTTGCTTATTGTAAGTTGGTATCTGCCTTGGTAAAGCAGTTGTAAATAGAATATGATTGCAAAGTGGTATTATATATTTTTTTAAAATTGATTTTATCAACCCGGACTCAGGAATTGATGCTCGATATGGCGATAGGCTCGCCTCCTATCACATCATGAGACGGAAAATACATGGCGAAACGTGGGAGTCCTGGTTGCACCTCTGACTACCCCTTCTGGGAAAAAGGCGTGTATTTATGTACCTATGTACTATGTAACTTTGTATCTGTAATACAAATTAAAATCGATTATTTAATACACAAGCTTTTTAGTTAAAGACCTAAAATTTAAATTTAGTACCGATATCTGTCGAATATTATAGACGGTATGTGATTTAAAACTTACTTTATACCCAAGCGTTTTTACAAAGTAATTACTCCTGTTTCAAAATTAACACTGTTTAAAACTTTACGCTATCGAGTAAAGCGTCGACTAATTGAATTGTTCCGACATTGTCGACATCATTATTATTTTAATAAGCAACTTGTCACAAAATCTAAAAAATCGACCTCGAAGAGAACAAACCGTGACGCACGAAGGCCTTCGACAAACAAACAGCTGGGTTTGAAGTCAAGGTACGTCAATTCCCCGGTAATTACTCGGTGTTACGTTTGATTAGACATAGCTTCGATGTACAACGACCTGCTCAATACTAGAAGTTTTTTTGCAATTAATGGCGAGACGAGCATGCCGTGCGCTGGATGGTAAACGATACTAACGCTCATGATCAGTAGCAAAACCAAACAACTCAAATAATTGCTTGGTATTGCTCTGCGCTCGCCATCCTGAGAGATACGAGGTCTCAATATGTCTAGTATTTACGTTGACTACAATATTCTTCATTTCGAACCACAATATTGGATTTACACTGCTGCTTGGCGGGAGAAGTAGACATTGCGGTGGTATCTACTTAGGCGGCCTCGCACATTTCAGAGACCTACAACCAGTAAAATCCTAACGCCTGAAGTCTGACGCCTTTACTGCTGGATTTATATTCCATAATAATTGGTTTTGTCCGTCAAGCTGTCGAAGACTGCATTCTGTAGTAGCAATAAAGGTTTTGAGATTATTAGTTACTGGCTCGATTTCTTACATATTTGTGCGAAATAGCGACTTGAGCTGTAGACCTTTAATCAGGTTTATCCATAGTTAACAATATTGATATATTTAACATACTACTGTAGACTTAAATATATTCATGCCTAAGTAAGATGATTTTGATTGCACAGCTTTTACCATCAGTTACTAGCTCTTAGTTGCTTTTAACCATAGACTGGTGCAACATTTATATTGATGCTTTTACCAGTTTAGAAAATAGCTAATTGTGATAGCTTTCCATTCCAGATTCGATTCTACATTATTTACACACAAGGCGAAATGTGGGTATCTTGGTAGCACCTTTGCCTACCTCTTCTGGGAAAAAGGCGTGTAGTTATACAGGGTATCTCAAAACTGCTACCGAAAACGAAGCCGGGTGGTAGTTTTTGTGAGTTCAGACACATTGCAACAGAAAATGTTGAAAAAAAGCGACGATTTTTTTTGTTATTTTTTTTCTATGGTCGTATTTAGATGGTAAATTTATTTTTTTTCCTAAAATAATAGTGTATACCCTTTTATTTATAAGGACTCTAAGGTATAAAAGAGTTTAAATTATTATTTTAGCAAAAACTATGGATTTACCACCTAAAAATTACGGTATTCAAAAAATCATAAACAAAATTTTGTCGCGTTTTTTTGAAAAAATTGTAGTTGCATTGTGTTTGTACTCACTAAAACTACCACCTGGCTTCGTTTTCGGTAGCAGTCTTGATATACCCAGTACATGTATGTAAAAGTTATCACAGTTTATTTAATACCCACGGAGCTGATAACGTCTGTTCCAAGATTTAACATTAATTCAATAACAAGGTCATCGGAAGAAATAAATTGCGCATCTTTAATGAAGAAAATATTAAAATTCTGTGTCTTGACCGAATTTTTTTAAACATTCAGGTTATGATATGGATAAAACCGGTGTGGGTTCGAAGTTTGCTATCGGTTTTAAAGCGAACGGATTATATTTTTGTCGAACATATACGTTCTGAGAACTTAACTGTTCAACAGTTGTTCAAACCATAAACCCGACAATTACGCGCAGATTTCGGAGTTAAGCTAACATTTGGAAATTCGGTATTAATTGCTTCGTAATACTCGGTCTGAATGTATTAAAACTTGATTCTATTTGCTCGTGTGTGGTGTGAAGGATTACCGAGCCGTTTAATACTCTTAAACCAAGCATAAAACTGCATAGTATTTATAATGTCTGCTGCATTTAACGTGAATTATTTAGAAAAGCAATTTAAGCACTGGATCAAGTTATAATAATAAGGCAACTTCAACAATATAGAATATGTTAGAATGTTTATTTGGAAAATCCCATAGTGATACCAAGAATTTTTAAAGGTCATCATTTCGGCCACAATGCGATATGAAATCGATCTTCGACTAACTTCTACAGGAAATATTCTGGTATGATTGGACATTGTGAGCATGGGAGTGATTAAGTTTAGCTGTCAACCCCGTACAATTTAGAGTGTATTGGTGTCCGGATGCGTTCAACTAACTGCTATACGTGACTCTTGCCTCGGAGAGAAATGGCTACAATTTACTCGCGACCTTCCCTGTTATTTGCAGTATAGCCGTCCTGTGATAGCGGACACAAATGCTCATTATTATTTATGAGAATATAGTGTAGTATTAGTAGTAGTCATTAAGTCTTATTCAAAGACAGTTTTAAAACCTATTTTAGTTATCAAATATTTTGTTTTTTTTCGGTCAAATTGAATTCAAAAGTCGTTCGAAGGAAGTAATATAGTTTAAACAAGGTGTTAAAAGTACATATATTATTGATATTGTTTTGCACAAATAGTAGCAGATTGGCATTTTAATAGCATGTTCTAATTATACTGTAAGGGATGGTAAATAATAAATATAATATTTAACTATATTATTGAAAGCTTTTTAACGGAATAAACAATATGAACTACATGAAACAACAAGCGGGCTTATCGCTAGAAGAAATCAACCAGGTAAAGCATGAAAATGAAATTAGGACCAGTAATATTACCAGAGGAATAACAGTAAACCTAAAAATGTTTTCGGTGCACGGCTGTACCATTTGCAACTCAAATTGCAGTACAATGAAATTAATATTTCACATGCAAATTCGTTTCTATTATGGCTATATAGAATGCATGTTGCCTTCCCACATTAAAAAGCAATTTGGGTGGACGAGCGCTTTTTAAAACTGTTATATGAAATTGTTGTATAATATTTTGCATATCATACTATTAGCATCAATTCTTTACATATTTCTCTAATGATAATTTACCGTAGCTGGATACTATTAACATAATTCCGTTGTTTAAAGCCAGATTCTGGGTTCAATCCTCAGTTTCGATCTTTTAATAGTTTTAGTTGGTTAGTTATGTTAATGTCTGGCAAATGGACAAACAGGTCATCTGATGTTAAGTGATCTCTACCGCCCATGAAGAAAAATAACACTTGGAACATCGATGTGTTGCCAGCTCATAAATTATTTATTGCTATGTTCCTAGTGTTTATAAATTCAGAATATGCGTTGCATCTTATTTAGGTTCACCATATCACAAATGTTATCAGAAAGGTCAGGCGATGAATTGTAGCGTTCAACAACTAGACCTTGTCGTCTGACCTCAGATATTGTATCAATTTCCGCTGTTATGAATAGTATACATGTTATATTTGTTATGATTTCATATGATTGCCTCGGTGGCGCAACAGCTACGCTACGATTACAACGCTGTGGTCCCGGGTTTGAATCCCGGATCGGGCAAACCGATATTGAATTTTTCTATTCTCTATCAGCTCGGAGTCAGGAATTTACGAACTGGCGATAGGCTCGCCCCCTATCACATCGTGGGACTGAACACAAGGTGGAATACAAGGAGAAACGTGGGTGTCCTGGTAGCAGTTCTGTCTATCCCTTCTGGGGAAAAAGCGTAATTTAATGTATGTATGTATGCAATTTCATACATGCAGTTACGACTGCTTGTGAAATCGATCGAGCATATTTTACGATAATTCCCGTGGGAACGAGCGTGGAATGGAAATAAAAAGTTTCCTCAGGAATAGATTTACTATTCGGTCGTGTTCCCCCGTTTAGTTATTCTTTCGACGCGAATTTTTCACATATTTGATAGCTGGAAACGAATAATCGATTCACATTGTGTGAAGTTTTCAAGTGGAGGCTGTAAGTACAGCAAACGAAGCGAAGACGTTCACCAAAAAAGTAAAAAGGTTAGTAGAAAGAAATCATTGGTTGGAGAGCCAAGATTTCAATATACCTTTGAGGTAGGCCTATATTTAGCAGTAGTCTTTCTGTGACTGGAAATCATATTTATGAAGAACATATTGAGACTTACACTTTTGTCTTAGGATGGCGATTGCAGTGAAATGCCAGGCATTGCTTTGTAATTCATGGTGTTGCTTGGTTTGCAACTGTCCATGAGCGGTTGTTTCGCTTACTGTCAGGTGAATGGCATACTCGTTTCGCCATCCATTAATATAAAAAGGGACAAAATAGTTTTAGAACGTAATACTAAAATTATCAAAGATTAACTTCTTTATCCATTTCTAACAGACAAACAGGTGCTAAATCACCGTAATTGTAATTTAAGTAGGGCTATTTCTTAAACCAAGCCGCACTAAGCCAGCGTGGTGGACTATACGGCCTAGTCACTCTCAATCGTACTCTCGATTGTAGATGAGGCCCGTGTGACATGAGGTGAAAATGGGCTGATACAGTTCAGTACAATTTCTTAAAAGGTATTTACGGATATTAGTACAAAGCGGAGGAGTAGAAGCATTACCGTGTATTTAGTGTTAAGTCGCATGTATTTGCTTATCCAAATAGTGGCTATTTGTCAGCGTGGGTGTTGTGGGAACGCGTCCTGTATGTTTGCCATACGTTTTATAAATAGATAATACTATTTTAAGTTTACGCTCCATATTTTTGGATATGATGTGTGTTTGCGTCATTTAAATGTTTGATACGGTACATTCGCTAACCGTGAAACTGTGAATACGTGTTCGCAGTAGGAAGTAGCGATTGTGCATCTGTATTGATGGTAAAAAGAAGTGTAGATTTACTATTTTCTGATTTTTTTCTTTATAATAATTAACAAATACCAATCTACTAACTCACATAATAATCTAAATTTGTTGAACTATTTGAATATGTTCTCAATATTCAATAGTTGCAACTCGGCTTGTTAAATTTATGTTCTCTGAATAAAATTCATAAGAATCAAATAAAAGAACCACAAGTTACATCCCACCATTCCAATCTGACGATTTAATATATTTTATAAAAACAGAGTTTTTTTATACAATACTATATATTATACAATTTATTTATTCTATTATCTTTGAATTTCACAGTCCGTTTGTTGTTTCAGTGGTTGAATGTAATTGCACAGGAATCCAGAGTAATACGGGTAACAATATAATCTATATTGTGGTCGGAGGTCTGAGCAATGCCCGCTGTTTTCACCTAATTAAAGGATAAATATACAAAATCATGACAACGGTATTAGATTGTACAAACGGATTCCATTATTATTTTAATTATAATTTATTGTCGATTAATATAGGATATTTAATATGCATTAGTGTGGATCCAAAGATATTTCATATTGATGTAGAAATACCAGTTGGCTATTTTACTATGCGAAGCACGTGGAATCTAGGAAGAATTTCCGTGGTCCCCGACGCCTTACCTGCCTATACTACTAAACCAGGACTTAGCAGCTTACATTAAGTACCATGCAGAAATAGAGAAAATTATAAATTAGTTTTGGTAACTAATTATTTCTCTATTTTTTATGGTTAAATTTAATTAACAACGATATTTCCTTATTTTTTTTAAAACTTTTTTTTATGTCCATCGAAAATATTTAGATTTATAAAAAGAACGGGACTGTTTTTTATAGCCTATTATAAAAGTTCACAGAAAACGTTTGGATTCATAAAAAAGAACGGGAGATAAGAAATTGGAGCAATTCATAAACGGCATTCTCTTAATTTATTGCGTTCGATAACGCGTTGTAATACGATACGTCTGAAGAGCAGTTCAATAAATTACATTTTATTTTATAATTAAACAGAAAAACCATTTAAAACAATGTAGGACAAAACGAGAGACTGAAAGTTCTGTTCAAACAATTCAAAACGTACTTTAGATGTGAAATTGTGCCACTGTTTCGTTGATTAAAAAAGGGTGGTGGCTATACGGTTGGCCATAAAACTATAAAGCCATATTATTACAATACTACATAGAACCAAGGTCATGTTACACTGAACTGGTAAGTGTAGGGTAAGGAAAGGAGAAAACCAGAGGGGGGATCTTGGCTTAGTACATAAACGGAATTGTTTTAATGCTGAGGTGTCCAAATTACGTGGCTCAATTAAAATTGTAAATATTAAAAAGTTTCTAATAAATTTATTCGAAGTTGGAAGAGCATGTTGGGTTGTCGGTCCCGGCTGGTGACATTTGGCAATGGCTGCAGTGTCTCGTAAGATATAGTACGGTTTACAAAAACGTCGGCGTATCGAGTTTATAATATGCTGAAGATTAGTGTTCTTAAATCTTCATATACATATATATATTATAGTCAGAATAACGACATATTGAGATTTAACATCTTATGTTTCAGGATGGCGAGCGCAGTGGAATGCCAAGCATTGCATTGTAATCCAATGTTGTTTGGTTTTTGTTTGTCATCAGGCGAACGGCATAATCGCCATTCATTGAAATAATATACAGGGTGATATTGACATATTGTATTTAATTTAAACCACATGTTCCTAACCCCCATAGGTAATGTTGTACAAAGTTTGATCAAAAACTGCCTGAAAGTTTTGTAAAAAATCGCGATTTTATGTTCCAAGACTTTTGATCAACCCCTATAGATACCGATTCTTTTTACGATTCAGGTAAGTTCCCGAACCGAACTGAAGTTCAGCAATGCGGTAAATACTCGTATCTATATGGGTGTCCAAAAATCATGAAAACAAAAATAACGATTTTTGACAAAAAATCTCTTTATATTTTTTTTTCAAATTATGTCCAATGTTCCTAGGGGTATTGAGGAACATGTAGGTTAAATTAAGTACAGTGTGTCAATATCACCCTGTATATATACCTACCGTAATAAGAGGTTTTGTACCTAATATGAGACAGCAAATTCACATAGAATTATATAAATTCCTGTAACGATCAAGGAAGAGGTGGACAATGGAGTATGATTTACATCTAAAGTAATATTATTCCATTAATAAGGGAGTTATTGACGTAGAATACTATCATGATAAATGTTATCAGGACTGTTTAATTTTATTGTTAACGTAAGTATTTTATTATAGGACACGTGTGGTACACCGACGCCGATCTCTGAACATAAGAATATTAATAGATAACATATCATAGATTTGTTGTGCGCCTCACAAACAACAAAGAGAATTGTATCCTCTACAAAGTTAAAATTGCGTTGTTTTGTCCCAAAACTTGACGTTTCAATTATGTTTCCCACCTGTTCCGAGAAGAAAATCCGAGACATTTGTATACAGAAATACCTAAACAATCTTTTCAAAACACCATCTGTTGTGTGAAGTAAACATTGTGGAGTTATTTCGTCATAAAAGTTGTTCAGGCGAAATAACAAAACATTGCACTCTCGTCAAGTGTACGTACTGCGTATAAGATTCATGTTTGCGTGGTGTCATATCAATAATTCATTTGGGTAACGGATGACGGGCCATAAGTCTGGCAACCCCAGTATTGCAGTTGCGAGTGTGCGACCCACTTGGCCGTGTCGAGCTCATTTCTGTCCCCTAATATCCGACCTACTTTCTCGCCCATCACTTGACTATATGCAATGAGCGGAGATAAAACTTCGGACAGATTAGAGCGCTCATAATTCATCTTGGCTTATATTACGCGCACAACGTTCCTAAACCGGCGTAATACCTACATCGCGTGTGAGGAGATTTTCTAAACTTAATTAAAGTTTACCTTCCTCGGCTAATCTCAGATAATGTCAGTCTTTTCAACATTTATTTTCTGACCCTTAGGTTAATCATGATCTATTGTGGGTCTGTGAACATAATTACTTTGATAATGGTATATCTTTTCTTTAAATTAAATCTAATGAGATTAAATCATATATGTAAGTTTTTAAATAACATCTCCTTAGCGTTTCTAAGGCGATAATTTAATCTTTATCTTTAATAATTATCGTAATTATAATTATTTTTAAACTAGATTAGAAAAAAAATAATTAAAAAAGGTTCGCTAACATTCGCTATTATGTACGTGTTATTGTGTATAATATTTCTGTAGGAAATATAAACAAATTGGCAATTTTAAGAAGTTTCACTTGTAATTTGAAAGCAACAAGTAATTTTGTCATACCTCAAGTGTCGGTCTAAAGAATGCTGGCTTTCGTTAAGACTTGTTTATAGATATCTTTGCAGTTGACTTCCAACGATCTCATACTGTGTCAATCCATATACGGCCCACTGCAAGGCTCGAGGCTTCTGTACAATCGAGAGTACGATTAAGAGTACCACGCTGGCCTAGTGCGAGTTGGTGGACTTTAAATACCATGGAAATCCTTACAAATAGCTATAATACGCAGGTGTTCTCACGATATTATTCTTGACCGTGGTGATTGATATCAATACAAACACGACTCTAAAAAGGGAGAGTTAAGTTCGAGGATTTGAAACCGGGACTACAGTGAATAGTCACAGCCGCGTCTGGTATATTTAAGAAAACCTCACGAATCTAATTATGACCTGACCTGACCAAATCCGCAAATTATCGGAGTGCCGGAGACCTCTTCAAGATGGAGTATTCATATTCGTTAGTAGGTATAGATTATTTTTTCATTTTTTCAATTTCATAATTACTTTCGCTAGTTGTCGCATTTAAGCTGCAGCCTACGAATATAAGGTTAGATCAATCATTATTGCTCATTTAGCATCTGATTGCATTGTTGCAATAATGTGGATTGTAGTCACTTTATCATCCTAGTATAAAAAATAATACAAAGATTCCGAGTGTCAGGCATTTCATATGCATGTCCTGCAAAGAATTTCCTTGCGCTATTGGCCGATTGGAGTAAATTATCATCAATGTATTACAGAGAAAATAAAGCTTACGCATGAACCATAAACTTTGTTATTGCGTGTATTTATAGTTGTGGTTTTCGTGATGTCATACAAATTACAATAGTCGGTGGTAATATTCCTATGATGTCATCACGTGGGATATAAATAAATTATTTACGATGCAATATCGGTTCATATTCTCGCCCTACCTCAATACCTCTCGCCATTCATTGCAATAAAAAAAAGCGAAATTTCAAGAGGTATTGGTGAAAAAAAAAGTACAATATTTTCCCCTAACATAAGTAAACATAGGTATTCAAAATGTAAGGAAACACGACAAAAATAATAGTAATCCTATAAAAATATAAAATGTACTGTATGAAAAACGTGCCGGAATAGGCTTGAGCTCAGCCAACGTTTTTGTTAGAATCAGCGCTGTTTTTCATTACAAGCCTTGTGAAGCGACGTACTTTTAATTAGTGTAACTACGCCCTAGATTTACTTATTTACAACATTACATAAATACAAAACGTCATACTTATGACGCCAGAAGTTAGTAATGTGCCGTGGTACATTGTCCCAACTGCACAAGTTCCATTGAATATAACTTTCTGTCTGCCCGCAAGAATTTCTCTTTGCTAAAGTAACACCTCAGTCCCCTCAAAGTTAGGGGAGACTGTCTCAAGTACATAATATATAGACTACTGCAGTGTATTATGCTTATAGTTGGAGGCTAGACTGTGAATTTAAATGCCGATTAAATTCCACCCGAGTCAAGCCGAAGGCTACTTTTTTAAATAAGATTCATAGTGGAAACCGTATTTTTTATAAAGATGCAGTTACATTTGAGTCATAAATAATGGTATTCAAACAATAAACGGTATTATGCAGTTCCGTTCATGATTTACTTAAATGTCACATTTTACCACTAAGCATTCTTTATTCAGCTGCATTATTCATGTTGCATTGAACACGGACGATTGTCGCGTTCATCTCATACATATTTCGGCGATAAAATTAAATTTGACAAGGCTGTATTGATCGATATTTATAAATGATATCATGTGTGAAAGTTTGTAAGCTGTAAAAGTATTGTGTTGCTTTAAGGAACAGAAATACTGTTATTTTTTAAAATAAAATATAGCCTATGGGCCTGTCTAGACTAGTGTATGATGGATTAAGTCCCTCATGAAAGGGGAAAGTTCTGAGTAGTGAGAAGTTCATTTACTGCTAACAATATTTAGATCCCTATAAATTTTTCCACTGAAATATATCAGAACAATGTAATTGGTGAACGAAATCTTACCAGAATCGACATACAAACGTAACTATCGTTCATTAAGGATACTTGAAACAGACCATAAAAGTGAAATCAATTCATTATTTTTACGTGGATTGAACACCTCTGCAAAATGCAATGTCGCGTAGCCATTCACAATAATAAAACGTGGTGGCAAGCTTTGAAAAAGATGTCGCGTTATCGATCATGCAGTTGTGCCGTACTATAAGATTTAAATTTCAGGTGTAAATTACATATTTTTTTTATTAATTAAACATTGTAAGAAACTTACTTTTGATTGTTATTATATGCTGTATTATGTATCTGTTTATTTATGTTTTTGCTACTCATATGTGTATTTGACAAGTATGTTCAGGAGTTTAACATGCGGTTTTAGCATAAAGCCTTTGATGAGGGTCTGTTAAGGGCAAAGGGCAAGAAAAGGTTACTAAGGTGGTTTTAAACTTTGCAAATAATTTGCAGCAGAGCGTTTCTGTATAAGTTTTTATCGACCATGTTTGTTATGAAAGAATTAAAAATTCAATATCTAGATTATTACACCGCACTTTGAAATGAAATTTACATTTGAATGATTATTACAAAAATAAAATTTATAATAAATATCACGTCAAAATACATCAAAGTACACATTGATAAAGGAGAAATAACCTAATCACAACTAATAAAAATGAATTAACAAGAAAAATGGAGGCATCTAGTACTATTATATATTTCAATACGTTAATTTTACAGAAAATGCTTACGCCGAGCGTTAAGTGCTTACTGGGTATTATTGTATTTTTTGCTGACCAACACAAAGAGATTTCATAAAGTTAAGATGATAATAATTCACAGTACACTTGAAAGAACAATTATGCAATATTAAAGCAAGTAATAAATGTTTACAACAGACGCATGTCTTTTGAGCTCTTTTATTTTAGAGCGGCGGCAGTGGATGTTTTCATTAAATATTTTTAATAAATACGAGATTGATTTTATAACCATCACTCTTTAATGGAGGCTTCACACCAGTGATTGAAAAATTCAAAATTCACATCCATACGACTGATAAAAGTGGTATTTTTAGAATATTTTCTAACCTATAAATGGCGGCATGAGACAAAATATGATGAGACGTTAAGGTAAGCTTAAGGTGAATACATCATATTATTACAGCCCATACAATGTGGATTAACACCTTGCGGGCTCTGCAATAAATGCTCATTATACAAATGCTTAGACAGGAAATATTTTTTGTTCGAGAGCACACTTAACAAAATTCATCGGCGGAAGTTTAATATACTTGTTTCCTCCTGCAAATCTGCCACATGTGTAATACAACAGATGGCGAAATAGTAAACACAGGTGAAGTTGGGTTCGTAAAACGTTATAGTGCTGTAAAAAAACTACATTCCCTCGGTTCGCATTAGCGCACGCTTGTTGACGACGTCTGCCCGATTACAGCTCGGATTTTAAAAATTTGACGCATTTTTATTTGACAAGTAAATTGATTTTACATTCATGTATAAATTAAGAGTAAATTGATTAATAAATTCCCTATAATTTCATATTTTTAATTGACAAGCAGTGGAGTGAATTATATAAAATTAAATTAATGTAATTTCCAAATAAATTGACAAATTAACGAACTCTTAACGCCGGGGATTTAATTAAATGGTACAAAATTCACGTACTCATATTTGCAGGAGCACAGTCACACCTTGCATCGATGGGGGTAAATATTCCCACACCCCACACACGTGCTCTAATCCGTGCTTTTAGAGAACGTCCACTTTGTTTAGACCTCCCCCACGGTTCAAGCGGATGTGGGGTGGTTTTGGAATATTTGCCGCCATTTGAAGTGGTGGAGATCTTCGATGGTGGTCACCAGTCATGTGAATTTACCGCCTACACGTTCACACGAGTCCCGTCGTAACAGGACTATGTATGACTACAATCTAGTACCAAATTAGGTTAACTACTTTTTTACTTTGTCTTTGTTCTGGGATGAGGCGCAGTCGACGTCATTTTAATTAAATCGGAGTTTTAAAGCGCATTGTTCAAATAGGGCTTTTAAGTCTCGCCGTCTCCCTTGACGTGGAATATTCTTAAAGCATTGTAAAAATTCGTTTGTTCGGAATTCGGTTTTGTGAATGTAAAATTAGGTCACTGAACAGAAGAGACAAATGGATTCTTTTATAATGTTTCCTCGACGACGACAGCCTCCGTAGCGCAGTTGGTTAGACGCCGCCTGTAAAACGAGAGGCCGTGGGTTCGATCCCCGTACCGAGAGAAATATTTGTGCGGCCCACAAATATTTCTTCCGGGTCTGGGTGTTTGTGAGACCGAAAAGTCTCTCGTAGTTCCTGATACCCACGACACAAGACTCGATCTTAGTGTGGGGTCAGGACTATGTTTGTGACTGTTGGGTGTATTTATTTATTTATTTATTATTTATTTATTTCTTCTTTAGTATTAAGGACGTATATTACCACTAAATTTACTTAATTAAAGATTTTGTAAATATCAAATGCATTATACTAATAAGCGCATGTTTTAACCTTTGAAATGTTTCGACATACACTTTTAACATTTTCTAAAGTTCGTAATCCGTATATAGAGATGTCATTAGAGATTTCATCACTATTCATATAGACGCTTCGCAGTTGGTATGGAACGTACATACAAGTATGTGAAAATAATATATATGAAATGCTATTTTTAAAGAATAAATTCTATTTTTGTGTACTGTATCAAAAATATACGAATTCATCCTGTTTAATTAATTACAGAAGAAATTAATTTTACATGTAACTGTAAGATTTTACGAAATGGATGTTAATTAACAGCAGTCATTTATTTGCGTAAAAGTAATAAAGTAGGACATTTTCGTAAACAATAACCTCTAAGTATAATGATTACGTTGTTTTGACAAGGTAACATATGGGGTAGTAAATAACATAAATTACAAAAAATTAATTAATTACAGAAGAAATTAATTTACATGTATTAACGGCCATTTGTATAGAGACTAACAAGTTTGCAATTTCAAATTTGGCAGTAGAGTTTCGATGTCGGTGCCGAAAAAAAACTGAGGCCCATAAGTATAAAGTATAAATACGTATAAAGTTTTAAGAATTTGTATTTATGATTATATGATGTATAGAATGCCTCTTCGTTTGAAAAGGCATCTACTGAAAAGGCTACGATAAGCCAAAGCATTTGAAAACGCACCGACTGTACATAAATAGGACTGGTTGGACCAGCACTCAAAAAGGTTGGATTTCACAAGCGGAATGTCAGTGTGTTTCAAATAAACAATTAAAACAATCCCCCTCTGTGATGTGCATTTGCTCATGAACTCGGCACGCTTCCCTGATACAGAATTTAGGTCAATTTTCACGTTCTACGGGACGCCTTCTGTTTACTGTCATAAAACAGTAATTACTCATGAATTAGCATATTTATAAAGGGCTGGAATATACAGCGTGATATAGTTGCACAGTGCCTTTCTTTGTTTGTGGGAAGATTTTTAGTACTGGATGTTTTGGTAAATTTTTGGTATTTTTATTTTGTTAGTTAAGAAAGGTATGGTTATGTGGTTATGATATATTACTACTCATTATATCCATATTACATCATACATACAACTTTTACATTTAGACCTGATTATGGAGTGCAAAAACGTGGTACCGTCATGAAACCAGTTGTATTGTATTTTTATATAGTCCCAGTAATATACATATTTTTAACGTAGATATATATACTCGTATACATATTTTCTTAACCTATATTGTATCAATATACATACATACATACATATCAATGTATCGTTTTCTAATTATAATTAAAAAAAACAAACAAAATGATAAAAGAGACACATGTTAAAAATTACAAAGAAAACATTGATACGTACTTGTTCTGGATTGCAGGATTAATTGCGATCTGAAATGATAAAAACGTCAAGATAAATAAAAGTGGACTTAATTCTTTTCGAGATAAAGCACATTATGCATATTCTTATTCAACATGTGGGCCACATGTCATTTAAGACGCAAGTGATTACGTTAGTTAACGCTTCAGTAGAAAATTATATTTATGGCTCAGCGAATCAGGTGTAAAGATAAAAGCGATATTATATAGTTCTTGTACATGTAAAATAATCAAGAAAACTGAAATAAATATATTAAAATGTTAATGTAGCCTTGTTGCACGTCACCCAATTTCTCAATCTCAAATTACTGTTTATCCAAAGGTAGCCAAGAAGAAAGCGGTCAATGCGATATGGTCACCCATTGTACTATTTTAATTTTATTTGTTATATTTAATCACTATGTATCTTGAGATGTATAAGTATAAATAAAATAACTCCAATGCTTTAAATTGTGGATTCCCAGAGACCCATTAGAGCTATCCTCCTATGCTCCTCATCGAAGTAGATCTTTAAATATGCAATAAAACAAAGTCTTTATGCTTTTCTTATACTTGCCTACATCCCACACGTGAGGTCGGCATATTTATGTGAATTGGAGAAACATTTGGCTTAAGATTTTACGACTATTCGTCTGTCTTGCGTCGACATATTCGCGAAATTATCAACTCATCTAGAAAAACAAAATATTCAGCAAAAATACAAAGTCATCTAGATACAGAATGCAGAACTTTATGGCTTTGTTGTATTTATATTTCCTACCATTTGAAGCGAGTGAATATTTAATAAGTATTAAAAATAACAACTCTCGAGAACTAATTAAAATAAAATAACTCGGAGCAACTGCAATATCTCAAGCCTGGAAAATGCAGACACATTAATGCACTCTTTCTTCTCACTAAAACCGAGCTCGAAATAACCAGTTACAGAAACCTTTTTATATTTGTTAACTTATATAAAAGAACAACATAGGCCATTTGTACTTATGCTCTACCAACATTATATGTTCTCTACCATCTATTCATGTGTACCACTGGTGTTTTTTTTGTTATTTCACATGTTCGGCAAACGAGTCAGGTAAGTGGTCACCGTCGTCCATGAACATTTTTGTATTGCATAGCGCTTGGATCATGGATCCGGTGCATCAAATTGGGAGGGAAGCGGAAGGAAGAAGTCTGGAAAGTGGTCTCTTCCCACTATCTGGAATCCAGCAGTATCGCTCACCGAACGAAACGCGACAACAAAGCTCTGGCTTTATGTGGATCTCCTGTGACAAAATGGCACCGCCCCGGACGAGCCTGCCCAATCATTCCAAGTCTGACCGATAACAGTGTGACTCTATCACTTTTATAGTGTACACTAAAGTTTTTTTATAAATAAATATGCTTATCCCTTCAACCCGAGGAGGGAAGGAATGGGAAACCATTGCTTATGGATATAGATAGAATATTAGTGACAACTTATGGTCTATCTATGTATGTCTCTTTAGTCTATCTTACTTATAAAGAAATCTATCGCACAAAAAAATACACTAATGGGAGAGGATGGTCTGGGAACCGAATTTAAAGCCTCACGGTTCTCTACTAGACAACCCTCTACTAGACAATACCTCTACTAGACAAATGACGCGATAAACATAAAACAACATAAGTTCAACATTCTTATTTCTAATTAAGTTTTAAAGTCATAAATCCACCTCACGAGGCGCAAGTAATCTCTTAATCTGGTTGTTTTGGTTTAGTAATACATGATACAAGAGTATTACTAAGAAAAATATACATTCTTTAACCAACTGTCAGTTCGTACGATCATAAAATATTCCCGACTCAAGATTGGTTTGTATACGGAGTATACGTGTAATTTTATGATTGCATTCGTGTTTACGGTCCTGGATTAAATTGCTTTTTAAATGTTTCGACGCGAACGTATCATAAGAAATTATTTCCGAACGCTACTGATTGATATAAATATTGAATTAAAAAGTCAAAATTAATTTCGAGTGTGACATACTTTTGCTGACCTATTTTAAATTTTATGATTTTTAAAAAGAGAACACGTGGCGGGATTTGAGCAAAGGTAATCGGATATTGGGGCTTTAAGAAAATATTCCGGCTTATTCGATAGGACATCGTTTTCGTGTTCATTTAATTGTTATTATTACCGTGAGTATAATCGCGGGCTTATATAACTCAAATATTATTTTACAATTGAGCTACACATAAAAAGTCTCAATTAGTAGAGTAGTACAATTAACATTGAGTTAGCTACTAGACCGGATGACACGATTTACTGGTGGTAGGTCTCTCATATGTGAGAGGCCATCTGGGTAGGTACCACCGCAATGTCTATTTCTCCCGTTAAACAACACTGCGTAAATGCACTGTTGTGTTTCGGATTGAAGGTCATTGTAGCCAGAGTAACTACTGGACATATTGTGACTTAACATCTTATGTCTCAAGATGGCGAGCGCAGTGGAATGTTGCTACTGTTTATGAGCGGTCGTATCGCTTACCATCAGGCGAACGGCATGCTAGTCTCGTCATTCATTGCAATAAAAAAAAGAAAAAAAAAAAAAAAACACGAGGCACTTGATGGTGATTAATTAATTACGACGATTACATTAAACGCTTTTTACTTATTTGCGTAAATAGTGTAGTGTTATTAAATATAATTATTTTTTTTTGCATTGTGTTCGCTCATATACATACTTACTTCCTCAACTATTAAAATCGTTCGATTCGAATCGTGCAACTGAGTAGGGTTAGGCCTTAAAATTATTAACCAATTTAATATCAAGCATTAATGCATTGATAGGACGGCCAAGAACCAAGAACAAAGGATGACAGATTTTATTTATTTATTTATTTATATTTATATAAGCTTTATTTTGTTACCTACCTACCTTTTGTTTTATTTATTGTACACCATAAATAAAACAAAAGGAAACAATTCAAACTAGAAAACAAAGTACAATCGGCGGTCTTATCGCACAAGGCAATTTCTGACAGACAACCATTTGATGGATATAAGAGAAAAGGACGAAAATTGGGGCAGCATCAGGTGTACGAATAATACCTGTAGATATTATAGTAGTGTCTATATTCAACATATATACATAAACATACATACATAAGTAAATATCCCATGTAAATATACTTACACAATATACACATATACACACCAACATACATACATACAATATATATATACATATCTACACAACATAAAGTTTATATAATTAAGTATAAATACACAAAGGAAAAAGATACAATTACTAATGTCCTCATTCAGCCAGAGAGTAATGTTCTTTAACCATCCTTTTAAACATGGGTAGAGATTTGGCCCTTCTTACTGTTACCGGTAAAGCATTCCACAACCGTGCAGCTTGTACTGTGAAAGATTTATCTACAAAGGAAGTGGAATTTTGATCAATAAGTCATCAGACTGGCTTACTAACCTTTTGATCTTTAGACAATAATTACATCTCTTTGGTCACAATCTTATACTGGGGACTATTAAAAATACATTTTGTTATTTCATTAACAACTTTAAAAATCTAGTAATATTTTAGGTGGTTATTGAATTCTCAAAATATTTTGGGAAAATAAGTTTATATGGCACGCGGAAAATTATTAATCCAAAATGAACAAGAAAATACTCAGAAACATTCCAAGTACTTATTTGCATTCATGGTAATTGTTCAGGGGTTTTAATTCAGAGCGCTGACTGCTTTATAAAGTTTATACAAAAATCAATAAAAATAAACAGACGTTCGATTCTATTTGAATAGAGAATGAAGTTAATTAAAGAACAAAATTTCTGCCTGTACAATCAGTTTAATAAAATTAAGGTCTTATTACATTAGTATGAACACAGGAAAAGCACTAACGAAGCAATCTGTGAACTGAATGAATCCGGCAAAAAAGGGATGCACTCAATTGCGTAATATTATTAAAATATCCAGTACTTTCATGTTATGTCGGATTATCTTTTGTTGAGAACTCAATCTTCATGAGCGGGATGGTACGTCAGTTCTAAATGTAGAAGCAAATCACAAATATATCTCGCGACTCATGTACATGTGTATTGTACATGCGCTTATAATCTATTAAAACTGAGGACTTTGTTCATCTGGCTGCCCGAACTAAATTAGATAAACGCTGCTCAGCCTCTGCATATCGTTGCGTTTAAGCTGTTCCAACTTCTATTAGGAACTAGCTGTGCCCGCGACTTCGTCCGCGTGGAATTTAACAATAAAGTAAATTAGTTTATTTAAGTAGTTTTTTTTTGAGTTTTGCATTTTTATTTTAATTATCAACCTTTGTAACGAAACCATACCGCGATCTAATTCTACGGTGGCGCCATCTCTTAGCGAGCGGCGGTAAACTCCCGTTATACATTTATTTTCAGTTTTTTGTATTAGCTTTATTGAAAATTTCCTTTATACAGGGTATATCAAGACTGCTACCGAAAACGAAGCCGGGTGGTAGTTTAAGCGACTTCAGACACAATGCAACAGAAAAAGTTGCCAAAAAAGCGACATTTTTTTTTTGATATTTTTTTCCTATGGCCATATTTGGGTGGTAAATACATTTTTTTCCAAAATAATAGTGTATACCCTCTTATTTATAAGTACTTTAAGGTATAAAAGAGTTTAAATTATTATTTTAGCAAAAACTATGGATTTACCACACAAAATTGTCGATTTTTAAAAAATCATAAAAAATAATTGTCGCATTTCTTTGCGAAATTTTTAGTTGCATTATGTTTGTAGTCACTAAAACTACCACCCGGCTTCGTTTTCGGTAGCAGTCTTGAGATACCCGGTATACAATATTTTGTAAATGTGATATTGATTCGTTGGTGTGAGAAGTGGTGGGAGGCGCCGGACGTGACGGCCCAGTGGTGGCATGTGCGTGAGCTGCGCGCGGGTATTGTAACATTACTTTATTTTTCTAAAATAAAAGAGTTTTTCTAAAGTTAATGTAGCCTAAGTTACTCCTTGTTATATCAGCTACCTGACAAAAAAAGTCCCGTCAAAATCGGTCCAGCCATTTCAGAGATTAGCCGGAACAAACAGACAGACAGACAGACAAAAAAAATTATAAGGTCATTTTCCGCACAGGTATCGTGTATATAACGATATGTAGTAGGACATTTTTTTTATTTTCACTTTTAAAACAGACACTTCAATTTTATTTATATGTATAGATGAAATATTTCTTTATATACAATATTTTGTAAATGTGATATTGATTCTTTGGTGCGAGAAGTGGTGGGAGGCGCCCGACGTGACGGCCCAGTGGTGGCAAGCGCGTGAGCTGCGCGCGGGCATTGTAACATTACTTTATTTTTCTAAAATAAAAGATTTTTTCTAAAATTAATGTAGCCTAAGTTACTCCTTGTTATATCAGCTATCTGGCAAAAAAAGTCCCGATAAAATCGGTCAAGCCATTTCAGAGATTAGCCGGAACAAACAGACAGACAAAATTTTTGATAAGATCATTTTCGGCACAGGTTTCGTGTATATAACGATATGTAGTAGGACATTATTTTTATTTTCACTTTTAAAACAGACACTTCAATTTTATTTATATGTATACCTAGATGTGTAGATAATCCGTCACTCTTTGCTTTAAGAGTTGAAATTAATTTGCTCCAAATGAATGTGTGATATTATAATAGTCGTAATATAATATAAAGTAATAATAAGATGCACAGAATGATTTAACTAATGATTATTATCGCTGTTTAATTACGAAGAAATATTGATTTGTTATAGAAGTCAATTAATCTTATTTTAAACACATTGCAATTAGTTAAATATTGACGATAATGCAATCGCTATAAATATTTGTGAATCATTTCTGGGATGCAAATAAATACATTATGACTGATTTTAGTTATTTATTTAATGTATTTATTAGGCTTCTTAACATAATCAATATGAAGGTTTTGGATAGTGCAGAAAGAAACCATGGCAGGCGCATAAAAAAGTACAGGTAAAGTCGGGAATATAAAATTAAATACTAACAATTTAAATACATATTTCCTCCTTTTTGTCGCAAATAATATTTCATTCTGCAAACTGACCATTGATATTAATGCAATCGAATGAATCCACCGTTTTCTATTTACTATTGTATTGTAATATAACTGCATTTACAATGATAATATTTATTCTGAGAACCATTTTATCTCGATTCACCGCTTACTTCATTACTGAGTAAATATTATTTGTCAATAGAGATAGCCCATATTGATGTAATGTTTGTAAACATCGTCGATAATATAATCATAATTACTAAAGAGTTTTTATTTTATTACTTATTTTACCGTTATATTTGTTGGTATCTTTTTGTCAAGTTATTCAACAAAGAAGTCATTAAAATTGTTATATAAACAATACAATCCTAATTATTTTATTGCCTTGACTTGTTTACTTCTAGATTATATTATATTATTTACATTTAAATCTGTGGTTAACGATTCATAATTAAGTCATGAATAAAATATAAAATGTAACGCGAGGTTACTAAAACACTAAAAATATTTATTTGAATTTAAATATGATTTTGGGTTATTTTTATGAACAGATACTTTTTAGGTAGGTTTTAGGTCTCTCATGTGTGAGAGGCAGTTCGAGTAGGTACCAACGCGATGTCTATCTTTCCCATCAAACAGCAGTGTGATGCACTGTTGTGTTTCGATCCACAGTAAGTGGACATATTGACACTTAACATCTTACGTCTCAGGATACCGAGCGCAGTGGAATGCCAAGCATTGCTTTGTAATTCAAAGTGTTGTTTGGTTTTGTTACTGTTCATGAGCGGTCAAATTGCTTACCATCAACACAAGCACATATGCGGGCATAATTGCCGTTGCTTAATTATTGTAAGGGCTTACTTTATTTTTTATTGACTTAAAACTTTATAAAATTGTACAGACGCACTTATTTATACCATGAATTAGTTGATTCAATATATTCAAATGGAATGGAACGAAACGTAAGTAGCATAAAACTATTTATAATCTACATATATTATTTAAAGAACATAAAGTGTAGTTTATAAAGTGTTGAATTTGATGTGCATAACAAAATTTCGTAACATTCGCACGGAAAGCAGTTGCATTCAACCAGATAAATCCAAAGCATTGCCATTGGTCTGTTGAAATGCTTCAGACACATGCTGAAACACCGACAGTCGTATCCGTAACAAGCGGAGCGTATTCAAATCAGCTACAAGGGACGTCGCGATAAATTCAGTAAAACCCATAACCCTTTGAAGGATTGAATCTGACGCGTATCCTGCCGTCTAACGAGATCAATCAGCGAGACTGACGACGGAGCCAGACGCTATAACCAACGAGTTAAATTGTATTTTGTTGTAGACGGAAATGACGAGTGTTGCTGGGATTTTTGGAGATTGGGATTATTAATAGTAAAGAGTGTGAAACAGGGAATATATAATCTAAAAGTAAAAACTATGCAATTATAAATAGTAGATAAATAACTTAGAGTATTTATATATAGAGGGAGCGCTGTCATACATTCGCGATTTGAAAAACGTAGATATTTTCTTGTTCGTAATGTTGGTAGCACACCTATATTAGTAAAAATTGAATTACTTATTTAGCAATAAATTGCTATAAATTCCTTTATTATTCGTAATTATATTACGAATAATTTAGCTATTATCCTTTTAAAACGAGTTTGAGTGGAATTAAATATACCTAAACTATTTTTTTTTTCAAATAATTTATGTATGTTGCACAACCTGTTCCAATATTAGCCAATAGGAGGGCAGAAAAAGGTGGCCCGGCACCACCATTTTTATCTACGTTTTTGAAGTACCAGCGCTCCCTCTATATATATATACTCTAAGATAAATAATATGGAATGTAAAGATATGAATAGGAAATATTAAAGAACAATTTGTATAATATTGAACTGGGTTGAGCACTGGATCCTACAGAGAGTTCAATAGACAGTGTTGCTTAATAAATGATTAATATTAAAATAATATTATACTCAATTTGGTAATGGCGTGTAGCAAAATATGAAATAACAAAACGTTGTATCGTAGTAAATAATGCACTGTGTTCACAAATTGGCCAGAAATTTTCGAAGCCACAGGCTGCATGCAAATTATTTGAATACAGAAAGCTTTACGCTTTAGCAAGCTGGATTTTATAAGTCGAAATGAGTTTAATTTAATAAATATGCTCTGTTTCGATTTTTGCCTTGCTTTGGCTTGGGATTATTTAATTTGTAAATATTCAAAAAACATCTTTGATTAAAATCAAAAGACGCGACAATTGTACCAGCTTCTCGAATGTAATAATTTTTTCTCACTGTTTTATTGTCTATAGAAAATAGAAATTTTATTTATAATATGTTGCTTATATTAGTTAAATAAAAGGTGATAAATCCTTGGAACTTACAATGTTTTGACGATCTACAATGTACCTTTGTGATGACATTGTTTCATCCCAGACACATCACGCTCGACGAATCTATTTTTATACAAGCCATGTGTTGCCTTGTCGGAACAACGTAGTCTGTCATTGTTAACACCCTTCGATATTAATGTTTATGATAAGTCCCGAATTGTTATTGCTTTTAAAACATATAAATTATTTCGACACCTTGGCGCTCAAAAAATATACAACATAAAAGATTTTTGTAATTTGACCCTTATACATACCGGGTATCTCAAGACTGCTACCGAAAACGAAGCTGGGTGGTAGTTTTAGTGACTACAAACACAATGCAACTAAAAATTTCGCATAGAAACGCGACAATTATTTTTTATGATTTTTTAAACATCGTCATTTTTGGGTGGTAAATCCATAGTTTTTGCCAAAGTAATAATTTAAACACTTTTATACCTTAGATTAGTTATAAATAAAAGGGTATACACTATTATTTTAGGAAAAAATGTATTTACCACCCAAATATGGCCATAGGAAAAAAATAACAAAAAAAAATTGTCGCTTTTTTTTGCAACTTTTTCTGTTGCGTTGTGTCTGAAGTAGCTTAAACTACCACCCGGCTTCGTTTTCGGTAGTAGTCTTGATATACCCTGTATATATTATGAAATAAAATTTTACAAAGTCCAAAACGTGGTACGCTTCTTAAGCTTGAAGTATTGACAAAACTTGTATACTCAAATAATCAATGCCCTTCTATCATATGTGTCCCCTTCTTACACGCTGTGATTTTGGTAATTTCAAACACATGTGAATGTTGTATGAAAAAGTTTCTCATATGAATTTTCACACGCTATTTGTGATGTCTCGTTCTCTTAATATATTCCGTTGAAGAGGACGGAGGTAGGAGTGAAAAGGACAGACAGGAAGCCTCTCGCGTAACACCATTCGAGACAATGGGATATGTACGCGGATACGAGTAATGGCGCAATATGAAATCAATACTACCTTTTATGAGGTTAGGGAGTTGTAGGGTTTAGAAATGTACACAGGTATTGCACAGGAATGCTTTGTGGAACCTCGGAGCACTTTATAACCTTGAAAGGGTTATAGAAATACTAATATGTGGGTATCAAACCATTAAAATGCATTTTTTTGCAATCACGTTTGTTCCTTCCAACGATAGATATTAATACTATTTTCCCCCTCATAGCACATACATAGATGTAATCATGGTAGTAACCTTTTGTGGTGTACTTTACTAGAAATTATAAAAGGGATATTTTAAAATAACACTCATATATAACAAGAAAATAATAAGATAACCGATGTTATTCGACTAAAATATTGCATCGCTTTTCCAGAATGTCTATTAGACGAGAACGACATTAAGTTAGTAATATTCTTCACATAATATCTTAGCCTTATGATCCAGGGTACTTGAAGGAATACCCAGGAAGCAAATGCACAAGGGAACAGGTTATGCAGATAGTAGTGCATCCCCGCTTTTAATTAGCCGTTACCCTCTAAATTATGACATTGTTTGTAATTTAAAAAAAGTTGAAACAAAGGATTTTTACGGCAAGACCCGTAGTGTACGGTATTGTACTGTAAATGACCTACCAATTATATCCTTCAATGGTGGTTTAACAATGAAAACGGGAGGCAGCCAGTGGAACATTGACACGGCTACCGACAAAGGAATTGTGTTCTGTGAAGGAAACACTGGTATTGTTTACGTATCCTCATTATTGATTAATACATGTTTGATCTACTTTCAGTATTGTGTATTTTTTTACAGATGCATTACGTTTTAAGCCCTTATTCTGTTATTGACTAAAGGGCATATAAATGAAAGTAGTGTTTGAATATTTGTGCTATAAACTTTACTTTCGCACGTTCGTTGTTGTATTTAAATAAGCAAACCAAATCATCTACGCGTATCAATCAGTATTCATATTTTTAACCGACTTCAAAAAAAGGAGGAGGTTCTCAATTCGACTGTATGTTGCTTTTTTTTTTTTTTTATGTTTGTTACCTCGTTTCTCTGTACTGTATGAACCGATTTCGATCATTCTTTCTTTGTTTGAAAGCTGGTGCTTGTCGTTTGGTCCCATAAAAATATGGTGAAGATCTGATCAATATCTTCGGACCTGGAGAGGGGAACTCCTTAATATTAAGGAGAATTGCAATGGTTCTTTTTGCATTACGTTCATTAGAAAAGTTAAGTTACAGTGAGAGAGGGAAAAAGGGGTGGGGGTGAGGGGGGGGGGGGGGGTGATAAAATTAAAATACACGTAAATTCAAATATCTTCGGCAGCTTTTAACCGATTTTAGTGATTTCTTTTTCATTGGAAAAAACGTATTGACAGGTTGATCCGAGGAATACAACATGAAGATCTGATGATTATGTTCGGGCCTGGAGAATAGAACTCTTCAAAATGTAGTAGGATTCCAATGGTTCTTTTTGCATTAGGTTTATTATAAAAGTTAAGCTACAGCGAGGGAGGGAAAAAGAGATAGGCGCGAAGGGATTGGGTGATAAAATTAAAATCCACGTAAATACTAATATCTTGAGCAGCTTATAACCGATTTAAGTGATTTCTTTTTCATTGGAAAGAACGTATTAACAGGTTGATCTCAGGAACACAACATTAAGATCTGATTATCATGTTCGGACCTGGAGAGTAGAACCCCTCAAAATTTAATAGGATTTCAACGGTTCTTTTTGCATTGGGTTCAGTATAAAAGCTAGGCTACAGTGGTTGAGGGAAAAAGAGATAGGCGCGAAGGGATGTGGGGGGGGGGGGGGGGGAGAAAAATAATAAACATGTGAATATTCCAATATCTTTGGCAGCTTTTAGCCGATTTTAGCGATTTCATTGTCATCGGAAAGAACATATTCCTTGTGGGGACCAAATCTTCTTCATTTAAATGCCTATCAACACTAAAAAGATAAAAATAACTAAAATTTTTGATAAAAAAAATAAAAACCGACTTCAAAACAAAAATCCACTAAAAACCAAAAAAAAAATAAAATAATAAATACCACTCCAAAGCAAAAAATAATAATATTTATTTCATGGAACTCGTGCATGTTGATTAATTTGTTTAATGGCTTGACTACCCAACAAATCAAAATATATGCGTAACATATTGAAGGCGGGTCGCCCAGTACCAAACATATAGATATTTAAATTAATATAAGGCATACGTCCTATATGTTTGGTACTTGGCGACCCGCCTTCAATATGTTACGCATATATTTTGATTTGTTGGCTAGTCAAGCCATTAAGCAAATTAATCAACATGCACGAGTTCCATGAAATAAATATTATTATTTTTTGCTTTGGAGTGGTATTTATTATCTTAAACAATTTCAAATTCACAAAGAAATATGCAACAAACTCCGTATACATTCCTTAAATGTTCTAAAGTATATATGTTTTATACCCGTGTACTATTTGCGGCGTGATTTGGTTTTTATATGTCAATAAAAATTCACGGTCCTTTATAGGAAGGGGCTCGACGCGACGGTAGATTGCATGGGCGCACGCGCCGGCACTTCCGCAGGGTATTGTACCGTGGACAGGAAGCCACTCGATACCATCTACCGCGCTCCCTGCCGCATTATATGGGCCTATCAAACTTTTAGCGAATGTTAAATTAGATTTAAATATATGGTGCTTGTGGACTTATACAGGTTGCGTCGTTCGTGCTATGATTCGTATTTTGCGATGTGTGTTTGTTTTTTGTATTTATACATACAGATTGTGTACGATGCTTTGCTTACGATGATTTATGATTCATATGTCATTGTGTTTTGTAGGAGTTCATAGTTGTGGAATATTACCACTGCATGTTGTTTTGTATAATAAATATTACATCTGTGTTTGTCTGTGCGATGAAACACGTAATACATATAAATCTGCATTTAAACAAACTAAAATATCAATTGAACAGTCATTCTATTGTTTGTTTTGTTTCTTTTTATGATAACCAAATTATCGCATTTAATATACCATTAAAAATAATCCAGTTAGGTAACTACAAATTGTGTTTATTAAACAAAATAAACACAAAAATCGCGAAAAAAACGATTAGGCCAGTTATGTAGGTAAGTAATTTGTTGTACGTTATTTACACAACATCGGATCGTAAACGCGGCTTAACTACACGCCATTCGAATAAAATAGGTTTTTACTTGAATACAAGCACATTTAGAAAGAGGTTGACCTGGTTTTTTATTCGAAGCCATCGTATTCACATTAAAATTTTCATTCAATTCAGTGCTGTATGCGATCGAAATTGCGATGCTGAGGTGGAATTTTAGGTCAAACAATTTTTATATCCCGTGCAAATGTTTTTAACGTTTTGCTTTTTTCGTATTCAATTGATATTTATTTGCGTTTCGATGTTTATCGGTTATATCATTTGGAGATTTTTTAAAAACAGAATTCTGATTTACAGCTTTAGGTATTTTGGTCGTACGGTTCCATTCATTTCTGTGCTGAAGGAAAACCTAACCAAAACCAAAATTTCTAAATAATTCAAAGTCCACCTACTTCCACTAGACCTAGCCGACTAACAGCCGCTGCCAATAAACAATCCCAATCCAAAATTTGCCGTTTGAGATTGACAGCTCAATCTTTTTTCTGATACTATATTGCTAATAATCAATCTCAGTTGTGAAAAAACTATGGCAACATAGTAAATGACAAATCGAAAAGTAGAAAACAATCCAGATTGACTTCAATCTAATTTTATCGATTGATTATTGGCAGCGGCCGTAAGGCTTTCTTTATCGAACTCTCGATTGAAATAGATTGATAATGTCGACAAATTATTTTATTTTATTTGATTTTGAGAACTCTATATGATATCTTTTTTAATTATGTGTTGTGAGTGACTCTTAACCATCATGCGGCTTCCCGTAGTTTATTGTCATGTATCTACATCAAAAGCACAATACAAAGTATGATTTGTTTAAAACATGTGTGCACCTCACAATTGGTAAAATTCACGGTATTGTTCGAGTCGAGTCTAAGCAAGTCCATGTGGATTTATTCACCGTACGCGATAATTGGAGCGTCGTTCCGGCGAACATTGTTACTCTGCTTTGTTATGGTAATACAGTGCGTTTCATTTCCTTCCAAAAATAAATTATGTTTACATAAACGCTGCAGTTTTGCGAATCGCGAAAGAACGGATACATGTGTTCGACCCTTTGTGAAATACGTTTTCTATTGTGGTATAATTATTGATAATTAGGCAATTATATATTACAATATATGGGCTTGCCGACATGCTTTATTGGTTCATGTAGGACGCTGTAATTACAATTTACAATACCTTTACCACATTTAATTCTTTTTTAAATCACACCGTACTAGAAGTTATCTTGTAGTAGTAGCATACATATGTTTACAAACATTAATTTATCAATAAAAACATTCGGTGTCGTGAGCAATATCAGCAAGTTATGGGAATAGCATATCTCTATCAAGACCTGAAAGAAATGCTACACAACATTGTAATTAACAATGATTTTCGTTCTTTTTAATAACACCGCAAGTACGTGATTTAGTTAAATATCAACTCGTAAAATTGTCCTGGCTGCCAGTGGGTAATTTAAATTCAGTTGGCAAAAGAAATGGCGGGTCGTCAATAAATGACTTCTGAGAACTCGTGTCAATAAACTTATGAAAGTCGAGAGTCGAGAGCCGATCAAAGTCAAACAAAAACATCGAAATTTTGAAATTAGATTATGGAAATTCTTTATATAGTAACTTGGATTATGACGCCTACTTTGATATGGTAATGACTTTCACCAAAATGATTCATCCAATGTCATTTGAATTTCTTTTATTTCGTAACATTTGTTCTAGCGTGGGAAATGGTTCAATTATATTGATAAGTCTGGATGAGTTTTGGATCTATTCAAAGACTTTTAAAACGATTTACACATCGTATAATATAATGTTACCTATTCTCTTTTACTATTTTCAGACGCATTTTAGCAGTAGTTTAAATAACACAAATAGTACGAAAATACCAGCGTATGCAACGGCATAAATTTATTGTCCTGAATGTGCAGTTCTAATTATAAAGCGATCGATGCAATGACAGTATCCGAGCTGAATGAACACCAATATTCTCGGAACGGCCTGTGGGGAAATAAAAACAATTACCTATTCGAGAGATGTTATTTCGGGACCGATAGCAAAACAACTCGCTATTTTCGATGATGCTAATCCCATTTGAAAATACATTTACCTATCTTGCTGATCCACTTGGTTTAAAGTTAAGCTTCTTTTGACTTAAAAACAATAATATGCTTGTTTCGTACAACAAACGTAGTAGTTTTAGGCATTGAAACTTGTTAGCGATTGCTTTATTGATAAGAGTAAACCATATTAAAACACGATAAGTAGTTTTTTTTTATTGCATTGAATGGCGAGACGAGCATGCCGTTCGCCTGATGGTAAGCGATACGACCGCTCATGAACAGTAGCGAAACCAAACAACACCTTGAATAACGAAGCAATGCTTGGCATTCCACTGCGCTCGCCATCCTGAGACATAAGATGTTAAGTCTCAATATGTCCAGTAGTTACTCTGGCTACAATGTCCTTCAATCCGAAACACAACAGTGCATTTAAACTGCTATTTGACGGGATAAATAGACATTGCGGTGGTACCCACCCAGGCCGCCTCTCACATATGAGAGACCTACCACCAGTAAGATTTTGGGATATTTGTGAACACTCCGGTTGAATTAACCTTTTTTTATTTCGACAAAGAATATAACGTTTGAAGTACCATTTGAACCAGTAAATCTATACACCCTTGCTCGTAGTGTCGTATGGGCGTCACGTTTTAACTCTAAATATAGAAAATAGACTTTTTACGAGTTGCGCGAGGAAGTCATTGAGTCCAAAAATAGCTCAAGTTTAACGTGAGAGTCGTTACATTGATATGTGGCTTTTGTATTTTTTAGTGCATGTAGAAGAACCATATTATATTCTTAATTTATAAAGATCTATATTGAAGTTTAAAAACATAATAATGCATCATAGAGACACATACACGCACAGCATACAAAAGTGTCTTGTGTCTCTACAACCTTCCTATGTACATTCAGTCTTGTTTAACGATTGCGAAATTATACCAGAGGAGACACTGCAAACAAAATATTTGTAAAAATGAACAGTACCGTACCGCTGATTCTATTTCTGTTTCTGTCACGCCTACACATATTTTTTTATAACATCATCTTCCCTCTCCTGTACCAACACAATGCGCAGAGAATTTATTCCCAATGTCCGTTCTAGTATAATACCTCGATGGGTTTGGTGTATCATCAGCCGAAGTACAATCGTCTCTTGACAGTCGATATCCTATTCCGACAACACCTATAGATCCATCATTTTACACCAGAATTAAATAGAATAACTTGGAGTTCCCACATGCATGTAATACATTAGTTTAATTGTTAATTCAAGAACGCTTATGAGACGTGATACGATTGTGTAAACGCGCTGTGATTTATATCATGAATATGATGGGAACGGTTTATAAAAATAAATAATTAGTTGAAGCACTAATGCATTAATATTCTGATAGCATTTGAATATCTGTTAAAAGTATTGTGTATTTTAGTGGAACAGCCCAATTGACAGTTGAAATTATGGGACAAGATCTGTCTTGTAAGATAAATAAGTTTTGAAGCAAATGAGTAGATATGTATAAGACTATGGTAAACTACGAGTGTGGGCACGTTACTTGATTAAGCATTAACATATTTAAAGCTTACAAGAAACCCTCTGTATTAATTTTAACTTTTTCCAAATCTCTCGTAAGCGAAACGAAAAGCAGTCGAAGAAAAACCAAATAACACCATGGATCACAAAGCAATGCTCGGTATTCCAATGCGCCCACCATCCTGAGACGTAAGATGTTAAATCTCATCATGTCCTGTAGTTACTGTAGCTACAATGTTATTCAAACCCGTATTTACACTGTTGTTGAATATTTATATTTAAATGTGATAGAGATTCACAAAAACTTCGACCTAGAATATTTTTTTTAGACCTATCCCCGCTATTATTTTTTGTAGCTGATAATGATATTATATTTAGTATAAACAGTTACAATGAAGTATTTTTTAATGAATTAACGAAAATATGCATCACATAAACGCTTTCTGAACTAAAATTCGCATTCACATTCGGCCTTTCACAATAGATTGCGAGTGTCCTGCAACTAGAGCATAATGAAACTGAAATATTTCTACTACATCCCACCTGTCGAGTTGTAATGACAGATGTTCGCGCGTGCCAACAAAGCTATGCTCATTCTGTTCATTACTAGCGAAAGACCCTGGCTTTGTACGGACAGAAGTAGAATCGGACTGTCTCGTGTTGAAATAATTTGAAGGATTCTATTTTTAAATCCATCCCATGGTTGTCTGTAAGTCCTTTCGGCGATAAGACCGCCAATTGTACTTTTTATGTTTGTGATTTCTGTTTGTATTTGTTTCCCTTTTGTGCAATAAAGTGTAAATAAATAAATAAGGATTTTTGCTTTTGACATAGCGGAGCTAGCAGGTCGTGTCATAAATGAATGAATACAAAATACGGAAGTAAATGTCCAATTAGGTATTCAGAAGTTTCAAAGATTTTAGGTTGCAAGACGGTGTACTATGCACTCTGATTTCGGTCATAATTACGTAAGGTTTTATAAAACTGTGTGGCAATTGATAATGTATGCATAATATATGTATGTAGAATATACGTCAGCCTATTTACATAAAACTCGAATAAATTATGATATTTTTTTTACTTAAGCACCAGTATCAAGCACCAAGAAAATTATCGGCGACACAAGCAAATAAAATCTCCTTCAATTTTCTACTTTTACGTACAGACAGACAGCTCCAGCAGGGTCTTTTCTATACGAAATGATTACGTTAGCGATGGAATGGAAAGAACGCGTCGCAATCTCACGCCATTACACGATGCTACGGTAAAACATAGCATGTGCACTAACATTTCCTTATTATCTGAGAGATGGTGTGAAATTGCGATTTGATGAACCGCTTAGGTAATACGGGAATGTCTCGGAATAAGGATGTCTGGTCTGAGGCCGCGGTTAGTAGGTTTTTGCGGAGAAGTATGTTCTTATTAAAGTTACAGTTCAAACATGTGTAGGTTATATTATGTTTGATTGGTAGTACGTAATACGTTCGGTTGCAAATTTCATCAGTTATATAATTCGTTTTTTACTAATTTTCTACAACTTCACTGCTTTAGGTGATTATGATGTCAATATGGTGTGTTAAAAATATGTTTTTGTAATTTACCCCAGATTTGAATTTATAGTATATTTTTGATACTTTTCATTTATGTAACATTATTATTGTTAAATAGCTTACGAAGGTTACTTCAAATTATAAACTGTACATTCACTAAAACTCAGTAATGGTTATACGTTGAATATGTGATTTTCCGATGATCGTCAAGGCTACATCACACTATGATTACAATCGTATTTTGTGATTACGAAATGTTCTCGAATCCGTGGGAAAGACAGTATCGTCTGAGAACAACACTAACATTTAGAGAATTGGGATTTATTACAATATCAGAATAAATACCATATAAAGTGTTATTAAAATATTGTAATTAGGTTTTAACGGTATAATCAACTACTTAATACGACAAAAAGTAATAAATACGTACATTAAATCAGGAAAACGGCAACGATAAATTGTTAAAATTCCCGAATACTTGCCGCTCGTAAAGCTCCCAAATAGAAAATTCCTCCATCGTGACGACGTATAGCATAGCGGCGTGATGTGGGCGTGAAATTATAAATAACTACCCTCGCATTCGATTTAGAAAAGCTCAATGTCACATCTCCATCTCTGTGTATTTTTGCTTCCATTACGCAAAAGTCTAATCCTTATGAATATGTGTAATGTTAACAATAAATAAACATTGTTTAGAGAATATTCAGGGTTACCTCAAATACAATTCTATCATATCAACATACTTTGAGCACGAAAAACAATTTCATTACACTTATTACATGAAAGCTATTTTCGTAAGTTTTAGGCTGTTCGATAAAAATAGATCAATAAATACGGATTGAAAGATATTACCGTCCATTAGCTAATGTTGATATTACAAAGGGAGAGGCAAATGATCTCGATTATGAAATGGAAGGAATATTAGCTCAAAAATACTTGCGATCACAAACGGCCGGGTTAGCTATTAACTGTACTCGTACAGACAACGAATTACCACTTGGGCACGTTTAGCCTGCTACATCCCAGTGTGACCGTTTAATACAATGGACGGGAAAAGCTTTTATAATTTCAGATCAATAACCGCTGGATGTGAGCTGTTGACACGTGAGTGGAGAATGGAGTAGTTTTCTGCACAGAACCCATTGTTGAGGCGTCCCTAATACTCGCATTATGTGATATGAGAAACGCTTTAGTCGCGAAAGTTGAAGAGCATCCCAGGTCATTAAGGGGCACTAATTAGGAACTTTGGTGTGCCATATTGCGGGATAGAGTTGGCAGTTTTTATTATTTATGGTTGTTTTGGTATCTGTTTATTTTTTTTTCTTACATCCTGCCATTAAAGTGTATCGTTTGATGTATTTTATTTGCGTGCCTAACGATATTCGGTGGAACTATTTCTGAAGGATTAAAGTCCTATAAACACAAATTAGTGACATTGTATAATACGTTGTCCCACCCACTCGAGAAAGTAACGTTAGCGGTACAAGCCGGAATGTTAATGGCCGCAGCAATTATTTTGTAGGAGTTTCGACCGCCATACGAAATGGGATAAGGCACAATTGCATTCGAGAACATATGGCTTACTTTCTCATTGGCTTTCACGGCAATTTACAAAGATACAGAATAGATTACAGCGTACATTTTTAAAGAAAATGGGTAAAGTGTTTTCGTATCTTTATGTCTTTGTTAATGTGGACAAAAGTGAGGTCGGTGGAGCTGACCTATTTTTCTAATCGGACCTTATCAGCTGACAGGTGCAAGATCTACTTGTGGCGTACGCCAGCCTCTCAACTGAACGCCACTTATTTCCCCGTAACTCGTTCAATAATGAAGATAGGAAGCCGGTTTAATAATTCCTTGAATATTTTAAACACCTTACTATTTATAAATATGGTTTGAGTAAAGTTTAAATAAAAATCCTGTTTGATACGTGGGTAATCAAGGATCACTTCAAAGATGTTGATCAATGCGGGCAGGCGGTCAACGACCTGCAGCGCGCTCTACGTCAGCGTAGAAGAATATTGTACATGTACCATACTGATAATATTTTCCTATTTCTGTATTATATGTGAAGGTACAAGCATTAATAACAACTTGTTTGAATTCGCAATATCCTCGAGACCGTTTGATCAAGCAAGCACAAACAAGTTTGGCGTGTGTAAAAAATGATTACTATTTTTTATTTAAGGTCAGCCGTCATTAATTTTATTCGTTGCTCATGAATGGACAAAGATTAATAAAATCGGATCGCGTAATCCACATCGACACAAACGTGACCGCCGCGCCGCGCCGCGCCGGGCCGGCCGTACCGACTGAATAACAATAAACTTTTATGATTACTAACGAACATTGCACCTGACCATTTGGGTCATTTGTAGACGCTTACTCCACAAAATGGTGAACATTAAAACTTAACCTAGACGGTTCACCCTAACCTTAATCTCAGTTTTAACCCGCGCCCACGCGATTTGCGTCCATTTTTGTGGCCCAACAAATATTGGTGTTTTAAAGTTTGTTATTCATTTTAATCTGTGGCGTCGCGTTCATTAGCGTCAGTACTCAGTCATGTTATGTGTAACAACCATATGGCCGTTCGTATTTGTTTTTGATGATGTCTAGAATACAGGGAAAACCTCTGTTAAACGATAGCAGAGCGTGCAGTGTTACTTGGAATATGTATCATAAAAATATTTTATCACGGTTTATCCTCGAAGGAATATGTGTAATGATATTTCTGTTGTTAAAAGCAATAGTAGCGATGGTATTGCCGAATATTCCATCTCCTTAATAGTGGCAAATTGCGTATGAAAAATGATTTAAGTTCTAAACTGAGCTGCTGCGATTTAAATGAATATCAGCACTACATCACGCACAAAATGAGAATAATATTATCATTTTTTAAACGCTCAAGAGTCATTGTCTCTGTTTAATAACCAGAGTTTCCTATTACGAATCGAGTCATGAGGCAATAAATTAAAAATCCTTCTCCCAATAAGGCAATCATTAAAAACTGTCAATCAAAAGGCGTGACGTGATTAAACATTTTAAAATAGAAAAGCCTAGTGTTTTATATTTCTTAATCAATCTTTGACTTATTGGCAACGGATCATACTTTTAAACCTTTTGTAAATCAGAAAAAAATTGTCATAACATAAGTAATTATTGTAAATTGAATAGAATTTTGATAGGATGAAGGTCGTCTTTGGTGTATCCATCGTTATGAGTAGTCGGTGACTGAGCAAATAATAGACAATGACGAATGGGTTAGAGGTGTTTTACTTTTTCGTTCCAATAAAGAAATTTATCGTTACGTCAATATTATTTCGCTAGCCTTTTACTTTGAAAGATTGATACTTTATTTGCAGTTCGCCAGTCCAATCGATAAATTATATCTTATCTTGGAAAACATGCGTAATACACGGTTTTCGAAAACATCAAATTTGAATCATGTTCGATAATTTTATATGAATTCTCTATTGGATATGAAGGTACTATTTTCCAATAACTTTTGATCAATAATAATCGACGTAGCAGATTGTTTTGAAATATACGTAGATTGAGATATGACATTAACATAGCAAATAAATTGATTGATTGGTCGTGACCTTTTGCTGTTCATCGATTGCGTTTAACAAAGAACAATATATTATGAAATGTGAGCATGAACACGGACAACATGGAAAGGAGCCAAAGTAATTGACAATTTATTATGCCGTGGCAACTACTCCAATATTTGATCAGCTTATATTTATAGTCTATACTTTCATAAAAATGACTATAGTTTTCCAATAGTTAACGAAACGTATTCTTCAACTTCATATTCAATGCAAGGGGAATTTTAAAGGGAAAAAGGGGAACCAATGTTATGTGTCCATATCAGAAAAATACGGATTCATGCATGGACGAGGTATCAAATAAGTCTATGCATTTATTTAACAATGTACAACCAGTCATGTTATTCATAAATTATAACTCAGTGGTTAGTATATAAGATATGAAAATCTATTTACATAGTAACAAAGATATATATTTCATCTATTAATAGGCACGAATGAAAAATGTATTGATCCCAGAACATATCCACGCAATAATAAAATCTGTATCTCTGGTTTCACATTCGAATTCTTACTCAGTGTGACACGGAAACTTTCGGTTGTATTTAGTCGGAACAGCAATGTGTAAAATTACTTCATAAAAACATAAATATGCAATTAAAGGTAGCGTATTCGCTTTGATAGTCGTCAATGGTAGTAAGAGGAGACCGGAAACCGCTAATTCCGATGATTACATCGTTACATATTGTCAAAGAGAAAGTATTGTTTTTACATAATCAAATCACAAGGTGCCGCATGCAAGTTTTTATATCGCCCTGGGGCTTTGACACAATGTACAAAGGATTACGCAACGCCTTTGTGGCACGACACAATAATAATATTTAATATAAAAATACGGACATGAATATAAAAGTTTTGATGTACATATTTATTGAGGTCTGTAGGCATGTTTTTGATAGGTACAGTGACAATCATCTCTTTATTTTCAATTTCTTTTAGATTGTCGTTTCAATAATCGAGTTGTGTCAAAATTGTAAATATTTTATTGTACATGTATGTAGGTGAAGATAGTGGTACATTGGCTTGTTTTGTACAGCTATGACCCGCCATATTGGCAAACAATAGTTTAGGCTTTATGTAATTTTACATCTATATTTAAAGTAAAGTCTCTCTGTGAATACATAAACTAAAAACACGAGTTACGTACAAATTTGTATATCAATGCGTACAAAGCTTAGCAAATTTACATATTCGACGACATAGCAACTACATCAAAAGGATTTATAATCAAAATGTAGGATATAAACGTCAATTCGCAAACTTGTTTTGAATCTTTGATGAGATTGTGACTCATTGTAGAATAAATTACAACTGGAAACGTACTTGTAGCTGCGATAGGTGTTGCCGTATTGTCACTTGGAGACAAATATTTGTATGACCTACAAACGCTCGCTTCGAGGTCGAGTATTGAGGGAATACGTCCTTTGTGGCGTGGAAACTGTTTGATACAGCTGTACCGTATATCCTTTCCCGTGAATTTAGAAAGATATTTTTGCGAAAATATATTGTACGGATTTTGTACCAGTGCTTATGCCTAGTGGCGCAGTTGTACTATACGATTACAACGCCGAAGTCTCGTATTCGAATCCCTGCAAAGTGATTTTGGATTTTTATTTTCACTATGAGCTCGGAGTCAGGAATTTGTGCCCGATATTCCAATAGGCTCGTCCACTATCACAGCGTGGAACGAATCGCACAAGGCGAAACATAGTGTTCCTGGTTGCAACTCTATCTACTCCTTCTGGGAACAAGGCGTGAGTTTATGTATGTATGTATGAAATTGTACCAGTAGGTGAATGCTTTCGTTTATATTTCCGTCGCGTAGTTAATAAATATTGATAAGCTTCATTTCTTGCTTTGAGTTTTACCTCAGTTGGTTATAAATGGTAGTGTATCAACACAAAATGGCTTTAAATTGCCCAGACTGTGCTGGTAAGTGTGTCTAACGAAGATATGAGAGCTAATGATCCGCCAACGAGAATACTAAAGACTGGTCTAAGTGGAGAAGATTAAGTAGGAATGCCGACGTTGATAATAAAGTCTGGTACGAATATGTGCGACATAAAGTAGGACACTTTGGTACGCAAGGGTTTAAATTATTATTTTAGCGAAATCTATGGATTTACCACCCAAATACAACGATATTTAAAAAATAAATATAATAATAATAATATTTTTTAGTTGCTTTGTGTTCGTAGTCACTAAAACTACCAGTCGGCTTCGTTTTGGGTAGCAATCTTGATAAAACCTGTATATTTTGGTTGTTTGGCTTGTAAAAATTCTTGTAGTATAGAAACAAAAACATAAAATCTTAACTGGAGTACTTCGAAAGCTTTGAATAAAAGTGGTGAAGCAAAAAACTTACAGGCAGCAAGAGTATAGTGTTTCTGAGGAAGGTGAGGTGCCATTCAAATATTTGGAGGACAAAAGCCAAGAGCTCTCGTAAAGGACCTTTCGCCACTTCTAGTTCACGTCGGCCGCTCAAAACGAACGGCTATTGTCGCCGGCCATTATGTCACGGAATTTACTGCAGACACCAGTAAGTACAGAAATGACATAATTAAATTAAGGGTTTAGGATTAATTACGATTTATCGCCTTCTTGGTCTAGTGGAAGTATTAATAGCATGTTTTCTGTAAATTGATACTACCAGCGGAATTAAAATTTTTAAATTTTTGTAAATCATCAGAACTAATGATTTTCTTTAATTTCATTACCCTCAAGACGAATAAAAAAGATGTTGAAAAAATTATCTGCCATAAGGCTTTCCGAGAAATGACCGTCCTATATACAAACCATATATACCGAAAACGAAGCCGGGTGGTAGTTTAAGCGACTTCGGACACAATGCAACAGAAAAAGTTGCAAAAAAAAGCGACAAATTTTTTTGTGTTATTTTTTTCCTATGACCATATTTGGGTGGTAAATACATTTTTTCCTAAAATATTAGTGTATACCCTTTTATTTATAAATAATCTAAGGTATAAAAGTGTTTAAATTATTATTTTAGCAAAAACTATGGATTTACCACCCAAAAAAGACGATATTTAAAAAATCATAAGAAATAATTGTCGCGTTTCTTTTCGAAATTTTTGGTTGCATTGTGTTTGTAGTCACTAAAACTACCACCCGGCTTCGTTTTCGGTAGCAGTCTTGAGATACCCGGTATAGGACAGTAGGATAATAGGTAGCAAGTATAGTTTAGCATTGATATTGACCAAATTGAATATAAAAGGTATATTTACTGATTAAAAGTGTCCTAAATATCTACATGAGTCATGGACATGAATGTCGTGAAAGAAAAAGTCAAATCTACCCACATAATTTTTTTTTATTTTAAACCAATCTACTGAAAATGACTTCAGAACCTATTATTTCTGACCTTATTATTTCTCGCAAGAAGCTGCCTAACTTGTAGGTTTGTTTTTGCGATTACTAATGTGATCTCTACCGTGTTGTCTTTGAACAAAGATAACTGCTACTGGAATTATTGTGTTTGTTGGCTTCATGTATGTTCATTGTATGGCATTCAGCGTCACATTCTCGACCACTGAGTCGTTTTTTACTCTGGCCTATGTTCCATTGCACTTGATGTAAGCTTAGCGCGATCCAAACAGGGTATCTAATGGATATACACAAGCTGATCCCTAAATGCGATACACTTGCATGGGTCATCAACGAGTTTTCCACCAGTGTATATGATGACAGCCCAACACGGTTCGATAACCATCACCCGGCAATATGGTAATCAAGCACATTACCAGCTGTTGGTTCTTGGACAATCTCACTCGACGAATGAAACCCAACAGCGAAGATGCTGCTATACAGTTCATCTGTGAGCTAGTAGAGCCTCCTTGGCTGGGAGACATTTGTTTCGTAGCTTTAACGACTTACAGCAAAACTCCACCACTTACAAAAGTCCTTATACAAAAATCTACATTAGTGTGTCAATAAATGTTAGTTAAAAGTGATCATATATATATTGAGTTACCTCTCAGTATTTTTTCCATCGTCAGAAAAGATTTCAACATCATAATCCACGCGATAATTATGACATACGCCTGTAATAGTGTGAATATAAAGTTACCCCGTATTATCCTACCGTCCTACTACATTTATATAGGACACTACTTTTTATCCCTAATTATTTCCACTTTCCGAAGTATTATATTGAGGAACGAGTTTTCGAAAATAAGGAACAGGCTATCTAGAATAAGAAAAATGTGAAATATAAAACTTTACTGTAATTTACAGTTTTTTATACCTACCTTTCGTGCACCTTGTCTGGGGCACACTTTTATTGCGTATTTTGAAGTGAAATATTTCTATGAAATATATTTATATCATTGATATTCTATTTTTTTATAATAAAAAAATAGTCTCCTTACTTCAAAAAACAACAAATAAAATCAACCATTAAAATAGTTAGTTCAATATATTTTTTTATTTAGACTGTCCTATATATAGGACAGTAGGCTTATCTGGGTTAAATATAATTATGTCCAGCAGTTACTATGGCTACAATGTGCTTCAAACCGGAATTCAAAAGTGCACTTACATTGCTTTTTGATTGGGAAATATACTATTGTCGAGGTACCTACTACCTACCCAGGCGGTCTCTCACATAAGAGAGCCCTACCAACAGTAACTGTATCAGCCCATATACGTCCCACTGCAGGGCACGGGCCTACTCTACAATCGAGAATACGATTGAGAGTGGTTAGGCCATATAGTCCACCACGCTGGCCTAGTGCGTGTTGGCGGACTTACATACCATAGAAATTCTTATAAATCGCTATGGTATCACGATGTTTTCCTTCACCGTTTTAGTGCGTGGTGATTGATTATCAATACACACATGACTCCGAAAAGTCAGAGGTGTGCCCTGGGATTCGAACCCGCGACCACCGTGAACATGTGGGCAGCCGCGTCTAGTCCGTTTACCAACAGGCCACCACGCACTTCGCCACGTACTACCAACAGTAAAAATGTATATAATGCGAGTTGCATTGAAGTTCTGGAAACCTGAGACAGAGAGTTTGTCATGGAACAGAGACCGTGAAATACATTTAAATAATCTTTTGTCTTGAAACAAAGACATAAAATAACACAACTCCCAATTATACAGGTAGTAACGGAACCCACTACATATCAATTACTATACCATTTACGAATTTATTCCACAGTTTAATTGATTATGTTTCATTCATTTCCATAATATAGACTACGATTCGTTAACAACTAATCAATTTTAATTTTGTCTCATGATTTTATTGACGTCAGTTATAAGATCAATTGTTCTTTATTGATGCGAAGGGTTCTAAATGAAGTTTAAGTGTGAAAGCGTCCGTAATATAAATACGGTGCTCTTAAAATCGGACCTCATATATTTATTAACATTGAATTAAATCTTATTATGGTATCAGGCAAGTTGTATGTATCACTGATTACTTAGATATTAATCATTCAGAGTTTTGGACTCTACATTGCCAGTTCATTTCTAATATATTGTTTTTAAAATATACACATATATAACAATCTAAGATTGTTCTTATATGTATTTTGTTAATTTATGCGCCTACTTTGTTTTCTTTCTGCACCAATCAAAGGTAGACTGGCAGAGAATGCCTCAGGCATTAATTCCGCCTTTATACATTATTGTATATGAAGCATAAATAAATAAATAAACCAAATCATATATCATAATCTATAGTTGGTCGGTTCTGACGCAACTGCTTTGAAATGAGTTCAGACGCGCACCGAAATGTGATTTCGTTTAATTTACGATTGTCAGGTCATTGTTGGTGAATAATTTCACAGCTTGAGATAATGTGTCGTTTAACACCAATGCTCTAATGTGAACTGCACAAGCGTGGGTCGTTAGCGCGGCTGCGTGGGAACACCGCCCAATTGTACCCGCTCGTTTCAAATCTGCTTCAATCTGTTCATATTCTTTACATCTTGGGTTATTGACACCTCTATGTATTGAATGCTCATGATTTATCACTTCTTAGAATTGTGAGGAAACATCTGTAAACCGCAGTTGGTAATCTCCTTATTAATGGTAATGTAATGACGAGAATTGAAGATAAAAATCTTTGGTGACAAACGCCGAATGTGGATCGAAATCCGTTCAATTTATTCAGAGATATTAAGAGAAGTTTCGATGAATAATTTAAATTGTATCCATTTCATAATCGCATTAATTCAACGATTCACGGCCTTGTTTGAAGTTTAGATGAAGTTTAAGTAAGAAAATTATCGGACTACATCTTTATATTATTTGCATTTTAAAACAAGGCTAAAAAGTTTTTGTAACTGTACTTGAAATCAAATTCCGTGTAGTAAACACAAAGAAAAGTACACGTAATAAGATCCGAAAATGTCTAATACTTCACAGTATTTGAATCGTCAAAACGGTTGTTTAAATGTGTCGTTGACTTCCTTAATGCATGGATACGAGACTAGGACATCCGTTAACCAAACAGACGCTGTTATATCTAATGAAAGTCATAAACATATAGACGTATTTTTTCTTAGATGCTCCTCTATTTTGGGTAACCGTTACAACAATGATTACCTAACCAAGCTAAGACATCTGTGTTAATGCAACGTTTGGTTCAATGCCATATTAAAATTCCTTTTTATTAGTACAGAAATTACAAACTAATTAAAAAATGAGGAGCAAAGTTCCCACTTCTATAAAAATGTTTTGCAAATTAGCGGTACAAGAGCCGGCGGGACGGAACGCTTTGGAAATGTTATACTTGCATTCAGGTGAACATTTATAACTATCTTCACAGCTCCATGGCTATTACAAACTGTAATATTAATTTCAAAACTTTCATATCCAATTTACAAAGGTGCAATTTATGGTTTATCTTTTTTTCGTTTAATGGTGTTAGTTGCTACCTGGTTTATTTTCCTGCTAAGACATTGAGCGTTGTCGCCCCTTTGTAGTCGAAAACAATGGGCTTTAAATATGTTGAATGAGCATTTATATTTTGAATGTTATTGCATCGATGTTTGTTTCAAATATTATATTATACAGGGTATATCAAGACTGCTACCGAAAACGAAGCCGGGTGGTAGTTTTAAACGACTTCAGACACAATGCAACAGAAAAAGTTACAAAAAAAAGCGACAATTTTTTTTGTTATTTTTTTCCTATGGCCATATTTGGGTGGTAAATACATTTTTTCCTAAAATAATAGTGTATACCCTTTTATTTATAAGTAATCTAAGGTATAAAAGAGTTTAAATTATTATTTTAGCAAAAACTATGGATTTACCACCCAAAAATTACGATATTTAAAAAATCATAAAAAATAATTGTCGCGTTTCTATGCGAAATTTTAATTGCATTGTATTTGTAGCCACTAAAACTACCACCCGGCTTCGTTTTCGGTAGCAGTCTTGAGATACCCAGTATATTGCTTTTATTAAAAGTTTTAAGTGTGGATTAACAGATATTAAGTAATAGCTGTTATAATATTATGTAATATGTAAATTGTTACTAGGAGTTTAATGAGTCCAGGATTTGAAAGAAATGCTTATCTGTGTAGTCATCCCTTTGCGGTAAAAAAACAAAGTTGAGTCACGACATGTTTTGGAATTTCTGTCTTCCACTACAACAAATGCCCAGGGAATGAATCAGGATGCATTCAAAATACGTAAGTGAATAAACATTACCTTTTGTTGATTTGACGTGTTGAAAGCCGACATCTAAATTTTTTTCTTTGATGTTAGTTATTTCGTTTCATGCATTAAATCTTGGCAATTTAGGTCATACTGCAAGACGCCGCCGTTTTATGCAATCTTTTCATATATTAGATTATCGCCCTAAAATAAAATAAAACGAAATTTAAAATACTCAAGCGTTATGTAAATAGGAGTAAGTCTGTCACGCAATAAATTTTACGCTCATTAAACAACATTAACTTATTTGCAATAGTGTTAACATATAAAATATGTCCATTACACACAGCTCATCCATTTACAGTAATGTAATGTGGACTCAGATACACATGAGACCTGCGAGAGATTCAATTGAAAGTTACGTCATTGCATAACTTCTTGTCAGACGAGACTTTGACTATCCAACATCCAATTTGAATTGGTGACTGAACTTCGGTTGGATTATAGGAATACATATTTCATGTCGATTTTCGATTCTTTACAAAATTAATCCACCTGTTTCAGATTGTTCTCCGCAGGCCTTATAAAAGCGATCAAATCAAGAAATCCCTTTGTTGTGACGGGTCGTTCAGGATCCCTTACGTGAAAGGATTCAGGTTCGGGGCAACATATAAATTGCTTTTTATTTTTAATCAATTCCTAATTGATAGAATCCGATTCCAATGTATGTTAATGAGTTGCGACAAAACGGATAAGACTTATTTATGTAACACGCGGATTTTGTCCAGACGTATCGATCACTTCATTTGCAAACTGACTATTTAAATTACCCGATATGAGCACAAATAAAGCCTGGAGGGGAAACAAGTAACACATTCGAGGCGAATTGCACGCTTTCACGAGATGAGTAGGTAATATTTAGTGTCTGCTTTCGTTATTTAATATTTATTGAATTATTGCTATTCAAGAGTTAAAATTACGAGTCATTCAATACTTTCGTAAGATTAGATGAGGACATTGAGTCATCACGCACTTTATATTTCTTTGTATTGGCATAGAAAGTGCATGTCAAGCGTTCGGTCGTAAAAAGACAATAGAGGCATCATTGAAGAGCCGGCAAAGCAATTTCTGAGCGATGAAATTAATCGAGTGTCAAGTAAGAGCGATAATTTCTACTCAGCATTATCGATGCAGGGTGAATAACGCTTTCTTTTCATATTAAACGAACGTTAAATATTTATTATAATTTTATGTTTAATTCGCATTGCCTGACTTCGAGTAGGTAATCAATTTCACTCGCACAGGTATAACGACGCATACAGGTTCATAACTTAATTTTCTTGTTGGACCATATAAAAATATACCTTCAGTCGTTATTGCCATGACGGAACAGTACACAATACTTCATACTTTGATTTATTGCCATTGTCAAGTGTTCGGATTTTAAAGAGAATTTCTCACGTGTAAGGAACTCTTACACAATTATAAAACAGCTCGAACAAGCTGCGTTTTGGCAATGTGTGCGTGCAGTGGCCAGGTGACGAAACTGGTTATCTTCCCTCAGAGCGGTCAGGTGTGCCCGCTATTGCTCTCCCGGAGATCTCGAATACTAAAGATTGAACTCTCAGTGGAGGGGAACAGCTGATGTATAGCTATTGTTAAATTGTATTCGCATCCATTGGTTTACTGACTTATTTAAATGTCTGTTACTAGCTGTATACAGTTGACTTCTGTCATTGAGACAGTGAAACAGGGATGTCTTGGGCATCTGTTTTAGTTTTGAATATTTGATAAAACTACTACAGCGTACATTTTAAATCTCTTAATAACCTGTTCATACACAATACGTTTTTAGATGACTAAAAGTGAATTAATTAACGGAATAATTGTAACATCGCTCTTGATGGTATTATTTTGGAATGTGATGACTTGATAATCAAAGTTAAAACAGACATCCTATCAGCATTTATGAACGCAGACATGCAATTAATGTACTATCTCCCTTTATCAAGGGATATTAATTTGGAAATCCCGTTAGGCTTTTATAGAATTATCATATCGGCTTTCGTCCTTTACACATGTCAATTAATACCGATATGCTTATCTCGTGAAAGTTATTGTACGATTGGGTAAGCCAGCTTCATACAGAAGAAATGCTAATGTCCGTCAGCAACCTTCGTAGGTGTATGTATGTTGTATTGCCTGCAAGGCATTCTTGTTTCCATTGTTAAAGATGTAACCGAAGATCGGATACGAGGCCGGCAGGTAGTCTCCTCTTCCAGTTAAAAGGGTAATGACAGCAAAATGTATTGGATCGTCTGGCTTTTATCTTGAAAACCTTTTTTATTTATTTGTATTACATTTGAAACGTCTGTCTTTGCAATATTTAAAAGGAAGAGTAAAATCTGTTTAGCAATTGTGGCTTCTTATTTGATTAAAGACACATTCGATTTATTAACATGTAGTGGTAGACTCATGCACCATATGAATGTTTTCTGAAAAAACCTTAAAATATCTTTAAAGGCAAATGTTTATATGGAGTTAGTTAAGTTCTTTGCGTGACCCAAGTTAATGAATTTTATGCAAAAAGATTACTTTGCCAAACAAAAATTATCCGGTATATGTTATGCAAGATAATACTTAAAATCCTATTCTAATTAGCTTTAAAGTAACATTCAAAGTTTTAATTGTTTTGAAGTTAAGTTTGATCGGTTGGTATTTTAACTATGTTTAAACTGGAATCTAATGGGGATATTTCATATTTACGAAATTGGGTGTAGAATTAGTCATTTTAAATTGAATAAACTGTTATTAGTGGACATTTTTGTATTGTTATTGCGTAACTGACAACTGTGGTTTTTATTTGGTATCTCTTCTGGTCTTGAATGGATTTGGATGATTCCGATGTACAGCCTAAAATATCTCAGTTCATGTGTGCACGAGACCAAATATTGTTTCGTTCTGCTAAGTGATTAATTACATTTGTGAATCTCTTTTGTAGCTTCGCGTAGTTGCCTTACTGTTTATTTACTACAGTGTATTCACACACCGTAGTAACAACATGATATATCAGTGTGTCAATTATAGTGATCTGTTGCTTCTCGTATTGGATATTTACTGTGTACATCTGCAATACGGGCAGCCTCCAATATATATCCAGGCTGTGGATTTAGTATATCACTCACCGTATGTAATTGGATGACAATCGCCAGTGATCCCGGTACAGGACCAATCAATATGCAAGCGTATAATCAACCGCACGGCAAGAGCTCTCGGATGCTCGAAGCTGGGCATTCACTCGGATATCGATTCGCATGCTTCTCTTTACAACAAAGATCACCAACACCTAAACAGTCCAATAACAAAATATGCAAACAGTGTCGTCCTACGGATGAATGGAACGATAAAGTGTTTCACTTGTCAATAAGCCACCGTCTCGCACTATCTACCTAGATGTAGATAAAACACAAGTGTCACAAGTTTGTTTTAAACACATAAAACAGTATCGCACGCAGCATATAGGCCATGTAGTTTCACTTCAATGTCGTATCGATTGTAGACGGATTGAATTAAAACAATGGTGTACATAAAAACAATGCAAAATCGCGAGGCGCGCACCGCACGTGCCGCCCCGCCCGCGGTCGCCTCCGGACTGACGGGCCGCGTTGTGCCGCGATGTGTCGGCCGACAGCGTTGAGTAAAGATCGCGCTCGGCAACGCTCGCATCATGCTCGGAGCGCTCGGACATCTGCTCAATGTGGCTCAGTGCATCTGAGCAAGGTAACTCAATGGGTGGTTTTATTTTGAAACCGCAGCATGTGCCATGCCGACGTTGCGTTGTGTACTTTGTACTGGATGGGTATTATGTCCGCATTTACGTAATTATCTCACAAGTATACGGATTAACAGCTGAAGTGGAAATATTCGGTTGAGCGCCTCTGCTATTATGACTTGACGTTTGAATAGGTGTCTGTCTTATTTGCTAAGTGGCAACTAACTTGGGTTATGGCCCGTGTAGTCTTGGATCCGATTCTCCAATCGGTCCGTCATTCATTTAGAATTGATTCGTTCCATTGGATAACTTCCTACAAGGGTCAACAGCAGTTCAGACAGCCATGAAATCGAAAGTCATATTTTCTTCATAGAAACCCATTTGCGCTGACCTCGCCTTTATGTAGAACAAGGAATATGAGGAGTATCTAAGCATGTGTCAATAGAACATTGAAACAATAGGACATTAACCGGATAATAAAAGTAATTTGCGATTTGCATTTCATTTGTGTGTCCAAACATCTACGCCAAGATATTTATGGTCAGTGTACGCGTCATTAGAGCCACAACAAAAAGCCCACTTCGAGCTGAGACATTAACAAAGTTTATGAGTCAGCCCTTAATTTGGAATGCCTTGAGGGATGTCCTTGAATAATTTGTCCAGATTACTTACCTTCTGCCTCTCATTCGGAGAAATACCACAAGCAGTTGGGTTTATTGAAACAGATTTTTTTAATTAATTTTACGTTAGTCATCTATGTTTAAGTGGTAGAGTCATGCTGCTGACTTTCCTCAATCAATGGCTGGTTAGTTATGGGACCATCGTGTCAATAAGATAGTACGAGGCAGTGAAAGCGGATGTCTTCGGAAGTGTAAAGATGATTCTTCGATCGATGAGTCTTTCTTTTTTGGCTTGAGAATTTCTGCTTCCTCAAAGGCCAGAGTTATATCTATGACTTCCGTGTACCTAAGTGTTTGTCAGTTGTCATTATTTATGAACGGTTAGGCTTAACCATACGTTTGTTCGCCACGGTTATACACAGACTCAAACCTACGGAGATTTCCCCAAAATGTAAGTAAAGATGTTATTAGTGCTACAAAGTTACTTCTCTGTCTATTTGTGATAAGGGTAGAGCCTATCGCCTATCCAACAAGATGCAAATCCGGTCACGGGAAACTCAAGTGAAATATATGAAACTGATAACTTTACGCAAAATGAATTTGTGATTTGGAAATCGAATCCATGACCTTACTCTTAATAGTCTGCACATACGGAAATTATATACTGGGTATCTCAAGACTGCTACCGAAAACGAAGCCGGGTGGTAGTTTTAGTGACTACAAACACAATGCAACTAAAAATTTCGCAAAGAAACGCGACAATTTACTGGTGGTAGGTCTCTCATATGTGAGATGCCATCTGGGTAGGTACCACCGCAATGTCTATTTCTCCCGTGAAACAACACTGCTTAAATGCACTGTTGTGTTTCGGATTGAAGGACATTGTAGCCAGAGCAACTACTGGACATATTGAGACTTAACATCTTATGTCTCAGGATGGCGAGCGCAGTGGAATGTTGCTACTGTTTATGAGCGGTCGTATCGCTTACCATCAGGCGAACGGCTTGCTCGTCTCGCCATTCAATGCAATAATAAAAAAAAAAAAAAAATTTTTTATGATTTTTTATATATCGTCATTTTTGGGTGGTAAATCCATAGTTTTTGCTAAAATAATAATTTAATCTCTTTTATAACTTAGATTATTTATAAATAAAAGGATATACACTATTATCTTAGGAAAAAATGTATTTACCACCCAAATAGGGTCATAGGAAAAAAAATAAACAAAAAAAATTGTCGTTAATTTTGCAATTTTTCTGTTGCATTGTATCTGAAGTCGTTTAAACTACCACCCGGCTTCGTTTTTGGTAGCAGTCTTGATAAACCCTGTATATAAGAGGCAGCATTAGAAATGTAAAATAAATGTAGTTAAATTAACATCCAATAATACTAATATCATCGTCAGCCTACAGCAGTAGGTAATACTCGTATAATATGGTAATATGGACAAGGGCGTATTAATTTACATAATAGATATATGAAAAACAAATCTTCAGTTATTACATGTAAACGTAACGCAATATCACATCATGACCCTAATAGGTATAAACAAACAGGAGTATAAAAGTGCTCAAACAGCCATACACCAAAATTGCCGCGTTCTAACCTCTACGTGTTGCCGCAAAACTAACCAATTTCGTTAATGTGAGCATTGTCTGGGTGAGAATGCGCGGTTCTTTTCGAAGTGATGCTAAAAGTCGTAAAGGCTAACAAAGGTTATTTCAAAAAGAAAACTAGCTCTGGACTTATATTTAGGTACCACCCTGGTTTCCACATTGTATCGGTCTAAAATTTAATAAAATCCTTATTGGATATTGCAATATAATACAGTGAGTTTTCGGAATAACAACCTTTTAAAGGACAAAAGAGGGAAAAAATACTAGCTTTTAAACATGTTCATGACTACATCCACATGACTATTTCCTTTTTAAAAGACTGACAGCATCCTGAACGATGTTAAGGCTACTATAAGTACGTGTTGTTGTAGTTACTAGCCAGTCCATGTTATTATGCATTCACCAATTATGCAGCCCTTAATCAAGTTGATTGTCCCTTCAATTATAATCGTTAGTATACAGTCTATGAGGGACAAAACAGACAAAGCGGTCTGTCACTATCCAATATTTAGGACTATTAGTAAGTATTAAATGTACACAGTACACATTGTATAAATATGCTTTATTGCTTGAAAACTAGAGACACCTGCGCACCATGTTTTTGAAGTGTAATCAATCAACATTTGAAGATAATAAAGACGAAGACTGCGGGTTTAATAGTTTTCCTAAGGAATAAGGAAAGAGAGTAAAGATTATATTACGGGTAAAATACTAATTGGTAGACAAAGGCCTGAACTCTCCTGAACGCTTTTCAGAGAGGACTATCAGTCAGGCTGCCAGTTGTAGAGCAACAAGCCTAGTTTTGTTGCAATATACAAAATGTCCACCGAACCTTTATAAGTGTAACTATACTATACTGTCTCAGCCCTACGTCGTCATAACTGTAAGTTAGAAGAAAATCTTACAATAGAATTCATAGGTTAAGTTAAATCTGCCAATAGGCTGTGATAGACAATGGTGGTCTTAAACGTTTATTTTTATTGCATAGGTTCGGCAAACAGGTCACCCACATTGCTTGGATTGCGTGAATGGAGAACAGGAAGGGAAAGGATGGGAGGACGAAAGGGGTATTGGGCATCCGGCAATCTTACTCACTGAACGAAACATAACAGCAAAACAATCGCGTTCCTATGTGACAGTGGTATCGTCCCAGAGGAGCCCGCCTATTTACACTGAGTTATGACTGAAGAGCGTGGCTGTACCACTTCCAGCTCTCTCATTCGAACTCTCGATGTTTGTTGGTAAATTCATCAGCTATAATAGCTCCGCCCACTCCTAAATAAATGCGATCTCATATCTGTGATGTGCCACTCCAAAAATTTCTCTTTTTCCGAGTTTAGTGGTAACATACGTCGTATAGCGTTGTAGGCAGTTGGCATTGTGACATTATCTGTGATTGTCGGCGTCGAGTCGCCGTCAGCACGGCTATCACCTCAATTACACGATGTACAGTTACGGCAAAAGTAAAGCACTTTTGTATTTTAAAATTCAAATTACGACATTTACACTTCTTTTGCTGTCATTAAATTCTTTTAGGTAGTAACGCGGGATAAAATGTTTTGTTGAATTAATTGTACCATTTATGGCGTCGCGTCTGCTTAGCAGTTTTGGCGTTTATGAATTGATAATTAATGCTTTGACTTTTCTTTAAAACCCTATATATTTAAATACTATTTAACGATTATAAATACCACGAAATTTCAAGTTCCCTGCAATTTTATATAAAGTCCTCAGTCGATAAAAACAAGAAGAATTCGATAAACGTCGATGATATTATTACTGCTTTTCACATTTCATATCATATCAATCTATCAATTTGAGTGACAGGCGGAAAGACGCAACCAAATGTTTTTCGTACGGAATTTATATCATATCGAACCACTTTTTATTAATATATTATTTGAAGTTACGTTTGAAGGAAAGAATGTTATAATCTACATATGTTTACTAGATTATAACACTTCATAAGGATACTCTACTGTTTTTGTATAGGATGAATAAATAAGTACATCCAACAGTCACATAAATAGTTCTTACCAAACAGTATCTTGTCTAGTTTTAATTCATGGGTATGAAAAATTACGAGAGACTATTCGGTCTGACAAACACCCAGACCTAAAATAAATACTTGAGGCACACAAACATTTGACTTGGTGCGGGGATCGAACCCGTGGCCTCTCGCTTGACAGTCGGTGTCTAACCAACTGCGCCACGGTGGCCGTCAATAGTATGCCGATGGGAGTATGCAGATCGATAATTTTACAATATAAATTGAGACATTATTCTCAATATGGCATAAAGTGTGGGTATAGCCTTGCTGATCGGCTAAGCTACTGTAGAAATAGGTTGGTTTGACTGGGGTCCATTGTTTCATAGACAACCGATGTGAAATAACAATTTTACTGTTCCGTTTGCATTACGCTTACTATAATTGCGATTATGTTGATTCCTGTGTTTGATGTTTTTGATATTGTTAATCATAATTTCAACTAATCATCAAGTAAGCCTTTTTGTATAATACATAACAATTCAATGGCTTTTCCATTAACAGCGGTTTGCCCTCAGTCGAGACGGTCAATCTTAATTATAGATCTAATTGGGTATAACAAGGTTCCACTATATATAGATTTGCTTTTGATAAGAAATTATCAAAATTGACAAGTACGTAAAGATTTTATTCCACTCACACCCACCACCCGACGGGCCCCGACGATTTTCTCGGAACACTAATTGTTCTTAATTTGTAATAGGATTTATTAGAAAATACAAATTAATTTAGAGCTGGAAATTATGTATAAAAGTATTTTGTTTAGGTCTTTAGATCCCATTTAATATAATACAACCTTCTTCATATTGAAATGAGATTTACATATTCAGTTAATTGAATGAATACACATTAAAATGCAAACGTATTTTTTAAATCTATGTTTCTTAGCCTGACTGCGGCTACAATATCCTTCATATGTAGTATCTTCTTAAGTATTACCTAGTTTGATGTTATTTTTTTAAGATTTTTTTGTGGGTCGTAGCTAAAATAAACATTTTAATTTTTTATCTATCTATCTACACTTTAAAATAACATTACATTAATTGTAAACCTTACTTAAGAGTAGATTACATTTTAGTATGTCAAACAAATGTTGCATACATATCTATTCTATATTTATCCCTAATTCAATCTGATTTATGAACTCTCGACCACTCTGAGTAAATCACAATAATCGAAATCAAGAGCAGCTCGAGTAGTGGTTGCCGAAATAGGCACAGCTAAAGGGACCCATTCATTCGGTTTATCTATGGCAAAGGAACGTGTCCTATTCTGCCGTGACGTTGATTTATCTGTACTGTTATTTAAAGGGTTAAACCTGTGTGGAGCGGCCGGTTGAGGTATTAGATGCCTCTTTTAAACTTATTTATTGGGTCTTTTATATAATTCTAAATCTCTTCATAGTCAGTCAAAATATTTGTGTTTTTGTTGTTTTATATGATCTTGTGTGATATTTTTGTATTAATATAGATGAGGCTTTGAATATGTTTCTCAGCGCCAATCTTGAGAATGGCTGGACCAACTTGGCTATATTTGATCTTTATACTTGTGATAATCTAAATTAGGTTTTATGGAAAATGAGAAAAGGAATATTTTGGATAATTTACCGGAAACGTCGAAAATTTGGATTAAATTATTGTATGAAAATCTAGTCCAAAATACAATGTGATATTTAGTTTAATCTAGTTCTGCTGTGGTATTTCCATAACTGCAAGGTGTTGAAAAATAATTAAAAACTAAGTTTCCGTGTATATTTAGGATAGGGTGGGATGGACTGGAATGAGATAGGGACGGTTACTACCATCCCTATTGCTTCTACTACTATATACGTACTTATTTGTGTTCAAATACAAAGTTTGTACAGAAAATAACATGTTTATGGTGCGTAGTGAAGTCAAAACATAATACCTAGAATATACATTTTTCTTGCGTTTTATGAATAACTTTGTCAAAACTTTATGTACATTTATCGACATGATATTCGAAAAAAAAATTAATTACGACATTCAGATTTATGGTATTGAAAATGAAAGTAATTTCTGATATTAAAATTAAATTTTCATTGTTGAAATATTGGTTAGGCGTCTTAGTATAATTCAAATATTATATAGTCAAATATATAGCTATTTCAAAAAGTGCACAGAATAGCAGATACAATTAAAAACAATAGATAATGATAATAATAAATTACATTTCTAACACTCACCGGAATCTCCCTCCTGTAGCTGGCTGGAAGACATCGACGAAAACATTCACCATTGTAGCACTCAACATCACTTCACTTGCACTTTAGTGTCCACAAAAGAATCTAATTTATTCAAAATCTCTGGCGCAACGGAGCACGCGTCTTGTCTTTGCAAGCGATCACGAGAAACTGAACTATTAGTTCAGACGGACGGCACAAGAAAACTACTATAATTACCCTCCACTAAATAATATTTTTTTTTATCAAAGATACAAGATGTTGGTATGGCTCTAGAAACTTTTACATAGGTTATAAGAAGATATATTTATTTTACCGAGGAGAGGACGGTTTTGATTAAAGGTCTACGGGAAAATACATTTTCATCTATCAACAATGCAAAATTTAGGTATTGAGCGAAGGAATGGAATTAAGCAAGACGGTTAGGACGGGTCCGGATGATAGCAAGCAGTGGAAAATTATATGAAGGGGTGTAACAGAAAAGAAAGGAGGCGGATGAATCGGACAAGGGTTGGATGGAATCGAATATGAAGGAACGGGTTGGTACGAAGAGGGAAGGAAATGGGACCGTCACGTCGGGTGAGTTCTGAAATACAGAATTTTAAATGGGAATAAGATATTTCTGGTGGAGTGGAGCTAATAAATATTTGCACCTAGGCGAAACTTAACTAACAGCGTGATGTCATGGGTATCAGAGACTATGAGAGATATTCTGGTTTCACGAATATTCCGAGCTGAAACAAATACTCATGGTTCCCACCAATATTAAACATTGTGCGGAGAACCCACTCCCTTGTATTTACTGCTGTACAGCAAAACGGCGCCACGGATGTTGTCAATCACTCCATTGTGTTATTTATATTATCCTTCGATATTTGTGATACCCATGACATAAATATTTTTTTTCTGATGTAACTAAAATAATATTATTAGACATATATATTTGCAAATTTATTTGTGTCTGACTGTTTTTAAACCTACTACCGTGAAGTTATGTATTTCAACACACACTGCGACATTATGTTACTAATACACATTTGTTCTCAGAATTACAATCATGTGTTTTTGCAAGCATCGATTTTGTGCCGTGTCCTCTTCTGTGACCTCTATCAGGTAGTTACTTCGACCTTTTTATAATTTAGTAAAGCCATCGCTTATTATTTGCTAAGATACGTGTTTTATATACAATGAAAATAAGACATTTTTGCATAGACGGTTTGCATAATGGATTCTTATTTTATTTTATTCAAAACAGATAGAATTTATGACAGTCATCGTTATTTAATCTTGTGCCCAGTATTGTATTTTCGTGTCAATGTATTTTTAGTTGTTGTTAAGTTAATAAATAAATAAATAATAAATAACACCCAACAGTCACATACATAGTCCTAACCCCACACTAAGATCGAGTCTTGTGTCGTGGGTATCAGGAACTACGAGAGACTTTTCGGTCTCACAGACAGACACACCCAGACCCGAAAGAAATATTTGTGGGCAGCACAAACATTTCTCTCGGTGCGGGGATCGAACCTGCGGCCTGTCGTTTCACAGGCAGCGTCTAACCAACTGCGCCACGGAGGCTGTCAAAAAGTTGTCCGCTTCCAACAGGTCGCTGAGAAATATTTAGGGAAGGCATAGAAGTTAACATCTTATGGCTGAAGGCGACGATAGAAGCTTCAAACTTACAAGCTGCTCATTCGAAGCGAAGTTTCCTTAAATACACGCAATACTTGGAAAAGTAGTATGTTGCCGGCCATTGACAGAAGTTGATTGAAGTGTGATTGTGAGGACATTTATTTATATTTTACAATATGGCCTAACCACTCTCAATCGTACTCGGCCCGCGCCCTGCAGTGGGACGTATTAGGGTTGATACTGATACTGAAGAAGAAGAAGAGGAATAGGAAGAGGAAGAAGAAGAAATACATTTATTGAAGGCGCAAATAAACATAAGTAGAAAACAAGATAAAATAAAAGTAAAACATGACAAAGAAAAATAAAATATGTTGCGCCTACAATAGGCATCCCATTCAGGTGCAGTATGGCAAAATTAATACTGCAGCGCTGATTTTCAGATTTTTTACTGATTAATACATGGTACATAAGAACGGACGTAAAAGAGAAGCTATTTAATTAGTTAATTTGGTGGTACGGAAAGTTGATGAAGATATAGAGCTCCTAGCAACTATACTTAGAAATGTGCATGTTTTTATAGATATTTTTTTGAATCATATCGTGAAGTTATGTCAATTGTATTTTTATGGCAGAGGTGATAAGATAATTACATGTAAGGTACAGAATTACAGATAGTGCGTCGTAATTGTGGTTTGCTTTGATATTCGAACCGTAAACACGAGACGGTGACTATAATTAATACGCAATTGAAGTAAATCATAATGTTATAGTTTATTTTAAAATGCAATTTTTATCAGTTATGGGATTCACGATAGTATTTCTTTCTGTTATGGTTTTTTGTATTATGAGACGGTAAATAAGGAAAGGCATTAAATTTGGTAGAGCGGCTCTATATTATTATTTTTATTGCTGTGAATGGCGAGACGAGCATGCCTGATGGTAAGCGATACGACGCTTATGAACAGTAGCAAAACCAAAAAATACTTTGAGTTACCAAGCAATGGTTGGCATTCAATTTTGGTCGCCATCCTGAGACATAAAATGTTAAGTCTCAATATATCCAGTAGTTATCATGCTTAGCATTCCCTTGCGCTCGACATCCTGAGACATAAAAAGTTTCAACATGTCCTGTAGTTTTTGATCTTTCGATTTAATCCCTCTACTCTACTAGAGTCATAGTATGGTTTTCTTAGACGCCTTTTTAAATATAGTGGCTTCATTTGACTTGTACCATTTCACAAAAATCTGATGCATGAAGCGAGGACTTTACTGTCGTGTTTCGTTCAGTGAGTGATATTATCGGTGGGGCAATACCCTTTTTTTCGTCTTATCCTTTTCGGTTATATTGTGAGCCTGACAGCGCACTTACAATTTAAATGATTATGTTAAAATTGGCAGTTGATATCATTTATCCTTGCCTTTGGAATTAAAGAAAATGGCTAATCTTACAAAAACTAAATCTTCGTATACGAGAGGCTGTTTAGTTAGATACTTCTGCTTTTTCTAGTTCTGTTGCTGAGCAGAGTTTTAGCATTATTTTGTTGCGGTCTGAAGGATGTTTTATGCAGAAAATTCGGGGGCATCTGGAGATTTGACAGTAAATGTCTTAGGACATTATGCATTGCAGTTCTCGGTACATTTAATTTGCATATTATAATAACGTCATACAATTATACCCCTTAAACATATCAATTTCAATATATCTGAAAATATCAACAGAAAGTGAAGGTTATAAGAGAAAACGTTTTATTGGAAAAGATCTTTCAGCGAGGGAATATGTTTCGATCGCGGCAAAGAGCCACATCCGTCTTTGTAGCAAACTTCAAGCGTGAGCTTCCAGGCTTCCAATAGCTTTGCCAAGCAAACGTATTTAGTCGATATTGTTGATGCTCTATAGTTAGTTTTCAATAGTATTTTGTTACTAAATTATCAGGAATATAAAATTAATACGCAAGGGCACGGACCTTCTCTACAACTGAGAGTACGATTGAGAGTGAGCCACTGGGCAAATAAAAGAAATACGGTTAGTAAAGTGTGAGATCTAGTATTTAATTTCTATCTGAGTTGTGGTTTTCTATCTAGGGTTGAGGATTGATAAATAGTATCTTCCACAAATAGTTACTGTTAAATAAGTTGATAAATTAAATGTTTATACCTATATATTTCCAACACATCACTATTATATAATCACAAAATATTAACTAATTAAAAGTCACATAAAATACGACCCTCTCAAAATATTTTAGTTAAGCATAATCCCCACAAAGTTTCCCCATAAAACTATTTTCTGAAACAGGAAGCGACCTAAGGAACGAACAACTTATTTAGTGAAAAACATATTTCCTTGATATAATTTTCATTCAAAGCCCATAAACGTGTACGGGAGGAAACTACCCCGTCATTATTGTAACGCATTATCGAGGGTGGATTAGCCTCTGGCGAGGGGTGGCAACTATTTTTGAGCAGTGACTTATGTGTTGACTTTTATTGGCTCCGGATAACCGACGGCTAACAAGCAATAATATTATTATCTATACGGAGTTATCCAACTATTCGGTCTTCAGACATATGTTATTGAATATTTATGTAATGAGACTATTGTTTTATGATATGTGAAGGCTTTTGTGTGAGAAGAATAATATTCAAGTTGATCTAAATAGATTGGATTTTACTGCGTAAACGGTAGACGAGTTTTTTTTATTTGGTACAATTTAGGCAAGGAATGGTGAAGTTAAATTAAAGAAAGTGTTCCGGTTTGAAGGATATTTTAGCCAGAGTAACTACTGGACATATTGAGACTTATGTCTCAGCATGGCGAACGCAGTTGAATGCCACGCATTGTTTTGTAATTCATGGTGTTGTTTGGTTTATCTATGAGCGGTCGTATCGCTTAACATCAGAATGGCAAGTTCGTCTTGCAATCTGTTGCAATAAAAAAATATATACGTGATTCGCTTGGTTAACACGATACCCTTAAATTACGAAGATTTCTGTTTGGTCACGGAAGTTTTGACATCTATTTCATTTCCTTATCAAATCCTTTAAATATCACTCACAAGATCCTTCTAGATGTTTGAAGTGATCGTGTACGGAAATGATCTTTATAAAATTACAAAAAAAAAGATTGCTATACATTATATACAATACAATATAGTGTGAAACTCTTTAAAATGACCGTACAATAGTTACACAAAAAGTATCTAGTAAAGATAACCTCCTTAGAAAAAAAATGCATATACTCATAATATAAAAACAAGATAATAAGATATATAGGGAAACAGAACATGCAATAAATTTACTGAGGCGTTAAACTGGGACATGGAATTGCTTATGTTTTTCAAAACTGCACAATCCAGACATTTATACTTTAGCGCGTTAGTTTTGTCTTTTTTTTTTTAAATATAATTACTTCAACATTTATTTTTAACAAATACAGTTTATTGAAATTAACACCTTCATTCACTGAAAGTCCTATATTACACGTACTTCATTCTTAAAAATCTCGGGCCGGAAAGTAAGGGATTTTTCTATTCACTATTAGGCAACAATTTGTGCCCAATATGGCGATAGGTTCGCCTCCTGTCACATCGTGGGACACAAGGCGAAACTTAGGTGTCGTGGTAGCACTACCTAGCATAAAAAAGGCACGAGTATGTATGTTATGTATGCTATTCATACAAAATCCTTATCGTACTGTTGATTTCAATAAAATGTATGTACCAAAAGTTTGAGTTCTTTGTGCAACTTTGAATAGCATTAGCTTCTGCAGTCTGACGGAACAATTACGTGAATTTGAAAAATGGTAAATATAAAAGGATCAGAAAATAATAGGATCGGTAGGAAATACGAGTATTGGTTTGGGCCGATGCCGACTATAAATTAAGGTTATCTTAAAAACTTATTTCGATATGAAAATGTATTTAAACATAAATGTCTTGTCCTGGTGCCTAACCATCGTAGCTTGCCAGCTAAGCTTGCCTAATTGATCATCATCCTTAGTTACAAGAATTCCATCAAGAATTTTTATTTCGGCCTCCTTTAAATGGTCTTTATTCAGCAATTACCAGCAGCTTAGTCTTAATTAGTAATTACAATTTGTATTTCTAATGCCTGTGAAAAAATTGACGTTTAAACTATAAAATTCACCGTAACTTCCATATTTATAATCTTTACATCTCTTCTAAGATATAATTAAACGACATTGATTCACGGCACTGCATTATTCAAAATCTTATACTTTTGAAATGAGCGTAATATCCTTATTAGAGCATTAGTCCCGCGTAATGACCGTGAGCGGATTATTTCCCTACCTGGGTGGTCTTGCTGGTGCGTAATTAAGAGTCAGAAATCCTATGGGATCAGGTGATTTTAGGCTGTTGGTCTATAATACATGCGCATTAGCAGAGGTTCGTGGTCTTCCAATTAGTGAAGTGGATTATGGTCAACTACAAATTGGATGTTGCATTCTTTGTGTAGAGTTAATTTCACAATTCATGATTTATTAAAATATTTTACGAGAATTCTCTGTACTCACTTAACGCAATATAAAATGTATGTATGTCAATGTATCTGATTAGTTGGATAAGGGGAAAATACTGTTTATGATATAATTGTCATCTTTTAATTTGGGTCTCATAGAAACTGATACATATAGAACGTAATACGTTTACTCAGTGCGGTTGTTTATTCATTGGTAACAGCAGATGAAAATTCAGACTATCTTTAAAATAGTCTGTCCACATTTATTATATTTACCATCGTCTCGACTAGTGCCGAGAACAACAATCTGCCACGACACGACTTTAGTATTGTAAACAACACATTACTTACATAATTTCACATTTTATTTTCATTGGGAGTGTGAACACTAAAGAACCAGGGACATTATATCCTTCACTATTATGGTTGAAAAAATGTTTTACAGTCATTTTATGTAACCTTACATCGGCCACAACCATAAAACAATTTTGTTGTAACGATCTAGTCGGGCCATTTCCTATCTCATATTGCACGTACTGTCTTTATGAGTGTATATACCACAGATGGCGATGTTACTATAATGGGAGGACATTAATAGTTGGCCCTCCTGACCTTCTTGAATGTAAAATGTTTTGATACCTGAGCCATAAAGGAGTAAGACCGTCACAAAGTCGTTTGATTATTTATTTTATGAGCATCATGAATTAAAATCTCTTTAAAAAACTGAAACCAGATATTTACATCTGTATCTGTATCAGCCCATATGCGTCCCACTGCAGGGCACGGGCCTCCTCTACAATCGAAAGTACGATTGAGAGTGGTTAGGCCATATAGTCCACCACGCTGGCCTAGTGCGGGTTGGCGGACTTACATACCATAGAATTTTTATAAATCGCTATGGTATGCAGGTTTCCTCACGATGTTTTCCTTCACCGTTTTTAGTGCGTGGTGATTGACTATCAATACACACATGACTCCGAAAAGTCAGAGGTGTGCCCTGGGATTCGAACCCGCAACCACCGTGAACATGTTGGCAGTCGCGTCTAGTCCGTTTACCAACAGGCCACCACGCACTTATGTGCGAGATATTTACATATTATGTAGATATTTATATGTTGGTTTCAGTTAAGTCAAGGTGGTAATCTTACTGCCATACTCACATGCATTGATGCCAATTAAAAGATTACTTTGTGTAGATTTTACGAAGAGTATCTATTGTAAGGAAAATGTCTAAGTGGCTATTAATAATGCATTTACACAAGTTTTCAAATTAATGAATAATTAGTAATTCACAAAAGGATTGCTGAAAACGCGACAGGTGAAAACGTTAGATTTCAATTGTAATGGTGTATTTTACATTATCAGTTCCCTAACTAACCAAATCAATAAAATATTCACGAGATGACAACAAAGCTCCACTAGAGCTGGAATTATTTAGTTCCACCTCTGATAAATTAATACAAGCACGTATCGGTTTAGTGAAATTGTTGAATTACAACAAATTTATGTCTGGCCTGCACAAATATTTGTGAAATGTATTTAGGAAGGGTGCCATATGATCCTGTCAATAATTTAGCAGGTGGTGTGTACAGGGGTGGAAAGCAACCGATTATTATTTATAGATAGTGAATCGATAAAAACGTAGTTCTGGAATATGCGTGGGGAATCATACGGTGACTTTTAGTTTTTTGAGTTTTAACTTTTCCCTGGAACTAGAGCCCTGGTGCCATATTTTAATAAATTTTCTGCGTTTGGTAACTAATGATAAGCATCTACGAGTAAATGTATTTTATAGGAATATGAAATACAATTTAGAAAAGCAGGCAGTGGTGAAACCATCTTGTTGTCAGTCATGACTCAGCATGAATAGGCATGCTCGTCCGGGGTGGTACCACTGTCTCATGGAAAATCGACTCGGAGCGACAGCTTTCATGTCGCGTTTCCTTGGATGAGTGAGATTTCCCGATGCCTAATACCCCTTTCCTCTTCAAATTATTTTTCCTTCCCGCTCTTCCCCCAATTCGATGGGCCGGCAACACATCCATTTTGCAAACGTTGTGCCTTGTGATTTTCAGGTGTGCTCGTTTGCCGAACCTATGTCATAAAAAATATCTATAAAAGCAATAATGTTGAAAAACAGAGGAATAAATCATAACGAGGTTTGCACAGATTTGAATTGTGAATGTTATTGAAGACATTTAAATCAAATACCTATTCAAAAACAGAACCCAGCTTAAGTAGATTTATATTGAATTATATTAAGAATATTATCAAGAATATTATTATTGCTGAAATTACCAGCGTTTGTATATTTTCCTCTGATCACTACACTTATCATTCTTCATGAATTGTACCGAAAGAAGCAGAATATCATTAAATTATATTTCTCCGTTTGGATATTATCTAAAAAAACTTAGAAACTATCTAAGACGAGTGTCTTTAAACTTTCCTTGCCGTAATTTGTACACGTCAAGCAGATTTATGTAGCAGGTAATGTTGTTGCCTGTAATAATGTTTCCTGCTGTAGCCCTTGTTATTGTGTTCGTTGTCAAGGCGACCGAGAACATAACCCCTTGGAAGACTCGTGTTGATTAACTTGCCTATTCATTTACCACGTTTAGTATTATTATCATAGTTGTTTCATGTCAAATTAGCTTTATTAGCTCCGGAAATTGCATCTGATATAGGCGCAAATTGAAAATAGGACTGTATAGCCTCGGTCATCTTAGCCCCGTTGGTGCATGTTAAAGTGACATTAATACTAACTCAGTTATTATGTTTAGTATATTGATGAAACATAACAAGTACTTATAACAGAGATGGAAATAAAATATTATCATACTTGCATTAAGATGAAAAAAATACCTAACTTAAAGGGGTTTGTTTGTATTTGGCTTCGATAGTAGATTCTGCCTTCACATTTGTTCCGTAATGTTTAATTTTTTATTTTGACTGGGCCTTTTGCCCAGGATACTAATATCTTTCAGGTACTATAGTACATTCAGAAAGAGCATGATACTGCTGCGTAATTACTGCGATAAAAATTGCCTTAATATGCTAGTCGAATGTAATTTCGTGCAGAAAGATGGCTAATAGCTATAAGACCGTCAATTGTTCACCTATTCGTGAATATTGAGTATTTTTTCCTACATTAACCTATTTATTAATGAACTCTACGTATAATCAAGATCTATGTATGCCGTGCAATATATTACTTAGAATTTTCATACAGTTTCTGTGAATCTTGGGAAAGTAATATGTGAAGAAAGTCGATGAAGAACGCGGACACTGAAATAGTCCAGGAATATGTTAATTTTAACTAAAAATGGGCAGGATATTTTTGATACTTTATTTTCAAACTATGGATATTTATTAAATATCATGCAAGCAACTCATAGATACGTCAAACAAGCATACATCTTTAGATGTGATCCTACGTAAGTTTACGAGCAAGATTTCTGCTAAAGTTATTGTCAGTCTTAAAATTATAGCGAAGGAGCGAGCACTCCGGATGCGAAAAATTTATGTCATACTCTATTTTTACTATCTATTAAGACTGAACAACCAGACCTTGAGAATACAACCCCTTATAAATTATATTGGATGTATTTAATACTTTCTTTAGGATAAAGATCCCGTTTTATCTTTCTTGGACGAAAGTAGTGATGGTAGAGCTTCCGACTGCAGTCCAATTGGTGAACACAATATGGTACTCAAAGATTTCCTATGCAACTTATTGGATTCATTAGATATAAAAATGTTCACCAATCACACATATCAAATATAGTACACACTGCTGCACTGCTGGAAAACGTACTATTACTGATTGCTAGGATGACCCAAAATTCAAACGATAAGGAGTAAACCCCTAATAGCTATTTTTTTATAGGCAATGGTGAGTTTCTTTATTGCAATGTTTGGCGAGACGAGCATGCGTTCATAGACAGTAGAAAAACTAAACGACTAAATGAAGTACAAAGCAATGCTTGGCATTCCACTGCGCTCGCCATTCTGACACTTACAATGTTAATTCTAAATACGTCATGTAGTTAATACATTCCCTATGCCTTAATCTCAGTACAAATTTGTTTGTGATTCAACCTCATTGCGACATGTTGTAGACAAATAAATAAATAAATAAATTTGCTGCTAATTAACATGCCTTAGGGTCAATCATTACATGTAATAATGTCATTAGTCATTACCGTACAATGCGGCGGTGGGTGTTATTATATCGAGACAACGCGTTTGTAAGATGAGCAATCATCTTCACTAAATAAAACGTCAATAAAAATAGTGTAGGGTGTGTATACAGTTAATTAGGTAGGATTATTTGTTTTGTTCACTTATTAGAAGAAATTAAGATGGTGGAAATTAACTTATTTTCAAATGTCATATTTAAGACTTATACTATCAGCACATTAGTCTCATAGCTATCGTATTCGAAAAGTAATAATTCTGAGGAAAAAATCACACTAAATTGACCAATGATTTAGTATAGATAGTAATGGGTTTGTCCTTGTCGATAAATACGTGAAGATAAAGATAATAAATATTTCTGCCTAGTACCAAATCGAAACATTTTTTTAGAAACACATTATTAGATACGACTGTTCTATTTTTATAAACATTAAAAAATAGCTCACAAACATCATAACAAAATGTTATGAAATTACTTTAGCCATTTTGTATTCCAAAATCTTAAAAGCAACATTTTGAGAGGTCGTCCCTCCGGATTCGGGGTAATGGGCAAACTGTGAAAACACCTTTGTCGCAAAGGTAAAACTTTTCTCTATGAAATTCTGTCAAAAGCTGAACAAGTTTTCAAACGGGATTGGACGGCGATTGGTAGTCATAATTAAGATAAGAACATAGCTTTGAAAATGGCAGGGATTTGCTTCATTTTTTATTTTTTTACTGCACGACAAACTGATTTCAATACTTGCAGGTAAGCGTGACGCATTCAAACTATAGTAATTTAACAGGTGGTAGTTTTCTCATATTATGTGAGAGGAAGCCTGGTTAGGTACCACCGCAATGTCTATTTCTCCCGCCAAACAGCAGTGTAAACGCACTGTTGTGTTCCGGTTTGAAGATCATTGTAGCCAGAGTAACTACTGGACAAATTAGGTCTAGCTCCAATATCGTATTATATAGAGTTAATAACTTAATAATTCATAAATGTTATAGATCTACAAGTAAAGTAAAAGAAGTCTATGAACGACTAGAAAATTCCACCATCAACTAGTCGCCTCATAGAAGACTGGGAGTGGAACTATTCGAAACTAATTTGAATATTGCCCTCTAATTCAGACTTTGGTGTGAATTAAAAAAAACATTTTTATACTGTACTTATATTGACGCCGGATTAATATGCAGAGAGCATTATTATGAAAGATAGATAATTAAATTTTCACAATGTTGTGAAATACAATATTATTCGAAAATCATGACAAACCGTGCCAGTTTCATTAACTGTTGGTTTGAACTATTGTATTGTAACAGATATATCTAGGAACTCGTGATGTCTAGACCAATGCCAAATAAACGTGCCTTATTGATATTGACACGACATTGACGTCAATTAGCGAATTTCCGTGAAATTACCAAAACCAAATTTGCGATGTTTTAAAGTAATACTTTATTTTATATACAGGGTATATCAAGACTGCTACCGAAAACGAAGCCGGGTGGTAGTTTAAGCGACTTCAGACACAATGCAACAGAAAAAGTTGCAAAAAAAAGCGACATTTTTTTTTTGTTATTTTTTTTTCTACGGCCCTATTTGGGTGGTAAATACATTTTTTCCTAAAATAATAGTATATACCCTTTTATTTATAAATACTCTAAGGTATAAAAGAGTTTAAATTATTATTTAAGCAAAAACTATGGATTTACCACCCAAAAATAACGATATTTAAAAAATCATAAAAAACAAATGTCGCGTTTCTAGGCGAAATTTTTAATTGCATTGTGTTTGTAGCCACTAAAACTACCACCCGGCTTCGTTTTCGGTAGCAGTCTTGAGATACCCGGTATACTTTATATCCTTGCAAAATTGTGTTTTAATCTTACTTTAAAAAAAAAACGTCTTTTGTAATATCAAATAGGATATCCAATTTACCAATTTAGTGCCTATTCGCCCCAGCGTTCCTTTTCACTCTTGACGGTACTTTGGTTGAAGACGATCGTGGCCGGTGGAAATTAGTTACTATTAGAAGTCCCATCCGGTAGATTTCCAGTCTTCTTCATTGCAACGCCGAAGATGTCCCTTCATTATGTCATTTTTGTAATTACTGGTCACAGTAGTGATGTGGGTGGTCTTGCGAGATCGCTACTAAGTACCAACACGCGCAAAGGTATTTGAAAGCTAACAAAATGTCCAACGCTATTAATATACGAATAATGCCCGAGAACAAATTATGAAATACAATTGCACCATTTTCTAATGGAATACTTACACGCGACGTTTAAATGAACATGGAATTATCATTACTGCTGAAAGAATTGTGATCAAGATTTATTACTGTATGTATTAGTATTATAGAAATTATGGGTGTATTATGTATAGTTTTTTTTTCAGAAAATTACCTATTTACTCTTGTAATGGGAGATCATTTTACATTAACAACATCGTCGAAATTCTGGATATAATGGATACGTTTCCAGCTTTTGACAACCCAACCGGAAAGGGACACTAAAAGAGGCGTTTAGTTATAGAGCTGACTGAGAAACGCTGTGCCGTTTCTACAAAATATCGTCCCGATGCAATGGCTTACACCCGTATTCTAAGACGTTTCCTCGAATCTTCCTCAACCTTATCTCTGTCGAGGTGATGTTTAAAATGAATTCGAGGAACCCTCGAAAATGGTATGCTTAGTTAAAAATATATCTTTCCTAGAGGATAGGAGGAGTGAGGTTGAGTCAAGGAAATACGCCATCAAATACGTCATTGATGTGTTAATAAGGTACAGATTTAACAATAACTATTTGACATTTCAATATCATGCTCACTTGAAAAGTGACAGTCAACATTTCATGTAAATAATAAACACTGTTTCTATAGTGAAAATATTTCTTCAAGTATTCCATAAGGTAGGTCGCGAGGTACCTTGAGTTTGACAGTTGATTCTTTTTCTCGAGAAAGGAAAAGTATTGAGTGACGTTGAGTGGAGGAGACGTTTTTCAACTATGAATACAGATTTCCTCCAAGTAACACCGAGTGGAGTCGAGAAATTTTCGAGGAACGTCTTAGAATATGGGTGTTAATGTCAGATAGAAGCAATAAGTGAAATAAAAAAAATAACTATTTTAATAATTGATAGCAGTACTGGTAAAGCAATTAAAAGCAAAATAAAGTATTATGTTTATATAGCCCTGCATCTACAGAACCTCTATATTTTTCAAGATTCATAACACCTATTTACTATTATTATACCAGTTAACTTTAACTGAAAATTGCAGGAGACTATCGCTAAATATTTACGAGTGTCCAGAAATAAAACTTTCAGTATATTTTTACAATGCAAAAAAATACGCAAAGTCTTGACCTTGGCCTATTTATCGAAGCAACGATCCCAGCGCACCTTTCAAATTACGCACAGACATTACACAGGTGACGGTGGCCATCTTGAACTTCTTTTGCACGGGAAAACGTTTTTGCCGATGTTAATTATCGCGGTCGACGTCTCTAACCTGGTTTCCTGAGGGTAATTCCGACGTCAAATAGGTCACGAGCACCGGTCATAAAGTTTACTCCTGTTTCTTGAAAAACTCTATCATGGTTTTATTTCTTGACTATTCAGAATTGCCTACACCATAATTTTATTCACGCGGGAGTTTGTTTGTCTTCTGATGAGGGCGTGTTCAACTATTTTGTTTTGAAATATGAAATCTAGGAATCTATTAAGAGTTTTCATGCATACGCAGCCCATCTTCCCTACATTGGCATAAGAAAGTGGCCACAATGCACCTGATATCGGTGTAAAATTATTCGGCCGTTATCATTTTTGTTTTTGTTGTTGTGTTATTTTTTATTATTTTTTTTATTTTAATTTATTGTCAAATTTTATTTTGCAATCACTTGACACAACCGGCAGGTATAACAAATGGTGCCTAAAAGCAGGCCATACATATTGTAACAAATTTTCGCTTGATCTTTTGTTACCTATTATATCATATTATTTATTTATAACATTTATATTTTACTTTATTTTGTATAAGTATACATATATATAATCTTTATACTAAATTATCATGAGTGAAAATGGTGGTGACTCTGACGAGTTCTTCTCGGCAGAGAGTGAAAATAGCAGTTTCACTAGTATACCATCATTATGTGATACACTTTCATCTCAATTTTCTGATGTTCCTAAGAATTTCAATGTCGTGCATATCAATGCACAGAGTATTCCGGCCCATTTCACTGATATGTTAGCTAGCTTTGACTGTGCGAATCTCCATGCTATTCTTGTTTCAGAATCTTGGCTGAAGCCATGCCTTCCTTCTAGTTCCTACTCTCTTCCCGGTTTTCAACTTATCAGGAACGATCGTACCGTTGGCGGTGGTGGTGGGGTGGCCATATATATACGTACCGGTATTTCATTTTCCATTATACATAACTCACCCCAGCCGCCACCCTCAAATGGTGGTGAGCATCTGTTCCTGGAGGTTGAACTCCTTCACACTAAAATTCTTCTCGGTGTTTATTATTGCCCCTCTCTTCGCATTGACTATTTCTCCTCTTTAGAAACCATTCTTATTAATCTCACTCCATCGTACAGTCATAGTATAATCATGGGAGATTTCAACACATGCCTTCTGAAGAAGGATCACCGCTCTGCTTTGCTATCTTCTGTTTTAAATTCCTGTAACCTTTCTATCTTACCGCTCCATGCCACACATCACTTCCCTAATTCCACTCCTTCACTCCTTGATCTCATCTTCGTTTCTTCTTCTCATCTTGTCGTGAAGCATGGACAATGCGCAGCAGATGCCTTCTCATATCACGACCTTATTTACTTGTCTTTTAAAATTCGTCCCCCTAAAGATAGATGTAAGGTTGTGATGCGGCGCTGCTTTCGTGGGGTAGATTCCGTAAGACTTCGTGAGGATGCCAGCAACATTGACTGGGTCCCTCTGCTTACCTCGAGTACAATCGATGATAAGGTTAACATTTTTTCCACCAACATTACAAAACTGTATGATGTACATGCTCCATTACGCACAGTTAAATTAAAACACCTTCCCTCCCCGTGGCTCACGGATGAAATTAAGTCGATGTTATCAAGGAAAGCTGCAGCTAAGTCTAGGTTTAAGCGTAGACCTAATTCCTTGAACTGGGAAAAATTTGTAGCTATCCGTAATCTCTGCAACAAGTTGTGTAGAAATGCTCAACGCCGATATGTCCATGAATCTGTTGAAAACGGTGATCCAGCTAAAGTTTGGAAATTTCTTCGATCTATGGGAGTTGGAAAGTCACGTCCTGATTTAAGTTTTCATAACATAAATATTGATTTATTAAATTCACACTTCACAGCATCTCCCTTTTTTGACAGGGCTACAAAAGATAAAACCATTAATGATCTTTCATCTATTCCAACCCCTAATTATTCTCAATTTGTCTTTAGTCAATTCTCCGATTGTGATGTTAAAAAGAGCATTTTATCAATTTCCTCCAATGCAGCTGGGAATGACTGTATCAGCCGAAGTATGATATTACCTATCCTTGACCAAATTCTTCCTATCATATGTCACATTCTTAATTTTTCTATCTCGAACTTCGTCTTCCCATCTTTATGGAAGGATGCCGAAGTTATTCCTCTTCCCAAAAAACCTAATCCTGTATCCTTTTCTGAATATCGGCCTATTTCAATTTTACCGTTCCTTTCAAAGGTCCTCGAAACCCTTATCCATCATCAATTAAGTTCCTTTCTTACTGACAACAATCTCCTTAATCCATTTCAATCCGGATTTCGTCCTGGTCATAGTACAACCACTGCATTGGTTAATATTACAGACGACATCAGATCTGCAATGGAGAGCGGAAAGCTAACGGTGCTAGCCTTGCTAGACTTTAGCAATGCGTTTAACACTGTAGACCACGATGTTCTGTTAAGTATGCTTCGCTCTATTAACATATCTCCAGCGGTAATTGACTGGTTTCGTAGTTACCTGACTGGGCGCCGGCAGCGCATACGCATTGAAGCTGCAGTGTCTGCTTGGTGTGATACCTTTGCTGGCGTTCCTCAGGGCGGCGTTTTATCTCCTTTACTCTTCGCACTATTTATTAATTCAATATCCTATAAACTTATTTCTTCCTACCACTTGTATGCAGACGATTTACAGATTTACTACCATGCCCCGGTGGACAGAATGGCGGAAGCTATTGCTGCAATAAATAAAGATCTCACTCGGATCAATGAGTGGAGTGGGATGCATGGTCTCACAGTAAACCCTTCTAAAACTCAGGTCATTGTTGTTGGCAGCTCCAGGATGGTTTCGCAACTGAATTTAAATCAATTACCCCAGGTTTCATTCAATGGCTGCCTTATTCCTTTTTGTGATGTCGTAAAAAACTTGGGCGTTTTAATCGACAAAAACTTATCCTGGGGTCCCCAATTGCAACAACTCAGTCGTAAATTATTCGCTGCAGCGGGGTCCTTGCGAAGATTACGAAATTTTCTACCTATTCCCACAAAAATTGCGCTTGTCCAGTCTCTTCTTTTTCCTCTCCTTGATTATGCTGATGCTAGCTACCTAGATCTCACCGAAGCCCACTTTGAAAAGCTTGAGCAACTTCAAAATTTCTGCATTCGGTTTGTATTTGGACTTAAAAAATATGACCACGTCTCTGAATATCGAACTAAACTCAAGTGGCTATCAATACGCTTTCGCCGGAATACTCGCATCCTTTCACTTCTCTATACCATATTATTTAATCCCACGACCCCAAATTATTTAAAACGTCGCTTTCATTTCTTAAGCAATACCCATGTACGATCTCTTAGGTCTTCAGAAAATTTGATTCTAGAAATTCTTAAGCACAGCACATCATTCCTCGACAAATCTTTTACTGTCCATGCTGCTCGCTTATGGAATGAGCTACCCCTGACAATAAGACTTGCTAAATCTCTGCCTATTTTTAAGAGATTAGTCAGAACGCACTATTTGTCAGAACAGTAATATATTATGTATAAATATATTTTCTCTCATATATATATATATATATATATATATATATATATATATATATATATATATATTTTATTCGTTACGTTTATAGTATAATATATGTAGTAAAGTCACATTTTACTTTGTGTAGTTTATGTAAGTGTATACTTGTATTATATATATATATAAATAATGCCTATTTATAAAGCTTTTAGTTGTACATGATTTTCTTCCTTTCCTTTTTAATGACTATCTTCGATTTTCCTTCTCCTATTCATTCCAATCCATCCAAAGGTTGTCTGGAAGAGATCGCCGTTAGCGATAAGGCCGCCGTTTGTACGTACTTATGTTATAAGTTCCTTAGTTGTAAAATTATTTTATTAATTTTTGTGTACAATAAAGAATTATAAATAAATAAAATAAAATAAATAAAATCTAAATAGAGTAATCAACGGCGCAATTATATTGGCCTGGTCAAAACAGAATAGGTGAAAGCCAAATCTGAAACGCGACATAATTACGTGGGAGAACCACGTAATGGGTTTCCAACCGTTGTGAACTGTAGTTGTCATCAGGATTAAAACATTGGCGAAGCCGAACCTTTAGTGTGTTTTAAAGAAGTTTTTCTTTATTGCAATAAATGGGGAGACCAACATGTCATTCCCCTGATAATATGCGATACGACTGTTCATGGATGAATTAAGTATATATGGTAGAGTAGCAAAGCCAAACAACACCATGAATTTCAAAGCAGTGCTTGGCATTCGCCTACGCTCGCCACCCTAAGAGATAAGATGTTAAGTCTCATTATGTCCAGTAGTTACTCTACAATGTCCTTCAAATGGGGACACAAGAGTACATTTGCACTGCTGTTTGTTCTGGGAAAGATATTCGGTTGGTAGGCGACCTCTCACATACATACCGGGTATCTCAAGACTGCTACCCAAAACGAAGCCGGGTGGTAGTTTTAGTGACTACAAACATAATGCAACTAAAAATTTCGCAAAGAAACGCGACAATTATTTTTTATGATTTTTTTAAAAATCGTCAATTTTGGGTGGTAAATCCATAGTTTTTGCTAAAATAATAATTTAAACTCTTTTATACCTTAAAGTATTTATAAATAAGAGGGTATACACTATTATTTTGGAAAAAAATGTATTTACCACCCAAATATGGCCCTAGGAAAAAAATATCAAAAAAAAAATAGTCCCTTTTTTTGGCAACTTTTTCTGTTGCATTGTGTCTGAAGTCACTTAAACTACCACCCGGCTTCGTTTTCGGTAGCAGTCTTGATATACCCTGTATAAGAGACACCTACCACCAGTAGCTTTTTTATATATTATTTTCTTTGATTTTTATTGTATTTTTATTATTACATGTATAGATGCGGGCGAAACCCTTGAAAATTTCTAGAGAACCAAGGCAAACGTTATAATTATGCAAGGTTCCTTAATCGATTTTTAATTCTTCAGTTAAAGCTCTGAAACTGAATCAGTAGGCCGAGGACTAATGGTCGTGACTCTTTGGGCAGATCTGGCTTGTAAAGACTTTAATTACGAAGGTACTCGTACAGTTCAATACTCGTATATTCACCCCACTTTAGTAAAATAATAAGCTATAGAAACTGGCATCACAATAACTACACTAAAATATTCGGATTCGTTTTTGTGCAAGTAATTTGTGTAAAGTTTTCAAAACTGTCATAACCAAAGCAAAGTGTCCGACCCGGAAATGAACTTACGAGTTGAACCTTACAGTTCACGGACATCAAACTGTCATGATACCAATTAGCCATGAGGCGACTATTGTTGAGCGACGTAATTTATTGAAATAAACTATTTTTCACGGATTTTATCAAGAATTTGGTTTAATTATATTTTTAAACTTCTCGACGATTTGATTACTTTACAGCTTTTGTGGTCAATTGATCCGCCCCGTGAACACGAAACGTCGGAAAGTTAAAAATATAAAAATTAAAACAAATTTGCAGTAAAATTCGTACAAATAGTTTTATGACAATGTGTAACATTGGCGCAAATCTAAGAAACCATTATACGTAATTTATGTTATAACTATGTTCAGCGACCGTTAAGTTTTCTGATAAGATTGTTTAGTTTAGTTGGTAATTTATGGCAGAAACTTCTGTTGCTGGATACTGGGTTCATGAACTAGGCTTCAACAAATTGACCTTTGTTGCGGTAACGGCCATTGGCAGAGGCAGAACCAATTGAAGGATTTGTTTGAATCTTGGGCTAGTGTTCTTGGAAACAAGTGTAAACATCTAATTGTACATGTAACTTAATCCTAAAGGGAACACAATTATGAATTTTAAAGTTTCAACGAACTAGCAACATATATTTGTTCTTTTCAATGGATACAGTTCATTTTATTGAGAATCTGTGTAATGAAATAAATGAAATCCAGTATTCGCTTCTTTGATTTTACTAGTCAAATTGTAGAAGCACAGTCTTCAAATAATATTGACGAAATAAAACCGATTGAAGTGCGAACGTTCACGAAATCTTTGTAGGCAGACTATATTCACCCTTTTTGTAATATATAACCTAAAGTCCTAGGATGAGATCAAAGGATATCAGAAAGCTGTTTAACATATGTATTGGTAAAAAATCATGTCTACAAGTTCCCTATTTTTCGAGTTTAGAATTCGGAACGGACCGAATCCCTTCTTTGTTGTTTCGCGTTTGCTTATGTTTTCACCGTTCCAATAAAATGTCCGCACTGAGGTATATTACGGGTTTTGTTTGCAGCCTGGCTTTATATCGCTCAAAATAACTTTATGTAAATATCGCTGCAGTAGGCGCAGAAGTACAAGCTAAAAAGTCAATAAAAACGATGCAATGCGCAATGAAATACAAAATGAAAAAAAATATAGCAATTTAAAATATAACAACATTTTGTAAATGCAATAAAAAAAAGTAAATACTTATAATAATAATTGGTGAAATAGTAATTGACGATGTAAAAACGTTGTTAGTCCAGCGGTAATGTAACCAAGGAACAATTGAAATGTAACCACCAAGAAGTAAAGATGCCAAAGATATAATTAAAAAAAGTAATTAAATGTGTTTCATTCGGGCTTATTCAGAATTAGAAGCCTTATTCCAAATATAGAAGACCAAAGTACTTAACATCAGCCTACATGAATGTATGTATATCCAAAACAGAAGGGCGCTAGCCGCTAACACATAACAGACACAATAGAACCAAGCATTGATTTGAAATTCATAGTGTTGTTTAGTTTTGCTACTATGCACGAGCGGTCGTATCGCTAAGCATTAGGTGAATGACACACTCTTCTCACCATTCATCGTAATAAAAAAAAATAGTCAATAGATCTAATTCATCTATAAACATTTATTTTACTTGATATAAAAGTGTTATTAGAAAGAACGTATCAGATTAATGAACACTGTCTGTTATATTTTAAATCTATTTAATACTTTGCCAACACTAGACGAAGGACGAAGGGGTGAAAGGTTGAGGACGCAGACAGACGCCGTTTGTGACCGTTTACTCAAAGGAGATGGGCCAGAAATGACACAAAATTTACTTAGTGAAATTGGCATTCGATTTCTGTATGAAATACTAATATACGTTGCATATTAGCTTTATACAAAAATAAATACCAAGCCAAGAACAGCAACACTACAAGGGGACAATATGGCATCTGAAACGCCATGTTTGATAACCGATGTCAAAACTTGACATTTATAAAATATGAAGTCGTAATTCGTTTTCCTATAAATCAAATATTATTTTTAGTCGTCTGTGCTATAAATTACTGTACTCTATATAACTCGTAAATGTTTTTACGTCAACGGAATTAGTATCATACTTTATTGATCATCTAATATAATATAACATAATGTCTATACAATAAATTGCAACAAGTCTGTCATAATCTCGTCATGTTTATAGTTATTTAATATTAAGAAAGTGAACCTATATCTGGCCGTAAGTGCGGTGCATAATACCTGCTAAACAACCTATTTAAATAATCCACAATAAAAATCTGCTAGGCATGAGATACAGCACGGCACAGACTGATCACTTGTCGCGACTGTTAGCATCTGTATCAGCCCATATACGTCCCACTGCAGGGCACGGGCCTACTCTATAATTAAGAATACGATTGAGAGTGATTAGGCCATATAGTCCACTACGCTGGCCTAGTGCGGGTTGGCGGACTTACATACCATAGAAATTCTTATGAATCGCTATGGTATGCAGGTTTCCTCACGATGTTTTCCTTCACCGTTTTAGTGCGTGGTGATTGACTATCAATACACACATGACTCCGAAAAGTCAGAGGTGTGCCCTATGTGCATATGAATAAATAATCATTTTATTATTAGGCATATGCACTTAATAAGCTCTTAGTTATTATAGTCCATACAAATGAATACGCTATAAAAATGAACTTACTAGCAATAATTTCTGTACAAGCTAACATTTGAAACATTATATTTGGTCTACCCCTAGAAGTCTAATATACTTTGGTATATTAGACTTCTGCATACATAAAAATAATATTATCCTAATGTCTAAGATATTATTTTTCAAATAATGTATTTGACATTAATTCTAACTGGTTATTTCTGAGCACACGTAAGGAAAAAGTAGGATTAATTGATGAAAGAAAACTAAAATCAAACAAAACTTAAGGACAATAAAGTACAACCAGATCTTGCTTTATATTTTTTATTTATATTCGCCTAAAAATAATCTCCAGTCAAAACATCTAGGAACAATGCCGGTGCTCCCATATTGTACTATTGCCTAGCCCAACCTAAAGGCTAAATACCACAGTATGATCATGGTATGAGTACAGCAACCCACTGTCCAGTGTCCAGCTATGTTCCTTTCAACATGAAGCACTTGTGGGTGTTATATATGTCCAAAAGAATCGAGATTCATACAATCTTCTTACGGCGGAGTTGGAATAAAATCTTGCTCATTCTCTACAGCTTGATTTATTTGCAGCCAGCAGTTTGTACAGATAATTGCTTGTTCTGATAACTAAAACAAAATAAAAAGATTTAATATTGAAGATATCGAAGAATTATGATGAATAAATAACTCTTTGCAGTCACATGTGTTCCCTCCTTCCTATGATCCCAGGTCTTTCCGCTATTGTTTAAAGAGGCATCGCAGTAGTCCGGCCGGATAATTGTATGAAATGTCTTGGGACAGTCGTCTGATGCCATTAGATATTCCGCCTGGACGGCATTTGTGCTTACCATCAGACATAGTGTTGTTATTATGGAAATAATAATAATACCGGGTATCTCAAGACTGCTACCGAAAACGAAGTCGGGTGGTAGTTTTAGTGACTACAAACACAATGCAACCAAAAATTTCGAAAAGAAACGTGACAATTATTTTTTATGATTTTTTAAATATCTTCATTTTTAGGTGGTAAATCCATAGTTTTTGCTAAAATAATAATTTAAACACTTTTATGCCTTAGATTATTTATAAATAAAATGGTATACACTATTATTTTAGGAAAAAATATATTTACCACCCAAATAGGGTCATAAGAAAAAAATTACAAAAAAAATTGTCGCTTTTTTTTTGCAACTTTTTCTGTTGCATTGTGTCTGAAGTCGCTTAAACTACCACCCGGCTTCGTTTTCGGTAGCAGTCTTGATATACCCTGTATAATACCGGGTATCTCAAGACTGCTACCGAAAACGAAGCCGGGTGGTAGTTTTAGTGGCTACAAACACAATGCAATTAAAAATTTCGCCTAGAAACGCGACAATTTTTTTTTATGATTTTTTAAATATCGTTATTTTTGGGTGGTAAATCCATAGTTTTTGCTTAAATAATAATTTAAACTCTTTTATACCTTAGAGTATTTATAAATAAAAGGGTATATACTATTATTTTAGGAAAAAATGTATTTACCACCCAAATATGGCCATAGGAAAAAAATAACAAAAAAAATTTTGTCGCTTTTTTTTTGCAACTTTTTCTGTTGCATTGTGTCTGAAGTCGCTTAAACTACCACCCGGCTTCGTTTTCGGTAGCAGTCTTGATATACCCTGTATATTATACATAACACAAGATCATCTGAGTGTCCAGAGGGAAATAAAAGAAAATGTAATTCATTTAACAGTTTAAACAACAATATATAAAATATCACTTCTTACATATTTATGTACTAGTATCCTGTGGACACAATGCAATTCAGCTTTAACATGAATACTTTTGTAATACTCCATACTTTGTATTGACCTTGATTAATTGGCATAAAATATACATTTCCCAAGTTAATGAAGAAAATAGAATACTTACTTCTTGTTCTGCCATTTCAGCAATAAAACGTTTTGAAATACTCTACACGAGAGTGAATTGGCATCCCATGTGGTTACTAAGATTCTGTTGAATGATAGAATCCATTTCAATTTTTGATTGCAGAAGTGCAATTTAACCATTTCACAACAATTGCAGAAGTGCAATTCAAGCAAAGCGCCTCTTATGATGTGCTGAAAAGCAGAATTGTGGGCTAGAAGAGAAATATGAACATAGAAAAACATAAAAGTATTACTTACATGTGGCATTGTAAATAATATACATGTTTACTCACCAAAATACGAACTAGTATAGGTCTACCAGAATCTCATGGCAATTGGGGTAATTGAAAATTGTGCATAGCAATACCAGGGTAATTGGATCGAAATATTTTGATACTTTCTATACAACTTATCATTAATTCATATTAACGAAATACTTTTATTAGTTAAATGTCTTATTTGCAATTATATGTTATTAGAATGATATGTAAGAGTGAAACAACATATCTAAGTATTTTATTTGCAGTCTCTTTAATGTTTATCATGAACGAATTAATCAGGGCTTATTTATAAAGATCCTGGCAGTAGGTCATTAGACGAAGATGTTGGTGATAATTATTTTTAATAAAGATCTCTTCTGGGATTACATCTGTTCACTAGAAGTGCAAAATATATCATTGTTTGATGGATCCTTATTCAAAATCTCTGGAAACTCCTGTAAATAGGTATTTAATGCATTATTGTTTAGTTTCAAAAAATGATATCAAAGTATATACGATAAAACACATATACATATCTAACTTTAACCAAAAAAACATGAAGTATCAAAATTATTCACTCCAACTTGTTTGTTAAAACAACGTCGATTTAAAAATCGGCGATTTTGTTTAAATTTGACCAAATCATTTACGGATCTGGCGATAAAACTTGTAAACAATGTGTCACACTTGTGATCGTAGAACTAATTTGTATATTTTCGCTAAGGAATTATAGAAATCGTAAAATATTCACATCGAATGACATAACTCAAGTTTTGAATCAGCTGTTGACCGATGGTATTGCCACATAAAAATCTATATGTTTGTTTTTAATTTTATGCCATGAGATTCTGGTAGACCTATAATTACGTTTAAACGTCAAGACATATCATCTGCGAGAATCAGAATCCATAAAACAAAGCCAGGTCAACAGAGAAGCAAATACACATTTGCGATGAATGAAATGTAAGCGAATAATAAAAAATAATACGAATTACGGCCACAGACGTAGACAGATAACACAGAGTTTTGCAATTGCTGTCAAGTTAAACATTTTCGTTCTTAAACTAAAATCATGTAATATAAATAAAATAATAAAAGTGACTTCTTTAACAACATATATCGTCTTTTAAAAAGCGAAGAATATAGAAAAAGAAATATAGACAATAATTATAATTTGGAGGGGGTTTTTAAAATTAAGACATATTCAAGTTAAAGATAATGGGTTCGCGCATTTTTGAACGAAGTGACAATTAGGCATCATGGAGGACAGATTATCGAAGAAAATATTGCTTCTGTACTAAAACAATCACATTTTTGTATAAAGCCCCCTGTTGTCCAAGAAATCTAAATGTATTTTATTTGAATTCCACATTTTTTTCTAGATTTTGTATTAGACGTACACAAAACGGCCCAAGATAAAACATCTCCTTTAACTAAGAAATGCTTCAATAAACAAATTGAAGATTGACAATTTACAAATAAATCAGCAATTGGGATTGTGGAGTAAGCTAGTATAAAAGGGAATGTTAGAAATTATATGTAAGCAATGAAAATATTACGTGCAAACTGTGAATTACATATACATATATAAAAACAAGCATTTCTCCCAGTGAATGATAAACTATATAAACATATGAATATGAATTATAAATAATAAATCAATGATGGTAAAGCGATGGGGTCACCTAGTTTATACCTACTCTACTACTCTTTTGTAAACTAATTATTACAGTATGAGTAATAAAGGTTTGCCAGCCTCCGTGGCGCAATTGGTTATATGCGGGCTGGAAAAGGTGAGGCTGCGGATTCGATTACCTCACCGAGACAAATATTTGTGTGATCTACTGGTATTTGTTTCGGGTCTGGGTGTTTACGACACCGAAACGTCTCTCGTAGTTCTTCATATCCACGACACAGGACTCGAACTTAGTTCAAATCAAATCAAATCAAAATATTCTTTATTCAAATAGTCTTTCACAAGATCTTTTGAATCGTCCTTTTCTGCTACCACCGCTTCGGAACGTGTTGTGGCTGTGAAGAAGAAGCGGCGCAAGAAACTCCCTCAGCAACACGAACTGTCTTCTTTTTTCCTGTCTTTTTCTTTTTTTTTTTATATCGCCATTTACAAATAAAATGATTCATGTCACAAGATACAATAATGTCAGTTTGATTCAAAACATGATAAATTTATTCCCAAGCAGTTTTATCTTCCACATAATCTGAAATTCTATAGTATGCCTTTTTACACAGCTTAGCTTTTATTACTTTTTTAAACTTATTAATTGGAAGTTCTCTTAAACTGTTGGGAAGCTTGTTAAAGAAGCGTACACTTTGACCCATAAAAGAATTATTTATCTTGTGGAGACGAGTAACGTGTGAGGCAAGATTATGTTTGTTCCTAGTGTTCTTACTATGCATGTCACAATTACGCTTAAATTGAGTTATATTTTTACGAACATATAATAAATTTTCATAAATATATTGAGATGCAACAGTAAGAATATCTACTTCTTTAAACTTTTCTCTCAATGAAACTCTTGGACCAAGTTGATAAATGGCCCTAACAGCTCTTTTTTGTAAAATAAAAATAATATTTATATCCGCAGCATTTCCCCAGAGAAGAATGCCATAAGACATTATACTATGAAAATAGCTGAAGTAGACAATTCTTGCCGCTGCCTCATCCGTTAAACGCCTAATGGTTTTAACTGCATATGCCGCTGAACTTAATCTACCAGATAGTTTATTGATATGCGGCCCCCACTGGAGTTTAGCGTCGACCGTAATGCCCAGAAACGTAGTAGACGCAACAGGATCCAATTCTTCACCGTTAATTTGTACAGTGGTAGATAATTGCCTAACATTGGGCAGTGTGAATTTAATACATTTAGTTTTCTTAGCATTAAGTAATAAATTATTAATATTAAACCAATGTACAACTTCACGAAGGGCACTGTTTACTTCATCAAAATCTAATTGTTGTCTTTTAATTTTAAATGTCAAAGATGTATCATCCGCAAACAACACAACTTCGTGATTATTCCCGACGTGATAGGGTAAGTCATTTATGTAGACCAGGAATAGAAAAGGTCCCAGAATTGAACCCTGCGGTACTCCCATAGTGACCGCAGATCCTCCAGAAAGTTTTCCATTAATATCAACCTTCTGTACCCTATTGCTCAAATAGGAGGACAAAAGATTGAGAGCTCGGTTCCTGATACCATAGTGGCGTAATTTCCTGACCAGAGTGTCGTGCTCTACGCAGTCAAAGGCTTTAGATAAGTCACAGAATACACCAAGTGCATCCTGCGACTCTTCCCAAGCGTCATAGATTTGTTTTAGGAGAGATACTCCCGCGTCAATTGTTGATCGACCCCTCGTAAATCCGAACTGTTTCTGGTGTAGCAAGTTATTGGTGTTGAAATGTGTTAATAATTGAGTAAGAATTATTTTCTCAAATAACTTGCTAAGCGTTGGTAAAATTGAAACAGGTCGGAAATTGGTCGGATCCGAGCTGTCACCGGACTTAAAAAGAGGCACCACCTTGCTTTGTTTCATCAGGTCAGGAAAAACACCAGATACCACACAGCGGTTGAATATCTCTGCTAAGTGGGGTGCTATATGCTCAATGATTAAAGATATATTAATTACAGAAATTCCCCACAAGTCTGCGGTCTTTTTTAAACTAATTTCTTTAAATGATTTTAATATATGCTGCGGCCCAATTTGCGAGAACTCAAACGCCACGTTACATTTAGGTACAAGTTTTTCAAGTATAGATAAAGCAGACCTCGAAGATGACTGAAAATGTTGGGTGGTATTTTTGGGAATATCAGTAAAAAATCTTTCAAATTCAGTTGCTACTTCCAGATCTGCTGTACAACTCATATTATTTATTTTAAGATTAAAGTTATTTTCACGTACCGAGTTTTTACCAGATTCAGAATTAATAATATTCCAAGTAGTTTTGATTTTATTGTTAGACATTTTGATTTTATTTCTTAAATACAACGATTTAGCTGTGGAACAAGCTCGTTTGAAAACTCTGGAGTAATTTTTTACATATTCCTTAAAAGTCGGATTTTGGTTAAACATTCTTTCATTGTACAGATTATATAGTTTATTCCGACTTTTAAATAAACCAGTGGTTGCCCACTCACTAAATGTCATTCGCTGATTTACCATAATAGTTTTAGATTTATATACTTTTCTAAATTCACATTTAATAATTTCAAATAATGAACTGTACAGTTTGTCTGGGTCTTGGTGAGGGGACAGCGCTGGCAGATTGTTTTTGATATTTAGTCTAAATTTTTCCATGCGATATATATTGTTAGGAACAAACTTAATACTTTTCCTTAGAACTTTACTTTTAGTGCTAGGTAATGAAACATACTGACCACAATGATCAGAATCTAAAACATTAATTACTGACTTTTCACAAATTGAGAAATTAGTAAAAATATTATCAATACATGTAGCACTTGAGGCAGTTATTCTTGTTGGTTCAAAAAATAAATGATGCAGGTTGTATGATTTAAAAAGATTAATGAAGCTGCAAGCTATAGAAGATTCTTCTAAAATGTTAATATTAAAGTCTCCACAGACAACAATTCTTTTTGGTGAAACACATACCTTGTGCAATGCATCTTCCATAATTTCCAAAAAGGTATTATGTGGTGCACAAGGGGGTCTGTATACACTTAATACAATATACTTTTCAATCTCTATACAAGCTACTTCCATAACTCGTTCAACAGACAGGCGCACAATATCAAGTCTTTCCTTATATTTAATAAGATTATTTATGATTATTAACGAGCCTCCATGTAAAATATTTTCTCTGTTGAACGAGCTTGCAACTTGGTGATTATTGAAATTGAACATGAACTGGTAGCTTTTAAGCCAATGTTCAGTAATACATAAAATGACAATTTTATTACAGCTCATGAACAACTCAATTTCTAAATTTTTATTTCTCATACCTTGTATATTTTGATGTACCAAGTTGAAAGCATGTTTATTATTAAAATTACATTCAATATAATATTTATTTTCAGTTGGAGAGCTAGAGTTTATCTCTATTGTCCTTAAATCGAATTTAAATAATTATCAAATGTCAATTGTTTCAGATTGCTATAATCTGAGTCAACATTTATTTGCTCAATAGAGCTTTGTCGGTTAGCCAAGTTCTTGGCTGGAATACATAAATAATATGATAGCGCATCAGCTACCTGTCTCTTAATAAAAAGAGGAAGATAAACTTTATCTCTTGTCTTATTAAATATCTTATTATTATAATAATTATTAATGTCAATTAAATGTAAATTATTATTGATTGACAAGGTGTGCATTGTCAAATTCAAACTATATCTAATATTATTTTCTTCCGCTGGCAAGTTGTTACTGTAGGGCAGTGATTCTCAACCACTGTGCCGCGGCACTTTTGTGTGCCGCCAAATTTCAAAAGTGTGCCGCCAAATTTTGCAAATATATAATAATGTTAATATTATTAAATTATATCATTTAAAAAAAATATATTTTTAACATGAATATACATTTAAATCCACAAAAAAATTAATAGTTTATTAATTTGCTTTGCAAATATAATTTATTTTTTCTTAGTGCCAAATTATGATGAAGCGGCGTGCATAGCAATAGGAATATGTCTCAAGTCGGCGTACTATTTGCATGTAGTGTCAATTTATAAAATAAACTTATTAACTTTGCAGTACACCTATCCACACAATTTCAGAAAGGTTTAATTTTCCATATTCATAAATTACAAGTGAGTGCATAATTTAAATTATTATAAATTCAAAGATAATATTTGAACCATTTTTTTTAAATGTTTTGACAATATTATTTTTATTTTATCAGATCCTTCTGAAAATGGATAAATGGTTAAAAAGAAGAAAGTTTAATGATAATAATAGTGATAATGATAACGTTATGGACCAAGTTAATGAGCCAATCCCAGGCACAAGTAAAAATACTTCTTGCTAAAAAAAAATACGTTGTCCATCGGAAATATAATGATGACTTTGAAATTTGGATTTACCTCTACAATGGAAAATGACATAGTTGTTCCCGAGTGTGTGATATGTGGTTTTAAATTATCAAATAGTGCTATGGTTCCTAGCAAACTCTAACGCCAAATATAAATGAAATTATCAAAAAACATCAAGCTCATATTTCGCATTAAAAATATTTTTATTATTAGATTGTAATTAATCCCTTAATAAACGTTTAGTTATTATTGTAGTATATATTAGTTTATTTCATATAATTAAAATTTTTCTCATAAACTATTTATGCAGTGTGTTGTAGTAAGTAAATGATTTTTATCTTTTTCTTTGTGTGCCGCCAAATTTTCAAATCGTTAAATATGTGCCGCAACAAAAAAAAGGTTGAGAATCATTGCTGTAGGGTAATGTAAACATAATAATTTCGTTTAAGTTAAGTTTTTTCAAACTGTCATAATATTCCAACAATTCTTTTTTGTTTAAATTACCCCTATTTCCAATAAATATAATTAATTTTTTATCTGCAGATAAATTACTGCCCAAAATGCTCTTCATAATGTCAGAATAGGAAGCACTAGGCATACAGTAATTGAGAAGTTGTCCCTTTTCCAGACCTACTAACCTTCCCATGTCCCTTCCTATGTCGTCACTGTACATAATTACATTGTCATACTTATTATTTTTATTACATTTTACATGTGTGAGAGGATGGGAATTATTAATAATGTTAATATTATGTTCTAAGCTGTCACACAAAGTTGGACACACTTTAGAAGATGATGTTATGGGTGCACACATTGGCTGTGAGACAGTGAGCGACCTATCTGTAAAATTACACATATTGTTCTGTAAAGACTCAAAGCGCTCAGTGTTGTACTTACATAACTCAATAAGGTCTGTCATAGCCGATGAGTGTTCCTCTATCTCCTTCTGAGCATTGTCATATTTTGTTGTCATTAGCTGCAAAGAAGTATGTAATTTTTTAATATCTGCGTTTAAGATTTGTGTGTCAGCTTCATGCTTAAGCCTATTCTGTTCTAATTGATAGGCATATAAATCCACTGTATTTTTTAATACTACTTTGTCTCTAACAATATTTAAAGATTTCTTATTTAACTAGTGTGGGGTCAGGCTATGTATAATATGACTGTTCGGTTTACAGACTAGCGGCCCAGCTTCGCCTGGGTGGAGATATTCTTTCACTCCACTCCACACCTGAAGGCTGCCGTTGTGATATTGATTCGTTGGTGGGAGAAGTGGTGGGAGGCGCTTGACGTGACGGCCGAGTGGAGGCAAGCGCGTGAGCTGCGGGCGGTACTGGACCGTACTTGGGCATTGCAACATTACTTTATTTTTCTAAAATAAAGAATTTTTCTAAAATAAATGTACCTTAAGTTACTCCTTATTATAGCAACTACCTGACAATAAAAGTCAAAATCGGTCCAGCCATTTCAGAGATTAGCCTGAACAAACAGACAGACAGACAGACAAAAAAATCTAAGGTCATTTTCGCTGTAGGTATCGTGTATAGGTATAACGATATGACATTTTTTTAATTTTCACATTACAAATAGACACTTCAATTTTATTATATGTACGTATAGATACATTTTCATATACTCATTTTCCCTAATAACCAAGGGAAATAATTACAAACTGACTTATCAAATATAAATTTGAATACATATAGAAAAGAAGAAAGAAAGCAGAAAGATTAAGGAAGATACTTCAGACAAAAAGAAAAAATGTTTACATAATTATAAGACCAATGAAAGCAACAACAAAAGCAACCGTGTAGGTATGTAAAAAATATATGATGACCTTTGTAAATTCCACATTTCACAGAATACTGAAGAAACGGTATATATAAAGGAATGTTTGAAAAAGCATGGGAGAATATCATTTTTTTCAATAGGAGTAATTATAAAAACTTCGACATTTGTGAGATTGCAGGAAAAAAATATGTTGTAATATTGAGACTCCAAACCCCATAATTTTAGACAAACAGTCTGACGTAACAATAAAAGAAGAAAGGTTTGGTTTTGAACAATAAGAATCAAGATATCTATTGCAATGTGAAATTATGCAAACGGTCGTCAGATTTTGACTCGTTTACTAAAATTAGTGCAGAGCGTTGAAAGGATATGCTCGTTTGAGTTTCTTGTGCATATAATTATGGCGAACAAAGGCGACCTTGTGCGAACGCACTTTTAAATGAGGATGTGCCAGTAATCCTATTTATCCTGAATCAGAAATAATGTTGTGCCTGCTCCAAATTTATTGCAGAATATTAGTTAAAGATAAATGTTTGATAGAATATTATAACTTTCAAAATGTAGAACTTCTTGATTTAAGATACTTTAAATTCGTTTATTGACGTTATTGGCAGTCTCCATGGTATAGACGTTAGCGATAAGGCTGCCGTTTGTACGTACTTATGTTATATGTCCCTTAGTCGTAAAATTATATTAATATATTTTGTGTACAATAAAGCAGTATCAAGAAAAAATAAAATAAAAAATATAGTTTGTCGGACTTCGTCTAAGGAACGAGAGGCCGCGGGTTCGATCCACGCAGCGAAACAAATGTGACTGAGAACCACAGGTCGTATCGAGTCGAGTCGAGTCTGAGTGTATGTGAGATCCATAAGTCTCTCGTGATTTCTGATGCTCCCGGCACAAGACCCGATATTAGTGTGGTGTCAGGACTAAATTTATTTATTTGTTTATCATATAATTCTTATTAACAGCCAGTAGAGCCATCCTGTAAGGATTCACAGAGTAATCTGTCAATGGTTCTAACCAACGACCTTCGACTTGTTGCTAAAATATTATATTTGTTTAATCGTTTCAGAAAATCTGTTGTAATAGAGATGGTTATAATTGGTATATTAATATTTGATTTTCATACATTTTCTATCTAATATAAAATTGGTGCGGCAATTTACCACCTAAAAGTCAGGGACGGTAAACCAAGAGAAAATCTCGCATTTTCAATTTTATAAAAAAAAATGGTTGCCTGTAAAGTCGGTTTTACGGGCGAAGATTTTACGTGACAACGTCTTTTTCTCGGTAGAATATTTATTGATATGAATATAATTAAATTGCACAATAGGAACAAGGAATTGAATGAAAATAAGAATTGCACAAATTTTAACTATAGAAATATATTTTGTTTACTAAAACATTGTACATGTAATGACGAATCTAAGCACTCCATATTTTCACTACAGACACAGCTGACGATACTTTAACCACACGTGTGAACTTGTATTGTGACGCTTTCTTGTTTTTCCAACGCCAAGAACGTTCGAGAAAGACAAAGACAGAGACACAAGCATGCGCCGATTCAATGCGCCTAATTCTCTAGTGCTGCGCGCGCGGCAGACCGATCATAGTTGAGTGGGAGAGAGACGCAAGGCATTCGGCGGGCCTCTCTCTCGTTCGGTGACTCATCGTAACGTTACCGGGCGTTACACTTTTTCATAAGTGACCCCCAGCCGCAACCTAATTTAAGACGTTGTCACGTCAATAAATTTTTTGGAGGTAAAATATTTTTTTTTGGGGGGGTAATTTTTTGCGTAATTTGGGATTTCTGGCGGGGTCAATTTGTAGCCCTCACCAAGACGGTTCCGAGGATACCAAACTCGGAGGGTCTACGATCTATATTGGCCGAGATAGGATTGGGGGGGTGAGGTAAATTTTCGGGGTGGGGGTAAGGGAGGGGGGGGGGGGAGGAAGGTTTCGTGGGGAGGCTAACTTAAATTAATTGTTTTGGAGGTAAAATATTTTTTTTTGGGGGGGTAATTTTTTGCGTAATTTGGAATTTCTGGCGGGGTCAATTTGTAGCCCTCACCAAGACGGTTCCGAGGATACCAAACTCGGTGGGTCTACGACCTATGTTGGCCGAGATAGGATTGGGGGGGGTGAGGTAAATTTTCGGGGTGGGGGTAGGGGAGGGGGGGGGGGGGGGGTAGGTTTCGTGGGGAGGCTAATAGGCACTATTTCGGAATAAGGGTGGGGGAAGGCAGGGGGGGGGGCTATGGGACAATTTTGGAAAAAGTGGGTGAAACTGAAAAATAATTCTCTAGTGCTGCGCGCGCACCGTTACGTTACCGGGCGTTACACTTTTTCATAAGTGACTCCCAGCCGCAACCTAATTTAAGACGTTGTCACGTCAAAAATTGTCGCTTTTTTTTGCAACTTTTTTTGTTGCATTGTATCTGAAGTAGCTTAAACTACCACCCGGCTTCGTTTTCGGTAGCAGTCTTGATATACCCTGTATATATAGATAGTATGAGTTTTATCTAGTTTCCTCACTTTTAATTATTTATTTTACACTGCCCTCTCTTTTTCCTTCTTTTAAATCCATCCCATGGTTGTCTGTAAGACATTGCTTTAAGCGACAAGACCGCCATTTGTACTTTTTATATTTTTTTTGTTTCTGTATGTTGTATTTTTTTATTTTATGTGTACAATAAAGATTTAAAATAAATAAATAAATAAATAAATAGCTCTCGAAGACACTCTGAGAATTATGATTATAGACTATTGTACGTATGTTGAAAGAATATTGCTATTATGAACAACAATGATACAAGCTGAATTTAGCAAGATTATTTAGTTTTACTTTGCAAAAAAGTAATAATATTTCCGATATAATATAATTGAAGATCCCTAATTCGAACAGCACACCTTAATAAAATTGCCGGTATATCGCATTAAACTTCAAATAAAAAACGCATTAATACAACGACAGATGTCATAAAAGGCAATGTGTACCGAAACTCATGAGTTAGTGTTTGCTAAAAAACATCCTTCGGACCGGTTGCCTTATATAGTCGGTATGACTTGTATCAAATTACTCGCAGTTGGTAGATCCTTATTTTTAATACGGCACCTGCGGACACCAGCTTGCTCGCCTTATTTGGGTTCTCATTTCAAAAGTACATGAGTTTTGAGAAATAAAAGTAATATATTTTTTTAGGGTCCTCAGAGTCATCAAAGTACTTGTTATAGGTTTTTGTTTTTTTTCGACTGGTAACAAAAGGCGATGGATCTAAGATGTGAATTTCTTTACTTTAGCATCTTGATGGAGTTCAATTCAATTTGTGAAAGCAATATTAGATCAATTGTCTTTTGTTTCTTTGATTCGTTCTACTAAGAATTCGCATTTAACTACATTTAATAGTTTATTTTGGAATGTTTATAGCTCAGAATTGATAATACTTAGTTAAGTATATCATTGTTCATTTATTTATATAAGGGATTGTGATGTAATACATTTTATCTCACTAAATTATCAGACAAAATACTGTACATTGGGGAAAAAAAGTGTTAATATATAAAACATTTGTCTAAAATATCATTGAAGTAAATGGATAGCGAGAATACCAGGGGAACAAGTAAAAGATTAATAAGGGCGCAACAAGTGAAAACAGATACACATTTCTTTTAGTTTATCCAATAAATATACCTTACTAACTTAATAACAAAAGTCTTATCTACATTTTGCTTTTTGGTGAGATAATGAGATATAAAAAATCCAAAAAGCTCTTACTTTAAAATATAAGATATTTTAGGCCACACATTACCTTGCTAGTTTTTAAGAGCAATTAATCTAGACCAAGCTGTTTAGATTTCGTTTTCGTTTCGACTTTATTATATTTATTATAAGCAGACACACTTATCAGTACTCGACTTTTGCGAATCTTTGAAGGTTACAGTAATAGAAACTTCAATATTACTTTTTATTATTTCATTTCATCTTTAGGTCTCAGTATTAATATGGGATTATTTAAGTTGTCTTCTGAAGTAGGTATTTGAAAAGGTTGTTATACACTGTTTTCTTTGAACTAATTAGTGTGATAAAAGAGGAGATGAATAAGACAAAGAATTATTGAAGACTTATGTTAGTGTTAGCAGACAGTTTAGACGTTATGAAATGAAAATGAAATAAAATAAAGGTCAACATAGCAATTTCGTGAGAAATACTAGTAGCCAAAAACTTGTAAACAAACTTATTAAGGCCGAACTTACAGCCAAATCCGAGACACCCCGCGGGGTTACAAATTATTTCACTCAATCCGAATTGAATTTTAATTACTTTATGCTTTCGTCTAAAATTAATTTAACGCATGTCTTCTTTTTAATTTTGGAGCATCTGTCGTTGAGGTATTTACAAGACACGCAATTAACGTCCGAGATGTAACAACAAGCGTCAAGCGGGTACGTAATGTGCTCCGAGGACTAAAACTCCTGATATTAAAAAAGTTTATAGTTTCTGTTACCAACATATATTTCCCATTTTGGCGGGAAACAAATAGTCACAATTATTGTTAATAATATCAGTTAAATATTAACTTTTGTCAGATAATACTTAGATACCATAGTTTAAAAATGTTTATGTTGAAAGCAATTTCGAGAAAATATATTGTATTATTTGTTAGATTAGCAGTGCTGGCCGTAGATAGCACTAATTTTGCCAATATTTCTATAAGTCGTATCAGCTATTTCGTGAATGCCTGAAAAATGTTGGCTCTCGGCCAGCAGTCTCATATATCTCTTATTCCACCAATACCTGTGTCATTCTGAATGTAATTGGCTAAGCCCAGAAGATCTCTGCAAGTGACATTTAGAGTTCTGAAGAACCTACAATTATGCAACATCGAATATTAAGCCTTAAGTTGGACCCGAATATAGGTTGCAGAATGACGTCCAAGGTGGGTTGAATCAAAACGATTACCTACTGTGTAAATTTGGGAATGATGTAAAATATCAGTGGTCTTCCTGTACCTCAAGATGATAATGGTGATAAGCAATATAATATATACCCTGTTAAACACCAAAAAGCAGAAGAGCCACAAACTCCTCCTACTATTCCAATTTAAAATTTTCATAACTATCTCTCCAAAAGTCATAATGTGATTAAATTTCTTAGGACCATCCAATCCATAATATTCCAATAACAAGTGCAGTTTCATCCTTCTTATTATAAATAATAGAATTTAAAGTTCTCAAGCTGCATACAACGTGTGCGTACAGCATCAGCTGTAATTTGATAATTACCGACCGGTCCGGTAACGCGTCAGCGCGTGCGCTCATCTAAATTGCTGAATACTTGCAACAGTATTGTGGCAGATGGTCGTGAGAAAACACCGCTAATTGTACTATTACGTTTATATTACTGAGTGTGTGTTTAATTATAATAGTTTAACCATTTTTATTGAGGCTGTTGTCTTTATTGAACAATTTGTTTCTTGTGACTCTACGATTTGTTATTTTGATATGTTGTCGGTTATTTTAAGTGAAGCGTGAAAAATATTAACGATTTTATTTTGTACGTAATGCAATGGTGATGTTTTCTCATAACTTACTTTGGCGATAAATAAACTATCGAGAAGTATATATTATGTATGTTTTACAATTTTAAGGGTGACTATAATTTCTATGTTCAAAACATTATATCTGTAACTAGCTCCGTCTGACAAATTATTTTATAAAGTAATGTTTTTCTTTCTTCGTGTAAAATACCTAAATAAAATGCCTGAACACTCCGCAATGCGCACTATTTACGAAATTGACAATAACGCGACGGAATCCATATAAGCAATATTAAAACAGTTTTACATAGCAATGTGAGGAATACTCATATATTTGGAGATCGTCTGTTCGGAGGCAGGTTTGTATGTGGGCCATAAGAAATGTCTACTTCCCACATAAAGGAACCAAAGTTGTCTCATTAGAGCGCTAGTTGTCTTGAGCAAATTTAATTGTTTTAATTAATGTCTGCAAAGAGTTACGGATTTGGGCGAGGCTGTGAGTTATAAAGATATTTGTACAATATTAATGCGGGCAAGCGTTAATCAAGCTTCATGAGTCGGAGGTAGCGGGTTTGAGTCTAGAAAGGGGGAATATTTTTATGAAGTACATAATTTTATCCGGCTATCTATGTTTATTGTTTAGAATTTATATACATAAAACTTACAATGCCCTGTGCCTATAATCTAATTGTGGAAGTATCTTCCCTAAAAAGATGCTGGAATGTAATAATGCCACGGTTGAAATCTTGCAGACGGAAATGAGAATTCAAAAGACCGGCAATTTATTGATTTTAATAAATGTTAAGGCGAATATCAATTAGATTTATAATATCAGGGTCAAATAACAATCGGCTATTAGCTTCGTAAAATTCAAAAGATTTCTAAACAAGTATAGACTTGAAAATCAAAGCCTCACATTTAAGTATTACATCCCACGGTGTAGTTAAAGAGACGTTCGGAATATTTATTTAAGGGCATGTTCCACTACTCTTTCGATGGTGACGACACCTTGCTTATCAGCAGGTACAAAAGTGTAAAGATTTTTATTTAGCTTGGATTGTATTTATGGATATTATTAAATAAATACCAAAGAGGAACATATGTGTTATTAAGTAAATGCATTTATGTTCACCTTTTAAACGCGTTAGAAGTAATCGTCTGCAAAATTAAATTGTTTATATGTCCTCGAGTTGTTTCCTTTACTTTATAGTTATTACGTTTTATAGAATGCGTAATTACTTCTGGCAATATCACGTTTGCATAGATGAGGATAATAAAATTGTATGTGTTTTATATGAACGTTAAACTGCCTACACTGATTTGATGGTATTTTAAGTCCTGTGCTCTTCATATAGAGTAACGATTAAAACTATTATATATAAACACCTTTAGTAGAAATCATGATGAAACCCATAATCGAAGTCCTTGCAGTTGCTACAATTCAGTCCGTCTTTCTCATTTTCTTTCCATTCACCAATACCGGCTACGCACCTACAATAATTATTGTTGAGGGCATTTATCTCTCCATCTCATCAGGCTACAGAAAGTCTACTGCTGAACTGTTGCTACCTCTTCTAAGGATCTCCACATCAATCTGTTGGAAGCGGCCTGCATCCAACGACGTTTCTTTTAGGCCCTATTCAGTGCAACGCGGACGGTCCGCGCGCGGATTAGTGCTTGCGTCCGTCGCGGATCAAATCATCGTTCAGTTCGACGCGGAACGCGGTTGAGAGTGGTACAGTTACAACAGTAAGCCTAATGATAAAAAATTGAAGTTGGTGGTTGCTGCCTATTTATTAAATAGCAGTTTGTTTTTTAAACCAATTTGTTTTTTTTCTTCGCCTGAACTATCTTCAAATTTTGGATACACAGCTTTGCAAACATCCAGCCACGCCTTTAGTTTAGCATCCTTATTTTTATACAAGGAGTCGCGGAGATTCCAAAGATATGGTTGTAATCGTACTTCTTGTATAACCCTCTCAGTTTGCACGGTTGCAGCCATGACGACGACAGTACTTTTCGTCCGCGTCGCACGACCGTCCGTCGCGCACTGAACAAGTCTGTACAAGTCACAGATCACTTCCAATAGATACCGCATTACGATAGTTTTGTTTCGAACCGAAAACGCCAACGAAGGGAACTGCGCAGGGGGTGGGCGGGTTGCAGCGCGGTCACGTGGACTTCACTGGAGAGATGAAGCATATCTGTATCAGCCCATATACGTCCCACTGCAGGGCACGGGCCTCCTCTACAATCGACAGTACGATTGAGAGTGGTTGCATTCATATGAAATAATATTCAGATGAAGCATAAGTCGATAAATAAAAAAATGTATCGATAGTTCGATTTGCCAGTAAGTTCATGTGTCATGATCGCTTCTATAACTTAATTACCAACTTGTTAAATGTTTGATAATATTTTTTCACCGGCCTGTAGGGCGATTCACGTATTATAATAAGTTCAGTTGCAGTGCAGTTGCGGTTAAGTTTCGATCAAAACAGCCCTTATCGTATTCTCGTAATTTTGACAACCGCTGTCAAATACGCTCGCGTCAAGTTCGCGTCACGCAAATGTTTTAGCGTATTCTACTGCTGCGCGTATAAGTCTATCCCAAAAAAATTTCATACGTCCAGTTGACGCGCAACTCACGCGCAGTTCACGCGCAGCTAAACACTTACAAGAATACCATTTTGTACTAAAGCGTATACTTAATTGTAACCGCACCGCAACTTGATCGGCGCGTCAAAAAGTTACGTGAATCGCACTACATATCTGATAAATTATACCAACCGGCAACAGCTAACTACGAATAAAATAGGATTAAGATTTATACTTTAGTATGTAACGGTTTTATTTCTATTATTCACTGTGTATTTTTGTATGCCATAATGGCGAAATACCCAAATTAAGTGTTGATATAAAAGATCAGATAAAAATATGAAATAGTAAATAACTAAACATTACGCCCTAAAGGGCTACAATAACTTCCGTTTCTTGAATTCTGACGACGGCTGTAGTAAATGTAATATCGACAAGTGACGATGAAACCCACTTGACGAACTATGAATGTTTTTGAGACGATATATACAACGTATGTTAAAATTAGTGCAATAGCTGGTGCTACTGATTCTCAATAAACTTAGTATACTAAAACTTATGGTAAATACCCTCCCATTATATTTGAAAACGTATACAACCAGAGGGAAAAAAGGAAATTTAATTACGACAAAGATAATTAAAAAATATTGTAAAAGTACCTTGTTAACAAATTTAACTATTTCAAATTACATAAAATAACGTAATTATGGTAATTTGCAATTTTTATTTAAATCAATATATATATTCTGACATTTTCATTTAATAAAATTAATTTACGTTATTGTTTTACAATATCGATATTTCTGGGAATTATATTATAAACATGAGTCAAACACTAGAAGAACGTGTGATTTCGCCAAAAAAAGATGGCTTATTACGGTTATTGCTATGCGAAAAAGAGAGGGCTGATTCTCCATCCGAACTCGACTGTTTGACATTGATACATTGACCAGTATAAATTGAGCTCGCTCGGGACCAAATTAATTTAAAGAATATTAGTTATCGATGATCGAACAAATCATTATTAACTGTAATATTATGTTTCCAAAATGTAATTTTCGCTAACGTGCGACGACATGTGCGGGTCCACTACTTGGACGACACTGATGACGCGACATTTGGCATCGGTTTATATCTATCTGATAGCTTATATGTGTTGGGCGCAACCGCTGCCTTGCATTTGGTATCTATTGGGAGTGATCTGTGGTACAAGTGCATTACCGTCCGCGCGCGGACGACCGCGCCGCGGACGAGCGACGCGGAGTGATTTCGATCCGCGCGCGGACAGCTCTCCGCGGCGCGGCGCGGACGCTCCGCGTCGCTCTGAACGCGTTGTATGGGATTGATACATTTTACCGTCCGTCGCGGACATCCGCGTAGGTCGTCCGCGTCGCACTGAAGAGGCCCTTAGTATTGAATGGCTCGAATGCCATTCGCCTGATGGAAAGCGACATGATCTCTTTTGAACAGTAGCAAAATCAAGCAACACTATGAACCACAAAGCAATGCTTGGCAGTTCACTGCGCTCGCCATCATGAGACATAAGATGTGAAGTCTCAATATGTCCAGCAGTTATTCTTGCTACAATATCCTGCAAACCGGAACAGGGAGAAATAGACATTGCGGTGGTAGCTACCCAGGCAGCCTCTTACATATGAGAGACCTGCCACCAGTGAAAACTTCTTTCTCCTTCAATAGGCAGTGGTAATATCTATTCATTAATACCCAGTAAACCTAACTATATGACCATCTTCTATTTATCTAAAAGGAACTAAATCAATGAAATAATATTATTTTCTCATATTAACATATTTTAACTTCGCGACGTTTTGATTACTTAACAATTTTCGTCGTCAGCGAGCGGACTGAGGTATTAGTCATCAATTATTTTACAATTATTGACTTAAAAGTGGACTCAAAAAGTTATTTGGTTTTTGCGACACCTTCTGTGCAGAATGAGTTTACTGTGTCTTAAGGTCTGGCAGTTGGTTTTTTGGATTCCGATTAGTGTTCGAATCTAGACCATTATGGGGACCAAAGCACATTTAGGTCGCAAAACAGTTGACCTACACTTAAACGCCGATATGACGTAGTTAAATGCAATAAAATAATTATAAACAGCCGTTAGATATATTGATGTCCGCCATTCTATCGATTTGCCAATTATTGTACAGTTATATCATTATTGTGGTTCAGATGAGTTTGTGCGAAACGATTTTTTTATTGCTGTCGATTGACGGTAATGTTTTTTATGATTTCCTTATTAATATGTTATACTAGCGACTCAGCCTGGCTTCACCCAGGTCCAGATACTTCAGAACTAGACGAATGTCGAAACATGCATGCCATTAGCCTGACGGTTAGCGATACGACCTCTCATGGATTAGTATCCAAATAACATCATGAATAGCAGCAATGCTTGGCATTCCACTGCGCTAGCCATCTTGACACTTAAGATGTTATGACTATAAGTCCAGTAGGTACTCTGGTTACAATGTCCTTTAAACCAGAACATAACAGTGCTTTTACAATACCTGCTCAGTCCATTTTAGAAAGATAGGAACTAATTCGCATGATGGAGGTTTTAAATATTTAAACACATCGAAATCAAAATTCGTCTAGCCGTTTGAGCATGGAAAGGTTTAAGGAACACACAAATTTTCACATATTTTATAATATTAGTAAGATTATTTTACGTCTAGGATTATATATCCAATACCTGGATTCCGAGCTGGACTCCTCAGCCTCTCCTAAAAACCAAGTTTATTTATCGAATGATTTGTCTCAAACGAATGATTTTGAATTATGGTTTGAGCAAAGCAGCCAAATCATTCGTTAATAAGTCGTTCGTCAGTGTTTTCTGTTATTTTTTTTATTGCAGTGAATCGCGAGACGAGCATATCGTTCGTCTGTAAGCGATACGACCGCTCATGAACAGAAGCCAAACCAAACGCCTTGAATTACAAAACAATGCTTGGCATTCCACTGCGCTCGCCTTCCTGAGACATAAAATGTTAAGTCTCAATATGTCCAGTAGTTACTTGGGCTACAATGTCCTACAAACCGAAACACAACAGTGCATTTACACTACTATTTGGCGGGAGAAATATATATCGTGTAGTAGAGAACTAAGGCCTTAATCGACATAATCATAAAGGACGCACGCACCCAGTAATACGAGTATAATTGACTACTCCCGAAATACATTTGATTTGCATCTAATAAATAAATAAATACACCCAACGGTCACATACATAGCCTTGACCCCAGACCAAGATTGAATCATGTATTGTAGGTATCAGGAACTACAAGTGACTTTTCGGTCTTACAAATACCCTAAACAAATACTTGTGGATCACACAAACAATTGTCTCGAAGCGGGAATCGAAACAACGGCCTCACGTTTCACAGCCATTTACTTTAGTACAATTTTATATATTAAATAATAAACAAGTCGTTACGTTATAAAAATATAGTCCCCTTTCATATTTGTTTCGTCAGTTTTTGCTTATACAAGTTGCAACGACACCTTTTACTTTAAATAAACCTTTTTGTATTCTGAAAGTCTTTCACCGAACAAAGGAATCTCCTGCAGCATCCTACACAACAGCGCTGCGAGTTAAAGAATCTGCAAAGAAAATATGAATAATTAAAAGCATATTCTAGAGATTAAACTAGAGACTTTCAAATGTACATTTGTTTAATGAGAGTAAGAGAGAGTTTGTACACACAAAGCGAAGACCTTTTTATGCTCTAGACAATTATTAAAGGTGTATTTAATTTTATAGGAGTTTTAAAGTTCCAATTAATAATGGTTTATATTATGTACAATAGTCATTTTTACTGCTTTGAATGGTGAGACGAGCATGACATTCATCTCATGGTAAACGATAGTTCGCTCATGGACAGTAGCAAGACCAAGCAACACCATGAATTATTCTCAATGCTTGGGATTCCACTGCGCTCGCCAACTTGAGACTCATTCGGTCTTATTACAAAAAGCGAAATAAACCTTGGTTTAAACCTGGTCTAACAAAACCAGTCTAATCTGCAGAACCATGGTTTAAATTTACTTGTATTACAAAACATAAATAAACCATGGTTCTCTTGGTTCATTCTTTTGAACCGTGGTTTATACACCAACCACAGATTAATACAAATAATATTCGTTCAACGTGATATCATTCCATCGCAACGTTCCATATCCACAGAAAAGAATACATTTTAATAAAATTTTAATGATAATAAATATAATGTTTAGGCGTATTGAACCTATTGAGGGTTGGACATTTTGCTTGAATGTCAATATTGTTTGGTATATCGATTACAATTTAATTTTTTTTTTATTTAGTTCATGTTATATTAGCTAGTGACACATCCAAACACGTGTGATGGAACGTAACATTCTGGCGCGTTACATGAAACCATAACAATAAACAAAACTATCGCGAGCTAAAATAAGTTCATTTAGCATTAAAATGCATTTACTATTTAGTCAACGAAGTATCTGAAGTGAGGTGATATAAAATAATTGTCGCTTAGGTAATTACATAGTAATCTATTGTAATATCGTGTTGTGTTGGACCTACAAAATGAAAAATGGTCTGTGAAGTTGAGTAATGAGGAAAAAGTGAGTAAACCAACATTATTATATGGATGATTACATTGCAAAATGTTTGGTAAACCTATCCTTTTGCGTATATTTTTATCGGAAAAAATCAAAACAGGGTTTGACGCGTAGACGTGTTTTGTTGGACCGACATGGCGTTTTTTATCGCTCAAAGGCTGCAAAATCCTTAAAAACGAAGAAGTTAATCATATTAATATCAATTTTACAGTATAAGTAACATAATACGATGAAATAGACACTAAATCTAAAAGAAATATTTGGAAGTATACGATTTAGACCACCGTTAAACTAGAGGGCGGTCAGGTTTAGCGATAAACCATCAAAAAGGCCATGGTTTATCGTTAAACCACTTTTTGTAATATGAATTTCACATAAACCATAGTTTATTGCGATTTAAACTAAAGTTTTTAGATAAACCACGTTTTGTAATAAGGCGGATTATGTCCAGTAGATACTTCCGGAATACTATAGTGTATATACACTGTTGTTTAACATTGCGGTGGTACCTACCTAGGCAGCCTTTCACATATGAGAGAGAATTCTAAACCATCACTATCACTACATAGTATAAAACAAAGTCGCTTTGTCTGTCCCTAAGTCCCTTTGTATGCTTAAATCTTTAAAACTACGCAACGGATTTTGATGCAGTTTTTTTAATAGATAGAGTGATTTAAGAGGAAGTTTTATATGTATAACACGTACATATTATTGTACAGAAATCTATTTGTGCCCGGGCGAAGCTGGGCCGGGCCGCTAGTAAGTAATATTTTAATGGTTTGTTTGGTATTTATTTTTCTTCTGCCTTCTATTCTGTTATATGGAAGCATCTTACCCCTAAATGCATTAGTTGATCACATTCACTTAATTTAATTTATAGCCGGATGAATTTTATTTAAAAAGTCAGTCACATTTATATTATTAAATAGATACATATAAATCACGCCTTTTACCCAGCATGAATGAATGTCGAATCCTGCGGTTAGAACTTTATGATATGTTACAGTGCCGATATTTCATGAGTTCAATGCCCTTTACTATAACAGACCGCATGTAGACGAACGAATGGTCACCTCAATTTTAGGCGGCTACCACAATTCATGGACTTAAGTAATGCCTAAGCCACAGACAAGTCGCTGCCCACAGAACCTCAAAAGAAAAGTCGGAACTCATTATTAAGCGCGGTAATGGGAGAGAGCAATAGCCTTCAAAACAGAAGCGAACTGTTAAGGTAACTCTTTACATGACTCACTCGAAAAAAACAAAAGGTGAGCCCTATAGCGAAGGACAAAATGCAGCAACTTGTAACTCCTGATTTGATTTCCATCAAAGTTTTTCTTTGAGTATTTTACGAGTGTATTCAACTCACACAGAATGCAAGACGTGTCCTGAATCCTGAGGTACTTCTGACAAAAGTACCAAATCCATGTACAAAGATACATTTGCAATCGTATTTATTGTAAAGATTTTTATTAGCTTCTATTGCGTTGATAATAAGGGCGTGTTTTGAGAAATTGATGTGTAAAATTAAGTTGGTAAATATATAAAGCTAGGTTTTCGAGGACGAGCGAATGAATGAACGGAATGAATAGGCCGTGTCCATGAGCCGGGTCCGTACCAGGCGAGTGAACTGAAAATGACGACCAGAACATTCATTGCAGATTATATTTTTTATTAAGATTTTTTTAATTGGTGCTTACTTTTTTCATGCATAATTTCAGCATGTCAAGCTGCCAGATTTGTATCAACTTTTATAAGCTAGCTTTATCACCATAATCGCCCACTGCACGTGACTCCTCTACAGTCGAGGGTTTGATTGTAACAACTTTGGCCATAGTACATCACGATAGCTTAGTTATGATATGATTACGTTAGTCTAGTTAGGGTAAGTTGACTCACATTCACGGTTAGCAAACTATAGCTAACTTAATAACTGCCGCTATTTTTATCTTACGTCTACGATTTGTCATCACAGTTCGTTGAAACATGTATTACGTTAGAAAAAGTTGAAATAACAGAACATCGTTATCAGTATTCCTAAAACTTTTCTGGGTATCTGGGTATCTTATTAGTTTTGCTTCTTATATGTAACCGCGTGGCGTAGTTGTACTAAGGTACGGTTACAAAGCTGAGGTCTCGGGTTCGAATCCCGGGTTGGGCAAAGTGATATTGGATTTTTCTATTCATTATCAGCCCAGAGTCAGGAATTTGTGCTCGATATGGCGATAGGCTCGCCACCTATCACATTGTGGGACGGAATAAACAAGGCGAAATGTGGGTGTCCTGGCACCTCTGCCTACCCCTTCTGGGATATAGGCGTGAGTTTATGTATGTATGCATGTAACCGCTAAGCTACTTTTTTCTAATTAATATTTCTATTCACACTCTAACATCTCATTACTCTGTATCAGTCAATATACGCGCCACAACAGGGCAATATAAGTCTCTTCTTTTACAATCGAGAGTACAATTGAGAGTAGTCTGGCCGATATGTAGGTTTCTCACGATGTTTTTCTCCACAGTTTTAATGCGTGGTTATTAACTATCAATGCATACATGACTCCAAAAAGTCAGAGGCGTGCCCTGGGATTCGAAACCGCGACCATCGTGAACATAAATAACATGAACATACACAAACTGTACAAACCGAAAATTCATACTACGTAATTGAATATTAGAATCAAACCCAAGATTAAGCCTCCCGATTTACGCGCTACAAATGCCCTTAAATTATATTTAATGTTATTATATGTACATAATTTAAACATAGTAAGTACTGTAATACATACCTTTAGTTAACACTTGTCAATATTATAAAAACGAAAGTGAGTTTGTTTATTACTTTCTCACACTTCATCTACCTAACAACGTTTTCGGAACATTAACACACTTTAAATGTAAAGAAAAAACATAGATATAGGTTATTTTCCGCCTCGAAAAAAGTAGTCTTCCCGAGGGATATGAAACAACGCAATACGAAAAAAATACGATAGTCGAGCCTAAATATGCGGCCAACCGACATGAATAAGTTGCAACTTAATACCCGAAGGACAGAAACAGGCTATTGTGGAATCTATGTAGGAAGAAATACCTTATTTCTACAAAACACTGCTCTCGAACTATCTTAAGCACACGGTTGAAGCCACGAGCATAATATAGCATGTACTCGAACAATTCATTTATCAACGCACAAATTTTTAATAGCCAAAATAATATCGCAAAAAGCGAGTCTTAGCATTGTGTAACAACAGTAATTAGTTGTTATGGGGTCCATTATGTTACTTAATGTTTTCCATTTCAACACGGCCTCGCCTGTCCGTTTGTTTGTTTGTGGGAATGAGTGCAGCGATATACTTTACACATAAAAGGAATTGCGGCACAAACCATGCGAGTTGTATGCGGAGGTCAAGGTTGGTAATATTTTATTCAGCTTTATACTAGTGAAATCGATCACGTAGCAATGACAATCCCCCATTTTCACAAGAAACCGCTAATCAACCATAAACGTAAATTAGTTAAATCATGTTTAGAAAAGATTAAACGTTAATTGAGTTTTCATTTTTCTGCTTAAAATTTGCATAAACAAGGGTCTCTTCCATTTTAAAGTTAAAGAGCTATTATATAGTCAATGCGATTTTTTTAATAACGTTTTTGAGTCAGCTCATATTAGCAGCTTTTGAAAACCAAGGGGGAGAATCTTAGATTATACAGGGTATATCAAGACTGCTACCGAAAACGAAGCCGGGTGGTAGTTTAAGCGACTTCAGACACAATGCAACAGAAAAAGTTGCAAAAAAAAAGCGTCAATTTTTTTTTGTTATTTTTTTCCTATGGCCATTTTTGGGTGGTAAATACATTTTTTCCTAAAATAATAGTATATACCCTTTTATTTATAAATACTCTAAGGTATAAAAGAGTTTAAATTATTATTTTAGCAAAAACTATGGATTTACCACCCAAAAATGACGATATTTAAAAAATCATAAAAAAAAATTGTCGCGTTTCTAGGCGAAATTTTTAATTGCATTGTGTTTGTAGTCACTAAAACTACCACCCGGCTTCGTTTTCGGTAGCAGTCTTGAGATACCCGGTATATGTATGTCTAGATTGAGCAATGCCAACAAACGACGCGCCAAAAATGTCCCCACTTTTGTTGATATGTGTGAGTATCGGTCGTGTACTTATTGTAATCCAACTGACAAGGTGTGTGTGTTTAGGGATGCCTACTCCAGATTATTAACTGAACTTTTCTCCATTATTTGATAAACAAAGTAGGTAAAATAAAATAATTTCTTTATTTAAAGTAATTTTACTATTAATTATATTTATTACGCATTTTAGTAAAAGCAATAAATACAATGGTAAAAGTATACAGTAATTTTTAAATCAAAACCCATCTCCTGTTGTTTGTTTCGGAATATAATTAATTCTTAGGATTTATTGCCTGGGCTGCGTTATCTGATCTCTGTATTAATGTAAAATATAAATCATCATAAGAAAAATGTTCGGAACACACGGCTACGAATGGTCTTCATTTCGTTTTCGGTGTATAATGTCTCTCCAGCAATTTGCCAGCAAGGAATCCGTAGGAAGCCTAAAAATACATATTAGAAAGAACTAACAAAATTACTATAAAGTGCATGACGTCATGAGTTTCATTCATATTGTGTAGATAAGTTATTATTTGCTCATCAAATAATTAATACCATTCTTCTTATTATTCTTCTAATCGAAATATGATATAACGATATTTGTATTTTATCTCCCATAGTTTCACCAAATCTCCCTAGTAATAAATTGACAACACTGGCCAATGAAACTCATCCTCAAAATAACGAATTAAAAGTTCGTGTTTTCTTCAAATAATAGTGGTTTAACAACAAAGGTTACCGATGAAAAGTGATATTGGTGTTATTATACAGTTTTCCCACATAATTGCGATACAATTCGACACAAACCGGCATAATTAATAATTTTTCGGGAGCACGTTATCCATATGTAGTTCAAATGACACTGACGCACAGGGCGGGTTATCGTATCAAATAGCGAGACCTTACCCCTCCGCCGGTCAAACACCCCACACTATCACTCACCACACTCAACAGCGACTAGAATGCACTACCCCTACAACTAGAACACAGGCAGAAAAAAAAAATGACACTGACGTACGTGAGAAGCGAGTCTACTAAAGGAGATGTGCTATCTTGGGCCGTTTTGTGTACGTCTAATACAAATTCTAGAAAAAAATGTGGAATTCAAATAAAATACATTTAGATTTCTTGGACAACAGGGGGCTTTATACAAAAATGTGATTGTTTTAGTACAGAAGCAATATTTTCTTCTATAATCTGTCCTCCATGATGCCTAATTGTCATTTCGTTCAAAAATGCGCGAACCCATTCGGTCTTATTACAAAAAGCGAAATAAACCTTGGTTTAAACCTGGTCTAATAAAACCAGTCTAATCTGCAGAACCATGGTTTAAATTTAATTGTATTACAAAACATAAATAAACCGTGGTTCTCTTGGTTCATTCTTTTGAACCGTGGTTTATACACCAACCACAGATTAATACAAATAATATTCGTTCAACGTGATATCCATGCCTGTACAACTCCGTATTGAACATTTTTCCATGGTATAATCTGTGGCGCAATTTGATTGCAAAACAAAGTTGACAGTTGCATTCAGCTTGCACCCCCCCGTAAGCCCTGCATTCCCCTCGGTTGCCTTTCTCTCTTGTAACCAGCGTCTGCGCCGCCATCATACATTTTTAATATGGCCGCCATTACAAGTTGTCAAGTTGTTTACCTTTGTTGTTTATTGTGTTACCGGGGTTTCAATTACTGCGTATAGTTTGTTAAATACAAAGATTGTATTCAAGGATTTGTGAAGGTGCTGGAAAAAATGTGAATATTCATGTTGAGAGGATTCCTAAAGTGGCAGCAGAAAATATGATTTTACTTTTCTCAAGGGGCTACATCTGGGGCCCTACTATATAAATCCGAAGTTCGAATCTTCGTGACGTTTTTCGTTTCGAAACCTACTCTGTAACACGAAATTCGAAACTTCGGATCGAAGAATGAATGATTCGAATATATCGGCAATCCGAACATTTACATTTTTATTTACTATATTCATCCGAAACGAAGTTCGAAACTTCGGACGAACGAAGTTTGTGACGATACGTATGTACCTACTCTGCAAATGTTCGTATTGCCGATATATCGGAATAATTCATTCTTCGATCCGAAGATTCGAACTTCGTGTTACAGAGTAGGTTTCGAAACGAAAAACGTCACGAAGTTTCGAACTTCGTTTCGGATTTATATAGTAGGGCCCCAGTACCAGAAATAAAAGCTATATTAAGACAGCCTTACGGCATTAATATACGACTAAGGCACATACTTCCGATAAGCTTTTAAAAAATTGGAATTAGAGACAACAAATCATCATATTTTGCTAAATCAAAATCCAGGTTAGTAATTCAAACAAAGTACTCTATAAGCTTATGTTTTCATATTTTGATGATAATGGTAACTAAGTGTACTGTTTCTTTTTTTGCAGATGGAACCAATAAAATAGCTGGGCGAATTTAAATATATCGCCAAAAATATAGTCTTGGATAGACACATATCTCATTAGCAAGATATAATTAATGTCTATGAAACCGATTGCCTGCATACCAACATGATTACATAAATTAAATTACCAATATGTCATACTTGGAATCAATAAAGAAGATTAAGGTATTTGATCATTGAATATTCATCAGTCATAATTTGTATGTGTATGTATCAGCCCATATACGTCCCACTGCAGGGCACGGGCCTACTTTACAATCGACAGTACGATTGAGACTGCCTAACCACTCTCCTTACCTTAACTTATTGTCATAATTTATGTTCTTTAAAATAAAAATGGAATCAAAGGAAATTAACTAATTAATGTCCTTTTAATCATCAGTTGTCTGAAAATTATTTTGTAAAATATTACAGTAAATAGTAATCATTTTAAAATGAAAAAAAGAACATTTTAAAGTGTGTGTTTTAGTTCTAATTGTACCTGTCAAGTCAACATTGTCAATTAATTTCTCTAATTTAATTTCAGTTCAAAAGCTGTGTCAAAGTTTTTAGCAGAACTATATCTGCTGCTCAATAAATTATTGTAAGTATTGAAAAATCATACAATTAGTCCATTTTATTTGATAGTTAATGCTAATTTAATGCAGGGTAAAAGACTTGGTTTGTGTTCATGAAATTGATGAAGATTTAAGCTTTTGTATAGTGTCATATAAAGCAGATATAAAAATTGTAGGAATTGAAACAATTTTTTGATTTCTTATGTTTATGATTGTGCATTTTGCAACTTTTTAATAGAATGAAATAGAATCAACTACCCCATTAGTAAGTCAAACTCAAACTATATCTTTTTGTAATTATTGATATTTTTTATTCCAGCAATATATACCAATGAAAACTCAGTCAGCTCGACGACAAATAAGACTACTGCAATAGTGGCCTTTGTTTATATAAAAAGTTCTATCAATGCAGTAATAGAAAATCCGGAGCATCACACATTTTGGCCAGAAGCAGTAAAAACAAGAGAAAAGTCAGTACCCTCTATAAAATATAACTATTACTATACTCCATCGGTTTAGGTACTTAACTAAATGTAGACAAACCAGAACATGTGACGCATGGTTGTTCAACATTTTATTGCAATGTCCAATTTACGAATATTTTCTTAGCCAACCAAGTAACAAGTATTAAAAACAATTAATAGCAGATTATAACAAATAATAACTAAAACAGAATAAAGAACAATGATGAACATTTCCAAACACTTCACCACTTCACGAAAACAGTTAGTACATTAACGCAATGAATAATAATTAGCTGCCATTGATAACATATGATGATGCCTAGTTATGCGACCTAACGCATTATCTTTCATTTAAATGGTCGCATTACGGTAAAGTCGTACTTCTAGAATTTGTAGCATATCTTGTAACTTTTATGAAATTTTTTTGGATGTCTGATGTGAAACTAGATAATTTAATTATCATCTTACATAATTTAATTGTTTCCAAGCCCACACATTCATAGTTATAATCGTTATAATAAATTTGGACATGCAATGTAGTTTTACATTTACATAAACATTTTTTTTGACTTCAATTAATTTAGAAATGAAAAATGGCAATGTTAAATAACCTTTTTTATGGTTTGTTTACATTTAGTTGAGTACCGAAACCGATGGAGTATAGTTTAAAACGGTTTATGAGGGTGTGGAAGTGTTTAAAATCATATCAAATTAATATGATGAGATTTTAATTCAGACCCTATTGAAAAGAAAATCAGACAAATTAGTATAATTATAGATACAATGATGCTAACTGCCACACCTCCAGTTGAACCTCCAAATCATTATTAGTTACATGATTAATCAAATTTTATAATAATAGTTTCAATTGGTATGATGATTAGACAAATATAGCTATAATTTTAAATAAATTATTCGAAAATGGAATTTATGGACAGTCAAAACATCAAAAGAAAATATGTGATATTGGGAATATACTAAAGCAGGCTCATTGAGAAGGCACGAAAACTCACTTGCGGGCCTATGCTGCTGGGTGGTTAATAAAGAAAGTAATTAGTTACATAAATGGTTGATAATGCCAAGACAAGTTAACGAGAGATGGAAGTCCTGGCATTTACAGTTGGATCAGTATTTGAGAATTTGAAATTGATTGAAATGAAAATTTGAAATGTTTGATTGTTACTTTTGTTTTTGTTTTCTTTTCTTTGTCAATAATTTAATTAATATCTCTATGTGTCATAGAAAAAGTAGTTCATTCCTTAAATTAAAATAACTTATATTAGCAAGCATTTAAAAATCAGTGCACATTATGTAAATACTGTATATGTGGAAGCTTGTTATCGGCAAATTTGTAACACACTTAAGATTTAAATATTTATGTCTGTAGGTGATTAGTCTGTAAGCTTTCTTAAAATTGTAAAATAAAATTAAAAAATAACTGATAAGTGAAATCTAGAATAACATGTAAAAATATTTTTTCTTTAATTATTCGTTGTAAAGAGTATTGACATTTCTAGAGTACTGAAAATTACTATGTTACAAAAATTTCAGCAAAACCATTAAAAAATAAATCATTTAATAAATATTTTTAAGTGTTTTATTCACAATCTATATATTTTTCATCTAAAAAGATACACTCACTTTATTATTTTGTTAAGTTTCTTTGGATCACTTTAATGTGATTCACAGAGACTTAACAAAATAATAAAAACGAAAAAAAATATCCTGTGCAGCTACGCGCAGCGCTCGCACTAAGACTGAATACAACTGCCTTTGCCTGTATTCCTTATTATATTAAAAAAGAATAATCTTGATAATCTGTCAACCGCAATGATAAAAGAATTATAAAGGATTACGCACAAAAGTAGCTATATATATCAAATTATAGTTATGTTAGGAATATCGACGCGGAATGTACGTTTATCTATCTGTCTCCTTTACACAAAGCTGACTTTTCTCTTAATGAAAGAGACAAATAATAATTCCTTTGTTTCGAATATGGCAATATTTTGTTCACTAACCACACTGAGACCGCCCCTAGACCAAAATGACGCCATTTTATTTAGCTCATCCGAAACCACAGACTAGTAAAACAAAAACTCCATGAAATGTCAAACTGTGGCGTTATCTGTCAATCGAAGTAAACAAATCTGCAAAATCAAAGAATTTCGAATTATTCATTGTTTAATCTCGTTTGTTAAGTTTGCTAATTAGTTTAATTGTTAACTTTTTAAAGTGCCTCAGTGTTGTGTTAGAGGATTCAAGTCGAGTTCAAGCAAAAAGGACTCAACACAACTTTTCATAGGTTAGTAACTGTTTTTACGAAATACTAACAAATATGTGCTAAATTTACATTTTGGGTTTATTTTTATCATTTACAAATGTATTTGGATCTTGTTGATTAAGTTTTAGACTCTTCTAGGCGTTATTTATACAAGTAGTGTAAATAACAACCTCATTGTTTGTTTACACACAAGTTTAGAGATGAGTGGATTCGATACGAAATTATTCATATCGATATTATCATTTTTAAATATTTTGATCTTTATTTTTCAAAAAAAGAAAAAAATAGTTTATATTTAAATATATATATTCAGACCGACAAACAAAGTGAAATTAAAAATATTTTTTAGATTCCCTATAAACATACAAACCAGGACAAAATGGATACAAAAAATTGGAAGCTATTGGAACCCTGCAATAAATACATTTATTTGTTCATTACATTTTGAAAAAGATAACAGCTTTCGAACAATATTCCCGGTAAGTGAAATTGTAGTAATTATGATATTTTACCTAATAATCCTATTAATAATACAACTGTTAATCAATAACAAAGATGACATGCAAGATAATTTGGACAATTGGTAGTCTATTGTCTAATGTTCTGGAGAACCTTTTAATGAACAGAAATAGATTTATATTTTATTATTAATTATTATAATTGTTTATCTTAACCAACACTTTCATATTCATTGATTGAATTCTAAGTGAGACATAATGATTTTCCTCAGTCAAATAATAGCAATAAAAATCTACCTATGTTATTTTATTTTATTTGGTATGTATTAAATATCCTGATAGGTATTTTTGATTTTAGCAAAGAATGGTGCAACGTAATAATGAACGAAATGTATTAGATGCAACTGGGTGTTTGTCTCGACAGGTATAACCTTGTAACGGTTGTAACATGTAAATTAGTATTAGTTGGTCATATGTTTACATTATGGCGACTAAAAAAGTAACGATAATTGATACTTTACAATAAAGTATATTTTTAGGAATATCAAGAAATAATTACCTCCAACCGTCACATACATAGTCTGACCCCACACTAAGATCAAAATGTTTAATACATCATATTACTATTGTTTATGTAGCAGTTGCATTTTTATTAGTTTTGTTACAAATAAATTTATCATAATATTAATATTTATACATACATAAACTCACGCCTTTTTCCCAGAATGGGTAGGCAGAGGTGCAACCAGGACACCCACATTTCAGCCTCCGTGGCGCAGGCGGTAAGACGCCGTTCGTGAATAGAGACCGCGGGTTCGATCCCCGCACCGAGAGAAATGTTTGTGCGGCCCACAAATATTTCTCTCGGGTGTGTGTTTGTGAGACCGAAAAGTCTCTCGTAGCTCCTGATACCCACGACACAAGACTCGATCTTAATGTGGGGTCAGGACTATGTATTTGACTGTTGGGTGTTATTTATTTATTTATTTATTTCGCCTTGTATGTTCCGTCCTACGATGTTGTGGGTGGCGAGCCTATCGCAATATCGGGCACAAATTCCGGACTGTGCTGATAATGAATAGAAAAATCCGATATCACTTTGCGCGACCCGGGATTCGAACTTGAGACCTCAGCTTTGTAACCGTACCATAATACAACTACGCCACTGAGGCAGTCAATATTTATACATAAATTAAAATCTATAGTCCACATTATTCACCGCTTGTATGTATGTACCTTATGTTTTTTTTGTTTGATTGAATTATTCGAAAAATATTTTTATTCTAGTGCTGATTTCCTGCCTTCGTTCGCGATGTCCGCTACAATTCCTTTATTCAAAATCAAAATCAAAATATTCTTTATAATTTAAGTTCATTTCATTTGGCGATCTAGTGTTGTTACATAGTTTATTAAGTCTTTTAATTATTATTTTTTTTCGAGTTTCTTATTTTTTTATATAAAGCAGCTGTAAAATAAATAATTGTCGAAAGAGACTGACTTCTGTTATACAGGGCTTCCTAGTTCAGGAGTCAGGGTGTTATTATGTTATAAACATGTTGTAATGAAATAAAGATTAATTATTATTATTATTATTTATTCAAATAGTCTTTCAAAAGATCTTTTGGATTGTTCATTTCTGCTACCACCGCTTCGGAACGTGTTGTAGCTGTGAAGAAGAAGTGGAAGTTTTACTGGTGGTAGGTCTCTCATATGTGAGAAGCCATCTGGGTAGGTACCACCGCAATGTCTATTTCTCCCGTGAAACAACACTGCTTAAATGCACTGTTGTGTTTCGGATTGAAGGACATTGTAGCCAGAGCAACTACTGGACATATTGAGACTTAACATCTTATGTCTCAGGATGGCGAGCGCAGTGGAATATTGTTACTGTTTATGAGCGGTCGTATCGCTTACCATCAGGCGAACGGCTTGCTCGTCTCGCCATTCAATGCAACAAAAAAAAAAAAAAAAAAAAAAAGTGGCGCAAGAAACTTCGTCAGCAACACGAACTGTCTTCTTTTTTCTTTTTTTTTATATCGCCATTTAAAATTACAATGGTTCATGTCACAGAACACAATAATATCAGTTTATTTAGTTAATTGTGTTTATTTAGTTAATTGTTTAATTTCTATTTTTACATTTTAATTGTTAATTTTGTGTAGATATTTTATTTCTATTTATATATTTAAGTTGTTAGTTTAGTGTACATATTTTCATAGTTGTTTGCTAAATGTCTGTTTTTTTTAGATATTAGTTATAATTTGGCAAAAGAAATATTGACATGGTGAAAATTGGTGCTTAAGGAAAAAAGTGTGGTATATTCGAAGTCGCAACCAAATTCTAGCTATTAATAAAGTTGTATTTTATCTCACGTGTGTATTATTTGACAAATCCAATCCAATCAGTTATCAGGTAAAACTTACCCATCAAATAAATCATAGCATGAAAAAAATATCAAAACATTGACCTATTATTATCGGATTTAATTTTTAAAGACTTGACTGTCAAGTCCTAAAATCCCCTGTTTATACTCAATTGAGATGTAAAGCAAAAATTAAGAATGTTAGTCGTATGCCACTGTTGATGATCGATATCGATAAAAAATTTGGTACTAGCGTATCACTATTTTTAGGGGCGGAGCCGCCGCCATGTTTGTGAATCAAAGTGGTACGCGTCACGTGACCTTATGCTTTATTCCCTCTATTCTTTAATCATTGGTCAACCGACATTCGTGAACGAAAGAATGAGCGGCTATGGCTAAAGATTATACAGGGTATATCAAGACTGCTACCGAAAACGAAGCTGGGTGGTAGTTTAAGCGACTTCAGACACAATGCAACAGAAAAAGTTGCAAAAAAAAAGCGACAATTTTTTTTTTGTTATTTTTTTCCTATGGCTATATTTGGGTGGTAAATACATTTTTTCCTAAAATAATAGTATATACCCTTTTATTTATAAATGCTCTAAGGTATAAAAGAGTTTAAATTATTATTTTAGCAAAAACTATGGATTTACCACCCAAAAATGACGATATTTAAAAAATCATAAAAAACAATTGTCGCGTTTCTAAGCAAAATTTTTAATTGCATTGTGTTTGTAGCCACTAAAACTACCACCCGGCTTCGTTTTCGGTAGCAGTCTTGAGATACCCGGTATAGGCCAGTTATACGTCTGTTTCTGATTGGTCTGTGGTGATATCATTCCATCGCAACGTTCCATATCCACAGAAAAGAATACATTTTGACGTGACAACGTCTTAAATTAGGTTGCGGCTGGGAGTCACTTATGAAAAAGTGTAACGCCCGGTAACGTAACGGTGCGCGCGCAGCACTAGAGAATTATTTTTCAGTTTCACCCACTTTTTCCAAAATTGTCCCATAGCCCCCCCCATACCTTCCCCCACCCTTATTCCGAAATAGTGCCTATTAGCCTCCCCACGAAACCTACCCCCCCCCCTCCCCTACCCCCACCCCGAAAATTTACCTCACCCCCCAATCCTATCTCGGCCAACATAGGTCGTAGACCCACCGAGTTTGGTATCCTCGGAACCGTCTTGGTGAGGGCTACAAATTGACCCCGCCAGAAATCCCAAATTACGCAAAAAATTACCCCCCCAAAAAAAAATATTTTACCTCCAAAAAATTAATTTAAGTTAGCCTCCCCACGAAACCTTCCTCCCCCCCCCCCCCTCCCTTACCCCCACCCCGAAAATTTACCTCACCCCCCCCAATCCTATCTCGGCCAATATAGATCGTAGACCCACCGAGTTTGGTATCTTTGGAACCGGCTCGGTGAGCTCTACAGATTGGCTCCAACCAAATCCCCAAATTCCTCCCTCTCTCCCCTAAAATATTTGTCCAGGCATAACTCCGTCATTTCTTAAAGTAAAACCCCCGTGTTTGGAGTCAGAGGAATCGTCTTGACGAGCTCGACAATCGAGAGCAGGCAAAATACGATTTTTCTTATTGACGTGACAACGTCTTAAATTAGGTTGCGGCTGGGAGTCACTTATGAAAAAGTGTAACGCCCGGTAACGTAACGGTGCGCGCGCAGCACTAGAGAATTAGGCGCATTGAATCGGCGCATGCTTGTGTCTCTGTCTTTGTCTTTCTCAAACGTTCTTGGCGTTGGAAAAACAAGAAAGCGTCACAATACAAGTTCACACGTGTGGTTAAAGTATCGTCAGCTGTGTCTGTAGTGAAAATATGGAGTGCTTAGATTCGTCATTACATGTACAATGTTTTAGTAAACAAAATATATTTCTATAGTTAAAATTTGTGCAATTCTTATTTTCATTCAATTCCTTGTTCCTATTGTGCAATTTAATTATATTCATATCAATAAATATTCTACCGAGAAAAAGACGTTGTCACGTAAAATCTTCGCCCGTAAAACCGACTTTACAGGCAACCATTTTTTTACTTTCATTTCTAGTTCCTAATTTCACCACTTGTCAATTTATGTTAGTTGCGCTGTATGTCTCAGACGTTTTTTTTATAGTTTTATCTTTTTCTACTAATTAATTCATGTTTATTAATCTGGCAATTCATTAACACAATGCACGCTTGGATCGTCTCGTGAAATCACGATAGCTGATTATTTTTTGTAAAAACCTACGTGAATTGTATCCAGACTGCGACGCATGTTGTGTCTCCGGTCTAGACTGAAAATAAAACTGAATTTACATAACTGAATTTTCATACAATTTACGTCTTGTAAATGTGTGCAGACAATACATTATTTATTCTACTACTTGCGTATATTTAGTTGTAGACATACTGTCTATATTCAAGGTTATATCAGTCCCAATGCTGGGAAAGGGCTTCTTTTTTTAATAAAATTTCAATGATTTAATAATGTTTAGGCGTATTGAACCTATTGAGGGTTGGACATTTTGCTTGAATGTCAATATTGTTTGGTATATCGATTACAATTTAATAATTTTTTTTTATTTAGTTCATGTTATATTAGCTAGTGACACATCCAAACACGTGTGATGGAACGTAACATTCTGGCGCGTTACATGACACCATAACAATAAACAAAACTATCGCGAGCTAAAATAAGTTCATTTAGCATTAGAATGCATTTACTATTTAGTCAACGAAGTATCTGAAGTGAGGTGATATAAAATAATTGCCGCTTAGGTAATTACATAGTAATCTAATGTAATATCGTGTTGTGTTGGACCTACAAAATGAAAAATGGTCTGTGAAGTTGAGTAATGAGGAAAAAATTAGTAAACCAACATTATTATATGGATGATTACATTGCAAAATGTTTGGTAAACCTATCCTTTTGCGTATATTTTTATCGGAAAAAATCAAAACAGGGTTTGACGCGTAGACGTGTTTTGTTGGACCGACATGGCGTTTTTTATCGCTCAAAAAAAAAATTTAATATCAATTTTACAGTATAAGTAAAATAATACGATGAAATAGACACTAAATCCAAAAGAAATATTTGGAAGTTTACGATTTAGACCATCGTTAAACCAGAGGGCGGTCAGGTTTAGCGATAAACCATCAAAAAGGCCATGGTTTATCGTTAAACCACTTTTTGTAATATGAATTTCATATAAACCATAGTTTATTGCGATTTAAACTAAAGTTTTTAGATAAACCACGTTTTGTAATAAGGCGGATTATCTTTAACTTTGGTAGACTTTTTTTGGGCCGTGCCGTGAGGTGTGATGTGTCATCTAGACATGTGTATAATCTAAGGGGGAGAACGTTTGGCTACATTATCTAACTACAATGGCGGTTTTGAATTGTCTACGCTAGGCAATTTTTTTCTATAAGTACTAAAATTATAAAGAGAAAAGTTTAGATTGTTTGCAAAGCAATACCGATTAGAAAAATTCTTTCATTACCTATTAGAATCCTCCATTATCTCCGATGAAAATAGGCAATAAAATATTTAAAGTGTATCTGCAACCAGGCGGGGGCCGGTTCGGACCACTGGTTTTTAATAAAACCTATACCTTTAATATTACATCGAGCCAAAACATTTGATTGGGGTTGGCAGTACCTTATACTGAGATAAATAGGAGCTGATCCCAGGACAGGTCACATTTTTTACTTTGGGAAAGCTGGTAGCCATATCAACATGTAGATAATAATATCACAGCGATTATTAAGTAAACCAATTCAGAAAGTCAATATTGTTTTTATTTTCGCATTCGCCGAGGTATACCAAATACCTCACTTTTTTTTTACTCAGTGCCATGATAAAAATACAACGTACATAATGGCGTAAATACTAGTTCTTGTTATTATTTTTTGAAGCATAATAAATCATGCTATTTTTAAACTTCTTATTAAAATTCCATAAGCCGCCAGAATCTCAATTATTCTTACATTGGCGAGAACTTGAAGGCTGGAGGGAATTTCTTATAAATGAGCACTGAGCAGCAATCGATAGCGATTATAAACGTTGCTATGGTGTTGTTCGGGTTTACTGGACCAATTATTTTAATGGGAAAAGGAGCGATTATTCTTATTTACTCTCTGCGTAGATCGGCTTAAATGTGACCTTGGTAAAGTTGCTCCGAAGGAAAAAAGATTCTCAATTTTATACCAATTTCTGGAAAAAAATATTGGGTGGTAATTAAACCATTCATTTGGCCGTGTTTATAAATCACAGAGACTTTTGTTTGTGTTTTCAGAAATATTAATCAAGCAACAACCTTAATCCTACTATGAGCTATGGGCAGCAAATGCACAGAATACATTTTACACCACAGACGACTAAAAATACAGACGGCCAACTCCATACAAATTTTTTAACACGTTATGAAAACTCACACATCGAAACCAAACATGCTTTTCTACATATATAATTCATTCAATCTTCATCGGATCTTTCTTTCTTTTCATTGATAATTTTGTCACTGACCAATAGTATTAAAGAATTTTGTTCATCGTATTTGAGCCATCTCTTTCGTACGTTATACGTATATAGATGCGTTTCCCACCAGAGATCTGAAATCGGTACTTTACCGAAATTACCGATTTTGAAATATTTAGGGATGTACGTTATACTTTCAGTAATCCGATTTTTACCACCGGAAATTTACCGGTTTTATATTTGGGTTTCATGCTTTTATGTTCAAATTTATGGATTCAAAATGAAAATAACAAATAAAACCAAGTTATAATTCTAAACCTTTAATCAATAATATATTCTTCGATTTATTTGATGTTATATTTTTATATTAAAACACTTTTATTTAAACATTTTTATCCTAATGAATATTATAACCTCCAATACTTTTTTATATATCTTCAGATTAATTTAAACATTTTCAATTTGTTAATATCTCTTAATTTTATCACTTAAAATTCTCTTAATTTTAAGACCAATAAAACAATGCCAAATTTAAGAACATGACTACAGAATTGAAATATGCATTGACAAATAAAAGTTTAAATGGAAACATTAATAATTGCAAATTATATTTTACAATACCATGAAACAGCACAAGATTACTTTGTTGGCAAATTTTATCTAAGACACAATTGACATTAAGTAAATAACAAAGCGATTTGGCTTACTTTTGGAGAAATTGAAAAGCAAAAACAAGACATACATAATTAAAATAAGCTATCAATTAACAAATAATTAGTCAAATCATGGAACGCATTAAATGCATAATAGCTATACTAAAACTTTTTTGATTAATTATTATAATATATTAAAGGAATAGGCAGAACATATGTTTAAAATAAAGTCATTTTAAAGAATGTTAATGCTATTACTATTATAGTATGCACAATATAGGTCTATAATACAGGGTGGACAAGAAAACGGCGCACCTGCCAATATACATTATAGTATATGGTGAAGGAATCTTAATTAAGACAGATTTGTATGGCGCTAGCGAATATTAAGAAAGATGCCGAGAAAAAAAAAACTAACGTTACACATGCTACCCCTTAACATGTTAAGCTAAAGTGATTGAACCTTACAACTGAACGGTAGACATTCAACAATAAATAAGCAGAGCTCATTATTTACTTATAAGTCGATTGTGTACATCACGCTCAGGGTACATAAAAAAGATATTAAATTAATACTGCCAACAGTCACATACATAGGTACTAACCCCACACTAAGATACAAATCTTGTGTCGCGGGTATTAGAAAAATAATTATGGTTCACGGAAATTATTTGTCTCGGGGCGGGAACCGAACCCGCGGTCTCTCATTTCACAGGCGGTTCTTACCAACTGCGCCACGGAGGCCGTCAGTGACTCATATGGGCTGGTTAGTTGTCATTAATGACCACCAAAATAGTTAACTGACCTTGTAATGTAAACCGTAATGACCTTGATAGGCAAAGCTGGAAGCGCAGGATCCGCCAAAACCCGCACGAAAACACTGTCACAGTTTGGTAGCACAAATCACTTTTTCTTTTACATTTCACATAACACAAGTTACATCAAAAGCTATCAAATTGGGTAATGTTCAAAGCATATTGAAATTAATAAAATTTACTCAAAATAACTGAAAACGAATTTACAATAATATGCACACGACTAATACATGCACACGCGATCGCAATCCGAATTCAACTAATAAAAAATAAATTATTATTTTGATTCTTGAAAGATAAAGGCCTGTTCACATTAGATACAAAGCTTTCCTATTTGAGTTCATAATAATTCATCTGAACAATTAGTATTACTACTGTATCAGCCCATATACGTGCCACTGCAGGGCACGGGGTCTCCAGTGCAGTAAATTAGTAGTTAGTGTTTATTGATTTCACTAATTTTATCTCAAATAAGTCTCATATGCAAATTCTATGCTATAATGGTAGACGACATTTCTCTAGGTATAAGAATTTAGAAGAAATTTTATCACTTTAAAGTAACATTATTTTCAAAATACATTAAAATAATGTTAAATACAATAATAAGCAAAGTAAATAGGCAATTTGTAATTGACTGGATCGGCTGATGACATATTTAAATAACATTATAAGCTCTTGAGCAAGTAAGGACCATTCTATCAGTCCAATAAGATCTTTTTTTTAACGTAACTTTTATATCGGAGTACTTAATCCAATTAAGTTATATCAAGTGTGTAGTGTGAACACACCTCAAGATGTCGGTCTTCTTTTGCAAAATGCTAAAAGTTACCGACAAAGAAATTGCCGCCTTTCGGCACGCACTCACAAACGGCGGCGGCGACCTCAAAGGAAGAATAATCGAGCCGCGTTGGATCCGACAAAGTACACTATGACCGGCGGCTTCCTTTGACTAATAGGGCCGAATTGGGCCATCATTTTAAAAATATTATTTTTTATTAATCAGTGTCATCAGATTATTTTTTCAATGAATCTAAATTATTTAGAAAATTTAAATGTTATGTAGGTATTACCAAAACTTTTCTAATTATAATTAAATTCGCAATCTTACATGATTTAAGCGATGACCAGTGTGATTTCTTGGTATCTTTCAGTTTGGATTTGTGACACTAAGGAAAATAATGACAAACAAAATAGTCAATCCATTCACGATGCAACTGCACCTAAAGTTATTATGTTGTTAATTTATTGACGCTTAAATCTAAGTACGTCCCTGTTTAACTGATTGATTTATTTGAAATGAAACAAAAAATATCCTTTTTTGAAGTTACAGAAGGATAAATTATACAGCTAAGAGTTCATGACCTTACTCATGTGTAAACAGCTGTTAAAGCGAAGTTTAAGAAAGTTTTGATGCTGTTAAAAATGGTTTTCGTGGTATATTTCGTTAACCGTTCAATTAACGACGAAACGAAAAAATACTGATGTGTTTAAATCTTGTTCTTCATCCATTCCAACTGATTTTATGCGAAAAAGTGGTGATTAAACTTAAAACTTTAAACGGTCATAACTTCAAAACGGATAGGTATTTTCCAAATATTATTTTTTTATTACGATATTAATATTATGCCCTTGTACCCAACTGAGCAAGTGCGCCATTTATTTGCGCTCCCTGTATAATCTTATAAACAACTGCATTGCACTGAATTTGAAAATATAACCAAAATCTTTAGCAAATGCATTTTTATGAGAATCTTAATTATATCAAGAAGTATAAATATTATATACAGATTATTAATGAACATAATTACTTCTGTTGTGATTTAACCTTCACCAATATTAACATATAAGTCTACAAAAAGTGATCCTGCAGACATAGTAGAGACTTTCTTTGTACTTCCAACGATGAACGCATTTGCCTGCAAATTGCTTGGACTGGAAATTTCACCCGAGTCTAGCCTAGAAATTATAAAACAATTAATAAAAAAATAAATATTATAAGGGCACAATCTGTTGAAGTTGACTGCTTTCCTGACTTTAGATACATATAACCATAAAAACTGATAATTATACATTAATATGTTAGGAACTTGGAAATACCTATACCAATAGCTTTAATCTTGCACTGTACTGTGCTGGGTAGACTTATACTTTCCACTGCAGAGCATAAGCTTCCTCTACAGTCGAGAGTACGAATGAGAGGAGTAAGGGTACATAATCCATCAACTCTAGACACTAACAAAAAGTTAACCTTAACACATGTTCAAAGATCTAATAAATCTGTATTTTAATGGGTATTTATTTCAACTTATTGTTATTTCTTATATTCCTGTAGCAGATTAAACTAGAAATAGGGTCACAGCGGAATAACATATTATTATATTTACCTTAATTATGTCAGATGAGGTTAGATTTATGTTTTTCAATAATTTCAATAATTTGGTATTTCTTGCTCCGCCAACATAGCTGTTCACTTATTAAAGTGTTTGTATATTTTGTTTGTGAAGGCTGCACAGATATTTCTATGTTTTTTTCGTTTGTGCACTCGGGAACAAAACACATAACTAAAATTAATAATTATCACGTAAATCACAAGTTTTTAGATACGATTTACACAAACCAAATTATATCACGTTTGTACTGTTAAATATTTACGTTACTGATTACAAAACAGATGAAATAACATGCAATTAAAATAAAATAAGCAAATCCAAACTAAACAGCAATCGACTGTTGAAAAATATGGCGGCAATATGGCGGCGACAGCGCACGCCGGCACACGCATACATTCATAAAAGTGAAAGAGATGGGGCGAAAACGGCATATGAGAAAGCGAGAAAGAAAATTGGGTTACTTTTTAAGCCCGAGTTAAACGGGCCTTTACACTGAGAAAATGTATTTAGAATCTTATAAATACCAGTGATTGCAGTTCAATAACTAAGTAACAGTTTAGTTACAAACAAATGAAACAAAAGTTTTAGTACCGCCATCTGTTTGTGTATTACGAAAACGCTAACAAAGCTTCGTATCGTTTGTTAAAAAATTATAAAATACGAGTAGTGCAAAGTGCTGACATCTGTTATCGTATGCAGTAATGTAAATACATTTTCTTAGATAAACTTCTGAGAAATTTATATTGTATTCCTGTAATTTTATAAAATATTGTCACGCCTTTTTTTAATTTAAATATTACGAAAATATTTTTAAGTTGAATCAATAATCCTACTCTCCAAGAATTTACCGCCATCTCGTGTTTTATATCTTTACTAAAATATTTCGCATAAATTGTTGCAAGATATGTCCACGAGTTGTTTAGACAATTGTATAGATGCCGGTGTTATGAGAATCACATTGAAGCAGTTTTGAATTGCAATATTTCTGTCCCGGTCTATACGCCCAGGAACGATATGAGTACTTAAGCTCACAGCCTGTTTCAACAACGTGAGACCTCAGCTCAGCTCAGCTCAGCATAAGAGGGGAGTCGTGCATAGATAATACACTTATGTACTTATGACAGACCCATGTTTGTGAACCTCATCGTGTTGTTCGGTGTTGTATACTTGGGTGCTCATCGATTTAAACCACAGCTGTAAGTTTTATCTAACAACCTTTGAGTGCAACATATATGTGGATAAACAGAACATGTTTTTATGCTACATACGCCCAAACACTGGAACGCAACTTAAATATAAATGGCGCTTAACTACGTTAATCCCGATTAAATGTACTGGCTAAGTGGGCCGTGCGCTGTTAAGAGCAACTTATTATTTGAATGGCGTTCCAGTATACGGGCGATAGTTTCATATTGATATAATTATGATCGTTGATCTCTTCAAAGATTTAAGTTTAACCTCATAAAATTTTGCAAGAAATCATTGCATGTGGTCTGTTACAAGGTGGTTATTATAGAATTTTAGGCAGGCAATACCGTATTTATATTGGACTAAACAGGCCAAGCGGAGTCGTGGGTTCTAGTTTTCTTAACACTTTCAAAGGTATCATCGCGTCGTGTTGTGGCGAAGGGTAATACCAGTTTGTTGGTGGTGCATGCTGATATATACAAGATCTCACACAAGATCTCCTCTTTTAGTGACGAAAGCATTTCGTATTACTTTAATTTGGTTTAATCAAAGACAGATGCACTAGAGCTGTTGGAAAAAAAAACAGCGTTCTACCGCTTCTCAAAATTAATTTATTTGTACTTACTTATCCAATTCCAATTCTAGATAAAATACTCAGTTTTATCCGATATACTCACAGCCAGGGAGGGACGAAATTTCGATATGCATGGTTTGAGATAAAAGCTTTCTTGTGTCATAACTCAGCGACGAGTTACACCAGGATATTGAGTTGGAATAAGTTCGGTACAGTTCGGTGCATGCGATACCTATCCATGCTGCCGAACTTCCCACATGCTGTTGTATAGTGGGAATTATTCACACAGCTTCTGGAGTGTTTTTAATCTTCACTACTATTTAATTGAGATTTAAAATTGTTTGTTAAAGAACCTTTAGATAAAATGAAAGTGATATAAAGTCACCTATATTCTATGAGCGTGTGGCGAAATCAGGAACTAAAAAAAACTAATACAATATGAAGAGAGAAAATCTGGTTGCAACGAAGTATTCGGACGCGAAAAGACCGTAGACGAGATCCGTGTATTTGTACTCAGCAGCCTACATCAAATAGTAGACTTTTATTCAGGTTATACCTGATGATACTAAAACTCCTTGTATAGCCGTTGTATAACCCATACTACTAGGAGATTCTATCTCTCGATACTGACATTTTATTTAGATAACACTGTAGGACATATTATACACACCTAATGGGTTCTGTTTATGCGAATATTACACATTGAAATAAAACTATTATTTACGGATTTTATATCCATACCGTTACCACGAAAGCTATAAAGTAACGTTGAAAATAAAAATGTAAAAATTAAACCATATTCGCGATAAAATTCGTAAATAACAGTTTTATTTCACTGTACATACACTACATACCATCATGTCAAATGCATTACAGTCACATTGAAAATCAGCATCAAAAGGTAAATAAATAGTCCCCATTTTTTTAAGTCGATTAAAAAGAATCCAACATAAGATTTTCGATTTGTTTCTGTTGAACTCAATTCCTAGCCACGCGAGAATATCATCAGAACATTACCTACTTGTTTATTTGATGAACAATACCAAGCAATGTTTCATTGGTAAATGTTTATTTTGCGTGAATTGCAAACTCGGTCTTAATTACAGCTCCGTTGTTTTTTGTTATGAGAACGTTGCAGAATGTATTTGTAAAATATAATTAATTCAGGAGTTTCGAATGAATGAAAAGTATTGTAAAGCTATAGTTTAAAATATAAGTTTTTTTAAATAAAAGTTATTTTATAACGTTTTTTTTTCAGTTGTCTGGCTTTTAAATACTCATTAAGAGGATGTATGAGGTAGTTAAATAACATGTTAATTAAGGCAATGTGTGCGGCATTGTCAACTTAAATGACATATCGAATCCAAATCGCTGATTTCGGTAATAAACGTATAAACTGCATTGTGCTCAGGGAAGTTTTGGGAACCAATCTTACAGTTAAGATTGTTCAATACAAGAAGTCAATTATAAAGGAAAACGTATATTGAAATAAAACCAAATCCGCGATAAAATTTACTTACGGATTTTATGGCGCATTTGGTTGGATTTTCATTTTTTTTAATTTAGTGACGCGACGTTTCGATTACTTTACAGCTTTCGTGGTGTGTAGAATTCATGGTCCGCACCGTGACCACCAGCGATAAAATCTGTAAGTGCTTGTTTTATTTCAATGTGTACATTCGCATAAATCTAAGAAACCATTAAGAAAAACATAGCTCTGTCCACCTTGGATAAGAATTATTAAGTATTGTTGCCTGGCAAATTCTCACACGAAACAATCACAATATGGCGAGTAGTCCAAATTCAAACCGTTAGCTTTGGATTATTCCAACTCTTTTAAATTCATATCGATTAATCGTCACAATCCTCATGCCAGTTGGAAATTATCAGAGCATTTGCAGTTAATACGATTGCTGGATTAAATTCAATAGGGTATTTTCACGTTAGCGGCGGATTTATTCGGTAAAGGATTACGATCGGCTTTTGAATATGATGACCAAATTCACGTACGCTGTTCAGCGGTAAACTGTTACATACCTTTATCAACAGATGAGCGAGCGCCCGCATCTCGTGACATTACAATATTATTTCCACATATCCCGAATGCAATCGTAATTAAAATTGTTTTAAAATATACCTGAATATGGAAATAATAAAACTATACGTTGGTATTTACTGTCAAGAATTTTGAAGTGTATTTTGGTCAATATCGTTTTTTATTTTTATTGCAATTAATGGCGAGACGAGCATGCCGTTCACTTGATGGTAAGCGATGCGACCGATCATGAACAGTAGCAAAACCAAACAGTTTGGCATTCCACTACGCTCGCCATCCTGAGACATAAGATGTTAAGGCTCAATATGTCCAGTAGCTACTCTGGCTACAATGTCCTTCAATCCGAAACACAACAGTGCATTTGAACTGGTGTTTGACGGGAGAAATAGACTTTGCGGTGGTACCCAGTATCGTTTTATTTATATATTTTGAATTGTTCTTTCAATTTAATATTTATTTTGTTTCTGTTTGTCTTTTGGATGGTTTGACACAATTATCTGGGGGCACGGCAGTGCCCCCTCCAAGTCGAGCTAAAAAGCGGCATAGACGTACCATCCTTTTCATTTTTTTTTCTTCCGCCAAACAGCAGTATAAATGCACTGTTGTGTTTTGGTTTAAGGGATATAGTAGCCAGAGTAACTACTGGATATTTTGCGACCTTCCCCCCTATTCATCCTCCCTTTTCCCCTAGCCCCTTTTCCCTGCCCTGTCCTATTCCCACCACTGTAGCTAAGCTTTTATACTGTACCCAATGCAAAAAGAACCATTGGAATTCTACTTAATTTTGAGGAGTTTTAGGTCTCTAGGTTAAGGTTAAGGTTCCCCTCTCTAGGTCCGAAGATCAGATCTTCGCCATATTTTTATGGGATCAAATGACAAGCGCCAGCTTTCAACCAAAGAAACAATGGTCGAAATAGGTTCACACAGTACAGAGAAATGAGGTCAGAAACATAAAAAAAGTAACATACAGTCGAATTGAAAACCTCCTTCATTTTTTGAAGTCGGTTAAAAACAGTACTTTTAAAAGGTTAGTATTGGTTTTCTACTTTGTCAGTCTTAACAATATTTCTATGGTTTGAAAATGGCCCCATTGTCTTCTAATATGAGAGTTTAGCTGCGTGCATAAGCAGGTTTATTAAGTTTGGTAATCAAGCCTATCACTCAGTAAGCAGATTACTGTTCGAAATTAATTTGCCGCCTCATGTGATCCGTGGTAAAATACACTAACTAAAACCCGTAATGTATACTTAGGTAATTATAAATATCAGTATCTATTAACAATATTATTTTTGGTGTTCATACAATGTGTAGATGCAGAGAGCAATCGGTTTAATTAATTGTAAGATTATCGTCATCTATGACGGATGAATATCTACAATACTTCACTGCCAGCCCTTCGAATGAGAAATTCGCCGTAATGATTTAAATTGCCCGTAAATTGAAGGAAAATCATACCTAGTATAACTACGCCACTGAGTCGTTGAAGGAAAAACGAAAAAGATAAATTAACATAAATATTAGTAAGGTTTTACAAACACTATAATAATATATTCCTTCAACAAAATTCAACAACCGTGTTTGCATTGAAACAGTAGAACAAAATATCTATGTTGAGGTGTAGTGTTGTTAACACAGAACTGAATGGTTCAATTATGCAGTAACTATAGTGTTGTATCTGCATTTTACGAGGTTTGTATTCCTATGAGAGCACTGGCAAAAGTGTATGTAAATGTATTGGGCGGAATGTAAATGATTCGACAACGGCGGTGGCCGCATTTGAGTGTAGCCTATTATACTATTTAGTAGTGTTACTTAACGAAGCCAGGTCGCGGGGAATTTTCGGATGCCTTTTGTTATTGATATTTTAATTCTATTGCATAAATAATGTTGTGTTGTTTTGTACTTTTTATAGTGTTACTGTCGGGTATGATTAGAGTAAAAGTAAAAAAAAAACATTACATGAAATTCTAATTGTATATTTCCTGGAATTGATCCAGTCATTAGATATGCTAAAGTATATTACTAGTTAAGTTAGTGGTGGGGTATTTTTCTTGCTATTGTTGTTACCTATAATTTTAGGTAATTATATTTGAAATACAAGTTATATGGACTCAGGTTGGTTGCCGTTGCGGTTTCTGAATGCAGTATATGGTAGAGGCCTAAGTGGTTGATTCGTAGAGATCTCTTATCGCATTTGGTTACCTACACACGCATTCAGTATTTTGATCTGGATGTTTGTGAGACCTCGCGTAGTTCTTGATACCACAACACAAGACTCGTAAGGCGATTCACGTAATTTCTTGACGCGCCGATCAAGTTGCGGTGCGGTTACAATTAAATTTACGTTTTGGTACGAAATGGTATTATTGTAAATGTTAAGCTGCGCGTGAGCTGCGCATCAACTGTACGTCAGACGTATGGAATTTGTTTGACATTCACATATACGCGCAGCAGTAGAATACACTAAAGCGCTCGCGTGACGCGAACTTGACGCGAGCGTATTACGAGAATACGAAAAGGGCTGTTTTGATCGAAACATAACTGCAACTGCGCCGCAACTGAACTTATTTCATTACGTGAATCGCCCTATCGATCGTAAGTCGATATCGTGTGGTGTCAGAACTATGCATGTGATTTATTATTTAGTTATTTACTTGATCCAACGCAGGAATGAGTAAATAAAAAGGTAAATAAATCACTGTAATTAACACAATCCTAATATAAGTATAGAGAGGCGTGAGACAGGGAGATGTCATATCTCCGAAACTGTTCACTGCCGCGCTGGAAAACGCCTTCAAACTCTTGCAGTGGAAAGGATTCGGCATCAACATCAACGGCGAGTATATTACTCACCTTCGATTTGCCGACGATATTGTAGTCTTGGCAGAATCGCTGGAAGACCTTAGCACTATTCTCGAAGACCTTAATCGAGTGTCCCAACAGGTGGGTCTTAAAATGAACATGGATAAAACGAAGATCATGTCGAATATCCATGTTGTGCCCACCCCCATTGGAGTTGGGGGCTCGACTCTCGAAGTTGTAGACGAATATGTCTATTTAGGACAAGTGATCCGGTTAGGCAGGTCCAACTTCGTGAGAGAAGTCAATCGTCGAATTCAACTCGGTTGGGCAGCGTTCGGGAAACTTCGCGACGTCTTCTCGTCCAAAATACTTCAGTGCCTAAAATCGAAAGCCTTCGATAGTTGTGTGTTAGTGATGACATACGGCACCGAGACGTGGCCTCTCACTGTGGGCCTCATTAAAAGGCTCAAAGTCACTCAACGAGCCATGGAGCGGGCTATGCTCGGAGTTTCCCTACGAGATCGAATCAGAAATGAGGAGGTCCGTAGGAGAACCAAGGTTACCGACATAGCCCATAGGATTGGCAAGTTGAAGTGGCAGTGGGCCGGGCACATAGCTCGTAGAACCGATGGCCGTTGGGGCCGAAAGGTTCTCGAGTGGAGGCCACGTACAGGCAAGCGAAATATCGGATGCCCGCCTACAAGGTGGACGGACGATCTGACTAAGGTCGCAGGAAGTCGCTGGATGCAGGCCGCTTCCAACAGCTCATTGTGGAGATCCTTGGGGGAGGCCTATGTTCAGCAGTGGACTTCCTGTGGCTGATATGATGATGATGAATATAAGTATAATATGATGAATAAAATAACTGTGTCTCAAATAAAAATACATTGAAAATTTTTTGACTCTCAATTTACAAAATATCATTTAAACTTGGAAAAGCTTTACAATCGGCATCAGTTAACGCGTTCTCGGAATTTTTATGCAAATTGTAAAAATTCTGGACATGGAACGAATGTATCGCATCGAAGAAAAGTATCGCATCAAAAAACATATTTTATGAATTGTATTCGAATGCGATTACAAAACAGAGTAGAGAACAGAGGTGTTCCTGATTTTAGGCGTTGCTTCGACGACAAACAACAAAATGTAAAACAAACTAGAAACAAACTCGACAGTATCTCGCCCGGGGCGAATTTACGTTTCACTGGGACGCATGTTACTTGCTTTAACTTTCCTCCGGTAAAGAGTCGGATAAAAATGAGTTATCCGGGTAAAACTCACAATGACAAACTCGTACACAATTTGTGCGGATGGGATGTATTACATTTACGCAACATTCAAATTATATATTTTGTTCGTTGTTTGTATTCCAAACGATTTTGCTGTTAATGAGTTTGTCTTCGAGATGTAAGTTTACTTTGATTTCAATTGTAAAGTATACAGAAGGCATGGGCTTAGTAGGGTGTATTGTGAATAGATATATAAATAAAGCCAATAGTCACTTACATAGCCCTGAAGTCTGAACCCATATTAAGATCAAATAAGTGTTGCGTCAGGTAGTTGCTGAATGTAGGCCGCTTTCAACAGGTCGATTTGGGGATCCTTGGCGCAGGCCTATGTTCAGCAGTGACCTTCTTGTGGCTGAACATATACAAACACAGTGCGAGAGAGAGATGGAGAAGAAAGTGTTTTTATCATGGGTATCAAAAGCTAGGAGAGACTTTTCGGCCTAAATACAAATAGATATTTATTTAAATGAATAAAATACATATATTTTATGCATTTCTGATCCTATTTCCTTTCCCCGGTTAATGGCGGGCAGCAGCGTCATTAACGCCAGTCCCCTACTGCGCTCGCCAACCCGCCTGCCAAGCGTGGCGAGTATTGGCAAATACCCCCCCTTAATGGCGACACATATTGAGACCAGGCCCCCAGTCCCCGGCAGCCCCACTATTCCTGGCTATGGTAGCAGTCATGGTTACGGTGGGGCAGGGGGTGCTAAGAATCCCCGGGTTGGCCCCGGCTACCGCCCCCGACGACGACTGGCCCTGGTAACACACAACATTCGCACATTGAGGACAGACGAGAAGATTGTCGAACTGGAAGAAGAATTGAGCGGGTTACACTGGGATATTCTGGGGTTATCGGAAGTCCGAAGAATCGGGGAGGATACGATAACCCTGAAGTCTGGTAACCTGCTCTTCTACCGGGGGGACGACCAACAGTCCCGAGGAGGTGTCGGATTTCTCGTCCACAGGTCTCTCATCAACAACATCGTATCCATCGAAAGTGTGTCGAGCAGGGTAGTATACCTTATACTCAGAATATCCAAAAGATATTCGTTGAAGGTCATACAGGTATACGCGCCGACCTCGACACACCCAGATGAAGAAGTAGAGGAGATGTATGAGGACATAAGTCGGGCCATACATACTTCCAAAACCTACTTCAATGTTGTTATGGGGGACTTCAACGCAAAGTTGGGCAAGAGAAGCGATGCAGAGTTGAAAGTGGGGCAATTTGGACATGGGCAACGGAACCCCAGGGGTCAGAGGCTGGCCGACTTTCTGGAGAAAGAGGGACTCTTTGCGATGAACTCTTTCTTCCAGAAGCCGCCTCACAGGAAATGGACCTGGCTGAGTCCTGACGGTTCTACGAGAAACGAGATAGATTTCATCTTGACGACGAATAGACGGATATTCAGAGATGTCTCTGTGATCAACAGGGTGAAAACCGGCAGTGATCACCGAATGGTTAGGGGCACACTGAATATCAATGTCCAATCGGAAAGGCGTCGCTTGATGAAATCTACGCTCCGACCTACTCGCGCCCATATCCAAAACCCCGAGAGCTTTCAACTCGAGCTAACAAATCGCTTTGATTGTCTAGGAGAAAACCTTGCAGTGGACGAGCTAAACAGCAGTTTGGTAGAAGCTGTCCATACGGTGGGATCTAAGTATTTTAGACCTCGCCGTAGAGATAGACCACAAAAACTCTCGATCCACACTCTTGACCTCATGGCCGAACGTCGATCTTTAGCGCTGCAGTCTTCCGTTGACGCCGAAGCATATCGGCGGCTCAATAGACAAATCTGGAAGTCCTTGCGACACGATGTCCGTGCTCACAATACTGTGAGCATTAAGGAGACAATTGAGCGAAACGGAGGCTCCAAAGTGTTTGCAAGAGACTTGTCTATTGGGCAAAGCCAGTTGTCTAGGCTGAAGACGGAAGACGGTCGCGTGGTATCGACGAGGGCAGAGGTATTAAGGGAGATCGAGAGGTTCTACGGACAGCTTTACACCTCGGTTGCCAAACCTGCTGTTAGCTCGGCCGAAGACCCGAGAGCCGAGTTGATCCGACACTTTAGCGATGATATCCCGGACATCAGCCTGTGTGAGATTGAGATGGCCCTGAATCAACTTAAAAACAACAAGGCGCCGGGCGAGGACGGAATAACTTCAGAGCTTCTGAAAGCGGGCGGAACGCCGGTACTGAAAGTCCTTCAGAGGCTCTTCAATTCCGTTCTCCTCGAGGGCTCAACGCCAGAGGCATGGAGCAGGAGCGTGGTGGTACTGTTCTTCAAAAAAGGTGATAACACTTTGCTGAAGAATTACAGGCCCATCTCGCTCCTGAGCCATGTCTATAAGTTGTTTTCGAGGGTCATCACAAATCGTCTCGAACGCAGGTTTGATGACTTCCAGCCTCCCGAACAAGCCGGTTTCCGAAAAGGCTTTAGTACCATAGACCACATCCATACGCTTCGGCAAGTTATACAAAAAACCGAGGAATATAACTTGCCGCTTTGTTTAGCGTTTGTGGACTATGAGAAAGCCTTTGATTCGATCGAGACTTGGGCTGTGCTACAGTCTCTCCAGCGGTGCCATATCGACTATCGGTACATCGAAGTGTTGAAGTGTATATACAACAACGCCACCATGTCGGTCCGAGTACAAGATCAGAGTACGAAGGCTATTCCACTACAGAGAGGCGTGAGACAGGGAGATGTCATATCTCCGAAACTGTTCACTGCCGCGCTGGAAAATGCCTTCAAGCTCTTGCAATGGAAAGGATTCGGCATCAACATCAACGGCGAGTATATCACTCACCTTCGGTTTGCCGACGATATTGTAGTCTTGGCAGAATCGCTGGAAGACCTTAGCACTATGCTCGAAGACCTCAATCGAGTCTCCCAACAGGTGGGTCTTAAAATGAACATGGACAAAACGAAGATCATGTCGAATGTCCATGTTGTGCCCACCCCCATCGGTGTTGGGGGCTCGACTCTTGAAGTTGTTGACGAATATGTCTATTTAGGACAAGTGGTCCGGTTAGGCAGGTCCAACTTCGAGAGAGAGGTCAATCGTCGAATCCAACTCGGTTGGGCAGCGTTCGGGAAACTACGCGACGTCTTCTCGTCCAAAATACCTCAGTGCATTAAATCGAAAGTCTTCGATAGTTGTGTGTTGCCAGTGATGACTTACGGCACCGAGACGTGGCCTCTCACTATGGGCCTTATTAGGAAGCTCAAAGTCACTCAACGAGCTATGGAGAGGATAGCTCGGGGTTTCCCTACGAGATCGAATCAGAAATGAGGAGATCCGTAGGAGAACTAAAATAACCGACATAGCCCACCGGATTAGCAAGTTGAAGTGGCAATGGGCAGGGCACATAGCGCGGAGATCTGATGACCGATGGGGTCGGAAAGTGCTCGAATGGAGGCCACGTAGCGGAAAGCGCAGCGTAGGACGTCCACCCACAAGATGGTCCGACGACCTGGTAAAGGTCGCAGGACGTCGCTGGATGCAGGCTGCCTCTAACAGGTCTCTGTGGAAATCATTGGGGGAGGCCTATGTTCAGCAGTGGACTTCCTTTGGCTGATGGATGGATGGATGGATGCATTTCTGAACGGCTGATTTATTTTTTATATACAGTATCCAAGACACACACATACAGTTTAACAATTATTACTTATTTTTTTATTTTCTTATAAATAATAACATTATAAGTAGTTTATCCATAGTCATGTATAAGTACCAATTTCATGAAAATATCTTCAATAGGTACTGACGACAAAAAAATACGTTCAGGGTTCTTACCCCTATTATTCCTTTACTATAGGGTTTAGGGGTGTGAAATTAAGTATATGGCTATTTTAGTTTTTTTTTTATTGCTGTAAATGGCGAGACGGGCATGCCGTTCGCCTGATGGTAAGAGATGCGACCGCTCATGAACGGGTAGTAAAACCAAACAACACCTTGAATTACAAAGCAATGCTTGGCATTCCACTGCGCTCGCCATCCTGAGACATAAGATGTTAAGTCTTAATATGTCCAGTAGTTACTCTGGCTACAATGTCCTTCAATCCGAAACACAACAGTGCATTCAAACTGCTGTTTGACGGGAGAAATAGACATTGCAGTGGTACCCACCCAGGCAGCCTCTCACAGATGAGAGACCTACCACTAGGCTATTTTAGATGAAAAACAATAAAAACAAGGTGAGAACCATTAATTATACGCCACTGCAGTTTTCATTCGCATAACTGGCTTGATCCTTTAAACAATATATTTCTCATAACGGTTTCTTATTGTTAGATTTATGCGAATATTATATATTGATATATTAGATTTGGTTTAAGTTATTATTCTTTAAAGCTACTTTGCTTCTTCAGGTGTGTGTAGTAAATTCTGTGTAAATATTAACTTTGTAACATTCCGCTGTGTCTTGAACTTTGTTGGCATAATTTTTTTTTGAGGAACTGTTTACACAGTGTTCCTGTATGCTAAGGGAGCATCCATTAATTTAAGTGAGGTGTTTTTCTTTTAATTTTGGACAATCAAAGTGATTTAAATGTTGTGTACTTTTATGTTTGTAGACAAAGGAATATATTGTTATCATACTTATGTATATAATCTCACGCCTTCATTCCAGAACGGGTAGGCAGATGTGTACCTAGCCTGTTATGTTCCGTCCCACGAAGTGATAGGGGGCGAGCACATCGCTGTATCGGGCACAAATTCCTGACTCCGGGCTGAAAATCAGTAGAAAAATCCAATATTACTTTGCCCGAGCCGGGATTCGAACCCGAAACCGAATAACTTGTATCATTTTGGTAATTGGGTCTTGTCGATATGCTAATTCGTAAATAAATTATCTTTTTTTTTAATTAAAAAGAACACGGATGAACATATGGTATGCGTGTTGAATATCTTTAAGAGAATTTACTTGCTTTGATAAACTATGAACTTTTATGCATACTTTTAATGAAGCAGCAGGAGGAAAACGGACGGGGTGACTAGGAAAGGAAAGGAACGGATGAATAAGGGATGGAAACGATGACTACCAAATAATTATGCTGTCAATGACTCTTATCTGTAATAATCAGTTACGCTTTGCGATAATCTACGTGTAGAAGAGCATGGTCATCGACAAATTGTATTCGAAATAATATGTATTCATGCATCATTCTATATTGCTTTTGATACCATTATACCACTTGAAATGTCGCCCTACGTTCAATTTCATAACAGTTTCGTATTGTAGAGAAAAACAACTGTTTCATATCCGCCATTTGTCGTGAGTAGCTTTTCGCTCTGTCCGACGTTTTGATGGGTATTAATGGGTTCGTCTGTAAGCAGAAATGATTATCTTGACAATTACATTTGCTTTTAACACAAGGAAGAATAACCAGAGGTCTGGTCAAGTTCAGTATTACAAATATATATTTTATGACCAGGGCATTGCCAATACAAGAAATGTAGAGTTATCTACCAGAAATAAATATTGATTTTAATTAAATTGAATATTTTATTACAATTATTATGTCAACTAGCGGTCCGGGCTTGCCCAGTGCACATTCTTTTTGAGTCCAGTCAATATTATTTCGTGTGACACACCATCCCATTCTACCCCTTTCAGTTTGAAAGAGTAGCAAACATGGTTGAATTTTTTGCTCATCCGACGGGAATTCTACATTTCGGGATGAACTGTAGCTTTTGTGTTAATCTAAGGTGTCAGCTACCTTCATATTAAATCTCATCATAATTGGTACAGCAGTTTGTGCATCAAAAGTAACAAACACACTCACCATGACTTTATAATATTAATAATATAAAGTCGAATGAAAGACGTGTAAGATGATTGCAATTTCTGGGTTGAAAAGTTGCTGCATTATAGTACAGTCTATCGCCCAAGCTTGTTTTTGAAGTAAAATTTAAGCCCAAAATACTATTTTCGTTTCTTTTATTGTGGTCTATGTTAAGCAGTGGACTTCCTGTGGCTGAAGACGCACACACACACACACACATGCACACAGATGTGACATAGACGTAGGAGTACTTCTCCTAAAAAAACTGTTTTGTGATAAAGTTGCGCGTATATGTTAAGATATTGTGCACGACACGAACTAACTAACTTTGGTTAAAAATAAATAATTGTTGCTGAAGCGTTTTCATTTTCCCAAACTTCACACTATGTGCCTACTGCGCATGCGCAGTGCGGCTCCCGAGGAGGTGAGGGGGCTGGAGGGCGCCTCGGTCACGTGGTACAAGCGGGGCGGGGTGTCGTGGGACAAAACTGTCCGCACCCAAAACCCAGCCGCATTCACGCCCCGGGAGTCCGCACACACCGACGAGGAAACTGCAGAGCCAAGAAGTGCGGCCGGGAGGGTTGCTTGATGGCTCACCACCGCTTCTTGCACAAGAACACGGGGAAGACGCCGTCAGCACTTCCCGGGCAGTCCGTGCAGGAGGAAGTGGTCACGTCCGCGGAGCTCGTCACACAGACCGATCGTGGAGGAAACCGGCAAGCATTTCTCAAGATCGCACCTGTCACACTCACCGGACAAGGCGGAGCACGCGTGCACATCTACGCGCTCATGGATGACGGCAGTACCGTCACGCTCGTCGAGGAAGGGCTGGCAGAATTGCTAGGCTTGCAAGGTCCGCGCGACGAAATGTGGGTGCAAGGTCTCAACGGAACGATGAAACACGCAGATAGCCGCAGAGTCGACGTCAAAATACGCGGACGCTACAGTGACGAAGAATATATGATACGCAACGCACGCACTGTATCGCACCTGATGTCCACCAGACAAAGCGTCGACAGGAGGGACATTTAACACTGTGCACACCTTCAGGATATACAAGAGCGACTGATCTATAAGAACGCCAATCCAAAGATACTGATTGGGCAAGACAACTGGGAGTTCTTGATGGCGCTCGAGATGCGGACCGGGAGCAGAAGCCAGCCTGTCGCGTCTCGCACGAAGCTGGGATGGGTTCTGCACGGGTATAAGTCAGCACTCCAGAACATCAATGCCTTTTGCGGACACACAGTCACTTTGGATGAGCACATGAAAAGATTCTTCGACTTAGAGTCGCTCGGAGTGGAGCCCAGAAAGCCGAAAAGTGATCCCGAAGAGCGCGCTTTGCAAATCCTGCAAGAAAGAAGTCGAAGGATGCCAGATGGACGTTTCGAAACTGGACTTCTCTGGAAACGGGACGACTGCACGATTCATAACAATTACGATTATGCCTACAATAGATTGAGAAATTTAGAAAATAAGCTCGACCGTGATGAGGACCTGAAGATGAAGTATGAAGAGAGGATAAGTAACCTCCTCGTCTCAGGATACGCGGTCCCGACTACTTCGCCAGCACCACAAGGAAAAACCTGGTACCTTCCGCACTTTGCCGTGTGTAACTCAGCGAAGCGATCACACGGAGTCAGTCTGAACGACCTGCTCCTGTCGGGTCCTGACCTCCTGCAATCCCTGCCCGGAATCATGATGAGATTCCGACAACACCCCTTTGCAGTCTCGGCGGACATAAAAAAATGTTCATGCAGATCAAAGTCAGACGCGAAGACAGAGACGCCCTGAGGTTCCTGTGGAGAGGACGGGAGAGAGGAGACACGAAGCCTACGGAATATCAGATGACTTCGGTGATATTCGGAGCGACGTCGTCACCATGCACGGCACTCTACATAAAGAACAGGAACGCGGAAGAGTTCCAGGAACAATTTCCCGAGGCAGTGGAGGAAATTAAGCGAAATCATTACATGGACGATTTTATCACCAGCTTCGTGAGCAAAGAAAAGGCCACGGAGGTGACAAAAATAGTGGACCATATTCACCGACAAGCAGGCTTTATTCTAAGAGGATGGGTGTCGAACGAGCCCATCGTAGTGCGCCAGTTCAGCACGCGCGGGCAGGACGCCGCCGTGCGCATAGGAGGAACGGCCGAGGAGAAAATGCTGGGTCTGTTGTGGCGGTGGCAGGAGGACTGCATTGGGTTTCGCGTCAATGAAGGAAGAACCCCACCGGAGGTGTTGCGCAATGAACGGCCACCAACGAAAAGGGAAGCCTTGAGTGTCATAATGTCGCTTTTCGACCCTCTCGGCTTGGTGTCACCAATAACGACCCCGGCGAAAAGGCTGATGCAGGAAACATGGCGACACGGGATCGGATGGGATGACCACATCCCAGAAGAACTACGAATTCGCTGGGTCGAATGGCTGAGCAACCTGCGCGCCTTAAAGGATCTGCGCATACCGCGATGTTACGACATAGGACCGCCGGTGGTGGAAAGAGAGCTGCACACGTTCGTGGACGCCAGCGAAGAAGCATACTCGGCAGCGGTGTACATACGCATGCGGCGCGTGGACGACACAATTCACGTCGCGCTAGCCGCAGCCAAGAGCCGTGTGGCGCCGCTGAAGCCCACGTCTATTCCACGACTGGAACTACAAGGTGCCCTGCTCGGCGCGCGACTCGCGACCAAGACATGTGAAGAGCACAACTTCGAGTTCAAGAAAAAAATATACTGGAGCGAATCCCGAACAGTCCTCGCATGGATAAGATGGAACCGCGCGCTTTCAAGACTTTCGTCGCTCATCGTCTAGCCGAAATCGAAGAATTAACGAAAGTAAACGAGTGGCGCTGGGTGCCGTCGCGCGACAATGTGGCGGACGATGCCACAAGAGACACGCCGACCGGATTTGAAGCACATCACCGATGGTTCCGGGGACCGGAGTTCCTGCGCCAACCGGCGGGAGAGTGGCCGGTGGAAGTGAAAGTGCCGACCGACAAAACGAATGAAGAAAAGTGTCTAAGTGTCAGAGAAGAAAAGGCTTACACCTGTTTGCCCGATCTGTGTCGATTCGCGAAGTGGAGTAGTGCAGTGCGAACCGTGGCGCGAGTGTTGCAATTCCTGGATTTGTGCAGGCGGAAAACACACGTTACGATGGCCGCAAGACGAAAGCGCACAAAAGGCAACACTCAGCAGGATCCCACGTGGAGCGCCTACCAGAAAAGTGATAGCAAATCGAGACCGGAGCTTAAGGTACAACAGAAAAAGTTCATGAGTCTGGACGCGTGTTACCTAAGGCGCGCCGAAGAATTGTGGCTAAGAAAAGTGCAAGATACGCGACAGCTACGCGAGTGAAAGATTGCGCGTCATAAGCGGAAGCCCACCCTCGCCGACAGATCGACTCGCCTCCCTACGTGTGTTCGTGGGAGAGGACGGATTATTGCGTTTGCGCGGAAGAATAACAGCGGCGAAAAGTGTAAGCGAAGACACAACAAATCCAGTCCTGTTAGACGGACAACATGAATACACGAAGATGTACGTGCAACATGTGCACAAAAGGATGTTCCATGGAGGAGTGGAAATGGTGGTAAATGAACTAAGACAAAGGTTCTGGATAACTAGAATACGGCCGACCGTGAAAGGAGTATTGAAGAATTGCCCACCATGCAAAATAAGGAAAGCGAAGCCCACTATCCCAGCCACGAGATCTTCTCGCGGCACGACTGGCGCACAACACACGACCCTTCTCCTATACGGGACTAGACTACTTCGGTCCGCTGGAAGTGACCGTCGGAAGACATCGGGAGAAGCGATGGGTTGCCCTATTCACCTGCATGACCATAAGGGCGGTGCATCTGAAAGTAGTCGCATCACTGAGCGCGGACTCCACCGTGTCAGCGCTCAGGCGATTCATCGCGCGCAGAGGCCAACCGACGGAGCTATGGTCAGACAACGCGACGTGTTTCAAGGCTGCGGATAAGGAGTTCAAGGAGGCGTGGGAAGCAACAGGAAGAGAGGCAAATGCACGCTGTATCAACTGGCGTCGCATTCCCCCCGCCGCACCCTTTATGGGCGGAGCATGGGAAAGATTGATACGCAGCGTTAAACAATCCCTGCGAGTGATATTAACAGAGAAATACCCGAGTGACGAGACATTGCACACACTATTAACGGAGATAGAAAACATTGTGAACTCACGACCACTCACTCATGTGGCCGTGACACTTGACGAGCCGGAGGCGTTAACCCCCAACCACATATTGTTGGGGCCTAACTGTCACGTTGCGGCGCCAGGCGACTTCGCGGACGGACACCTCTGCGCGCCGATGCTGGAAGCGCGCGCAGCGACTGGTCGACGAGTTCTGGCGGCACTGGGTGAGGGAGTACCTGCCTTCGCTCCAACACCGGCGGGAGCCCCGCACCACCGGCGCACCCCCGAAAGTCGGGGACTTAATCATCGTGTGCGACGCCAACCTGCCGAGAAACGTCTGGCCGAGAGGCCGGGTGTCCAGCATCTACCCCGGGGAAGACGGCGAGGTGCGAGTCGTCGACGTCACAACGAGCAACGGGCACATCCTGCGGCGGCCGTCCCGGAAGATCGTCGTGCTCCCAGTGGAAATCGCGAGCTGCGACGGCGGGAGAAATGTGCACGACACGAACTAACTAACTTTGGTTAAAAATTAATAATTCCTAGGAAATCTATCACAGATAATTATACTTTCCGTACAATATTTTATTTGCCATTCGTTTAATAAAAATAAGAATAAAAAAAAATACTAATAAATAAGTCTGAAAGCTGGTTCACTGTCAAGGATACTAAATTATTATAGAAAGGTAGTTCTCGTATATTTTATTATGATAACATAATTTTTAATCTATTTTGATAGCATAGGTAACATAGGAATCAATCTACGTGCGTTGCTTCCTGGAATCATTTTTCACAATAACATTTCGGTACATGATTGTTTTTGACCAAATTCCATTAACATATGAAATTTTGTTTCGGCCAAAATTCGCAGAACTGTGTGAACCAGCAAATTATTGCGAAACGATTAATCCGGAGGCGTTTTAATTTCGGTGGCATTACTCGGAAATCAAACTCCATACCACGCTTAAAATATCCTGGGGGCGTGTCAATTCAATATTGGCAGTTTGTATGTTTGATTTGAGCGTTTTGACTTTTGGTCCAAAATTATTATGAATATTTTTTATTGGCGACGCGTGAAAAGGTTACAAGTTTTTTTGTTTGTTTTAACGAGTATTTTATAGATATGTCAATTGATAGTTTGCAATTTAGATACAAGCCACAACTAGACAGGTGGAGAAAATCTTTCAGCATTGTAGATCGAATTGTATTTCAGAAATGTACGAAAGTTATTATGACAAGTTTTAATGACGGCAAAGCATTAATAATAGCTATACAAATAGTTTCATAAAATCATTGTAGATTGGTGGAGTAAAGTCATTCAGCAGTGCGGGTCGAAAAAACGAAAGTTATAATGACAAGTTTTTATGAAGGCAAACCATTTTAATACAAACAGTTCAATAAAACCGGTAAACTGAATGTAATATATTTTTAAAAACAGACAGGACTATAGGCTGGATCATTGGCCGGCGGAAGTTATCCAGACATGTCCGGCGTGTAGACGGAATTTGAGAATTGAGTTACGCTTCCGTACGTCTGCATTCACCCCAATATGCTGCCTCTTTTTGTTTGACCAGACCGTCGGATATTCGTTGTTCCTTCTATTAATAGATTTATGAAGTTTAAATGGGAAGTTAAAAATTTCAAGTCCAGTAAATCTTATATTCAAATACTTAAAACATATTACAATAACATTGCTTTGAAACTTCATCCCGCCTTGATATAGATATACCGGGTATCTCAAGACTGCTACCGAAAACGAAGCCGGGTGGTAGTTTTAGTGACTACAAACACAATGCAACCAAAAATTTCGAAAAGAAACGCGACAATTATTTTTTATGATTTTTTAAATATCTTCATTTTTGGGTGGTAAATCCATAGTTTTTGCTAAAATAATAATTTAAACACTTTTATGCCTTAGATTATTTATAAATAAAAGGGTATACACTATTATTTTAGGAAAAAATTTATTTACCACCCAAATATGGCCATAAGAAAAAAAATACAAAAAAAAATTGTCGCTTTTTTTTTGCAACTTTTTCTGTTGCATTGTGTCTGAAGTCGCTTAAACTACCACCCGGCTTCGTTTTCGGTAGCAGTCTTGATATACCCTGTATGTAGACAATATAAAAGAAAGTTTTCTGGTGGTGTTTATCTTATATGTGATAGTCCACTAGGATATGTACTACAGCAATATCTACTTCTCCCGCCAAACAGCAGCGTAAATGCACTGTTGTGTTCATGAGCAGTCGTATCGTTTACCGTCAGGCGAGCGGAACGGTCTCACCATTCTCTTCGTGTACTTCTATGTTAGCAACGCTATATACGGGAGTCCCTTATTTGTGCCGAAGGAGGTCATGGGGATTTTAGCCAGTAGAAATCCAGCATACCCTGTATATAAATCCCAAAAGTAAAAATAAATCTAACAGGATTTTCTACATGTAAAAAACAGCCGTTATGCTTATGAAGCAAACGTTTGATCAGACAGTATAGGGCTAATACCTATATCATTCTTATTATAAACATTTTAATTGTTGGTGAATTATATGGAGAACAAATAGGAATTATTATCAGTTATTTGAATGCTGATATATGGGCCTTGCAAGGCACTCCATTAACTTTATTGTGTAAAATGATTGGCTGCGTATGACCTGAGAAATTTCATTCATCTCAATAACATTATTTTATCTCCTTTCTCATTTGTCTATTCAATCAAAACAAACAATATTTATTACGTTTATCTGCATAGCCGGACACGATTCATTGCCGCGAATATTTTCTGCATAATGAGTTTAAAGTCCGGCATTACTGCTACCTACAGCACGCCTACAATTAATTCGCCAATTGTGAAATGTGTTAATTCTGAAAGTCGGTTAATTGCGAATTGCATTTAAGAGCGATATGATATTACTCACGGGATTTATGTATTCAATTTTGCAAGTGCTTTTAAAAGTTAAAATCGAATGGAATATTTCGGATCTGTTATTGTTTTTGTGTTCATTGTTACATAACTATTTATTTTCAGTTGGTAAAATGCCTTCGTGATGTAACAGTTTTGTAGCGAAGTAGTTTCAAATACAAAGGAAAATCATATTTGATGACTAATCAATCATTAAACATCCTATTAGTGGTTAGAATATTCATGTTACTAAGACTAACACTACTCAATTAAAATTCATCTCTGATCATTCGGAACGGGTTCGTGTTTAGGAATAATTGCTGCTCTTCAATTGGTCAATATTTATGTGTTAATCGAGTGGCGAGGCGTGATCAACACCATGTTAAACTGTGATTTATAAACTTAAACACATTCGTATTTAGCTAACACTAATCCAAGTTGGCTACAAAACCCACTTCTGTATGATGGACATGCTTATTGGTAACAAACGTTGGCACATGCATATGTACATACAGGGTATATCAAGACTGCTACCGAAAACGAAGCCGGGTGGTAGTTTAAGTGACTTCAGACACAATGCAACAGAAAAAGTTGCAAAAAAAAGCGTCAATTTTTTTTTGTTGTTTTTTTCCTATGGCCATATTTGGGTGGTAAATAAATTTTTTCCTAAAATAATAGTGCATACCCTTTTTTTTATTAATACTCTAAGGTATAAAAGAGTTTAAATTATTATTTTAGCAAAAACTATGGATTTACCACCCAAAAATGACGATATTTAAAAAATCATAAAAAATGATTGTCGCATTTCTTTGCGAAATTTTTAGTTGCATTGTGTTTGTAATCACTAAAACTACCACAGGGCTTCGTTTTCGGTAGCAGTCTTGAGATACCCGGTATATTGGCGAATTTGGAGAGCAGCCATAAGATGCAACGTTCCGCACATAATGTTGTGGCAGGTTCGTCTCCTATGGTGACACATACATATATGCATAAGACATGGATGGAAATTGTTTCACACTCTCATTTAAAAGTAACACGCCTCAAGTATGAACACATGTCGTACGAAACTATAACTATTTTAATATGGATAACTGAGCAACCATGCGACATGAGAATGTCAGTTTACGTTTATTTGTTCATAATATAAATCAGCGATATTTTAATTTGAGTAGGCCAATTATATGACATCACATGTCATTTGTTTTCCTACTGTTTTTTTAATTGCTATAAATGGTGATACGAGCATATCATTCGCTTGATGTTAAGCTTGTGTCTCAGGATGGCGAGCGCAGTGCAATGCCAAGCATTGCTTTGTAATTTAAGGTGTTGCTTGGTTTTGCTACTGTTCATGAGCGGTCGCATCGCTTACCATCAGGCGAACGGCATGCTGGTCTCGCCATTCACGGCAATAAAAAAAAAAACTGGACTTTGCAGCTTTTATATTTGCATATTTTTTACAATATTAGTCCAGTCAGATAACATTTCTTTTTATATGCTACGATCCATACATACCTCGTTCGTTTCATCAACTGTTATCTATCTCTTCAGTAAGTCCGCATCTATGAGTCCGCACTAGGCCAGCGTGTTGGACTATCGGCCGGTTTCAATAATATATTGGCAGTTAAGCGGTAAAAGTTATTCCCGATAATTACATGTCTTCTATCTTTGTTTAACCGATGTTTCAATAACAAAAACTAAACTAAGATAACAACGCTGAACGTAGATATTGCATATATCTCTGGTAAGAACCTCCCAAACGTTTAATTTTTGCACTTTTAATTGAGGTCAATATTAATTAGGTTAATTATTAACTTTATTTTGGAATTATCATAAATCATCATTAATGTATAATTAGAAGAATAAAACGTTAAAATATATTAATAATGTAAGTATTGTGACAAATAATGGCAAATTAAAAATTCATACAAAGCTTACATAGAACAACAAAACGCATCGTATGACTGATTTATGATATGTCAAATGTAAAAAAGAAGTTTACAATAATTATCAATGTTTACCAACAAGAATGAATTCAAAAATGAATTTATGGCCCTATTTCTGCAACAGAGTTACAAATTTAAATTGAATCAGAGTCCATAATATTTATAAATACGAAGAAAAGTGTGAAAATAAAACAATACGTAGTTGCATTACTTTAGTTTTGTAATAAATCTGTCTTTATAGACGTGAAATCATTTCAGTGCTAATCTACAATTAAATACTGAGGAATATTATTATAATTAAAACAATATAAATCAAATTAATGATGACAATAAGTGATCTTACTATGCTAGAAGTTTTCGAAATTGTAATGACTAGTTATAGAGAAAACAACTGTTCCTCTTTTTATATATCACATAAAAATGTATTTACAAATAAAATGTAAGAACCCCCCTTTTCCGCAGATTGTATTATGGGTAAATAAAATATCAAAGATAATTTGTGAGAAATCTTTAATCTTTATTATTGACAAAGTTCTGAAACTTTATTTTAATTGAAAATAAGTAATTAATATTTATGTCTAGCCTAGCAGTGTTTGTCAATTTCATGTTCCACATCAGCAATGCTTTTCATTCTTCAAATATTATCTGACACCGCTGTGGCACTCATAATGTTTAAAGTTGTGTGCAATCCCAAAATACTTTTTTACTGGAAGGTGTGGAAATCTTCTTTTCCAAACATCATAAGACCTGAAATAAAGATGAAAGAAAGATGTAAAAGATGGAAGAGCAAAATATTAATTATAATAACTTTGAATAGTGTTTCTGTTTTTATATGAGCCGCATTGTTGCAATACTCTATGGCAGACATTGAGCAGTGTTGTTAATAAAGTAGTATGTGGATATGCACTATCTCCAATTAGATATCTATTACTATTTTATTATATAACTTCTTCACATTGTACTGAAAATAAATATGTTACTTACAAAAAATAAAAGATTTAAAGTGAAAATATGTTTTGATGATTTCCATCAGGCTGTACCCTTTTGAAACTAGGGAACTATTAGGAAACTACTTACAAAAATATGTATTAATCTTAATATATTCTCTTCACCATTCTTCCAACTTAATTGTCATATTTGTTGCATCTTAAATTATTATTTGCCAATATGGCGGGTCATAGCTGCACAAAACAATTGAATGCAACACCATTTTCACCTATGTACCACAATAAAGTATTATGAATTTGGATTTGAATTCTTTCAAAATATAAAGTATGAGATAAATACCTTTTAGCAGAGTTGTTAAATGAGCCCCAGGCTAGCGTTCCAATACATTCATGAAAAGTAACTGTGCAATACACATTGCTTGAACAATAATGCCTTTATTTTCTTAATTCTTCTCCTATATTTGAACCTAAAAATAAAAATATTAATATTAATACATTGTGATCAGATAACTGATACATAATACTAAGATTTAATATGTTAAAATCATAGACGATATTAATACATAATTATTGATTAATCCTAATATATCTAAAGGTAGTCATTACTAAGGTGGCTCTATGGGAATATAATATGGGCAATGAATAGCACCAAAGATTTGGGAAAACTGCAATTTTATGAAACCCATGCTGTGTGTTGTCTAATATTTTTACATATTGATAATATAGGTCAGTTATAGCCTGAGGCACATCAGTAATGATTCGGCTGACTTTGCTTTTGATACCCAAAAATAGTTACAGGCTGAACATGCATTCTCCCCAGTACGTAAAACCACAATGATAGCAGCAGTTAATGGAACAGTGACACATTATTGTTCCCGAGCTGTTACATTTATTATATAATATATGATTTTGGAATAATTAAATACACTTATAAAACTTAATGAAATATTTGATATGTATGCTTACCAGGAGGAAGGTTCCTTGCAGGCTGAGTTTAAATGTAGAAATAAACATAATAGCTGATGTATTATTTCATCTAAAAAGTAAATCTGTAAATAAATTCTGAACTAGAATATTCGCATAGTATTTTTGGTTCTCATAAATTATAATCGGCGTCAAATACACCAGCTTTAAACATTTCGTTATCACTTTCATCACTGAATATATTAATGTCAGTTTATTTTGCTGATTTTTTCCATAAAAATACTACATATCTTGGTTAATCGATGTATTATCCACCATATTGCAGCGATATTAGAAAACGTTGACAGCTAGTTAAACACAAATAACTACAGTAGTTCGAATCGTTATCGAAACGCGTATATTTTAATTTGTATGGAATTTTCTAACTATGATTAGCGAGAGCCCTCCCAGTGATAGATACAAATCGTAGATATGTTTAATCATCTGTCTACGATTATTGAAACCGAAAAATGACAGAACTCATACTAGAGTTAGCGATTTTAACGGGTAGAAAAAGACAGACAGAGTATTGCACCCGGCCGTATATGGCCTAACCTAACCTCTCGATTGTAGAGGAGACCCGTGCCATGCAGTGGGGCGTACATATATGGGCTGATACAGATCTATGTATCTTTTCATACATGCTTATAAAACCGCGTTTATTTTATTACAAAACATAAAAAGATAATCACTATTTACTACTGCACAGAAAACAACACACAGCATTCACCATTGGAAACAATCATTAGGTGACAATTATGAATTGAAATGAACATAATAACATTTTATGAAAATGTAGGAACAAATGAACGAAAATTAACGGCCCGGGAGAGGGCTTGTGAAAATTAAATTGTCGGTCAATGAAACATGCAAATGAGAGTTGCAATCACGCGGGCTTTTGTACCGGCGACGTGGCCATTGTTTTGAAATCGTCTCAATGGACGCAATTAACATTCTATTACGCAACAACCGCACCAAAGAGTTTTCTTAACTGTAAACTTCTTGTTTGCAAATGCAACGGTCACACTGCAAGCGGCTGTGCAATTGAAAAAAGGAATAGAAATTGTTTTTTTTATGCCGGTAATTTTACTTCGCTGCTTTTTAGAGACGTGTGTTTGTGTAGTCAACTACTAAGCCCTTTGACTTAGAGGAAAATAGCGTAACGAAGCATAAGTACTATAGAGATATTTACAACCAAATCTTTGGTGTGTAAAGTTGGTCTACATGCAATATTAGGCGCAGTGGTAAACCTAAGCCCTTTTAATCGAACTATGGTTTATGACGTCGTCCAGTGTTTATCAGTATGCGATTATGAGTTAATACAGTTCACTCTACAAAAAGATAAATCAATTATTTTTGTTGTCACTGACGCTATAAAATATATAAAATGAAATTTTCAAAACATAGACTAACTAAAATTCTGTTCATACAAATATAGTTGAATTTAAAATCAGTTTTATTCCAGTTTCAGTTTTTCAAAGAAAAGAGAAATATTTTGGTCGCACAAGGCTGTACGGAGTTAACCTTTGTCTATTCTTTGCTTAAATTAAAAACGTAAAAACATAAACTGCCGCCGGTAGATAAAACGTTGAGTGTCTCGGTCTGTCAAAACAAAATAATCTCTGCCTGGTAACACCAGTTTATTTTACGGCGCCTAGATTGTTCCAGACAGACCCTTTTCAGCTTGTTTTTGCGTACTAGGAAAATCCAAAGTATCGAGTTATTTTATATTTTTACTAACTAAACTAAAGTCTACAGTGGACAGGGAATATAAAATTAAAACTATTATTTTATAGTGGTGTACGGTTTTAAAAAGGTCTTTGAAATATTCATTGATTTTTAAAAGAAATGGGTAATCGGTGCCATGCCGGTTCCTTCAAAATGGGAGAGCAAACAGAGAGATCGGAGGAGGAAAGGAGTTTTGGACAATCTAATTAATCGCGCGAACCACGACCATAAATACGATGGCACTGCCATTTCGATCGAGTCAGCTCATTTCTAGGGAGCCCGAGGTAATTACAATGTCATTCTGTTACTTGTATGTTTACACTGTTCACTGTTCCTGACCACTTTTAAAAGTGGTATAGCCACGCTGTTGTCAGTCTTGATATACTCGTATAATGAACGGGCAAGCTCGTCCGGAGCGATACCACTGTCCCACAGGAGGTCGACGTGGAACGACACTTTTGCTGTAGCGTTTCGTTCGGTGAGTGAGATTGCTGCCAAATATCCCTTTCCTCTTTCCATCCATTTTTCTTCCCGCTCTCCTCCCGATTGGTCGGCAACCAATTCTTGATCCAAGTGTTCATGGGTGGCAGTGATCATTTACCATGAGGTAACCCGTTTGCTTGTTTGCTGGACCTATGCAATAATAAAATACCATAATCGTCTAAGGCTGCACACGTTTCTTCTAGAATTTGTTTGAGAGGACTTAGGCCATAGCGGGTGCCATAGCATGCGGGTCAGCGGATTTCACATAACATACGAGAGTTTTTATATTTACTGATACAAAATACTTAAATTATTCTAGTATTTTATACCAGATAAATACATTACAATTGCAGAACGGTATTGGCAGTTATAATTAATGAAAGAGGAAGAGAGCAAAAGAAAAACGTGTTAATTGATTTGCAGCTCAATTGAAACGAACAATAGACTTGTTTACAGCTTACGACTATCAAGAGCGTTATTTTATTGTGCAATGTTGTTTCTAGATATAACAGATTCGATTGTATTGTTAAGGTGCTGTTTATATTAAATTAGTTATTTTATTTATAAGGAATTTTCTCTCGCACAACAACGGTGTAAATGCGCTGTTGTTTTCTGTTTGAAGGACATTGTGGCCACAGTAACTACTGGAAATATTGAGACTTCACATCTTATGTCTCAGGATGGTGAGCGCAGTGAAATATTAAGTATTGCTTTGTAATTCATGGTGTTGTTGTTTATGCTACTATCGTCTATGTACATAAGCGGTCATATCGGTAGTGGTGAATGGCATTTTCGTATCGCCATTTATTGCAATAAAACATCTAGAATAATGTATATTGTGTTAAATGGCAAGCTAAATACATAAATAAATACACCCGACATTCGCATACATAGTCCTGACCCCACTAATCGATTTTTTTGTCGTGGGTATCAGGAACTACGAGAGATTTTTCAATCTCACAAATGCCCAGACCCGAGACCAATATTTGTAGGCCTCACAAATATTTTTCTCAGTGCGGAGATCGAACCCGCAGCCTCTCGTTTCACAGCCGGCGTCTAACTAACTGCACCACGAAGGCTGTCAAAGCAAGAGTTTTAATATATACAATTATCTCTCTGAATTCAGATATCAGTTGTGCAGTGCATTTACTTAGGTGTGTTGCTGTGATTATGATAAACTAGTTTCAAAAAAGTAAAATGATTTCTACTAATCTCTAATTCACAAGAATATTTAAGAAATTATTACCATTAAGGTTTTTTAGGTACATCTATTTTTCAATCAGTAATCGGATTACACTGTCGATTTTTAATTTTTTTCAGAATTTACTATCGCAAAGAATCCTTACGAATCCGAAACCGACTAAAGTATAGATGTTAATAATTCTGTCTACTACTTACTTTTAAAGGATTTGTCCTACAAAACAAATTGGTCGTAATTTTCCAAGTATTCATTTCAGTAATCCCACCGAAGAGGCTATCCAATGCACAAAGGCTTTCTTGAAAAACGTTAACCCGGTCCGGTAACGTATAAACGGTATAAAATACCCAAGTATTAATATTTATTTCTTTAACAGGTTTAACCCTCTATGGCACAAGGTAGACTACACGCAATATACCATTTACCCCTATTAAATGATTATATTGTGTCAGGATTTCGTAGTAATACGCTAAAGATTTTTTTGATATAGAAAGTAAATATTGATTATGGTACGCATTCATTAAATGTCATTAAAAGTTATCTGTTAAAAGATTTGCATAGAAAAATACCTTCTTACAACGCTAGTGTCGACATTATTAGTGTTACCAAAAAATAGATCGTGAGTGTTGTTTTAAAAAAACTTTCATATTATGTCGTTTGTATTACGCTTAATTTTGTAAATAGCATAGACGTCATTTTGCCTTTAAACTATACTTTTTTTTGCAACATTTTTGTGTATACTTTTATTCATAAACATGTCCAAATCCACGAAAAATGTGTAATTTGGAGGTAAGAGAGGGTTAAGTGAGACGTAAGAAGGGTTAAACGCAAACCATGACGGTTGCTTTAAGGTCACCATTATGTCGCAGTCGTAAACGTTTACTGTCGGAAACGTAATTGTAAACGTAACGGGTTTTACGTGTATCATAAAACTCAAGTATACAGCTCAAGAAAAGTCTAGATGTGGTCATAGAGACCTGAAGATATGCCAGGTCCCTCAACTGGGACGTTTTCGAATGCCGCTGAAATTGGATTGGGAGTTGATAGCGTGGCATAAACGACTTCCAGACTCTTGGAAAGGTAAAAGCGACTTTATTTTGTATTTGCTAAACATCTGATGTTTACATGATTTGAATATTTTGAACCCCGTTCAGTTCCGTTTAGTTTCCAGAAAAATATAGTTTGTCTGTGTTAGAAAAAATAATATATATAAAATAGAAGTACATAGTATTTTTTGCTTTATGAATAGGAATTGATGAAGAAATGAATGGGATACTTAATGTAAAGTCAATACAAATGTGCATGGCATAGTGTACTGAAAGCGGGTGGCCGGTGGAGCCGAAAAATTCTTACGTAAAGGCTATTTATCGTCAAACATAGTGTCAAAAGTCTATCCAGATAGTGGATAGACGATCTACTAAATATTGAGGGAAGTCACTAGATGCAGACAGATTCAGCAAAGCACTGTGTAAATATTTGAGGAAGGACTTCATTGAGCAGTGCGCTTCCTGTGGCTGAAAAAAAATGAAACACAATGTATGGAATTTTATATTTCCGTCCATAAACATCTAACCCATCATTAAGCGAATTAATAAAAGGGTATTATAAATTCTATTCAATAGAGTAATACAATATTTGAGTAGGCATGTTATCTCTATCGTAAATAGGGAACTTAATACTATTGTTTGAAGAGCCATTCACACACCATATATTCAGTTATTTGTTCCATTTATTCAATCATAAATTATCGGTGCTAGTTTCAGTTTCAGTTAACTACGGATTTTTCCATGTGAATAATCGTATTCAAGGAAGAAAATATTGTTACTATTATGAAATTGTTCCGAAAGCTCTGCATGAATAACCGAGGAACATTTCCCGAATCCCTTGTTTTTTATCCAACTGTAAATTGAGTACCTACCTACTTTAGACGAAACGTGAAGAAGTTATGTCAGAATAATTATGTGGAATAGCGAGAAATAATTTTCTGACTACGTTGCCATTTAATGTTTTATCTTACATAATTGTATACAAATATAATACTACAATACATCCTGAAAATATGATACAAATTAAGTAATCATGGAAGGAGAAATTACTTAGAATATATTACTGAAGTATAAACTTTATTAATATATTTTCAACACTAATTAATTGTCAAGATAACTTTTCTAGACCTGAAGTTAAAGATTGGACAGACTTCACAACTTTTAGACGTTGTAATTACAGTTTAATCTCTATTTTAAGAGAATTAATTATTTAACGAATTAAAGATATAAAATAAACACAACATAAGCTAAAGATGTTTTAAACGAAAAACGTAGAGGGGTCATTTTCCCGAAGCATAGTCATGAACAGACAATTATTTCTTCATGCATATTATTATAAGCAGGAGGTTTCGTTCCGGAAGGGTCATTGTTACTGTTCTGTTTGTGAGTGCACCAAATTGCGACTCTTCAAGGGATGCAAGACTGATGCGGCACAATGTAAAATACTACTCTTGAGATGCAACAGAAAATTGGAAAAGTTTGCATTGTTTGTCCGGACGTACTGTTCGACTACGTTCGAGATGTCCTCCGATAATACTGGAAAGATGAATAGACTTTTTGAATGCAGTGTGTGAAGTTTGCGGTCTCGATATTCGTGGCAATACTTGTTTATTATTCTGGCCTAGTTTTGTGTACAGCTGTTGAGTATGAATGTGACTATAACTCAATCTGTTACTTATGATGATCCTAATTTTTGTTGCACTTGTAGTCTAAAATCTAGGCAAGGATATAGAGTTTTCCCTATATCTTTATATATACTTTAAGAAAAGAAAGAAGGTGACAGTTTTTGATGAAAAACAACAATAACTATGTTTCTTCTTTAGTGTAAATAATGTGAAGATGGTGCCGCATTTGTGCCTTCAAACAAGAAATGATCCACATCTAGTCATATGAATAACCACAGTTTGTAACTTATGCTCAGTTTATGAAGTACGATTTGAGCAAAGATATTAAATTCCAAAGTAAAGTTTCCACTTTATTACTTTTAAACACAAATGGAATGCTGAGGGCATTACGCTGACATTCAAATAAAATTAGTAAAGTGATAGTGGTGAAGTTTGAAGATAATGTTTGAATTAATAAGTTCGTGTTTGAAATTGCGAAGAATTTTTTAAGAACTTTAGTGAGAGTAAGAACTTTAAGAGAAGTGGAAAATACCCTCAGGCTAAATGAAGCGAGGGTTTTTGTAGTGTCTGGATGAATGAAAGACATGAATAGCAAGAATTGGAATTTTATTGAAGTTTATTTTTACAGTGAACCGCTTTTGGCTAATTGTGATAAGTATATAATGGAGATGAATCCCAGAATAATAAAATTACTTGATAATGATAATAATAAATTATATTATTTAGTAACTATAAGAAGAAGAAGAAGAAGTAACTATAAGTTTAAGTTTTTTTATAAGGCATTGGCTTTTTAAGCTTAAAAGGTTTGTGCCAGGAAGTCTCCTGGCTTTTAAGCTTAATATTATTATAGCATGGAGTCCCATACACCCATAGTTATACATAAACAACATTAAATCACAAAGCTATATAGCATACTTGGTCGTACATAAATTAGAAGTTAGGATTAAATTATTTTCGAGGATAATATCTTACAATTTGATTAAGACTAGTACTGATAGACATTTTGGAAGTATCTTTTAATCATTTTCAGTTTCAGAAGACTGGTGGAATAAAAAAGCAGCAGACTTGCTACGACAACAGATGATAAAATGCCGCTAAGTATGTATCAGCTAAGAGAGCTTTAAGAGAGCTATTGTTATTTTACATCGTGAGGAAACCTGCATACCATAGTGATTAATAAGGATTTCTGTGATATGTAAAGTTCGCCGCTCCGCTCTAGGCCAGCGAGGTGGACTAGATGGCCTAACCACCCTCAATCGTAACCTCGATTGTAGAGGAGGCCCGTGCCCTGCAGTGGGGTGTATATGGGCTGATACAGAACAGATTGTAATTTTGATACAATGCTCAATTTACATCATATAATAACTGATTTATACTCTTAACATCGCTTTATTGGAAATAATTTTCACTCTGAAGTTAAGATTTGTTGGTTACTATAAATATTTGAAGTAAATTTTGTGGGCCTGATGATAGAATGAGAATTAATGAGTTTTCCATTGATTTTCACTATCTACCCTCGAATATTTTTTCTCGATAGTTCAACCCGCATAAAGTTCCATTGCACCCCACTCGATAAGATCCATGAATCGTACATTATGTGTCTGAAGGTTTTAGAGCAAAAAACAGACCGAATTATGCTCGGATCTTAAATAAGATAAACTATTACATAAAAGATTAGATTTACTCAAAATCTGCTCTTTGTTTTAGGTAACAAGATCTATTGTTCTGTTTAATGCAAATTTAATGGAATAAAGCCTTTTTCTAATCTCTTTAATGGAAAAAGAAAATAACGAATGTAATAATATTGTGTCTTTTACGATCGAACCGGGGTCTAATAATAATATTAAGTTAAAGTATAGGCATGGAAATAAATTTCTTTCGAATGTGATCCTTAGTTGCCTTTCAATAAATATATTGATCTGAAATTACGTTTACATTCACGAATATTCAAATAAGTTTTATTATTGGCATTTGTGATAAATTGTGGAAAATCGCAAATCGAACACGCCATTTTCCTGATAGTAAGCGATGCGACCGCTCATGGATAGTATCAAAACCAAACAACTGTCTGTATCAGCCCATATACGTCCCGCTGCAGGGCACGGGCCTCCTCTACAATCGTCAGATTGAGAGTAGTTAGGCCATATAGTCCACCGCGCTGGCCTAGTGCGGGTTGGCGGACTTACATACCATAGAAATTTTTATAAATCGCTATGGTCTGCAGGTTTCCTCACGATGTTTTCCTTCACCGTTTTAGTGCATGGTGATTGACTATCAATACACACATGACTCCGAAAAGTCAGAGGTGTGCCCTGGGATTCGAACCCGCGACCGTGAACATGTTGGCAGTCGCGTCTAGTCCGTTTACCAACAGGCCACCACGCACTTGGTACTTGGTTGTGCACGCACGCACACAAACCAAACAACACCATGTAATAAAAAGCAAAAATTGGCATTCCCTGGCGTTCATCATCCTGAGACATCAGATGTTACGTTTCAATATGTCCAGTAGTTACTCTGGGTACAATATCCTTGAAACCGGAACACAACAGTGTATTTACATTGCTGTTTGGCGGGGGAAAAGATATTGCGGTGGTAGCTGGCTGCCTCTCACATAATATGAGACACCAATATACTGACCTAATATACGTACTTCATATTAATTTTCATTAGTAAAATCTACACAGATAGTAAGGACATCGTAAATCAAGGTTCAAAACTTTCACTCAAGTTTGACCAACTCAATCAATTATAAAAAAAATACACCAATTATAGTCACAAATGGAAAATGGATGTTCGACACGTTTTAGTTTTAGGTATGTGGGCGGCGCGCCTGACGACGCGATAAGTCGCTTTGATTGATGGCGCTCAGCATGAAGCCAGTGGAGTAAGCTTTGACAGTAAAATACTATTCCATTCCATCCATTTATATTATATCCATTTATTTTATTAGTCTACTGCTCGCGATCTTCGCTTTGGCTAATAAAAAACGTTATCCGATAATGTCCGTCATTTCATTCAATTTTTATATTCAATGTAATCGTATTGTAATTTGAATTATTGGTTTTAGCTTAAGCATAAGCAATGAAGATTAATTTATTTTGAACATTGTTATTCCTTTGTTGGTTTATTATCGCTTACATTATGGGTAAAATAAAACTTTGTGATGAAGCTTGCATACCTGAGAGTTATGTTCAAGAATTTCAAAGGTACGTTAAGTTATGTTTTCAACCAAGTTTGGCAATACATGTTGCCACATTTCTAGAGCCTATGTTTTTTTGTACTACATAATTTCAAAAGTAATTAAGTTTATACATAAAGTAATTGTAATCTGAAAATTAAAAAAAAACAAATTTGTAATTTTACATTAAGTTATTAATAAATTATTATTATTATTAGGTCTAACAGGCATATTAGTCCAGCAATGTCGACTAAAAAGCTTAAGCTTAGGGTGTCAGGTTGATAGCCAGTTGTAATATTATAAACGAAGACTCTGCAACATAGCCGGAAATTATGTCTCGTCTCTATGTAAGAGGGAGATAAAGTCAAAAGACAGTGATCAGATAATGGCTTATATACTAGTTGTTGTACAGTAGTTCCAGCAAGGAAATTTCATGGTGTGAATTTTTACGTCGCTGTAATTTATTCAGTGCATGAGTCTCATTAATGCAGTGGGAACGGAATAAACTTCGTTAGCATGTAATTAATGGGCTTGACAATTTTGCCGTTCCTCGTGCTTAATTTAGCACATTGTCTTCTGGCATCTGTCCCTGTAAAAAAGGGCACTTGGCAAAAAAGGTTCGCTGTTTGCAAAGGTCGGTTTATCTTTTTAATATTGTATGGAGTTTTTGTTGTATATTGTAAACTTTTTTGTTGAATGGAAGGGTTGATAGAACTTTTCTTTACTTTATTTGGTGTCTTGGAACTTTTTTTTTATTGGAATTTTAAATGAACATCCGGTTAATGTATAAGGTATTGGTGTTAATATTAAAGAGTAAGTAGTGTATCAACAGCATTTCTTGCGTTCGCTGACGATATTGGACATATGAGCAAGCGAAAGGTGGACAAGACACGGCAAACGTGGTATCAGATCGCAGTGGAAATCAAAGAAACCCTACAAAAGTTAAATAGATAGTTTAAACCAAAAATTAAATAGCTGTTTGTATAGAGATTTTATATAGCGATATCTAGTGGTATCCGTTCAATCTATTTATAGCCCTTAGATAATTTTTATGATAAGGTCCATTATGTACCTTAAAACCGGGCAATATTATCGGACATAAAAGTTAAAATTAACTTAACCTTTACTCGCCCTTTGGTCATTGAGCCCCACGAGTATCCAAGCAAAACTTGCTATATTTGCACAAATAAAATTAATCAAAACAACATTGTACATTCTGTTTAATTGCGTGACAAGTTTAGCTCAAAATTAATTGCTTCACCAAATATTTGTTCAATTATCACGAAAATGAAAACATGTTATTTGAGCCTCCCCAAGTCCCTAGACAAGCTTGGCTAAACTTTTGACAATTTTGCTACATTGAGGCGAGTTTACACTAAATAAAAATATTGTTTATGCGTAGTTTTATTGGTCAATGTGGAGATCCTTGGGAGAGGCCTATGTTCATCAGTGGACTTCCTGTGGCTGAGATGATGATGATGATGATGATGTACTTTTATTAGTAATTAGAGTTATTAACTTTATTTTTACTATCGGGAATGTTGGGGCGAGTAAGCTGTTTGCCGGATACTAATCATCAAACTTACCCGTAAACATGGGCAACAATCTCTCGGAGCGAATAATTAGTATGCTCTGTATGGTACTGCGCTCGTCACGTTGGCACATTAGGTTTCAAGTCTCTAAGTGCTCAGCAATCGCTACCTACAATTTATAAACCGCAACACAACAGTATACATATTGGTGTTTGATGGCAGAAAAAGGCTAATTAATAGTACGTACCAGTCTAGACATCTAGACAAATAAGCGAGTCAAATACCTTGCCAACGACAGGTTTTTTCAACATGAGATAAATTGTCTTGGGTCCCTGTTTTCCTTAGGGTCGGTAAAGGCGGTATGCCGAATGTCTAAAGGCTAAAAACACCATCCCCAACTTCAGCACAAATAAGGGAGACTAGAATGTCACGAGGACCACACCAAAGCATGATGGTCCTGCCAACTAGTGAAAGTTAGTATCAGGGGTTCAGTGTGTTACGGCTAAAAAGAAGAAAAGATACAAGAGATTTTTGCCAACTTGAAAAATCTTCCTTTTTCTTTTTATTTTGAAATTCTGTCGACTGGAAATTTTTGTAAGATGAATGCGTCTGGTGTATTTGCTTAAAGGCGAGGGGTGCATTTGTTCGGAATGGTAATCATAAGAGATTTGGCGAAAACAAAAGGTTTCCTTTTTCTCTTTTTTGGGTAGGAGGGTAGGAAGAAATTTGAAAGTTGCGTATATACGCAACAAGAAGGTACTAATAACTAATGTCTCATGAAAAATCGATGTGAAGTAATCTTATTGTAGCAACAAGAGAAATGTAAAAGAATATAAGATATTCTACTCTAACACTGATTTAGAAGCCGGCTGTATAAAGACAACATTTGCGTGATACTAAATGTTAAAAGCAAAAATTCTCTCGTAGTTTTTGGTATCAACGCGCACGAATATTTCAGCAAAACAAAACAGTTTAATTATTTGATCAACCAGTGTGTACTCTGCCTTATACGTAAATTAAGTCACTTAAAAAACGCGCGAAATTATTTGCTGAATATTCGAAGCGTTCGCTTGGACAAAGACATTCTTGGAGGAAAAGGAGACGGGTGAAACTTCATAGAGCCTTGGGCTTAGCCTTACATAGTTGGTTTATGCATTATTTTATAGGGATAAGATAAGTACATCGAAATTAAAATTAAAAATCTTTGCGCCAAATGGGAGTAAAGAGATAATCGGTATTTATTACAAAATAAAATTACAGTAACTGACATTTTTTTCATATGTAACCTTTTTAAAGTATATCAATGGTTGCTGGCAGTAAGAAGAAAAACGTAAATTCAAATGTCAACGGCTGATGTCAAGAGTGACTGAGTGACTGTGCGATACGGCGTATTTTACTCATTAGATGTTGGTCTGTGATTAGATGTTATTGTTTGATATTGTTAAAGGCACACAAAACAATAAGAAAGCATTATCCGTTTCAATTTCATTTTTCATTTTCATCAATTATTCATTAGAATATCATCTAATCATATACCAATTGCGAATGATTTATTTTGTTCTGTGTTGAATAAATAAATATATAATAAAGAAGTGCGTGGTGGCCTGTTGGTAAACGGACTAGACGCGGCTGCCAACATGTTCACGGTGGTCGCGGGTTCAAATCCCAGGGCACACCTCTGACTTTTCGGAGTCATGTGTGTATTGACAGTCAATCACCACGCACTAAAACGGTGAAGGATAACATCGTGAGGAAACCTGCATACCATAGCGATTTATAAGAATTTCTATGGTATGTAAGTCCGCCAACCCGCACTAGGCCAGCGTGGTGGACTATATGGCCTAACCACTCTCAATCGTACTTTTGATTGTAGAGTAGGCCCGTGCCCTGCAGTGGGACGTATATGGGCTGATACAATACAATACAAATGATTATTACATGGGAACAAGCTACCTGTAGTTCGTTTTACGACAAATAATTACTATAATAATTTTTAATGCCTAGTCTTCCAACCAGACTACTATCAATCAAAATATATTTTTGCAATAATATGAGGAGATTTTAGTGTACCCTTCAATAACCAGGCTCTATGTTATTATTATATTCGTTAATATTCGGTACATGGTAAAACATGAGTCGGAAAACGTGATTCGTTCGACAAAATATTTTCAAAAAGGCAATGGTGTTAAAATAGGAAGTCACAATATCGAAATCCAACCAATGAGTCCAACATAATTCACACCGTACACACAGCAATATAAGTGCATTGGAGATATTTGACATTTATGTTAGTAATTAGAAGATGGCGTGATGACAGGCCGCTATGAAAATCTATTATATACTCAGTGAATTATTAATTTTATATTCCCATTGTAATAGTCACTATTTACGGTTAATATGTGTAACATTGTAGTAGAATACAATTATTAATATTTATCGGCTTGTTTGCTATACACCACGTCTTCACACCCCGTTCCGTCCTCCACGTCTATGATCTATCTCCTTCTATATCTATCTCACTCACCCTTGGTTCGCGTAGTGTATAGTTCGAGACGACAGATGCTAAGAGTATGAATTTATCAATACACTACATCCATTGTAAAACATCTTATTATGTTTCGAGGAGAAACAAAAAATAATAAAAAAGAATATTAGTGAATCTTTCATAAGTGTAAGGTCAGGCCCAATTTCGCCCGTCTCCTTTGTTTGCTTATAGATTTTGACGTGAAAAAAATGTATATGTATTTTTTATGCATCAGTGTCGTCTAAACTAATATTATAAAAAGGAAAGATTAGATAGATAGGCTCTAAAACTACTAGAGGCATAGAGGGTTTTAAATTATTTTTTCCTCGTTAGAACCCTTCATTATCCCCGATGAACATAGGCGATAAAACATTTAAATAAATAAATAAAATAGATTTAATAATTAATTTTAATAGCCTGGGTAGATCTATGCCGCGTTGCTAGTTGTCTACACTAATAATATTACAAAGAGGAAAACTTTGTTTGTTTGTAATGAATAGGCTCAAAAACTACTGGACCGATTTTAAAAATTCTTTCGCTATTCGAAAGCCACATTATCCACGAGTAACATGGGCTATATAAAAACTTTGTTTGTTTGTAATAAATAGGCTCAAAAACTACTGGACCGATTTTAAAAATTCTTTCGCTATTCGAAAGCCACATTATCCACGAGTAACATAAGCTATATATTTGCCTAAAGGGGTTGAAATAAGGGTTGAAATGGAAATGGAAAATTTAATTTATTGAAGATATATTTATGAAAAAGTATATTTTAGCTCCTTATTACAAACACAAATTAATAGCGTGCAACAATTTTGGAAAAACATCATATGGGGGTGAAATAAGGGATGAAATATTGAACTTTTTAGTTATTGATCCAATAAACCTTGGAGACAGTTTTTTCGAAATAAAAGGAAATATCAACAGGGACAATAATGTAGTCAAAATATCTAAAATCTACTACCAAAATGTGCGTGGCCTGCGAACTAAAACAAACATATTTTACAATAATTTAGTACAGACATCATACGACTTATTGCCTTAACTGAGACTTTCCTGAATAGTTCCGTGTCTGATGGTGAGTTATTTCCTCAAGGCTATGTCGTACTGCGTAGAGATAGAATTGGAGAAGTTGGTTGGGGAGGAGTTTTACTAGCAGTCAGGAACTCATATTCTATTGAAATAATTACAGATGTTGATGGTCTCTCTAATGATAAAGAACTGTTATTTGCAATGGTAACTTGGAAAAATGTTAAACTAATAATATGTGTAGTTTACATCCCTCCTAATTATACTCAAAAATGTATTGCGATGTTCTAGACTGTATTGAGAATGCCATTTGTAAATATTCTGATCTAAGGTTTGTTATAATTGGTGATTTTAATTTGAAATCATGTAATAAGACAACTATAATATATTATAATGGTTTTATAAATTTTTGTAAATTGCGTCAGTCTAACGATATTCTAAATATATATGGGGACACCTTGGATTTCGTTTTAGTCAATAATAATTTTAACAACATAGCTGTAACACGAGATGATGAACCTTTAGTTCCAGAAGATGCTTATCACCCATCCCTCCAAATAGAAGTAAATCTTAGTGGAAAACTGTCACATAACATTAAACATCCACAACCCACCAGAAATAGATTTGCGCCAGACTGGAATTTTCGGAAGCCGATTTCCATAACTTATATACCGATATCAGTTATATATATTGGACGGACCTATTGAATCAAAACACCGTAGACAAAGCAATAGAAACTCTATATGTTGCATTAAATAAGGTTGTCAATACTCAATAACAATGTCCCAGTTCGAAAAATAGCTGCTAGAAACAACCAAAATAAATATACATATCCAGTTTGGTACACTCCTGAAATAATAGAGCACATAAAATTAAAATACTATAATTTGACTAATTTTAAACGTTACGGCCAGCTATGCAATAAAGAATTGTATAAATACTACAGAACTAAAGTGAAACAACTCATTAAACATGCTCATAAAAAATATATAAACAATTTGGAAGTTAATATATGTAGAGATCCGGCTAGGTTTTGGAAATATGTTAAGGACAAACGAACGGATAGGTTTAGTCATAACGAATTTACTTCTGGGGGTGTAACACTTCTAGGTCAAGAGGCTGTAGATCAATTTGCAAAGTATTTCAGTTCAGTTTTCCATAACAATTCCCCAGTATTAGAGGTAGAACTAATTGAAAGTTCGATAGCAGAACAAGTCAACCCTCTCCAGATTAGTGTTGGACAAATTAGAGATTCAGATATGATCTATGCAGTACGAAGGCTCAAAGCCTCTGCTGCACCCGGACCAGACGCTATTCCTGCCTACTTAATTAAAGACTGTATCTCTGTATTAGAAGCACCGCTATTACATATCTTTAACATGTGCTTAGATCAAGGTGTTTATCCAGATAAATGGAAAGTTTCTAGAGTTACTCCTGTGCCAAAAAGTGGACCATCTAGAGACATCAGTAACTTTAGACCTATTGCTGTACTTTCTGTTTTTGCTAAAATGTTCGAGTCAATTCTTAATCGTTCTATTGTCAAGCAGTTAGCCAATCGTTTAGATGAATCCCAACATGGGTTTAGACCAGCACGTTCTACTTTAACTAACCACATAGCATACATTGATTAAATAGGCACTCACATTACCGGTGGTCGACAAATAGATGCAGCATATTTCGATTTCAAAAAAGCTTTTGATTTAGTAGATAATGAAATATTACTTCAGAAATTCGCTTCCCAAGGGTTTGGTCCAAAGCTTCTTAGATTCTTTGCTAATTATCTCAAAGATAGGAAACAGTACGTGCAACTAATGAATTACCAATCCGCTAGCTATTTTACAAATTCCGGTGTAAGTCAAGGGAGTACATTGGGCCCGACTCAGTTTCTTCTAATGATTAATGATCTTCCCAAAGTTCTTAAATATACAAAGTGTCTTATGTATGCTGACGACCTGAAAATATATTTGCAAATCAGAGACCATGCGGATTGCAAACGATTGCAAGAAGATATTAATGCGGTCTCTAGGTGGAGTGTAGCAAACAAATTGCCACTAAATAACTCTAAATGTAAAATTATAAGCTTCACTCGGTCCCAAAAGCCTATCACTAATACATATGAAGTAGAGGGAGTTGTTTTAGAACGAGTGAAATTAATTCGGGACTTGGGCATAACCCTAGATAGTGCTCTCAATTTTCATGAACACATTGAGATCACATGCTGTAAAGCTAATAAGGCCCTTGGCTTCATCATACGTATGTCATCCGAATTGCGTGATACCAGGGTTCTAAATTTATTATTTAATGCATACGTTCGTAGTATTCTTGAGTACAACGTAGTTCTGTGGGCCCCACATGAAAAAAAGTACTCAGTTATGTTAGAAAGAGTGCAACGTAAATTCGCCCGGCATTTATACAAAAGGATATATGGATACTATCCATTTCTGTACCCTTCATTATTTGTATCTGGCATGGTAGGTAGAGATACTTTATACCTGAGACGTCTAGTATCAGTAATTATCCATTATTGTCTCTTACTGAGGAATAAAATAGATAACCCCGTTGTGCTGGAGCAAATATATATCAAATATATATATCTTTACGTCCCTCAGCACTATGTTAGAGTAGGCAGTCGACGTCGACATCGGTTTTTCGCATGTCCAGCCCCTATGCAGCTTGGTAGTGCTACCAATACTCCAACAGCCAGAGCTATAAATCTCTTAAATGCACTTACTGAACAGGTCCACGGTGTTGATATTTTTTGTGACAAGCTTGAAAAAATCGTTACCTATGCAATTGAACAATTTGGTTAAAAATGTGTTGATTGTTTTGTTTTTTATATTATGATTTTTATTGTCTTCTGTTAAATTGCTCATGCTTTTTTAAATAGTATTATTTAAGTGTTATTGTTTGTATTTTTCTTTATATTTACTTTATAATGTGTTACTGGTACATATTTCAATTTATATGTCTAAAATTATTTGTGTTAAGAATAGTACTAAGCTCATTTAATGTAAACGTGTTGGCACATTATGCTGTAAGTTTGCATTGTACATTTAATAAATAAATAAATAAATAAATAGGTGTCAAAATCGATATCTGAGAAACTCTTTGTGTAAATAATTCAAATTCATAGTCGGAATCGGAAATTTTGGCCACCATTTTGAACTTTTTTGTTATTGATACGACTGGTCTCGAAATTAATATCTGAGCCACCCTTTTTTCGAATAACTTAAATTCGGAGTCAGAATTGAAATGATGGCAGCCATTTTGAACTTTTTTGTTATTGATCCGATTGACCTCTAAATTGATATCTGAACCACCCTTTGAATAACCTGAAGTCGGAGTCAGAATTGAAATTGTGGCCGCCATTTTGAACTTTTTTGTTATTGATCCGATGGATCTCGAAATCGATACCTGAGGTACCCTTAGTTCAAATAACCTTAATTTGGACTCCGAATCTAAATTTGTGGCCGCCATTTTGAACTTTTTTGATCTTGGTCCAATTGGTCTCCAAACCGATATATGAGGCAGGCACCCTTAAAGAAATTACGTAGAAATTGAATGAGTACTTGACGGCCATCTTGAACTTTTTTATTGACATTAAACTATTCGTAGTAAATCACAATATTTTGTTTGTGTACAAATTGCAAAATAAGTAGCTATAAAAAAACTATTCAACGCGAATGTAATTGCAAAAAAGCTATACTTATTTTATACATAATGCAAGGATTGTCAATATAAACTTCCAATCAAATAATAAGCCGTATTCAAATTTGAGTATTCCTTTTTCGCCCATTGTAAGCGCATTGTAAGCAGCGGCGTGCACAGGATTGTGACACTGGATATGCGGCGGAGAACTCGGTCACATAAACTTTTTATTTTATAGTTTTTTAGCATAGCCACAGCCATGCGACGGATCTCTAAGTCGAAAACCATGCCAACATAACAAGTCTTAGATGTAGGTACTACTATTCATGTCCATCTTCTACGGCAACGCAGACAAAACAGCGATAGATCGTCGCGGCGGAAGAAATTCTAATAAGTAAAATAAAAATCTCACCTTTTGCTTCAATTTTCACATATTCAAGGTTCCGGTTACTTGAGATTACTATATCCCAATGTAAATAAACGCAAGATTTCGGCCACCTCATTCATTCATTTGATAAACATACATTTTTAACACAAACCTCACAATCAAATAACATTTGAAAAAATAAACAAATACACTAGTAAAAGCAAATGACTACATTTAATATCTAAACTTAGTAATAAACTGTTAAATGCACACACTTTCAGATGTCAAAATGAAATTTTTTTTAGAAATCTATTTTTTTTTTACAAACTTCAGTATCAGTATCAGCCCATATACGTCCGATCGAGAATACGATTGAGAGTGGTTAGGCCACATAGTCCACCACGCTGGCCTAGTGTGGGTTGGCGGACTTACATACCATAGAAATTCTTATGAATCGCTATGGTATGCAGGTTTCCTCACGATGTTTTCCTTCACCGTTTTAGTGCGTGGTGATTGACTATCAATACACAATATTTACAAACATACTACTATAAAATAGTAAACAATGCAAAAACACATGAAAAAAGCAAAAAAAAAAAGCGAAACACAAAACATTTCTGCTATTTAAACAAATAAAAGCCTACTAACCAAAAATGCATAATGTGCATAGGTGATTTATTAGATTTCGGCCTATTAATTTTACTCGGATTATAGGCAACGAACATTCACGATTACTCCCGACAACTGCCGAACTTCCGAGGCCTGCCGCAGGAGTCGCGGCTTTCGATACTCATGGGTGTGTGCGCTTGCGGCTGTGCACGGACACCAAAATTACTACACACATGCAAACAAATGTCATGCGGGACGCAGCGGACTTGGTTGATTAGGTACATTATTTTGCTTCGCAGCGCCGCTTGCTTTTCGCGTGGCAAACATAATGTTTGCGTGATTGCAAATAGGTGCTAATTACAAAATATTAGGCGTTCTTAAGGTATTATATTTTGTTTATTCATTTATTTACTATAAATTAAAGTCATCTAAAACGTACGAACGTTATAATAAAATATCTGTGAATGGCAAGTAAAGCACTGCATTTCTGCCTACAAGGAGCGCACGCCCCTGATTGTAAGCATATTTTGGTAGTAGATATATATAATCCGATGTGTATTTTAAATATTTTAATCTTTTGATTTCAATAAATGTCGCCGGAGTAGTAAAAGTTTAATAATATACCCGTAGCAAAATTAATAGATTAAAAAATCAATTTCGATTTTCATCCTAGAGAGATGAGATGGAATAGAATACGGGTGGAAAATAAGGTGGATAAAAGGAGACAGAAGAATACAGGACGGGATTGGATAAGCGTTATCGAGAACGGCAATCATGTTGAGTTGAAATAAAATATGGACTGGAATCGTATCTGTACCCGGGCGAAGCCGGGCCGGGCCGCTAGTACCTAAATATGATAAGAAACATAAATATTCTTTACGGTAACGTTGTCAATGTTAAACATACAATAGTGTGCTATTTTTCATATAGAATATAAAGAGGAATACTTTATTAGAATTTTAAGAAATAAATCGCTCAATGATCTCTCATAGGAATTCCAATCAATTTTAAATTACTAAAGTAGCTCTAGTATTTTTTTCATATTGGCGACATAATGTGGTCTTTGATACATTCTTGATGATTGTAAAGAGAATATTTAAATAATGAATTACTAAAATTAACATATTCTCTGTGCCAACACGTATACTTTTTTTTACTAAAAAATTAACATCACTTTCCATAATTACTTAATTATAGCCAGCCATTTGAATTCTAAAGGTTGAACGGATGCTAACTAACAGGGGCACATTATTTCTTGGGTCTGGGTGGGATAATTTTCACGGAAAGCGGCACATTTTCTCCGGTAAAGCCATTTGAAAGTGATCAGGCGCGGCGATTCAGGCCACGGGAAGATGTGAACTGTAATGTAAACTAATGAAGATATGAGTAAAAGCTAGACAATTTGTAATCAAGTTGACTCATATAATCCTAAAAAATGAGTATTTGACTATGATCCATTTTTGTATTATTTTAAAACAATTATGTCAAAGTAGTATTAAAAATAGCTTGTAATATACGACAAATATCAGTATTTGAAATGACAGAGTCGGAGCGTAATGGCATCTTACCGTCTCTTTCATTCACGCGTAATGCATTTTAAGACGAGTGACGTCACTAGTTCTGTTTTGCATCCCTTTTCTTTTACTCCCACTACAGGATTTAAAACATTTCTAAGTATTCATCGTGAATGGATTTATAAAATTATTGTTTTGCTAGATTTTGGATATGTATACATTTTGATAAAATAAAAAAAAAATCTAGTCAAATACTTATTATAGATTTCTAAGTAATCATAGAAGGCTATGCAATTTTTTTCAATGGTAAGATGTATTCATTGATTTGCACATAAAAAATAATATTTATTTAAATATTTCCGCCGTGTTTTTTTTAAGTTATTAAACGTAATACAACATCCGATTTCATATCCGTATCACATACTAGAACTAAAATTAATAATGATTAACGACACGAATAATACGCTCCGAAAATAAATTATACTCGTATAGCATATCATTTCTGATACTTATAGAATTCGCAATTAATATAAAACAAGGTTAGGTTAAAACAAACATAATATTAATAAACAACAGGATGCCCTTTACAATTCGCCCACAGTTGGCAAAACAATTATCGCAAATAATTACAATTACGCTCTGTGAACAGTAAACACATCACTTTATACTAAAATGTAATTGAATTTCTTTTTTATTGCTATGAATGGCGAGCCGAGTATGCCATTCGTCTAATAGTAAGCCATACGACCGCTCATGGACAGTAGAAAATCCAAGCAACACCATGAATTCCAAAGCAATACTTGGCACTCCACTGAGCTCACCATCCTGAGATATGAGATGTTACATCTCATAATGTCTAGTAGTTACTCTGGCTACAATGTCCTTTAAACCAGAATACAACAGTGCATTTATACTGCTATTTGGTGGAAGACATAGACATTGTGAATATACCACTAGTAAATAGTAGTAGTTTTTAAGTATACTATTATATAATACAAAAATAATAATTTATAAACAAAACACACAAAATACGCAATTAACGCCCGAAACCTGGAACGAAACTTAAATATAAGTTGCGTTTAACTACGTTCATCCCACTTAAATGTACTGGCTAAGTGGGCCGTGCGCTGGTAAGAGCAACGTTAGTGCATGAAATAAGTGTGATTATTGTTCGAAAGTCCTATGTTTTTGATGCGTCATTTGTTTAAATTATATGGAATTATTATGAAATAAAATGCACATAATTTAAGCCTGTAACAAAAGCTTGTTAGTTTGCAGACAGTTGGAAAATTGAGGGTGTCTTATGACAAATTCCAGCCCCCTCTTTATAAGTACTGAGCAATTATCTGTCGTTCCTTTGAACTATTCCTTTGTATAAACTATGAGTTCCCCTCAAATTACGTATTAGTAGTTATAATACATTTGGGCATTAATATAATAACTGAATGTGCATGGGCGGAAAATATGAAATAAGGAACACACATAGTCGCATTGACTACCTCGGGGCAGTTGTACTACTATACATATATATATATATATACATATGTCGAGGTCTCGGGTTCGAATTCCAGTACGGACAAAGTGATATTGGATTTTTTTATTCATTATCAGCCGATTGGGTAATTTATTGTTCGCGATATGGCGATAGACTCGCCCCCTTTTACATCGTAGAACAGACCACGCAAGGCGAAATGTGGGTGTTCTGGTTGCGCCTATGTGTACCCATTATGGGAAAAGGCGTAATTTTATGAATGTATTTATAAGGCGTATTCGTTATTGTACCTACACAATATGGTGCCATTTGGTACAGGTTTAAAAAGTAAGCCCGCAAAGCCGCTTTGTTTCTGAAAATCAGTCCTTTTTGGCTTATTTAGCTCAAATATTTTAATTAATTTATCTGAAAAGTATGACTGGTAATTAATCCTATTTCGGCTTAAACGATTTATAAACTTTAATTAACGTTTAAAAGTAACAGAGTGGTTTCAATTTGTACGTTTATTAAATAATTTTCCACAGTTAAAATTATAACCCTTTCGTTGACCAATCAAATAGTTGCTAAGTTTAATTATATTTCAGTACAACACGTTTAATATTTAATGCGGCGGCGGTTAGAAATATAGAAAGCTTTGTGCAAGTTTGTATATTATATTTAAGGGAGAGGCGACGCGCGAATTACTGTTTGTCCTTGAACCACTACTGTCTGTGGGAAATTATATTATGTGGGGGTTAATTACGGTATTTTAGACCGTGAAATAATGCCTTTTTTGAATGTATAGTTGGTAAACATGTGATGGAACTATTTTGATACAATTTTGTTTGGCTTAAGCGAGTTTTTCTGGTAGAGATCATTGATGATAAAAAGAAGACATCCGAATTCGCTTTATTGTGAGGCATCGATACCAAAATGACGTCATTGTGAGTTTTGTTGCGAAATGTTTACGTCTATATTCAATGGGAATAAGGTGCATTTGGAGCGAAATGTCGGACGCCCGCCTACAAGGTGGACGGATGGCGTGGCTAAGTTTGCAGCAACTCCCTGGATGCAGGCCGCCACCAATAGGTCGATGTGGAGATCCCCGGGAGAGGTTATGATCAGCAGTAGACTTTCTGTAGCTGAGATTATGTTGAAGTAGCATTCGTAAGTGTTAAATATAATTTTCAAAGGCAATGCCTTAATTTTAGACATAAAATATGAAATAAACAAAATTTACTCATGACGTAAAGCTGGCGCTTCCCGCTGTCACTAGTAATATGAAGCAAACAAAGTTCTGTGGACCCTTCCTTGTTGAACGAATCTCTTTTGCCAGTGCGAATACATACTGTGAGGATCGGCGGGGATTTTAGGTCGGATTGTGATCATTATCCTCAGATTCGATGGAAGCACCCCACTTTTATAAATCCCTATAAGGGCCCAGACACAAATACTTGCTCAACATGCGGCGTTTGAAGACGTGTAGCGATATCGGCGGATTTCGCTCTCTGCCATTTGCATGTTCAGTGTGTACTAGTCTGTACTCAGACGGCTTTCAGAGGGAATATCTTTTTCAACAACGTGCGTGCTCCGCAACATTTACGTAGGGAATTTCAATCGTTGTTGTTTCGATTTATGCTGGTGATTGCTTTTGACGTTCGTAATGTGTCGTTTTAAAAACGTTGGCTAAAGTAAATTGGGTAGTTGGGTAAATGAGCAAGCGTGTTATCTGATGATGAATATTAGACACAAGAAATTTGCTTCCGAAATTTGGTATCGAAAAGTGGTCCATAATATACTTATGTGTGTGAGGATCTTACTTGTGTTGCTAACATTTATCTGAAACCAAAAGAAAGAGAAGATAAGGGAAAAGTAAGGATTCTTGCCCTCCTTGTTTTAAGCAACAAAAGAAATGCTACATTCACATTGGTTTTTTGACAGTCATACTGATGGAGTTAAAGGCTAATAATTTCGGTCCCTCCATATTATCTATATTATTAATCACAGTGATACTTTATAACTTCTTAAAAAACGTGTGCTGTATGAGAAATGTATCACGGTACACTTTTTAAAACGCAGGTAGTTTCCCACGTTTGCGATGACGTGTTATTATAAGGGCCATCTATTATTAATGAGAGACACCATTCCGCCGTGACCTACTTTGTGCGGACGTGATGTACGGCGATCATGTCTCGGCACTAATAAAAGACGGATTAAAAAGTAGAAGCTCGTTGAATACGATATTTCCTTCGGCGTGAAAGAAATATGCAAATAATGTTTTGTTATGTATTTACGGTCGCGGTGAAATGAAAAATGTTTTTAGTTATATAGGCAGTTGGTTTTTTATGCATTGTGGATTGTTTTTTGTTGGGAAATGTATGTTTTATAAAGTTTGTAAAGATATGAATAATTTTGTTGTCTTCATGCTTATGTACCTGTAAGTTGTACATATTGATATTTATTTATTTATTTATTTAATTCTTTTTTGCACTATACATAAATACTATAAAGATATTATACAATAAGAATAATAGTACAAGTGGCGGCCTTATCACACTAGGTAATCTCTTACAGGCAACCATGGGATGGATATACTAGCAGGAGATAGAAAGGGCAGTCTAAGGCGTAAAAGAAATAATAATAATCTACAATTAATAACTAAAAATATAACATAAACACACAAAATATATATAAATATCCATATACATACATATACATAAACATATTATATACCTATCCTAAAATATACCAGGAAGAGAATGGACAAATTATTTCAGCTACACTCTTGTTGGGAGAGGAAATGTTCTTTGACCTTTCTTTTAAATGACGACAGTGTTTCAGTCCGTCGCAACTCAGCTGGTAGAGAGTTCCACAGTCGGACAGCTTGGACAGTAAATGATTTGTCCATGAATACTGTGGAGTGCAAGGGCATTCTTAGTTTCAAGTTCTCCGACGACCTCAAGGATCTTGAAAACGGATCATGGAGAAAGACGAAACGATCTTTAAGATACGAAGGCGTTAGAGGATTAAACAAAAGTTTGTATAGAAGTGAAAGAATATGAGTATTCCGACGAAACCGGATGGGTAACCACTTGAGCCTAGTACGAAATTCTGAAACATGGTCATATTTGCGAAGCCCAAATATGAATCTGATAGAGAGATTTTGGAGACGCTCAAGCTTATTAAGTTAGTCCTCGGTGAGATCTAGATAGCTGACATCAGCATAATCAAGGATAGGGAGAAGGAGAGTTTGCGCAAGTGAAATCTTCGTGGTAATGGGTAGAAGATTGCTCAACCTTCGCAAGGACCTTGCCGAGGCAAACAGCTTTCGACTAACCTCACGAAGCTGCGGACCCCAAGTGAGAGACCTATCAATAAATAAACCTAAATTCTTGACGGTTTCACTATATGGGATGATAGTGCCATTACAGGTGATGGATGGTAGTAGATCCCAATTAATTTTGGAAACCAATTTAGGGCTACCGACCACAATCACCTGGGTTTTGGATGGATTAACCATCAATCCATGGGTCCGACTCGAGTCACAAATATGTTTAATATCAGTGTTTATAATAGAAATAGCGTCAGCCAAGTTGTTCAAGGGCGCCCGGGAGTAAATTTGGAGATCATCTGCGTAGAGGTGGTAGGAGGAGCAAATGTGGTCAGTGATGGAATTTATAAAAAGTGCGAAAAGTAAAGGAGATAGCACGCCGCCCTGTGGAACGCCAGCAGATACGGGGCACCAAGAGGAGAAACTATTCTCAACACAGATGCGTTGCCGGCGTCCAAACAGGTAACTACGAAACTAATCAATTGCCATTGGAGATATGTTAAGAGAACCAAGTACGCTGAGTAACACATCAAAATCGACAGTGTTGAAGGCGTTGCTGAAGTCTAGCAGTGCTAAGACTGTTAGCTCGCCATGCTCCATGCCCGAGCTGATGCCATCCGTAATATGAGTCAGGGTGGTAGTGGTACTATGCCCAGGACGAAATCCAGACTGGAGCGGATTCAGGAGGTTATTACTGGAAAGGAAAGTATTCAGTTGGATATAGATCAGGCGTTCGAGGACTTTAGAAAGAAATGGTAAAAAAGAAATAGGACGGAATTCAGATAGAACTGAGGCCTTAGGTTTTTTTGGAATGGGGATGATATGGGCTTCTTTCCATGCAGTAGGAAATATCCCGGTGGAAACGGAATGGTTGAGGATGTGACAAATGACAGGAAGGATTTCGTCTAGGATAGGAAGAATCATATTACGGCTGACACAGTCGCTTCCCATGGCATTTGATGAAATAAGCGTAATGGTTTTCTCAACATCACAAGCAGCAAATTGTTTAAGAACGAAAGCAGAACATTGATAAGTAGAGTTCACAAATATAGCTTCGGAATTTTTGGGCTTTACTTTTATTAGTTTGGCTATAGGACTTGGCGGGTGAATAGAGTCATTTAGTCAGTAGATGTTCATAGATCTTCAGAAATCGTAGTTTTTAGATATTTTGAAATTATCTACTATCGCAAACCTTTGAACTGATGAAACAGTTTTAATGCTGGTGTACTTTTGAACTGCTTAATTAAGATGATCTTTATAGTGGTCATAATAATTAAACATTTTCAATACTAATGATGTTATTCTAACAAAACAGTACCTCACAGTTGAGTTGTCATTAGCAACTCAAATAATAAAGTGTATACGCAAAAACAGTATGAGGAAATCAATTGTTTCAAAGCCTTACATTCGCTACACCCGACTTGTGTTCCTGACAACCCATTCGTGCGATATTAGCATCTTTCCAATAGGAAAAATTCACCCGATGACTTTTCTATAACTTACCACGTCCCGAACTCCGCTGGCCGGGTCGCGTCGATAAATTTTATTGAATGGGTAATTTACAAAAAACTCGATATGGTCCGTTGTCGTATCTAGAATTTATTTCTCAATCAATATGCGGAAATAAATAAAATGTCGAGTCTGCCGGGAAAATGTTTATCAATAACCGCGTTTTTAGGAGCGGGAATATTTTGTTTTGAAAAATTCTAAACGGAATTTTTAGGGCTGTGGTTTCGATTTCATTTAAGTGCTTGATTGTTCGGCTCTGTTAACCATATACTCGTAAATATAAAAGAAAGAATATGATAAAAATGCGATAAAATTTGTTTAAACATATATCAAATAGGATCTATGCTAACATAATTTTCACAAAAGACCACAGCAAATATTTTGAATTTTGATAGCCTGATATCGCAGTTACTCTATGGGATGAATTGGGGTGTCACCATTTTTTACTATTTATACACATAATTATAACTACAGGCAACCAAAATTTATCTATCCCCGTACATAATCATACTTATATTTCACAATAAGGCTGGAATCATACTATTCAAAACACGCGACCACACACGACGCGACATGTTTTGAATCCAATCAAATGGTTATATTTTCTATGACCGGAACCAAACTAAGAACATGCGATGCTACGTTGCGTGGCGTGTTTGTAGTTTCATTAGTATGTTTCCAGCCTAAATCCTGCAGGTGGTTGCTTCACGAATATGACGTAGCGCACGATTGACGATCGCAACACGTGTGGAGGCACCACTTTGAAGCGGTTGGATTGCAGTTTACCAAGCCAAGGCGGACAGTGTAAATTGTTAGCTGTCGGTTCAGAGATGGAATTATTCCACAAATCTGAGCTCTGATATGATTTTACACCTTGAAGTTTGTTCCGCATATGTCCGAATAAATTGGTTTCTAATAGAGTATCGGGAAGAGTTAATTATATTGTGAAATATGTTAAAAAACTAATGACTATTAAATTCATGACTGCCTCGGTGGCCTAGTTGTTAATCGCACGGCAGTACGATAATAATACAAACAAGAATGTAAAAATACGACCCAACTATAGTTCAAATGTAAACTACATGCTTTCTGTAAAATCGATGAATTTTCGATCAGACAATCTAGATTTGAACCGAACATTGCAAATGTCGCCAACATTTGCTCCAAAAAGAATCGCAAAATATTTCTCACCACGAACGCCCCGCTGGGTTAATACAAAAATATCCAGTGTGTATTTTTCGATCACACACGCATTATTATATCCAATCATGCGAGATTCCGATACGAGATAGCTCTGTCTAATAGTCCCAATTTATTAGCCGATAACATCGAACCCTCCCGTGACCCTTACCCACTGGTCATAGGAATGATGAATGTGTGTCAAATGTGGCCACGACCCGGACTGATAAGAAATTGGTAGCTTACTTGTTTATTTTTTTTTCCACGAACGACTGCTGTTTCATTCATAAAAGATCCCTTTTATGAGGGTATGGAAATTGAATAATTTGAGGAGTTGTATGAATAAAACGGGCTCTGACGGTGGATAAATATTTAATGCCGATACACCAAGTACATTTATTATACACATAAGGATATCTTTTTTTTATAGGTCGGTAAAGGCTGTTCCTCTGACGAGACCTGTGTCCGCAGCGAAAGTAGGTACTGCTGTCTGTATCTGTATCAGCCCATATACGTCCCACTGCAGGGCACGCGCCTACTCTACAATCGAGAATACGATTGAGAGTGGTTAGGCCATATAGTCCACCACGCTGCTGGCCTAATGCGGGTTGGCGGACTTACATACCACAGAAATTCTTATAAATCGCTATGGTATGCAGGTTTCCTCACGATGTTTTCCTTCACCGTTTTAGTGCGTGGTGATTGATTATCAATACACACATGATTCCGAAAAGTCAGAGGTGTGCCCTGGGATTCGAACCCGCGACCACCGTGAACATGTGGGCAGCCGCGTCTAGTCCGTCTACCAACAGGCCACCACGCCTGCCACCAGGTAGTGCTAAGGTTAAGATATTTTTATATATTACTGTCCTACTTTTACACCAGCTTATAATCGACTTTAGCTGATGGAAGTATCTTCGTCTGCGTCAAGATAGTGACCGTCGTACGCAATCGTCAAAACCTGTCATTGTGAGAGATGTGTGTCTCGTTTTGGGTTCAGCCTATGGTCAACTTTTTTTATTATTGTCCGGCAAACGAGCAAACAGGTCACCAGATGGTTAGTGATCACTGCCGCCCATGAACATACACAAACATTGGATTCTTAATGTATTGTCGGCCAACAAAATCGGGAGGAGAACGGGAAGAAAACGGATGGGAAGAGGAAAGGAGTATTATAGGTTTTATATTCGGTTTCAACCCGACTGACAAAATTTTGTCGACTGGATATGGTTATGTCGCGTTGATGTACAAGTTCTCTACATATGACGATTGCATTGAACTCCCACCAGATGCACTGGAGTGATTTAATCGTGTATGTTTAAGACAAGAAATAAATTAAAATTTTACACACGTACATAAACTCACGCCTTTTTCCCAGAAGGGTTATGTAGAGGTTCACCTGACGTTTCGCCTTGTGTGTCCCGTTCTACGATATGATAGGAGCGAGCCTATCACCATATCAGGCACAAATTCCTGAGTCCAGTATGATAGAGAACAGAAAAATCCGATATTACTTTTCCCGACCCGGGGTTCGAACCCGAGGCCTTAGCGTTGTAATCGTATCGTACATTGCACCACCGAGGCAGTCAAGAAAGTTAAAATTATATGTATATGATTTTAAATTCACACATCCATAATTAAACCATGATATTAAATTATTAAAACACATTCAATGATTCCGCTTCCAATTATGTTTGTAAAATGTAATGAAAATTAATCCTTGTTCTACTTTCCGAACATCAACCAACATTCCCCGTGTTGATTTATTTAAAATTCTACCTGAGAATTACAAAAAAGCTTTGGGACATCAAACAAACAGTAAATTATCCTAATTCAATAAAACCCTAGCTGGAGGACATCACAGGAGCGCAGAGGGTCGCAGGCCGGCCTAACTCGATAATAAAAGGACTATAATGTTTGTCATTATTTCCAAAGATATAAAATAAGGGAATATATTGGTATATTATTTATGTTAGTTCTTTGTTGCTGTGATTGTGTGTTAACTTGCTAGAAAATGCTGTTACTTTTGTTGCGTCACTTTCAAACTTTACTTTCAATCAATATTTAAAAAAATATATATATAGTTAGGATTTAGCATTGCTATGTATGTAACAACACAGACAATTGGTGACAAGCGTGGTAGCTTTTTGGAATAATACTTCAAGTTGTCTTAATGCGGTATTTTTTCAATGTAATTATTTTCTATCCGTTTTCATCCTTGGGAACTTTCAAATAATTATCTAAATGTGCGTGTGTACAATCCTGGCCTTTAATTTTCCATCAGAAAACTTAGCATATTATAGATTTTAATCTATAGTCATTGGAAAGACTAAAGCTGTGACTACTGACTATTTGATTGTTGAGAACGTAAAATAATAAAGAAATTCGATGATCTCATGAATGTAGAAATAGGTTTTTATTTTGTCTAATCCCATTGGAAGTAGTTGTGATATTGTTCATGTATAATTACTATAACTGCGGAATCTCTCAGTGGCTTAAAGTTAGTCTTCCTAAATTAAGTTTTGAACCAGTTACTTCATATCTGCATACATGAACGTGTGATATACATACCTAGTCAGGTCATAAATTCTGTCACATGTTTGATATAAAATAATTGAAACAAGTTTATTCATTATGTAACCAATTATATACCAATATCAACTTAACAAAACATAGATTCTTATGACACTAAAGTTTATTCAAAATGACCTCCGTGATTTTGAATACAGGCGTTCAATCTGCGCGGCCAGTTGTCTATCGCAGCACGAACGAGGTCCATGTCAATATCGGCGGCTGCCTTAATCAAGGATGTCTTGAGTGACTCCAAATTGGGATGAAGCTTTGAGCACGCCTTTTCCTCCAAGTGTTGCCATATCTTGTAATATAACGGATTCAAATCTGGACTGGAGGAGGGCCAGTCTTCGTGCCGGATGAAGTCGATTTCACGCGCCGCCAGCCAGTCTTGTGTGCTCTTCGCTCTATGAGCTGGCGCCGAATCTTGTTGGAATACCCAGTGCCTGTTATTGAACATGGTATGAGAAACAGGTTCCACAAGGTTCGTCAGGTCTGTATTTTGATACACAACTGCATTCGTTTTTACACCTTTCTCACAAAAATGTACCTCTGTTAAGCCCCAATAAGAAACTCCCAACCATACCATGAGCGAGGATGGAAAATGACCTCGTTGGACACGCGGAATACGGTTGCTCGCTTCTTCACTACTGTGTGCGTACTGTTACATCCCTCACATGTACTTAGAATTGCCTATAATCTTACAGTCATCATTTTAAGAATTATATATAAGTCCGAGCCCGGGCTGCTCCAGTCAGTCTCACGCAGTCATTCCTGTGACGCTACCATTTTTCGTGTTCGTGTTTTGTTTCTATTTCCTTTACTATTTTCAAATTCGTGTTTTACAAAATTGTGTTAATTAATTATATTTTACTATTTCTGAGTTCCTAAAATTGTGTTTCTTTTATTATACTTTTTTAAAAACCCAAAGTCGGTTTTCCGCATAACAGTACACCTTATCATTTTGTTTGTTGTTGCTCTCTTCTACGGTAAAAATTTTGTCATCTGAAAAAAGAATTTCCAGATATTTTTTTCCCGCGTACCGCTTCAAAAAAGCGCGGCATCTCTTCAGCTTCAGGTCGATTAGAAGAGCATTCAAGCGATGTTCTGTTTTTCTTCGATATGCCCGAAGCCCTAAGTCTTCATTTAACACCCTTTTCACCGTGGTTCTGCTTAACCCCATCTGAAGGGCCAACAGTTTCTGCTTACGTTTGGGATTTCTTTGAATTCGCGCGTTTACAGCTTTTATCACTGCTGGAGTCCTAACAGACCGAGGGCGACCACTTCTTGACCTGTCATCTACACTAGAGTCTTCATTGTATCGTTTGATGGTACGATAAACGAATCTTTTGGTTATATTCAAATTTTTCAGTATGTCAAAAATTTGAATTGGCGCGTAACCGTAACGATGCAGCGCAATAACTGCAACACGGTCTTCTTTAAGTGTCCACTCCATATTTAAAAATGAGTAAAATTCTAAAAAGTATACATTTTTATTTTCTTGAACAATTCGAAATTCAAATTCAATAAACTTTTTTGTGGCCAGCATTCTAAAAGAAAAGTTTTTACTGTGTGACAATACTTATGACCTGACTGTGTATATTCTGAGTATGTTTTACTGAGAGGTATGTTTTACTATCTGAGAGTATAATGACAGCTGAAGATCATTTTTTGTAAATGACAATAATGTTCGTGCCTGTCTTACCTCAACTGGAAGTGAGTTTCATAGTCGGACAGTTTGGACTGTGAATGTTGTTAATTCTCATAATCCTCAGATATGAAATTACTCAACATAAACTTTCTTTAAAAATTAATGGCCTAATAGACAGTTTTAAAACGAATTATAATTATAGAATATTTTCTCCCTTTCGAACGACTTTTGAATTCAGTTTGAGAAGACAAAATATTGTATACCTTATTTATTACCACTGTCAATCGTACTCTCGATTGTAGAGGAGGCCCGTGCCCTGGAGTGGGACGTATATGGGCTAATACAGACAGACAGACTTATTTATGATATATCGTTTTTGGAATTGTGTATGGATAAGGCCGTAACATGAAAATCCATGGCTGACTGTGATAAATTCACGTTAATTAAACCATTTTCATATGCAATATATGTTCATAAAAATAATATTATTTTTTTCACAAAGTGTAGGCAAAGACACAACCAGGTAACCGTCGTTTCGGTTGTGGCGGTTGCAATACGCCAACTTAGATATAGCTTTTAAAGCGGTAGCAATACGCCAACTTAGATTTAGCCAGATTTAGCTTATAAAATAACACGCTTATTATTTGTAATTTTAACATTATTTAAACACGCATTTCATTTTAAGATATGACTGCAGATGTTAGACCATAAAACATCTGCGAGTCGTTTTATTTAAGTAAGAATTTTTGTGTACCTTATTGTATAATATTAGTTAAAAAGATGCTGTTCTAAATTATTGTTTCCTAATTGTAATGGCCTGTTCATGCCGAGGCAATAAAACTGTATTATTATAGTTAAGTTCTTTAGTGGCGGCAATCCTTTGCAATAAATTTATGTTTTTTAGACAATAGTACACATGTTTTGTAAACCTTTCTGTTTGGACAATAGCCCAGATGTTTGGGCCGACCTTCATTTTTAGTTGAAAGGATAGACCCTATTTTATGGCTTAAATATATTTTCTGGAAGATTTATCCCCACCGATCCTCATTCGGGTAGTCCTATAAAAGGGTCGGTTTATTTGGATGAAAGAAGACAGTCTGCCATCTCTCGTCACGAGCACATCTCGCTCCGAGTCGCATAGTAGTATATATAGTCATCTTACTCTGTCTGTGAATGTATTAAGTGTTAAATTATAAAATATACTATTGTTAGTTCCTGGAAGTGAGTGCTTATTCTAATATCTACACTTATAACCTCCAAACGGTTTATGGGTTCCATTCTACTGTCATATTAGATGATGATTTATGGTAAAAAAATCTGCTTCACGTGTTCCTTTCTTGTTTTACTGTGGGTTATTAATTTTAATTTTAAACATTGCTCTTGTAGCCAATGATAAAATTGAATTTAATTATTTTATTTCAAATATTTTTTGTCATCACTGTGGTAGAACGGTAGAATTGCTAGTTGTGCAAGCTATATTTTTATATTTGGCTTTGCTGGTTGGGTAACAAATCTGGATATTTGTGAATATAAAATTTGTGTTCATCGCATCCTCGACACAGAAATATTCCTGCTATATTTTTTAAAATACGTAGAGCCGTGCCACCAGTAGTTCCAACTTTATTGGGCGTATATTTTAACGTTCACAACAAATATTTGTGTACGACGTATGCAAGTCTACAAGATAAATGAGCGTATCAGGCGATAAATTTTAAGTTACATTGTTAGCAGTTTCATGTTAGAATATATTTTGTATTTCCTTCATATTTCTGTCTGCATTTCCGTCGTCATTGCGTGGATGTATTGCGCGCTGCTATTTTGGTATGTTAAGTGATCGTTTGTATAATAAATCGTTGTTGGAAATGAATATGGAATTTGACATTACATTTAGTATCTCTCTCTCTGTATCAGCCCATATACGTCCCACTGCAGGGCACGGGCCTCCTCTACAATCGACAGTACGATTTAGAGTGTACATTTAGTATGCAATGTTTTATTATCGTTCCGCTTTGATGTATAATAGAAAGGTTTTTGTGACCAAAATGTAACTGTTTCAGGTTTAAAGAGGACAAAGAAAACTCTTTGATCATAAATATTGAGATACAAGTATGTTTGTGTGTGTAAAAACACAGCACTGGAGTTTTAATTGGAGTCATGGCTATGCGAGTTAACTAATTCGGAATGGTTTTAGTATTTTAAATCTCATATATGGCTATATTGTGATACGTTAGTGTTTTTCAACTGCTCTGTAGTAACAAAATTAATTCAATAATTGATACTGAATCCCATTGATTTGTGTCGCTCTTCTTACAAAAACAATACATGTAAAAATACATAGCAACATCTCATTAGCCGACGCTAACAAGCTCGTCTCGTCCACATTTTTAGATTCCGAACAATGTTTCGCCAGACTGAACACTTTGCGATTAAATAATACAAACAGCATGAAATCCAAATCCATCGTAAAAGCTGAAAAAACGAACAAGCGATGGCAGACCAACTCTGCGTATTGTAAATGAAATAAAGCTTTGCGCGTCCATTTTTCAATGTCTACCTATGACATTTATGGCTTTAGCATAAGGACCAGAGTTGCTCAACTAATGGGTTAAAGCAATTTGGATGAGCGTTGGCGACGATGTCCAGTGACAAAGCCTTAATTCTCGTATGCGCTCGGAATTGTTACGTGGTGAAATGCATACGCGTGTGCGAGCGTATGGGAAAAGGGAAGTAAGCGACGCTTTTGAAATCCTTGGATTATTTCCGGCTTGTTTTATATGGATTGTTTGTTATGGATCTAATGATTTTATAATGATAACCATTAACCAACACTTTGAAAAGTTTCGGGATATAATTTTTACTGAGTAACGGTTATTTTTACAGATACATTATAGTTATTCAAATTTAAATTATTACAAACATATACATTGTAATTATTTCTTGCAATTATTTACCAGTAATCTGTTTTTATCATAATTAGGAATTAACTAAAAATAGAAGTACAGAATTTTGATCGACGATTGACTTCGATTCTTAATTATAGTTGTGAAAGCTAAAAAAATAATCAAATAACTAGCCTGGGCTGCCTAGGTACCCAGAGGAATATCTGTTTTTTTCCGAAAGACGGCAATGTAAATAGACTGTTGGGTTAGGTTATTATTATAGGAATTGAAGGACATTGCAGTCAAAGAACTACTGGACTAATGAGACTTAAAATCTTATGTCTCAGGATAGCGAACGCGGTGAAATTCTTTTTTGCTTTGTAATTCATGAGTTTCACTTTCCTCCTGTCCATGAACGGTCATATCGCTTACCATCAGGCGAATATCACGATCATCTCACCATTCATTAGAATTAAAAAAATAACATACGGTACAATATACAGGGTATATCAAGAGTGCTACCGAAAACTAAAATGGGTGGTAATTTTAGTGATTTCAGATCCAATGCAACTAAATTTTGTGCAAAAAATGTGACGAATTTTATTGTTATTTATCCTCTTATTAGGGTAGTAAATAATAGTGTACACCCTTTTATTTTTAAAGAGGCTATAGTATGCAAGGCTTTAAATTATTATTTTAGCAAAACACTATGAACTTACCACCCCAATACGACGATATTTTAAAAATAATAAAAAATAATTGTCGCGTTCCTTTGCGAATTTTTTAGTTACATGGTGTTTCTTCTTCTTCTTCTTCTACCTGGCGTTATCCCGGCCGGTGCCAGGGTCCGCCTTCCGGCAAATTCTCCTCCATTTCGCCCGATCTTCGCCATGGTGTTTGTAGTAACTAAAACTACCACCACCCGGCTTTGTTTTCGGTAGCAGTCTTGATATACCCGGTATATGGCACCATTTCAATATATATTCTAGCTTAAATTATGATCAGTAAAAAATAAAATTTAATTCTTAAAACACTATTCATTGCATACAGAGTTTCCGTTTGAGTGGGTAATTTTAAGATAGCGAAGTATACATTGGCCGATTTAACTCGAAGATGCAACTGCAGCTTTCAGCCGGCCGGATCATTACCCAGATATTAACTTGCGAGAACTTACTTGTATAATGTACCAGATAAAAGTATCTACGGATAACAATAGATATATTATTCGTAGCTTCTACGCTATTAGAACTTTTAGTATTTGTTTAACTTTTGATTTAATGAGAATGCATATTATATTCTGTATCTGTAAATAAGGTATTGTTTTGAATGTTCATATCGAATGGTTTTCAGTTTTGATAACTTATAAAGTGAAGCAAAATAATCGTATATTTTTAGGTTATATTAAACTCTAGTCGAGCTTTAATGAAAAAAATATACATTAGATTAATTTTAATACGTTACTGAAATACAATTTTATCTCATTAACTACTGTTAATATTGATTACAAGATTTGTTTCATTTAAGATCAGATTTCTTAACATTTCTTGTGACTTATTGAATGTTTGCATCGAACAATTGCCTGTGGTATTGATCAAGCCATCGATCTAGTTTGTAAAAGGCCCTCCAACATTAATAAAACTTGCAAAAATGAATATATTCAATCTTGTTAGTACGATGGATACTCATACATAGCTCGGAGATAATATCGGGGAACGCGAACGCAAATAACTAATCAAACCAGTGAAACATATCGGTTTTAATTACCCACGTTCCATGATAGAACTTCAACTGGAACTTTAAAAATGGCTTGCCATTAGTTTTTTCCTTAATTTACGAAGTTCGTGCCCACAGTATTTTAGTATTCGCCTTGCGGAATGTAAACTGAACAAAGTTCCAAGTTGCGAACTTTGACAATAATCAGCCGCGAACGAATCAACGTCTACAAGTAAACCACGTAGATAGAACCCTTTCCAAAGTGACTGAATGATGAATAAATATGCCAAATTACACTGCCGTGGTTATTTGAAATTGAAACTCTTTAAAATGGTCGAGAATGGATTCGTCGTAAACAATTTGCGAAGTTGGTCTGGTGACGCCAGTCGTATTAATGCATATTGTAAATCAAAATGCACAGCTCAGCTATGGTGCTACATTATGATGAGAAAATGAACATAGTAACTCACACAAATGTCTCGTTTAGAGTAACCCTGATACTGTGTTTCTAGTAGTGACATGATGTCATCGAACGGCAAAAGCTTACCATATTAATCAATACTCCTAAAAACTGACAAAGTGCAACTTATTTGAGTTTTGAACATATGTAGAGATTGAACTAAAATAACGAATTTAGATTTAAATGTATCGATAAAAATAAAAAAAACAATGCAACCGATTCCGAATTATACCACGAAAAGCCAACAATAGTGGCAATTAAAACGATTTTCGTGCATAGTTAATTAAAAATTGACGCGTCACCGAAGGCGAATGGACCTCGGTTCCGACCGAAATATTTAGGTGAAGTTGTTTGAACCTTCGCTAATTAACTCCGGTTCGGTATTGCCGGCTCTGTAGTGGTTTAACGGTTGGTAACCTATCGTTGGCGGCTTTCATGCGTACTCCAAGCGGGAAATGGAATATGTGCGCTTTAGTTTCATATCTACCTGCCGCTTTAGGATAGTTTTCGATTAAAATTGACGGATGGCAGTTCATTTCAGTAGCATTTTTGTATTTCGTTTGTCTGTGATTTATTGGATTTCGAAATGCTTCTCGCGCTTTTGTTATTGGTATTACGATACGTGCAGATAAACCGTCTGTTGAAGAGCGTCACGTATTTCCATAAACTGCAGCTGCTTAGAAAGTATTACTCACTATTTACTCCAAGATACTTGCAAACTTATTTATAGTTTAAAAAACTTTTTCTGTTATCGAATATTTTGTACCTTACGAACGACTTTTGTATTCAGTTTGAGCGGAGAAGTCAAAACATTCGGAAGCTAAAATTGGTTTCAAAACTGCCAACGAATAAGGCCGAAGGTCTCATTATTAAATATTACCAATTAGATGCCTCCTTCTTGACTTGATCTTAGAGTAGGTTCTCTCTCATCAGCCGCAGCAATTTTTCTGCTGAATCCTCTCACAGAGAGAGAGGGAGAGAGAGAGAGAGAGAGAAAGAGTATGTTACTATGCTTTTTCCGCTTTCAACGTAACTTTATTATTAAATGGGGATGTAGCGTGCATCAGGATAATGTAATCGAAAGCCGTGCAGTGTCCTTTCATTGGTTTTCTATCTGTTGTCGCGTGTGCATCCGCGTGGATTTATAATATTTTTCATGTAAAAGTTATGAATTACATTTGCTGAAAATGCTATATTTTATTCTTTATAGGAACACATTTTCCTATATGTAATGTGCAGAAGAGCAATTAAACGAAAAAATGTATGAAGCAGAGTATTTTAATGGTTTATTTATATGGCATCGCAGTCCCTGGACAGCAGCTGATGGTTTAGAGAGAATATTGAGTGATAAAATCTACAAAACAATTATCTTTTAAGAGTCGATATGTATAAAATGTCATGTTATAATTAATGTTTATTTGTGGCAAGAAAAAACATGACATACATAAAATTAATTTTGAATTTCGAAGGTAACATTTTCAAGGAGGCTACAAACAATAATTTCTCAGAAAACTCTTTTGTGCATTTTTGTTTTACCAAATAGTTGTCTGCGGCCACCCTAACCACAACAAATACCCTTGATTGCTGCACTATACATATAGGCGTAATATATTCAGCTGCAATAACAATTAAGCGGCTCGCAGTTGTTCACAGTGATTTGGATGCAGTGCTCTGGAAAATGTGCGCCGCAATTATTGCCACCATTGTTCCGAGGTTTTGATGTAGACAGGGACGACGCTATATGAAATGAATTTGTCTCGCTCATATTTGGGTTGTAAGATGGCTGTAATGCGTGGGTCGATGAGCAATTGCATGCGGAAGTGATTACAGAATCGTGAGGATGCAGTTTTGTCAAAATAGAGTGTGTTCGGTTGAGAATGTTGCTAAAGATCATGATTGTTCTTAAAATTGTGGATACGTTGTATTTTGGTTTGACAGAGGTAACCCTTAAGTCACGAAGAATGCCATTTAAAGGCCGGTGTCTAAGAGAATGTGATGTGAACAGGCGTATCTCATATGCTTTGCGAAAAGTAACACTGATACTAAGGGATTTTAGTCAGTGGTGATCTAGGTTTTCGTATTTGAATAAAAATGAAGAGTATGACCTGTCTCTGAGTCTTAGATTTGGATAATCTCCGTAAGCACATTTCGTTTAAAGCAAAAATTATAACTTCCTTTTTTTGAAGTCGATTAAAAATGTTAATAAATACTATGAAACACAAGCTTTCATGGTCTAATTGAGCATGACTAATCTTTTATTATATGAGACATTCCTCTTTGTATAGTTCTGTTGCAGACTTCTGGGAGTTCTAAACTAATAAGTTATAATTAAATTCTTAACTTTCATTCAATCTACAGTGGACTAAAATATCAGTAGTAATTATAAATCTTTATGCTTAATACATAAATTGCTTTTTACTTATAGCTACTGTTTCTGTTTTAACGTCCAATATTTTCCAAGTCCTGTGTATATTTTTAATGAATCTTGATTGTGTGAGCATCGGGTACGGCGAGCACGATGTTGGACGATAAAAACCGACGAACAAATCGATATGAACTAAAAGCGTTGGGTGTAGACGGCAAACTATTATATAAAATACGTCATAAACTCCTGACGCGGTGTACAATGCTATGAAATGAGAAAAAAGTAGCCAACATTACAGTAAAGAATTGTATAGTTGTGGAATGGACGGGTGGATTTTAAAGTGTTGAGATTTAATTTTATTTTATAGCTTATATTGTTGGAATGATTTATCTAGCTAGCTGTGATCGGATGGTGAGGACCTGGAAATTTATATAGTGCACCATGTTAAGATGCTTATTGGGCTGAAGTGTTCCAACTCTACGAATTACTATTCTCATTTTCCTATGTTTATTTAGTTTCTGCGCCAACTTTGATCTTCTGTACCACCCAAAGGTTGACTGGGGGAGGATGCCTCAGGCATTAACTCCGCTGTTATCCTTCGTATTTAAAACATAAATAAATAAATTGTATTACAGTTATTCGTGCTGCCGACATAATCACGGTGGTTGCGGATTCGAATCCTAGGGCACACCTCTGACTTTTCGGAGTCATTTGTGTATTGATAGTCGGTTACCACGCACTATAACGGTGAAGGAAAACATCGTGAGGAAACCTGCATACTATATCGATTTGTAAGAATTTCTATGGTAGTTAATATCTGCCAGCACGCATTCATCTAGCGCGGTGGACCATATGACCTAACCACTCTCAATCGTACTTTCCATTGTAGAGGAGGTCCATGTCCTGCAGTGGGACGTATATAGGCTGATACAGTTGTTCGTTGGTATGGATGTATAAAAGTTCTCGTTGCTTTGTTGGTGACACTAAATATAAACATAAAAAAAGTATTAACTAGTGTCATAGAAGGTTCCAGATAACGTTTGATGTTTGGAATATTTTAGTTTGGTATGCCATAAACTGATTAAACGTGACAAGCTGTCGATATTCCTGACCATAAAATATAACAAGATCAATCTAACTATTGGCTATGGTCAAAAGCGTACACCGCGGTTCAATTGAAACTGCAGCAATAAAAAGAGCCTAGAAAACGCGATCATTTCATGCCCTGTCACTTCTATGGCAGATTGATTAATACCAGGTACGATACAGCAGAACAAAATTTCAAAAGAATCCAATACGTTATTTCTGCGTATTAAGATTTAATTTGAAATCGCGTCGCTGCATAGATATTGACAAAGTCTCCCGCATCCCCTCTGAGATTAAAAGCGTAAAAGCCCTCATGAAATTATAATTTAATTTTTTCCAGAAGAAATTCATTTTCTGTAGGAACACATTGTGAATGTATGATGCGGTTTTCATATTTCATAGATTAAATAAGGCTGATATTAAATTAAAATCTTATGCTTGGGTTACGTATGATTCTTACAATTATATTATTATTTTGGGATAGGATTCTTATTGGAAAAGGCTTATTATATTCAGCAGTTGACATTCTGTCGTTGGAGATTTGCTTGTCATGTCTTTCCTAAAACAAGGTGGTAGTAGTAGATAGCTTGGTTTAACTTTGAGCCTTCTACGTTGTATCAAGTTATCATCCAAATACCAGCCTCTAACTTTACAGGTCTGGTATCTGGTGGTATATTGGATGGTTATACTATAATCAGACAAAGTTCGTCCTTGGTTACCGCATTTCGTACAACTTTGCTCTATTTTTCTCATTATCACAACAGCCCCTGGAACACCGCTGTAGAACATAAGACTTCCCGTATATTTTTCATTGCGATTAAACGACATTTTTCCAAAAAAACTGCTAATTTTATACACTCGTATTCATAAACTCACGCCTTTTTCCCAGCAGGGGTAGGCAATGCTACCAGGACATCCATATTTCGCCTCGTCTACCCACGATGTAATAAACGTAATATCTATAGTATTAATATTAAAAATCCTAATATATGTCAATATTAAGGAGGCACCGCACTCAAACGGATATTTAAAGAATGGAGTGAAATTCAAGTGTAATCTGCTTTGAATGTGTACGCTCCATCCGCAGGTGAACCCGCCAGATTTACTGCAAGCCTCAGGATAATGTACACAAACGCATGTATAAGATTTCCTAGCTAAAGTTTCACAGTAAAGATTTGTTGGATAAATTGAAGGAAGGTTTTTATATGGCATTTTGGTATTGTAAGTATATTTATGTTTGACAATTTGCTTTTGTGATATATTTGTATAAATAAATGATTAAAAAAGAGTTATAATCATTACAAATAAGAAAATGAATGGCCTTATTAAAACACAGTTCAATAAAAACGTTACTTATTAGATGTAAGAGTTTAAATATCAGAACATAAAATTTACTCAATCATTATATCGTTATAAAAATATGTAAATATGTAATCGTTATATATTATGTATTCATATATACCATATTTAATCTGCCCATTTTGTAAACTATTTTAAAAATGTCGAGCATTAAAATTGTCATTTTATCTCGCATCGGCAAACAAAAGCCGATCAAGCTGGGCCGAAGGTTTGTGGTGGGTGCAATCAGTGGCGTTTCTGACAGAGCTTTCACCTTTCAATACGAGGAGGGAAATGAGCGCGCATTGATAACAGCTTGTATGAACATTTCGCATCATTATTACGGGTTTAACGAGGAGTTTAAGCTTATACACGGTAACAAAACAGAGAAGACTAGCGGTCCGGCCAAAAACCCCCGGGAGCAGATACACTTTTTAAAATGGCGGCCAATATTTTCTATTCAGACAATCAATTTAGAATATCGACCAATCGGACCACGAAACACAAACAAAATTTCCTCATACTTGCTAGATTTTTCACTACTGCTTCCCTCCTATAGCTCATACCGTGATGATATATAGCCTTAAATTAGCATTCCTCGATAAATGACCCATCCAACACAAAAATAATTTTGCAATTCGAACGAGTAGTTCCTGAGATTAGCGGTAACAAACAAACAAACTGCATCTTTATATATGTACGTCAATTCTTCCCCATTATTTTAGAATTTGCATCAGTACAATCATCATAATCAAAGGAAAAGCCTAGTAGCCATAAATTTTCTTTGGGAATTAGCAAAGCGACGTATTGGAAGAATACAACCTTAAAATTCAATATTCTACTTTAGAAACTATAAGCATTACCTTAAGTACACGAAATCAAAGCCAAGGCAATGGCTTCGGGTATAACTTTCAAGATCATTGTTATCCTCTATTTGTACAACTGACCTCTTTTCGGGAGACCAGCTAAAACGTAACATTTGTATCAATAGTTTCCTTTGAAGTTAGACATGCCCTCACATTTCGCGAGGAGGCAAATACTGACCTTAATTTTATTCAATTTGTAACTCGCGAACCCAAAACTTTCGTGATGCATGATTCGAACTGTAATTTGACTTTTATTGCTTTTACTCACCCGGATATTTCGTAAAAGGTTCCTTTCTATGGGGAAATGAAAAAAGGGAAGAATAATTTTCTATAAATTGCTCCCTAAGTGGATTTGGATAAGAGTCACTAGACGATGAGTGTGTAAAGTTTTAAGTTTATTCGGACTTTATCCATACATTTACTCTTTTCAAGTATACAAGGGTATTTTCAAATTGATTTTTTTTTGTTGATCTTAAGAGAATAATATTGATCAACACATGGGGTAAAATATTCAACTGGTGACTGACGCATATGTCCATTTTTTTGTGAGGATAAGAATAACGGAAAATTATTCATGTCATGATTAACTACCTCATATTAAATTTTGCGCAGACAAAACAAAAAAAAGTGCGTGGTGGCCTGTTGGTAAACGGACTAGACGCGACTGCCAACATGTTCACGGTGGTCGCGGGTTCGAATCCCAGGGCACACCTCTGACTTTTCGGAGTCATGTGTGTGTATTGATAGTCAATCACCACGCACTAAAACGGCGAAGGAAAACATCGTGAGGAAACCTGCATACCATAGCGATTCACAAAAATTTCTATGGTACGTAAGTCCGCCAACCCGCATTAGGCCAGCGTGGTTGACTATATGGCCTAACCACTCTCAATCGTACAGTCGATTGTAGAGGAGGCCCGTGCCCTGCAGTGGGACGAATATGGGCTGATACAGGATACAGGAAAACAAAATAACCCTGTATAGCGCAATAATTTCATTTTGTCAAGAAAATTTAGAGAATATTTTTAGTTTGGTTAAAACGCTTTCATGATCGTATTTTCTCTTGGAATCTCAGCTGCAAAGTAATTTATACTTATATTTCCCACGTAATTTAGCAATAATAGCTTCGCAATCGGTAGTGTTAGATATAACAACACATTTTCTCATCATTTTCTTTGTTCTATGTTTGTTGCTGAGATCTGGCACAATTTACTCGTTGACGTTACACAGACGACTTGGATCGGAAAATATTTTATCTATAATATCAAAGCCAAATGGATATTTATGGAAATACGAATATTTTCATACGACTTTTTTGTGTTTTTAAAATATCGACAATAATAAAGATACTGGGAAAGATATTCGTTTGCTGGCAGTAGATCTCCCTTATTGTGAGATTTCGCCTGCATAGGTACAGTCAGCAACATAAGTCGCTACACAGTCACGTGATTTGGAATTGTCTTATCAACCAAAATAATAATTATTTTCAATATAGTATGGCACTTTTCGGCATAGATGACTTTACTTGGTTATATTTTACAACTACAGAGTAGTAAGTACAAATTTTAATTCATAAAAAGGTTATAAAAAAATGTGAAGTGTTCAGCGACTTATGTTGCTGACTGTACCAACGCAATATATGTTTAACGCGTCAAACAGCGGTGTATATACTCTGCTGTGTTCTCGAAGGACATTGTAGCCAAAGTAACAACTGGACATATTAGAACTTAAAATTAACTGTCTCAGTGTGGCGAGCGCAGTGGTACGTCAAGCATTGTTTTGTAATTCATGGTGTTGCTTGGTTTTGCTACTGTTTATGAGCGATCTTCGAGACTGAAAAGAACAATCTCGAAGATTTGTTTCACAATTACATTCATTGACTTATCTACAGCGGGTTTCAATTATAAATTCATATGATCCAGTAATACAGCTGTATTTTATTGACTTTAACTTTAAAGAACATGCCCATCTCCTAATAGACAAGATTTTCTGATAAAATTAAAATAGTTTTCCAAATAAGTATTTCAAAGTCAGCAAGCAGTCTTTATCGGCGGAGCTGTCACAGTATGTAACAGTAACGCTGCTGCTGGCGAGGCACCAAGCTCGCTTCCTCCAGCTCTATAATTTTTCAAAACAACATGGCACCGCTCCAAAATTAATAACAAGTCTTTTTTCTGTGCATACATCTTTGGATTTACGAGTGTTGCGCGACACTTCGACTCAATTTGTTTAATTTGGAATTGTAGATTTTAGACAGTTGCTTGACAGTGCATCGGAAATAATTGAAAAAATCATAAACAAAAAGTTTTTTATTTTACGTTCCTTGAAAAATCTTCATAAATTGATGTTATCTTTTAAATTCAAAGGAGGTACTTACTTATCCGTCCCTAATTGCATATTTCATTTTCAAAGTTTACTATCCATCACTTATCTAGTAAATTGCTTGCCACCCATTCTAACACAATATAAAACTTTATACAAAACAAGTTCCTAAACTGATACTAACTAGAATTGTAGAGAAATATTGCAACAGTGTCTCGTTCTAAACTGAAACTATTTACCACAAAGAACATCGAAGTTTCAAACTCATTTACAAGAGATATAAATTCTCGCCTCGCAAATGCACCGGTCTCCAAGGATTTATAAAATCGATGTTTATTCGTCGCTAATAGATTTATAACAAAACTAAAGTTGTAGATAACTGTCTGGTAGGACCGTTTGTTGTCACCGGGAAGGAATAGTCGCGTGTCTGCAGCGGGCACATCGATTCCCCTTCAATAGTTTTAAACTGCTTCTTTTAGTATAGAAGTATTTCAACCACAGCGGTTGCAATTCCCCTTTATATTGAATGTTTAACGTTGCGGCTTGCGGGAGCCACGACACTGAAGTTCGGCGCCGCACAAAGCTGAATTTAATTTCTTTTGTGACGTTTCGGTATTGAAATCAGTTGTAGGAATGTGTAAACGCGCGTATTAATGCTTAGTGTGTTCTTAGGCAAATATTAAATCAATTTGGCATACTAGTTGAACTTATCTCCATTTTGTTACTCATGGAGTTTTCTCCCCATATTTCAAGACGTGTGAAGCATAATTACGTCAGTCTTGATCAGAATGTACGGGATTTCTGAAGAAGCTAAAAAATAAAATATCGCAAATAAAACCAGCAGAGCTGTTTAAATTCAGCCGCTCCTAAAACTACATCATTCATATTCATTCAAGTTGGAAAAGCCTTGCATATATTTTACAAACAACAGAGAAACCTACGGCAAAAATTGCATGAAAAATCTCACAATTCATTTACAAACACATCACTTATGTATTCGTACGTTGGGAAAATGCGAAGTATTTTCAACTCGGTATACTTCATGTGAGTAAATCCGTCTTCACTTTATTTCACTTAACTTCATAACAAGAAGTTTCAACAGTTTTAAGTAAACACCAAGTTTCGTGCTCGTCTCACTTACGAGTTTACGCGTGCTAAACAACTCTTCCTATGTGTTAGAATACGATGAAAACTTCCATCCAGGTGTGTATCCAGAAATTACTTGTAACTTCTGCCAGTATACGTTCCGGGTTAATTTAATAGATATCTGCTAGTTTTCTGAGAACTACGTCGTTATTTCCAGGAGCTACATTACTTAAAAGTACATGTGTATTGGAGTTTTTCTTGATACTATTGGGACAAAGTGACTCCATTTTCAATTTAAACAAAAGAAATATTCCTAACGACCACATCCGCAGACTTGGTTTCAATGATCTGAAAAATATACTCCGAGAATATCGTTTGAGATGGTATAGTCACGTCCTAAGAAAACCACGGAAATACGTCAGCAATTGACTGGGCCTCAATATACTTGAACTTCGACCAAGCTTCGACTAAATAAGCGCAGGCTAGATGTCGTCAAGTAACATATGAAGGTCAATAGCCTTACTATTCAGGATGTCGAAGATCGGGTCAAATGAAGGATAATTAGAAGAATGGTGGACCCTCGTACCAGCCTGGATAACTCCTGGTAGCAGATGAAGAAAAACTCTATTTAAAATCACGAATTGTATCCTCTTTCTTAGTGCAGAATATATATATTTATATATATATATGTTTATATATATATATATATATATATATACATATATATATATATATAAATATACATCTTATAATATATAATAAAATTCTCGTGTCACAATGTTCGTTCCCGTACTCCTCCGAAATAAAATAAGGGTTGTCCACCCTTAACATTTTTCTTTAATTTTTAGACATTCTTTAATTTCTTTATTTTTTTTATTATGTCGCATTAAAAATACATACAACCCTAAATTTTTACCCTTTTATCACCAACCCCTATTTTTTAATAGCCATTTTAGTAATTTAATCATTTTTCATCCCCGGTCGATAACTGATCAATCGTCATTTAATTAGTTATCCCCGCCAGTTGTCTACGGGAGAGGGGTGGGATAGCTGACAGATTTGTTAGGACGAAATGTAAATACACGTTATAAAACGGGATGTATAATAAAGAGAAGGAACGGGATGGATTGGGAAGAGACTGAACAGGCGGATGAAACGGGATTGAGCCGGACAGTAGGATAGCTACGTCAAGTTTAGGTATACAAGAGTTTATACGAAAAGCAACATATATTTGGTGTGGAGTGGAATCAAAAAATATATGCACCCAGGCGAAGCTGGGTCGGGCCGCTAGTATATATATATATTTTCTGCACTGAGAAAGAAACTACATAGACTTTGGATTCTGAATTTGTATTCTGCGATCTTTTTAATTGTTTAATATTCCATAAATTTATTGTTTATTAGCCAGCTTTTGAAAGAGAATTTCATTAACTATAATTGACTATAATAGAGATTGCAAATAAGAGTGCGTTTGATGGCGTACTAAAATTTCGTAACGTCAGAGTTCTAAGCTGTCATTTGCCAATGGCGAATCATAACATTGGTGGCTTAAAACACGCTTAAAAATTCTATCTTTACTTGACAGCAAAGTTGTTCACAACAGTTTTCAATTAGCATTAAAAATACACTGAGTGTTTTAATAATGTTTTAATGGATTAGATATATTTAATAATACATAAGCATTTAGAATTGTATAATTAATGTTTTGTTTAAGAGTTTCATTATAATAAATGTAATGCTTTCAGAGTAGATAGTCGATAGAGCGATGACCTTTGATGAAGATGGACAAGTGAATTCTATGATTGTATTCAACGTGCCATATAAAAGGACCCATTGTGACCAGATAAATGCTGTAAATAAAATCCTTACTACAATTGAACAAATACATACGAAAATATTCCAGAATTCTGTAGGCTTATCATCATCACACAAATTGATATATCAGTACCGCACCCAATGGTTTACGGGCATTGACAGTGCAAATAAGACTCCGTAGTGTACCACTCTGGGTTATTTAGGGTTGGCGAACTTGACGTCATCATCATTTTCAGCCATAAGAAACTCACTAATAAACAAAGTTTTGCAAAAGATAGTTATGGAAATGCGAATGGACACCTCATAAAATAAAAATTATTCTAAATATCTCTATGGTTTACGGATTTCCTCTCAATGTTTTCCTTCATAATTAAAGTGCGTGGTTACTGACTAACAAATACAGATGGTGATATTTATTTTATTTTACCTTTTACTACTGGTAGGTCTAGGAGTGCGTGGTGGCCTGTTGGTAAACGGACTAGACGCGGCTGCCCACATGTTCACGGTGGTCGCAGGTTCGAATCCCAGGGCACACCTCTGACTTTTCGAAGTTATGTGTATTGATATTCAATCACCACGCACTAAAACGGTGAAGGAAAACATCGTGAAGAAACCTGCATACCATAGCGATTTATAAGAATTTCTATGGTATGTAAGTCCGCCAACCGGCACTAGGCCAGCGTGGTGGACTATATGGCCTAACCACTCTCAATCGTGCTCTCGATTGTAGAGTAGGCCCGTGCAGTGGGACGTATATGGGCTGATATGAGTGGTAGGTCTTTCATATGTCTATTAAATGTTTTTCTCTCTCCGCAACGTCTATTTCTTCTGAAAACAGCAGTACACTGTTGTGACACCGGTTTGACGGACATTGTAGCCAAAGTAACTATAGAACATATTGAGACTTAACATCTTATTTATCAGCATGGAATAGAATGCCAAGCATTGATAATTCATCGTGTTTGATTTTGCTACTGTTCAAGAGCAGTCATATAGCTTACCATCGGGCGAATAGAATGATCGTCGCGACATTCATTCCAGTAATTAAAAAAAAAAAAAAAACCATATACAGCGAAACAATAACCAATATCAAAAAACTCCGATTCAGTATTGAACTATCGAGTTATTCATATTGTGTTAATGAAAATTGTTTCGAAATAGTTTCACTAGCTTCAATGTATTTTTGTTACTGAGGACTGGTCCCAGAGGATTGTTGCCCAAATGCGTAGGTACTGTTTGATTACTTCTAACAAAGGGAACTTGGTACAAAAGGGAAGTTCTTTAATTTGAGATTCGAGGTGTTGACGAACCATACATAACGCGTATAGGGGTGACTGCATTTGTGTTAGATACATTTAGTTTTGTTTAATGTTAGAATGTTTTGTGGAAAGTCTAGTTTATTTTTATTTTTTGTAGTTGTTTTAAATACGTGGTAATGCTATTGACTATCTCGACGGTGTAGTTGTAGTACGGTAGGGTTAAAAAGTCGAGGTCTTGGGTTCGAATCCCGGGCCGGGCAAAGTGAAATAAGATTTATCTACTCATTATCAGTCCAGAGTCAGGAATTTGTGCCTGATATAGTGACTATCAAGTCTCGCTCTCTATCACATCGTGGGACAGAACACAACGCAAAATGAGAGTGTCCTGGCATCTCTACCTACCCTATCTGAACAAAAGACGTGAGTTTATTTGTGTATGTAATCGCTGTAATATTTTATTGTTATCATTTTTTTTACTTTGTTTCTTAAGTACTGTATGGGATAATCTTTTTTTTCTGATTCTACTTACTATCTTATATGTAGCCTTTATATTCATAACTATTCTCAAACTGTATCTGTATCAGCCTAATGAAATCCCATTGCAGGGCACGTGCCTCCTATACAATCGAGGGTACTATTGAGAGGGGTTAGGCCATATAGCTCACCATGCTGGCCTAATGCGGGTTCGCTATTCTCGAACACAGCTTCATAAAAAATCTTATACATGTTCAAACAACTCCAGTAAACACAAAATAAATAACAGCAATATCTTTAACGTATTGGGAAAAAGTAATGTTAAAATATATTTTTAATATTTGAACGAAGCTCCACACTTGTATGGAATATAATAATACATTTTGTTTACCCAATGCATTAATGGAACGCGTCAAGCCTTGCTCTCGATGCGAAACCACTTACAATCATTATTACTATTTTAACACAGCAACACCGGTGTAAAATATTTTCAATATTATTGCAACCCGCAGAGGCGAGTTGTAGACATACAGAATGTATCAAGACAGCTATAGAAAACGAAGTATGGTGGCAGTTTTACGGATGATGCCAATAATCAATCGAAAAAATTAGATTGAAGTCAATTTGGATTGTTTTCTACTATTCGATTGGTCTCTTGTCATGTTGTCATAGTTTTTTCACTACTGAGATTGATTATTCAGAAAAAAAGATTGAGCTGTCAATCTCAAACGGCAAATTTTGGATTGGGTTTGTTTATTGGCAAAAATTATGCAAAGATACGCGACAAATTTTTTGTGAAAAAATATCGTCGTGTTTGGGTGGTAAATCCATAGTTTTTGCAAAAATACTAATTTTAATTCTTTAAAGGATATTAACTATTATTTTAGAAAAACTATGTCATACGACGACAGAAAGAAAATAACAAAATAATTTCATCGCTTTTTTTTACTACATTTTTAGCTGCATTGTGGCTGAAGTCACTAAAACCACTACCCGGCTTCGTTTTCGTTAGCAGTTTTGATATAATCTGTATAAAGAATTGATAGGACCGGATAAAATTATAATGGGCGTTTCTTTCGTGTATTTTACTTTAATAGAAAAACCTGTCTGGATTCATTGATTATTATTAAGAGCATATTTCTTGGAAACAGGCTGATATGGAGTATTGTCCTTGGCTTTTATATCGGTATACAATTTTTAATAATCTAGCATAGCCTTAAGGAAAATATCATTATTAGCCACAATGTAACGTAGAGTACGTCAGTCTATGTTTTATCTTTAAATCAAATATACGCACGCCGGCAGAATTAGAGGAACACGCGTTAAATATTGAATTTCTTAGAAAACATTATAATAACTGAATGTTTTTATTTTTCAATATTCAAAATGAGGCAAAGTTTATAACAAATTACTGAAATTGAATAAAAAATACTTTAATTAATGACGCAAATGCAATTAAACGGAAATACAGTAAAATGAAATTTCTGTATTGTCAAATGTAATCGTGTATTTTAAAAACTTACAAAAATAATTTAAGAAAATTAATAATGCGTATTGCTACCACGGGCTCAGATAAGAGTCTGGATATGATCCTTCATGCTTTTAATGACGTCATCAATCATTTTTTGCGACAAATTCTCCCACTCTTGCACTAACATGAATTTTAATCCTTGGACGATCTTAGGGGCTTGGTTTCTTCTATTTATCTTTCTTCCGATAACGTCCCATTCGTTCTCTATGGGATTCATGTATGGTGTTCTTGCTGGGCAATCCATTTGCGCGATTTGGGCCTGATTTAAGTTGTCGCGAACCATTTGCGCTGTGTGGGGCCGCGCATTATCATGCATAAATAAAAAATATTCACCTATGGATGGTGCAAAAAACAATACATGGGACTCTAAGATCTCTGCGACATATTTTTGTGCAGCTAAAGACCCATTTTCTATAAGTATTAACTCCGCGCGTGCTTCCAAACATATACCACCCCATACCAAAATTGACCCTTCGCCATAACACACCTATTTCAGTAAAGTTTCCTCGATTAGCGTTCTCCTCGATACCTCCAGATCCTCTCTCTTCCTTCTATGCAATTCACAACAAAACTGCTTTCATCACTAAACAAAACTCGGCTCCACTCATTTGTCCAGTCGCGGTGTTGATGAGCAAAAGCTTATCTGGCTACTTTATGTACCACCTCAAGTTTTGGAGCTTTTGACGGAACGTAAGACTTCAGTCCAACTTCATTTAAACGTGTTCTCACTGTACGCTCACTGCTTCTTGTGACATGTTTCGGGTCTGAATAGCCGTTTGAAGACGATTTTTCAAAGTTTTCAGCCGTATAAAATGACCATCCTGGGTACTGGTCCACCGTTTTCTGCCTTATCCTGGCATCCGCACATAAGAGCCTATGTGCCTCTAACGTTTAACGTTGAGAAAGACGACAGATACCGACACACCCAATGCGCGACTTACTGAATCCTACCCTTGACCATTTTCAATCATTGTTACCGCTCTGGCAACTTCAGTGGAAGGTAAGTCACTCATTTTATATCCTACAAGACAGGTACTCTAAAAACAATAACAATAAAAATATCTTAAATCACATAAAATGAAATTAGGCAAAATTTTGTGAAACCACTTGAAAGTGAAAAAATCTTAAAAGCACTCGAGAGCGTATAATTAACGATAAAACTCTAAATATCCAAAAATCTTTTTGCATCATTTAATTTTTTAAAGGTGCTGAAATATAAATCAACCATTCAAACAAACAGCAAACAAAATTTAAAAAAAAAAAAACTAATTTTTGTGCATGTGCCTCTAATTGTGCCGGCGTGTGTATTATTCAGATACAATTTATATATTACTGGGTTGTGTATTGTAAGCCTTATGTAGGTTTTCTGTAAAACACCCAACAGCCAACAGCTACGTACATAGTTTTTGACCTCCGAAACACTCAGATACGAAACAAATAGCTGTGGATCAAATATTTGTTTGGGAGCGGGGATCGAACCGCCTCTCGTTTCAGAGCCCGCGTCTAACCAACTGCGCCACGGACATTGTCAAAGTTTTCTAAATACTAGATACATCAGTCGATCTTCCTATATTTTAACTTGGAAGTACATCAACACTTATAGCGACTTCAACTACATTTATTCCGCTTAATTGATCCGCTATACATACGCACCTGAAATGCAAATTTGTCCTTTCACATGCGCCCATTGATCCCAGCTGACTTTACCATCAAAATTCCCTTTAACCTCACGCAGAATTTTCCGTCGCTGAAGCAAAGCTTTTAGGAAAAGTAAACACCGTTGACGCATCGGGCGGCCGTTAAAAATGCCTGAGCGCGTCAGTCCGGGTCGCTTTCATAGACGGTTCATTCAAGCCGGGTATTGCAAGTAAAATGCGTGGGAGAAATAGTGTGATCTGATGGTGTTTATTATGTATATCGTTACTATATTCACAGCCACCCAGAGCCTTCGTGGCGCAGTTGGTTAGACGCTGGCAGTGAAACGTCAGGCCGTGGGTTCGATTTACAAACCGAAACAAATATTTGTGTGATCCACACGAATTTGTTTCGGGCCTGGGTGTTTGAGACCGAAAAGTCTCTCGTAGTTCCCGATACCCACGACACAAGACTCGACTTTAGTGTGGACTCAGGATTATGTATGTGAGTTGGGACTGTTGGGTGTATTTATTTATTTATATTACGATATGATCGTTGGTGTTTTCATTATTTTAGTAAACGTACATGCGATGTTCGTTTTGTTAAACGATGAGTAATACAATGATTTCATCAGCAGACTCTTCTGTTTGATAAAATCACACCATATCATATCATATTCTTTTGCCAATTTATGAAATAAATACTTCTATGACTATATTATATTATCTTAGTAGCTGCGATATGTAAAACAATCAGTAGATAAAACTTCCAGAAAAATCGTGTTAATGAACCTTGTTTTTCAAACGGATGAAACGACAATGATACAGCTGTATGTTATATGTAAACGGATGACCTGGCTAAGGTTGCAGGAAGTCGCTGGATGCCGGCCACTTCCCACAGGTTGATGTGGAGATCATGAACCTGTGATCTCCTTGGGTGAAGCCTATGTTCAGCATCGGATTTTCTGTAGCTGAAATGATGATGATGATGAAAAATTTATCTATTATGAAGAGAATTTAATCACTGAATACTTATCACTCTTACTAATCTTAATTTGTTATATTTCGCAATCCATGTAGCCTGTCATTAGGCCGTTGATTAAATTAGCTTCTCACCTAGTATGTATACAAAATTGAATTACCTTTATAAATTATAATTCTTATTACACGTAAATAGCAATATAAATCAAGTTAAATGTATCGGTCCCTTAAATTAAATACCCACTTTAAGCTATGAAATATGAAGTTAGAAATGTTCAGTTCATGCGAAATTTTGAATAAAGCTTTATGAAAATGTTTGGAAATTATGTTTGCGAACGATACGTCAGACCATCTGGGTGTTTTGAAATTTCTACATTTCATAAACAATTTTACATCGGATTAGTGACAGTTATTAATGGATCGAATAAAATCATTTTTTTACAATCGCGTTCGTCGAAATATTTAATAATTATTTGAAAATGGAAAGTCGTCTGCGTATTTCTAGGATTATTTTTCTAAGCCATTGCTACATCAGTTTTAAAAAGGTTTTGAACTAATAGGTTTCTAGCTTTGCACTTCGGGATGAAGTGTTAAGATTTTAATTGAAATGCTAGCTGTATTTCTGATGCGAAACATCATTACCATTCCTGAACCTTATGATGTAATTTCATCGTCATATTTTTTCATATTTCTTAATCAATGACGTATTAATAATATACTAGATTCTAATGTCAATTTGATCTCTTACTTAATGGATGCAAATTATGCTCCAAAGTAGTCACTTCCGTTATAAAATAACAAACATTGTGCAAAATTTTACGCATCGTTTGGTTTTTGACTAAAGTACGTAATGTTCATACAGCATTTGTATCGCAAAAGTTTTTGACTGCGAAATAATTCTAGTTAAATGTTTGTCTCGTTTTACTGGGTTAAAATGCGTAACTTTATTTAGATATTAGAATACCGATTATAGAAAATCACTTGTACTCGCCATGATCTGAAGCTTCTAGACACTTCGAAAGATTACTAAACAAAAATATGGTAAGAACTAGTTACAAATACTGCTTGAAAAATATAAAATATTTGTCTTATTCATACTTTTTTAACTGCAAACTTTAAAATTCAACAATTTTCGTGCAAATTGTCTTCACACAGCTGTCTCCTTTGCGGCTAAAGCCTTATTTATTCTATTTGGTCACGTATATGCGATATGAGTAAACTTTACAGCCAGCAATCTAGTAACCGAAGTAAAACTTTAGTTTGGCTACACCACTCACAATGCGAAATGGATATCGCTTGTGTATGCGACAATCCACACCGCATATGGTATACGTGGTCGCCTCCCAGTTGCCAACTTCGAGATTTCCTTAGACATTCCCGTGTTTTCTTGAAGGAAGGTTTTGTTAATCCGAGTTTGTGGTAGTTGTACTTTTTAGAGTTCTTCGTGACAAGTTTGTTATATATTTTTTATATTTTTTTTTGTATATTTTTTTTTCGAGATGTGATAATTAAGTATCAACAAATAAAAAGTATCCGTTGGTAGTCTTCTGGTCTCTCTTTCTCTTTTTGGCAACAGGAATTCTACTGCTGAACATAGGTATCACCCAAAGATCTGCACAGATGAACTTCACCACATAGAACTGTTGAAAGTGACCTGCATCCAGTGACTTCCTGCAACCTTAAACAGATCGTCCGTGTTGCCTGGTTTCTCAAAAGAATATATCAACAATATTGAAAAAAGCTCCATTTGGGCGATCAACAAAGGATCATCAAACTAAAATTTTATTCACTCTTTGAATATTACTTTTTGGCAATCCTTTGAAATAAAAGGGCATCGTCCCAAAACCCAGGGGCAAAACATACGGAATCTTTGAATAAGGGGTCTTGCAAATAAATTTTAAATGCGATATTTCTGTACTTCGTTCAACATGATAAATTAACAATTGTACGAAAATTTAAAAGGCTGTCTCACCCCAGTTTCAATTACATCTATGAGTGGAATTGCGGGTGCCTTATTTAGTATAATTTTCCTTGAATTTACATAATTCGCAGACATAGCCGGGAAAGGCAGAAATCAGGCGTGTAATCTAGTTTTCTTTTTGAAATGACATGATTATGCATTGTGGGGCTCGTGACACTTTAATCCGTGATGAATAATGTATTTCACATGATCTCTGCAGGGTTTTAGCTTTCCGTGATTTTAGGAGGAGGAGGAGGTATTGATGCTTCAAACTGTCAAACATGGTAGTACATAAATACTGTATACATAAACCGCCTTTTTCAGGCATAAATCAGGGGTAATCACGCAACTTGGGTGTCCTGATAGTACCTCTGTACTATCAGGACACCCAAGTTGCGTGTGTCTCATGATGTGATAGGGGGCGAGCCTATCGCCTTATCGGGCATAAATTTCTGATTCAGGGCTGATAATATATAGAAAAATTCAATATCATTTTGCCCGACCCGGGATACAAACTCGAGACATCAGCTTTGTAATCGTCTTGCAATACAGGAGTATTGCATTGCGCCACCGAGGCAGTTAAATATGGTGAAAGTGGGATGTTATAGATGTTTGGATAGCTACCGACCTAGACGACGCGATGGAATAAACCCGTTATTGTAGTACGTTAGTTTGCCGTGTCATGGGTCAATATAATATATATCCAGGGCCGAACAGGTTGGGTTAATTGTATCGTCCGGCGAAAGATAACTATATATAGTGCTAGTATTTAAAAAGAAACTAGCTTTTTCAACTAAGTCCACACCGCATTGTCTTTGAACAAAACATATAAGCCTTTTCAAATAGATCCAGACGGCATTATGTCTATCGCCGGTAAAAATTTACGAGTATATTAAACTAACAATAACCGATGCGACAAACTCAGTCACGGGTCCGAAATACCAGCGGTTACACCGACCCCTTTGTTCCACCCCTGGCGTCTGAAATTTTAAGTAACCTTTCTCTGCAGACTTAATGACCGCATTATTTATAAGATGTGTAGCTACTTTATGTTGATTTAATTTGCGTTTTTTGCGATGGCAGCTTAAAAGCTTTAAGCCCTCGAAAGCCATGTCAAATGCTGAAACAATTTCATTTTTAAATGGCTTTTAAATTTACTATTCATTTCGTAAGTGCTTCGGACAGCCAGTTGTGCTGTATTTGTTTTTTTAGGGCTGGTGAGGCTAATAGTAATTAGTAACTATATTACATTAAATAGACAGACTGACTAATGAGTGATGCTTAGAACCGTGGTACTGCACACTAAAGATTTATTGATTGTAGGTCTGTCATATATAAGAGTTCACCGGAGTAGCTTCCACCGCCATGTCTATTGCTCCTGAAAAACGACAGTGTGAATGCACTGTTGTGTGCCGGTTTGAAGGACATTGTACCACGATTTACTACTGGAAATAACGAGACTTCATATCTTATGTCTCACAATGGCGAGTGCAGCGCAATGCTTGCATGCTTTGTCATTCATGGTATTATTTCGTTTTGCTACTGTCCATGACCATCTCGCTTACCATCGGGCGAATGACTGCTTTTTCGGCCGCAAGTTGTCCTTGTTCTATTTAATAGAATAAGGACAACTTGCGGCCGAGTGTTCCAAACAGGCGGTGTTCTGACTCATATTCTACTTTTTACGACATCCAACGATCGGGATATGATATAAAATGTATTGTAGATACGACGAAATTTTCCATTCTGAGAAATCGGAATTACTCGGGAGCGGCCGAGTCACGTGTCGCCTTTTCCGCCACAATGACGCTTATCCCTTAAAAGGCGTAATGAACGCAACACAGCGCACGTTTTGGGGATAGATCACGTTTTTTTACGGTACTGCATTCGTGGAATACATATTTTTTTAATTCAATGAAAGACGATATCGTTCGCCTGGTGGTGAGCGGTACGACCGCTTATGTATAGAAGCAACACCAAACAATACCTTGAATTATTGCACTCGTAGAATCCATATTTTGTATTTTTTATTGCAATAATTGGTGAGACGAGCATGCATTTCGCCTGATGGTAAGCGATACGACCGCATATGGAAGTAGTAATGCTTGGCATTCCACTGCGCTCTCTATCCTGAGACATAAGATGTAAACTCTCAATATGTCCAGTAGTTACTCTGGCTACAATGCCCTTCAATCTGAAACACAACAGTGCATTTACACTGCAGTTAGGCGGGAGAAATAGGCATTGCGGTGGTACCTACCCAGGCGGCCTCTCGCATATGAGAGACCTACCACCAGTAAACTACTTGAAAATTCTTTTCGGTACGTTCGATTCGCGAGACAATTTAAAATTTAGATACACACTGCCAGTGATGTCAACTATGGAGTATTCTCGTCGTCCATTTGTGTTATAAAGTTAGTGAGTTGTTTGTTTATTTTAGACAGTTCAATTGATTTTGCGACTGGCGATTTCAAGCCAGAGCTTTTGATGTACTGTGGCGCGCATGCTACCTGAGAACTGAAGTTAGGTGGCATGCAAATAATACATCAACGGAAACAATGATTTAAGTTATTTTATCCATGTTGTTAGTGCTTAATTCCTTTTCAGAGCATTTATTAATAGATATTCTATATATTCAAATTTCTTACCGAGAACTCGTAGATGTACAGCATTCACTGTGTTTTTCTTTCCCATAATAGCGAGCGATAACAAATACTCATTATTGGTAAATTATTCGTCATTTTCGGTGTTCGTATGTTCGAATCATAAATTGAATACCTGAGGTGCTACTTGTTTCCTGTGCACCAACTTTTACAGCCACAATATAATTTCATCGCGGTTCGCATAAGTGAATTTTCATTTAATATTAGTGCAGATTTTAATTTAAAACGTGCTTGTAGAAACTAATTTGAGAGCACTTGAATTTACTCATTAACTGTTTCGAGACGCGAAATCTTTAGAAAACAGCACGGTCGGATGATGGGGCGAGATGAGTTTTTGAAGTTTACTGTTTACTTAAAATTCTTATTCCTTCTTGTTTATTGTTTACCGGACCGCAATAAAATTTTCAAGCGGTTAATACCGCCAAAAATATTTTAATAAGCTTACAAACTTCGCGGTATCAATCGACGGACTTTCGATGTTTGCCAAAACAGGATCGGGGCCGTAAACCGTGTATCTTTTTTAAATGAAACTTGGGGTATTGGATTGCTTATCTTTGGCCGTTGAAATTTTGCCCCGAACTTCGCTCCCGGCGGATATCCGAGCTGATACGGCGCCGCTAGTCGTTTTAAATCGTCGGCGTTCGCTTCACGTACTCGATACCCAGTGACAGGCGCTGTATGAGATTATACGCGAAGTATGTGTTTGGGGTGGCGTGGGCTTTCCGAAAAACTTCAAGTATAAGTTATCCATTTTCTGTTGGTGTGTGGCGAAAATCGGAACTAAAAATAAATTAAGTAATATATGTTAAACGCATTATTAAGAAATGTTTTTATAATATAAACAACAAGCATTTATATTCGTTATCTAATAGTATTAACATGTCTAATGTAATAATATGAGAAGAAAGAACAACAGGTTTTAATATTTTGACAACAGCGCTTTTTTATTGCAAAGAATGGTGAGACGAGCTTGCCAATCACATAATTATTTGCATTACGGTAAGCCATACCAACGATTATAGACATTTGCAAAACCAAAAACATCATGAATTACAAAGCAATGTTTGGCATTCTACTGTTTTCGTTTACCTGAGGCATACGATACCAAGTCTCAATATATTTAGTAGTTGCTCTGGCTACAACGTCGTTCTAACCGGCATGCTCCAGTGCATTTACACTTCTGTTGGTGGGAGGAATAGATATCATAGTGCTACATATCCAAACGGCTTTTCACATATGAGAGACCAGAAAAAAGATCAATTTTCCGACCTTTCGACGCTGGAAGGCCAGCTTGAATGGGAGTGCTTTAAAGTTTGACTGATGGTAAGCGATACGACCGCTCATAAACAGTAGCAACATTCCACTGCGCTCGCCATCCTGAGACATAAGTAAGATGTTAAGTCTCAATATGTCCAGTAGTTGCTCTGGCTACAATGTCCTTCAATCCGAAACACAACAGTGCATTTAAGCAGTGTTGTTTCACGGGAGAAATAGACATTGCGGTGGTACCTACCCAGATGGCCTCTCACATATGAGAGACCTACCACCAGTAGTATGTGTTTTTGTAAGATCATCGGATTCGTTTCCTAGGTAGGCTAGTGATGTATTATAAATCATATTATGCAGCATTTACGTTATTCCTTACAATTTCGGATTTGGCCATCCACGCCCATATGAAAAATTCAACCTGTATGTCAACGAAAGAAAGTAAATGTTTGTAATAGTAATTAGTTGTGGAGTTGTGTTGTTACTAATGATTCCCATACTTGTGAAAGCCATAATTTGTGGTTTGTTTGTTTTATATTATGGCGTGATGACGCAGAAATATTTAACATAGATTTCATCGGCTCGAAACATAGACTAATGAAAATGTTAAGGCTTAATAAATTCTAATAATTCTTGACCCCATAACGTGCTTCATATTTTTTTAGTTTATGAACTGTAATATATGGCCTGCTGATTGAAATTTAATAGTATTATTTTTGGGTTTCTATGTTAGATGTTACGAATAGATGATGTGCTAGTAAATAAATATTTATTACATTACGATGATGCCATTCGATATCATCAAATTAGTTAATTTTCGGCATGGTACTCTTGCATATTAGGAAATGATTTAGATCGTCGACTGTGATTTTGAATACATTCGATTGCCAAATAGAGTATTGGTCTTTGTACCACATAAAATTAATATATCATGTATCATAAAACTAAAAAAATATATTTTAAAGGCGGTTTGCCTAATTCAAATTTCGAGACGCTCTATAATTAGACTGGAAACAAATTTTATTACCCAACATTTTACTAACGACCCTCGTAAACTCTGCGTTGAAGGTTTGTCAAATGGTACCAGAGCGCGTTTAAGAAGCTCGATACATTTATCAGACTATAATTGGCTTTAGTATCAGTTTTCGCAGATGCACTGGTTTGAAATTAATTTGGCGAACTCCTCTACGTTATTAGGCGGAGTTCGCACCGAGGTTTACAGAAAGGCTTCGCTTAATAAACTGCTTGTAGGTAGTCTTGTAATTGGAAGCAGTTGCGCCGTTGGATGGATGGCTAATTTAATTTTAATTACAAACCCGTTTTCTACTGTTTGCGGAACAATGGATAAACAAAACCGACGCTTTCACTATTTAGTGAAACTACGATTGCGTGCCCTTCGTGTGATTAGGGTACGATTTGAACATGTGTTTGATGTGTAGTAGATGTCGGACTGTTTGTTATTGTGGCTTAGAAAGGAATTGTAAAGCGGGTTAGGAGGGCAATGAACATTTTGAATTCAATTGGTACAGTTCTTTTTTAAAATTGTGTTTTTTCTATTTCTCTTTGGCGCTGTTGTAGTGAAATCTATTACATAGTATTATCGTGGCGCAAATGCTGCACGCGTCTTAAATTTCACAATGTTTGTATTATGAAATGCAAATGATGCATGATGGATAGTTGATTCTTATGAGCACGACCTTATAAATTATAAACCTTTAAAAACAGATTTTTATTTAAAATTGCAAATTTAAATACACAAAATTTAATATTACATAACATTTTGTTGTTTACTAATTGCATGGTTCCTGGTTTTTATAGATGTAACGAAGTGACAGTCCCATCACTAAAGTATTAAAATTTTTGTAAGTTTCATCTCTAGGTCGTACAAAACCATTAAATAGCAAATTTATTTTTATTTAAATTGACGTAATTGTACTCTGTAACTACCTCTGTGAAGTAAAAAGTACAACAACTATTTTGAGAATATACCAGCAGAAACTTAGCAGCTTAGTTCCTCCATATCTACAAAGCACCAATCGATTACCCCAAAAGCTTTTAACAAAGGAACCGTTTATCTATCCGTCAAGCGTAGACCGTTCCATTCCTAGCCTTATCTTTAAATTTCCCTGCTAATTCTTCGTCCGCGATTTGTGATCGGGGGCCCTATAAATCCCTGATTTAATAACCGTCAAGGGAGCAATTTGCATCAGAAAAAGGTCTAAACTGTTGTACGTTGGCTTTTTGTAATTTACAGTAGGTTTATATCAAAGTAATATAAATGTCTACTTAAAAGTATATCTATTAAAAAACGTCTTTTTTCCCGCCAAACAGCAGTGTAAATGCACTGTTGTGTTTCGGTGTGAAGGAAATTGTAGACATAGTTATGTCCCTTATGCCTCAGGATAGCGAGCGCAGTGGAATGACAAGCATTGCTTTGTAATTCACGGGGTTTTTGGTTTTGACACTATTCATGAGCGGGCGTATCGACTTACCATCAGGTGAACGCATGCTCGTCTCGCAATTTATAGCAAAAAAAAGGAAAAAGTTAAGTGCGTGAAGGTTTTTTTTTTATTGCAATGACAGACGAGACGAGCATGTCGTTCGCCTGATGGTAAGCGATAGGACCGCTCATAAAAGTAGCAACATTCCACTGCGCTCGCCATCCTGAGACATAAGATGTTAACACGTTGAACGCCACGCGGCCCACCGGTGGGCGATTCAAGCAAACCCGTTCGGGCTAAGAGGAAATCATCAATTCCATCATTTTTCGCTAAAGTTAATATCAACACAAAACAATAAAAAATTACTAAAGGACAATGGCAGATTTCCATACATGATTTTAGTTGATGTAAATTTAGAGCGTTTATTGGTGAAAAAAATATAAGTGAATTCCGCTGCCGTTCCTAAACAATAATGTGTTGAGAAATACTGATGAAAAAGTCTACATTACTTACTAAACGTTTTTAATTTATAGATATTGAGGTTATGTTCTATTTGTCATTTTCAATTGAAATATTATTATTTTCTTAAAAATGTTATTTGATGAACTAGGGCTATGATATTAATCTTTACCGCACTTGTTTTACCAAATAAAGCTATTTTTTATAACAGATTTTGCGAGATTCAATGAAAAATATTTTTTGTCGGCTTAAAAGACCTTACGCCATTGCTGAAAAAAAAACTCACTCCCATACAAAATAGTCAATAAAGCTTTTTATTTTATTGTGAAACTTAAACATCGTTACACAACTATAGTTAGTATGCTGAAAAGTCACGAAAAATAATAATATTATTATTAGCAAGTATGACATTTCTAAACACGTTGTTCATGGAAATACGATTTCGCCATTGTCTTTTGCATATTTAATTTGACTAAAACAATTTTTCGTGATATTTTCTTAAGGAAACATGTAATCGGTCACCGGTGACCCCCGTGGCCCAAATGACTAACTGCCATTTTTTGCTCGGCGTTTAACGTGTTAAGTCTCAATATTTCCAGTAGTTACTCTGGCTACAATGTCCTTCAATCCGAAACACAACAGTGCATTTACGCAGTGTTGTTTCACGGGAGAAATAGACATTGCGGTGGTACCTACCCAGATGGCCTATCACATATGAGAGACCTACCACCAGTAAAAATTGGATTGAAGGTGGTTGGTATTCGCGGGATCGAATACCGGGTCATACCTCTGAATTTGCGGAGTCATGTGTGTATTGATAATCAATGAAATAGCGCACTTTATCGGTGAAGGGAAACATCATAAGGAAATATCCATGCCAAAGAGATCTTAACTTTTTCATTTTGAAGTCCATCAATTCGCACTAGGCCAGTGTAATAGGGTATTTGGCTATGAACGATTTTTTTATTTATTTCGCGTAACACAAATAGCATTAACATAAAACATTTCTTTCAAAACAGTATTAAAAGCTTGTAACGTGAGGCAAACATTAGTATTTTAAAAGAAAGAGTTGGAGCGTAGTGTGGACGACTTATTGTCTCTTTCACACCCGCACACTGTAATGTACTCCTTACAGTGACGTCACTAGTTTTGTTTTGCATCTCTTTTATTTTCCTCTCACTAAAAGATTTAAAACATTTCTTACTTGTTTAATTATGAATAGATTTACAAAATTATTTGTTTTTTAGATTGTGGATATGAATACCTTTTGATTAATACCAAAAAAATAGGGTCAAACACTATTGACTATGGCCTAAGCCTACACAATCGGACTCATGGAGGAGTGATTGTTGAGACAGTATATCAAAGTAGGTATTATTGCGATTGTGATTCGAAACACGCAGGGGCCTTTATTAACTCACTTGGGTAACTCAATTTGGCGCTGAAGGGATGACGAGAAGGGCTCTGTACGTGTTACGAGTACTTTTGTATTAGAATAATGTGGCTGCGAACAAAACTGCAGTTTCCAATAGATAAGTGATCTTTTGTTCGGTCACGCGGTATACTGAAGTTTGAATTCGGTCTTTGAGCAGTTGTAGCCGTTTAACGCTTGAAAAGAAGAAAATTTACTGTAGTGAGTAGTATAAAATTAAAAACAATTTTGTTTTGGAAGTTTCTATGTTGGGTTATATGTTATGTATTATTAAAAGTGAATATCAATAAAATAATGTAAAATTTATCTATATATCAATGTGTCACGTTATATAGGTACTTTGAAGATTCGACATAACAGTGTATTGAATTTACATAAATACATACATAAAATCACGCCTTTTTCCTAGAAGCGGTAGGCAGAGCTGCAACCAGGATACCCACATTTCGCTTTGTATGTTCCATCACACATGGTGATACGGGGCGAGCCTATCACCATATCGGGCGCAAATACCTGACTCCAGGCTGATAATTAATAGAAAAATCCAACTTCACTTAGATCGACCCGGGGTTCGAACCCGAATCCTCAGTTTTGTAACCGTACGCTTGTACAACTAGGCCACCCAGGCAGTCGAAATGAAATGAAATTGGTTTATAGATCATGTAGGCAATTAAATAGCTCTTATGACAAGCCAATACATGGTACTTATATTTACAAAATAATTGATTATTTCATAATACAAATTAAATTTATTTAGATTTAATTTTTTGGTACCGAGGTAGTAGTGTATTCAATTTAATGTGTAAAAAACAGAACAATGAAGTAGCTTCTCCAAAGGAGTCAATGCAGTCGATGCGTTCATTATTTACCCGAAGTAGACAATAGAAGGGGCAAGGTATCGTATTACAAAGCTTAATACGTTTAATCCCAGCATCCGATATTTACTCGGTGGCGTAGTTGTACTACGGTACGGTTATGAAGCTGAGGTCTCGGGTTCGAATCCCGGGCCGGTTAAGTGATATTATATTTTTCTATTGATTTCCAACCTGGAGTCAGGAATTTGTGGCTGATATGGCGATAGACTCGCCCACTATCATATCGTCAGACAGAACATACAAAGCGAAATGTGGGTATCCTGACACCTCGGTTTATCCATCCTGGGAAAAAGGCGTGAGTTTACGTATGTAATATGAAAATCTAATCAGTTTTTTTTGTTGAAACGCCAAACGATTAATTTAACACCTCCCAAGAGAAATTTCTAACTCTTATAAAGATAAATGTTTTACTTTGTGAACTAATTTATTATTTCGTCAGTTACAAGATTAAGGATTCAAAGGTAAATAGTTGTCAGAGGTTATAATATGCACCCCAAAATATACAAACAAACAATAAGGTTTTATATCATGTTTCCCTTATAAATTATTCATGGCTTTCATCAAATCATCAAAATATTGAAACAAAAACACAGCAACCACAGAAACCCTAAAATAATAGAATAAAACACAATAAACACAAACCCTAAAATGAGTAATGGGTCTGAATTATCAAGACGTGGTTGAGCCAAACAATTGGGTATACATAGAGACGTGTATGTGTCCATTTGTTTGTTCAGTGTTGACGCTAACCTACTCCGTGCAGAAGTCAACACCCGGATGACGGCTAAGTAATGTTTGCTCCCGCTAAAAGCTGACCCGTGCTTCGTGGTGTCAATGTTCAGCCACTTTCAGGGCTCATTGTACCCCGAGTGATTTATCTAGTCGGTCTGTTTAAAACGGGTTGATTGCTTTCCACAATTTTGTTACGGTTGTGAATTGTAGTTATACGATAGTGTAAGATTTGATGGTAAAAAATGAATTATTACTCTGTACCTTTTTGGAAAAAAATATTTACGCCTCAGAAAAAGCCAATAGGCCGTTTAGACACGAATATTCACAATAGCTCGGTGCTTCGTTTTTAGAATAGAAAAAGAGAGGTGGTGTAAGAAGGTACTTTATATTATATGGGGATTTGGGCGGAGAATCTCTTTTATAAATTATGGGATATTCGTCTATCACAAATCTTATTTAGAGGTGACAAATGAGTTAATACTTTTTGTAATTAGGCTTTATATGAACACAGTTCTGCAAATATTTTGTTCAATAATAAAACACCCATTTTTTTCCAATAATTTATGTGTCTTTTTCTATCCAATACAAACACATGAATAAATGAATATTAGCGTTCAGTTTCGTTGAAGCGTAAACAAATAAAACCTTAACAAACATAATAAACGCCTTTGCGAATATCACTAACTGTTTATGTCCGAGTGCGTTGTAAATTAAGTTTTACTACTCGATATTGGTACTTAAAATACTCACATTTTACGAGCTCAATGTCGCACTTATCTATTCAATTATAATATCGATATTTCTGACAATTTTTGTTTCGGGTCGGTGTTGTGGGACCACGTCGTGATTTTGATATGTACATGATTGATGTACTATCTAGGGGATATGGCACGTGTGAGGGTTGAATAAAAAAATACTGGAAGAAATATACATGCTTACATATACATATATTTTTCAAGAGGAATAGGTAAAAGCTCACCTTTATACCCCCCATTCCCCGGGGGAGGCTGAAAGGTATGTCAGTGTCACTTTCCTTCCAACTCGTATGTTGTGGCCGAGCTGGGTTCCTAGCCATACCTAGGCCAGTATACCGATTAAAAACCCTTTAATGACCGTCACCAATATTGCATATGTTCACCTCTGTACTCTAAAAGGTTAGATAATAATAAATACGCCCAATAGATGCCACTAGTGTTACTATACTCATTTCTGTGGGAATATTTCCATTCTGGTACAAATTAAACGAAGGCTTAGTATTTTTTAATAAATATTTTCTTATTTTATATAGACTTTTGGTCTTTCGTGGTACACGTCTTCCATACCGTTCTCTTCTATTCTTTAATTCGTTTTTCAATATCTTAATCAATCATATTCTAACTCTTTCCTTCTTAAGTACTTTCAGCCGTCGTCTTCTTTACACAACACGTTCAGAAGTCATTCATAAAACGTTTCATTCTACTCATCTTGCTTGAAAAATTATTGTGATACACTGCCGTTGCAATACAATCCTAAAGCAGAGCAGTTTCAAAAAATATTATTACTTATAAGTGGCCTCTTGTAATATAATTATAATATTGTAGTAGTATTTTCTTTGTTATTTTCTTCCGGTAAATAAATTATTATTCAGAGAAACAAAAAAAAAAATTTCTTTATAACATTCAATTCCATCCATCCATCAGCCAAAGGAAGTCCACTGCTGAACATAGGCCTCCCCCAATGATTTCCACAGAGACCTGTTGGAGGCAGCCTGCATCCAGCGACGTCCCGCGACCTTTACCAGGTCGTCTGAACATCTTGTGGGTGGACGTCCTACGCTGCGCTTTCCGCTACGTGGCCTTCATTCGAGCACTTTCCGACCCCATCGGTCATCAGATCTCCGCGCTATGTGCCCTGTCCATTGCCACTTCAACTTGCTAATCCGGTGGGCTATGTCGGTTATTTTAGTTCTACTAGGGATCTCCTCATTTCTGATTCGATCTCGTAGGGAAACCCCGAGCATAGCCCTCTCCATAGCTCGTTGAGTGACTTTGAGCTTTCTTATAAGGCCCATAGTGAGAGGCCACGTCGGTGCCGTAAGTCATCACTGGCAACACACAACTATCGAAGACTTTCGATTTAAGGCACTGAGGTATTTTGGACGAGAAGACGTCGCGTAGTTTCCCGAACGCTGCCCAACATTCAATTATAATATTGTATATAACATTCAATTATTAAATTTTAATCCCAAAATGTAATAGAAGGCGGGCGGGCCTATCGTTGTATTATAAGAGTATAAAAGATGTAATTTACTTGCGAAATGTACCAAAACAAAATTCCTTTTTGTTTCTTAAGACTCTGTCGTTACAGCTTAACAGTTTGTGTAAATTGTGGTCGTCTTAGTACCTGTGCTTGCGGTTTTATGTGTTGTGTTAGTCACTTCACGGCAACGTGGAGAAGACTGATGGATGGCACGTGCGTCATACGAGCTAGACGTTATTTGTGGAGTGGTTTATAGTGTTGAGGTGTAAGTTGTAAAAATGTGCTCTTATAAAACATATATTTTTCTCTCTCTTCTTTCTCTTTAACAAATTACCCAATAGTTGACAGCCTCCGTGGCGCAGTTGGTTAGATGCCGGCTGTGAATTGGAAGGTCCCGGGCTCGATCCCCACACCGATATATTTGTGTGGTATACAGATATTTTTTTCAGATTTGGGTGTTTGTGAGACCGAAAAGTCTGTCTGTTACCCACGACACAAGACTCGATCTCAGTTTGGTTCAGGACTATGCATGTGACTGTTGGGTATTATTTATTTATTTAACGGTGATTGCTTGAATACTGAAGAATATTTAAGTTGTGATTGCGTTACAGTTGTCAATCGTGTGTTTTGTCTTTGGAAATACAAGAAGTAAATGGTAGAAAAGATGATAAGGAATATCGTAGGTAATCCAAGAACTTTTTTTATTAATACAAGTTATTATTTTAAATTTGGCAAATTGTATCCAATTTATATACATAAGCTAATAGTAAGCCGGTATAATATTAAGTACAGAAATAGTTAGAAGGAACCCTACGCTCAGAAATAGTACAGGCTGTGAGAAGTATTAAAAGGTGACTACTTAATAAAATGATATAAAAGATGTTTTTTTTACTTGTTTGCAAATGCTTTTAACATTATTCACAAAGACGCGTTGAGAAGAAGATGTGCGCTTGCTTATAAAAACTGTCGAGAGTGGGAATGAAAGATAAAGATTAATAAACAATTACACGAGCACATAGCGGGCAGGTCTGCTTTGAAATAATAATCCTTCACAAAGTTTACAAAGCGCAAAGAAAATATTATACCGTTATCATAACAATCCCCTTTACGTACAAGTAACTGTTTAACATAATGCCGCTATATTCAGTGAGAAGAAATTAAACTGTTCCCCAGGGATAACCCGTGAAGGGAGAATAGTACTCCACGGCCACAGTAAAATGAATTCGCAGTACACTAACGTTGCTTCTACATCATTAATGTTGTATTGTTTGAAATTATTTCGAATGTGTTCGAAGTCTGGATAATTTCAAAAGCACTGTTTATAGTAATAACTGTATAGTTTTATGTTATGGCGAATGTTTTTGCAAAAGTGTTTTTAGTTTTTACGTAATTAGTTTCGCTGGGATAATTTTTTGAAAATGTATGCGATATGTTAATTTAGGTAGAAAAATGTAAGTGATTACAAATATTGGCTGTGTATTTATTTCGTTGTTTAGATTTCTTGTACAAAAGCCATGGTCTCATGAGCAAAATTTAATTTTTATAAATATTATATATTTTCAATAAAGATTTAATCTCCCATTAAAAGATCCCTGAAATAATTTAAAGTTGAAATTATCAAAGAGTAATACAACTTACTAGCTAGCTAGAGATCAGGAAAATGCTAAGTCATGTTTCAAAAAACAAGTCAGTTGACTGTTAAAAGCGTAATCTAGGAGTTGCACTACTGATTTAATATCCCGTCTTATTCTTCAGCGTGCACTAAGTACATTCATTAGTATTAATTAATTTTGTAGAGTGTAACGCGCCCTACAACTTACGATTTATTTATAAAGTCTGAGTGAAAGTTGTTGTTATCGTAAAAACACAGGAATAAGTAGCAAGCTTGGATCTTCAAATGAATATTCTATGGTGTTTTAGGAAACTTTAGTATCTGTGTAAAATTTATTGAAAACAATATTTATTTTCTTACCTGTTTCTTACATTGTGGGTTTTATGAAGATGTTTATATTCTGGCCTTTTGTGATATAATAGCTCAATTACATGGAGAGCTTCGCGGCGAGAATCGTATACCACAATCGCATGACACAACCGCTATAGACTGTCGTGTTCTGACAAATGCTTACACGATGCAACTTTCTATATCCTTACCATTATAGTATATTCGAGGCAAGAAACTCTCCCGTCGTAAATGGGGCTTCATGCTTTCTTATCACTGCGCTTATAAAATTGAGAGTGTACATTTTGTTTTTTAGATGTAGCAGCGAGATATGCTTTGTGTTGTCTATCTGTTTCTTTCAAAATTAAAATCTTTTTGTATTAAATCTGTTTATACGGAGGGCATAAACCAAATGAAAGCTAATGTTATACGGAGGGCCTTATAAATGCGACACAGTAATAACTAATACAGTTATATGACAACATTTTTATTTTCATTTTTTAGTGATTTATAAATAAATGTATGACATCAATAATTGGGATGGCACGTTAATTTATACTACGTCAACCAATGAGGGCAATTGAGAAATGTCCAAGAAATATAAATTATACTGCCTAGTTAGCGCAGTTGGACTACAGTATGATTGCAAATGTCAGGGTCACGGGTTCAAATCGCAGGTCGGGCAATGTGATATTGGATTTTTCTATTCATGATCAGCAGATATAATGATCCTATCGCTATACACTATGATGATATTGTGGCACGAGACGTACAAGGCAAAACGTGGTTGTCCTGGTCCTTTGCCAGGACTCCCACCTCTGATGTCTCTTCTGGAAAAAAGGTGTGAGTTTATGTATGAGTATAATATGTATAGATATTGTAAATATTTTCTTATTTTACGCAGAAAGTATACCTACAACTAGCAAAAATTTCAGTAAGAAAGAATTTCTTCGACCACTTTCGCCTTCAACTCTGAGTCTGTCAAACTGTCCGGATATGTAGTGGTTAGAAACAAAAACCATTATTTCAACGTCACATTAAAATAGTAGGAAAGTTAAACGGGCCGGAATAAAGTAAAGATGAAAGGAAAGAAAAAGCACTTTTTTTAATATGAGTAATTTTAGATGTTGGTGGACAGTACGGTGGATTTCTTTATGAGTACGATAAAGTGACTGTATTTTTCATTCGCAATAGATTACTGGATGCTTTTAGCAGACCATTGGGGGTATCCTTGAGGGACGCCTCTTCAGATCGAGACCATTCAGATGCAGACCACGGTGGTGGCGATTGCGTCAGCATTTTTTAAATTCTGCACTGAACATTGCCAGCATGGTTCCTGATGATAAGCACAGTGCTGCCCACATAGCGTTCATCTACAACAATAAGTTATTTCTTATAATCTTGATTTTGAACTATGGTGTAAATAAAATACCCGCACTAGGCCAGCGTGGTGGACTATATGGCCTAACCACTCTCAATCGGTAGTCGATTGTAGAGGAGGCCCGTGCCCTGCAGTGGGACGTATATGGGCTGATACAGAGACAGAGTAAATAAAATAGACGTATTTTACAAGTCAAAGCTAGACTACTTTTGTTTGACAACTTTACATCACATTTTCCCGTGGTATCTACTCATCATGTCCTACATCTCAAAATAAACTATTCCAGGCATCTCTTTTCGACATTGTTCCTTCCTAACAAGATCATCGGAACGGGTTAATATTCGATATTATGGGCGCTGCGTACAAAGTATGCAGCAAACTTACAAGTTTGGTTTCATCGCAAGTATTCATTATACAAACTTATTTACTTTGATGTGTTTACTTGAAGACTTTAGCTATTTCCTACAACGAGTTAATTCAAGTTAGTACGTCGAGTTAGCCCTATCGAACTTATTATGTTACCAACTTGGTGATACCTCATTTGGCCCGTACTACTTTCAGTTTCTTGAAAGCATTGTGTACAAATTAGATTCTCTTTATTCAAACTTTGTGGTAAGTAATTCATTGCGTAATGTTCGAATATAAGATGGATGCATATTTTTGTGGTCAAATTACAAAACAATTTATACACATATTATGGTAGTAATAACAACGAGTCGAAATTGCTTAGGGGATTTAAAAAAAAAAGCCTGTCAGCAAACATTTACAAAGTTAAAAAGAATATAAAACATTTTTTTTAAATGGATTACAAGATAAAACTGATATTAAATATTTTATTAATGTGTCACATATGTATTAGTGATTTTGTTTGAAATGGTAATTACGTTATTACCAGCTAATATTAAGCTCAAAAAACATAGCTACATACTGCAAGAGGTCACTTTCTAGCAGTGGGCAACTATAGTCAAATGATTATGATAGCATATTAATTTGCTGGTCAACATATTATGATGCCTTGGATAGTTCTTATTTCACGTTACGACTTAAGACAGGCGTCCACATATTTTCGTGGGGAGCTACCAGCCTTTAGAGAAGTCGAGGCCGTTCGGGCCTCCTTCCGCACGGCTGCAGTGGAGGAGTGGCGCACCAGGCTGAACGATCCCAGTGCTGGTGTTTGGACCATCGCGGCAGTGCGTCCTGTCCTAGACCAGTGGCTGGGCAGGCGCCACGGCGAGATGACGTTTCGCCTGACACAGGTTTTGTCGGGGCATGGCTGTTTCGGCAGATACCTGTGGCGGGTGGCAAGAAGGGAAGAGTCCGCCGTGTGTCACCATTGTGACAACTGCCCGGAAGACACAGCCCAGCACACTCTCTCGGAGTGTTCAGCTTGGGAAGAGGAGCGCGCAGCTCTCCGAGCAGCCATCGGAGAGGACCTCTCACTCTCAGCCGTGATTCCTTCCATGGTTGAGAGTAGGAGGTCATGGCAGGCCAGAAGGAGAGCGCGGGGCGGGATCGTGAGCGGAACGATCCCACCCGCCGCCGCCAACCGAGAAGGAGGCGCCGGGTGAATGACAATGGCTGACCCGGCGCCCCGCCCAGTGGTCAAGGGGCGCCAGAATTCCACCACGGTATCCCCTGCCTGTCGTAAGAGGCGACTAAAAGGGGTCATCGGGGTCGCTAAGCACACAGCGGGGGCTGTGTGCTCACGTCGGGAGTGACCCCGAGATGGGCGGCAGAACGTGTGGCCTCGTGTCTGTCGCGGACGCCCATCTCACCATGGGCGTCCGAAGTAGGGAAAGAGGGGGCATCTGCGCCCTCCCAACATGTGAGGAGCCATATTTGGCAGTGCGCCGGGTGACACGGCGAGTTAAATGGGCACCATTCGCCTGTCCACATCGCCTGTCACCCATAACGCGCGTGATGGCCACCGAGAGGTTTTAGTCGGTATGCCGGCAAAAGATCTTTTTAGATCTCGGTAGGGACCCAGCCTGATAACAGGCTGGAAGGCCGGAGACCCCGACACGCCCCTTCCGATCTCCTCCGAGTGTCGGAAGGAAGGCTAAAGGAGCTTAAATCTCGTTAAAAAAAAAAAAAAAAAAAGGCGTCCACATATTTGCATCGTACGTATCGGCCGCATCGCATCAAACGGATCGTAGTATTCTTTGTATAGGAATTCATACAAGTGTGTCCACTGATCTGCATCGTATAGATCCCACGAATTTCCCCGTTGGCAATGCCAATGCCGACATAGCCCATAGGATTGGCAAGTTGAAGTGGCAGTGGGCCGGGCACATAGCTCGTAGAACCGATGGCCGTTGGGGCCGAAAGGTTCTCGAGTGGAGGCCACGTACAGGCAAGCGAAGTGTTGGACGCCCGCCTACAAGGTGGACGGACGATCTGACTAAGGTCGCAGGAAGTCGCTGGATGCAGGCCGCTTCCAACAGGTCATTGTGGAGATCATTGGGGGAGGCCTATGTTCAGCAGTGGACTTCCTGTGGCTGATATGATGATGATGATGATGAATGCCAATGCCGGTTTCTGAAGGGCAATTCAAGACAATCCGATTGCTGCTGATATTGCAGAGGCATTGAATAAAAATATTCCGGTTCCAGCGATGCATACTTACGATGCGGGAATATGGACGTCTGCCTTTAATATATTGATGATTTATGAAGGCAACCACGTGGGTTGGCGAAATGTTACTCATCGTGATAACACGTCACAGATGACTGTGTGTAGGTAAATCAGCCCAAATTAAGGCAAAAATTACTGCAAAGATTCACTTGGAAAAAGATAATAAAAAAATATTGAAAATGATCTGAGAAAGATCTACAGAAATAAATAAAGCGTTGAATATCTGAATGCAAATACATAGCCATTATTTTAAGTTTCACGAATTCAGTTTTTCTTTTAAAATTATCTAAACCCGTTTGTACCTGTCGCCGACTCTCCACCTCTTATTATAAGAAAATTGAAATTCTTTTGTGCAATGAAATTTGCATTAAACAGTTTTAATCCGAGTGGGTAGGGGCTATTTATTTCTTCGCCCGGTGAAATTATCAAGTGCTTTTAAAAGTTCAATGAATTGTGAATATTTTTAATTTGCGTGCTATTTTAATGAACTGCAGTATTTGCTCTGTTTGAATAGTTTTAGAATATATATTATAAACGCTCTTTGTTTTTGGTAGGCTTTTAAAATCTGCTTGGAAAGCGATCGCTCAATATAATTGCGTAGGACTCGCTATAGTAACCTGCTCTTGTGTGTCTTATTTTCCTATTTCAGGAAAGACGAAATAAATGAGTCAATTGTATAAATTGATGTTAGATTAAGTGACTTAACACAACAAGAAACTAAAGCATTTGCAAAAAAACGGGGCGATTTTTGTTGTATTATATATAATCGTCGTATTTGGGGAGTAAATACATAGTTTTCCCCTTTAAAAGGTTTTTTGATGGCGTTTTTTTAATGTTCGTCTGATGGTAGTCGATACGACCGCTCATGAACAGTAGCAATGCCAAACGACACCTTGAATTACAAACCAATGCTTGGCATTCCGTTGCGCTCGCCATCCTGAGACATAAGATATTAAGTCTAAATAAGTTCAGTGGCTACTCTGGCTACAATGTCCTTCAAACCGGAACTCAACAGTGCATTTACACTGCTGTCTGGCGGGAGAAATATATATTGCGGTGGTACCTACGTATGCCTACGTAGGTACTCTCAAATATGAAAGACCTACCACCAGTATGTAAAAATGTAATGTACAGCCTTCTAGTTTTAAAGACGCTAGGGTACGCAAGCAGTAAAAAATAGAGTTTTAGAAAAAGTATAGATTTACCACTCAATCTTGAAGGTATTTAAAACATAAAAAAAAACGAGTTATTTTGCGTTTATTAATTTAATTTGCATTGTGTTTGCAAATCACTAAAATCACCACCTGGCATCGTTTCGGTAGTCGTCCTGATATACCCTGTATAAGGTACATTGCAGTTTATTGTGCAAGTAAGGAAAGAGATAAATAAACAAGTGAACTACTTCCACGCAACTATTTCCACGTCTATCAGATGTCGTCAGACGCAACAGACGCGATAATTCTATGCTAAGCTTGTGTAGCTCAAAAACGGCGCTAATGCATAAAAGTATCTTCTGCATGGCACCTATAATATTTAATAAGTTACCTAAAAGTTGGAGGGAGCAGGATACTCATACTTTAAAAAGAAACCTCAAACTCCTTTTAGAAAACGAGCATATTACAGTATCGAAGATTTTTTAAATGATAAATTTTAGCAAACAATTGTAATAAATATTGAAATAAGTATAATTTTGAATGTTTTAATAGGTTAAGCATACTAAGAAGGTAAATTTGATGATAGCATTATGATATATTATTTATTAATTAAGTTTTAAATAAGATATATTTTTTATTTTAAGTAATATAGTTATAAGTTTTAAATATTTGTACGCCATTAAGGCCAAACATGAATGATCTGCTTTTTATATTTGAACACCTTGCATGCTCTGTATGTATACTCATGTTTGACAAATAAAGATTTTGATTTGATTTTAAGGATAAAAGAAACAATTAATGTGTCTTTAAGAACTGTTTTCATGCGAACATTATTTACGCCGAGAAATCTTTTCGGATTGTTGTGAACTCGTTCAAAAATATAATTTTAAAAGCGTGCCCCGGCGGCATGGCAAAACGCTTCGAATAAATAACTGAAAACTTTTTCAATTTCATCCCACGATCCGCAAATTGTGTTTTGCGTTTGAGTAAATCGGGAAATGAATAACAAATTTCGGCTTCCATAATCAACGAAAGGGAAATTAATTGCGTTTACCCAGGTTCGCTTGACACGAAACTCTTTTACTTTTCTATTAAGTTGTAGCGTTTCTTTTGCTAAGAATACAATTTCTTCCACACGGTAGAGCCGCGTGTGGAATATCGCTTTTCTGTTATTTTTTGTGACATTTTCTTAGAAAACGCTAAGCTAATTAACGCCTCGTATTTCATAGCATAACAATTTCATTAGTTTGACATGAAAGGTGCTACGTATGTGCTTAATAGGAAACGATTTTTTACGCTCGAGTGGATTATGCAGTTAGGTAAACTTTATAAATGACCAGGTAAACGTTCCTGTAACAGTCCATTCACTAGGTATGTAAACTAAAATTATATTTGGTCTATTCTTTTAAAATAACTCTGTTCATGGAACGAAAATATGATAGTTTATTATCATATTTAATGTGGATACTAAATAATAGTTTGGTTTAATTTTAATAGATATTGATATGTCCTTTGTGGACTGGTAAAGTGGTATACAAATGTTAGATGTATTTTTTACCGCTTGACAGCAGTTATCAGTTCATCCTACTCTGTGTAGATACATGGCCTCGAGGAGACAATCTTATAACTCCATTAGTCATCATTTTTTGCGTAATGTATTTGACAGCCTCCGTAGCGCAGTTGGTTAGACGCCGCCTGTGAAACGAGAGGCCGCGGGTTCGATCCCCGCACCAAGAGAAATGTTTGTGCGGCCCACAAATATTTCTTCCGGGCCTGGGTATTTGTGAGACCGAAAAGTCTCTCGTAGTTCCTGATACCCACGACACAAGACTCGATCTTAGTGTGGGGTCAGGACTATGTATGTGACTGTTGGGTGTATTTATTATTATTATTTATTATTTATTGCACACGATACGACATAATATTTATAAATATTTAATAATAAAAAACAATACAAATGGCGGTCTTATCACTATAGGCAATGTCTTATAGCCAACCATGGGATGTATTTAAGTGAAGGAGAAAAGAGAGTGTCCTCTTAACTACCGCTTCAAATTGCATTTGATATAAAAAAATACACTCTTAATTTGATTTCATTAAAATATACCGCGCAAATGAAGTCCGGCTTACTTGGTACGTTTATTTGGCAGATATCTTCGCAGCCAGCAATGCTAATAACACTATCAGCCACGTCCATGACAATAGAATAATCAAACCAAATGTTGTAGTATCCAATAATAATCAGGAATCGAAAACAATGTGGGAATAATCGTACGGACCGCTGTGTGAGGAACAATGTCGAGTTTTGCATATTCATCGGCTATTAATTCAATTTTCATTGGCGGTTTTCAGTCGGCGAGTTGATTTTGATTTGGCAATTTACACGTGAGTAAATCTTTGATATCTTTGTTTTGTGTCATTTACGGCCGTTCTCCATAATCTATCTATCTTCAACAAGAAATTTCATTAGATATTTCGATGCAATTTATATTTTAGTTAGAAAAAATAGATAGGTATGGAGACTGTCCCGCCTTTATACCCGCCACTGTAACTCCGGTAAGCCAGGATCAACAGTGGCACGCAATGTAGTGACACCGAGCATTGAAGCTCGGCGAGTCTCCGGGAATGTCTAACTAGTCTTTACCCGCAACGAAATTAATCAGAAAGTTAAATTAATAGGAAGAGTTCGAAATAAATAATGTCCACTTCCCTTCTTTCAAAGCGGGACACATAGAGAGGTATAGGTATGGTGCGTATATTTGTAGATAGCTAGATTAGATACATATATATGCCTATTTTTGTTTAATGAAGCGTAGAATTGTACCGACATAGTCATGGTAGCTATTTTAACCCCCAGTTAAAGATAGATAGGGTATAGAGAATGGCGCTGTGTAAATTAATAGACGGAAAGCCTTTCTGTCTCGTTACTCTTATCTCCATCCAAATGTTGCCTGTAAGAGATTGCCTGATGCAATAACTCCGCCCATTATATACACTTTAAAATAAAGCTACAATTGTTTTTTTTTTGTGGTGTATACATGTATTTACAAATAAAGATATAAATAAATAAGTGCTGGTTGGTCTTTGGTGTTGTGGTATATAATATGTGTAATAATAATTTCATACTGATATCATCTTGATCAAGCAAGCACTACGATCTAATATTGTCACATAGAAAAGAAAACGTAGGGTACAAGTTTCGCTATTGTGAGTCAGTTAGTGGGTGAAATTTCAACAAGGAATCTCAAGCATTTATATATTCCAACCGTCTCTTTTTCTTCAAGTCACTTGTTTTGAAATACCACTCTTAAATATTTTTGTGGGTTTTTACCATAAAACTAGTCGATTGATTAAAGCATTTTATCACAGAAGGGGTAGGTAGAGGTACCAGGACACCTAAATTTCGCATTGTTTTTTCCGTCCTACGATGTGATCGAGGGCGAACCTATCCCCATATCGGGGATTAATAAATTCCTGACTCCTGTGCCTGTGGAAAAGTAATAATCGAAACAAAACATAATTAATAAATAAAACATTATTAATAAAGAACGCTTCACTAACAAAAACATAACTCATTAAACGGAAATTAATTCCATTTAAAAATATTTTTTCAAAATTAGCGCTCTGTGAATTATAAAAGTTGAAATGAAACATTCAGCGGCGATTTTTAAACACATACCACACAGTCGGCTTTCGGTAATTAAAAAGCGAACAATACCACAATATCTGCACTGTAATCACAACCACAATTGAATATGTATGCGGGATTTATATTAAATAGGTGTTTTTCACCGGCCACACTATCTGCATCTAATTTGCGCCATTTTAATCGATTCGTGTTATTAATTTGCTTTTAATTGTTGCCTTTAAACGCATTCAATGACTATTTAAATCATATTTACTGGAGAATTACAATTTAATAGTCTTTGAATGCAATTATGATAAAACTATGAATTACTACATAAATTTCTTCGCTTGTTGTAGGTCTCTCATATGTGAGTGGCCGCCTCGGCAAATATTACCGCAATATCTATTTATCCCACTAAACAGCAGGGTTAATGCACTTGTTCCGGTTTGAAGGACAGAGCCAGAGTAACTTCTGGACATAGTGAAACTTAACATCCCATGTTTCAGGATGTGAGCGCAGTTGTATTCCAAGCATTGCTTTGTAATTCATGGTGGTGTTTGGTTTTGCTACTACACACGCCGGCAGAATTAGAGGAACACGCGTTAAATATTGAATTTCTTAGAAAATATTATAACTGAATGTTTTTATTTTTCAATATTCAAAATGAGGCAAAATTTATAAAAAAATACTAAAATTGAGTAAAAAATACTTTAATTAATGACGCACATGCAATTAAACGGAAATACAGTAAAATGAAATTTCTGTATTGTCAAATGTAATCGTGTATTTTAAAAACTTACAAAAATAATTTAAGAAAATTAATAATGCGTATTGCTACCACGGACTCAGATGAGAGTCTGGATATGATCTTTCATGCTTTTAATGACGTCATCAATCATTTTTTGCGACAAATTCTCCCAATCTTGCACTAACATGAATTTTAATTCTTGGACGATCTTAGGGGCTTGGTTTCTTCCATTTATCTTTCTTCCGATAACGTCCCATTCGTTCTCTATGGGATTCATGTTTGGTGATCTTGCTGGGCAATCCATTTGCACGATTTGGGCCTGATTTAAATAGTCGCGAACCATTTGCGCTGTGTGGGGCCGCGCATTATCATGCATAAATAAAAAATATTCGCCTATGGATGGTGCAAAAGACAATACATGGGACTCTAAGATCTCTGCGACGTATCTTTGTGCAGCTAAAGATCCATTTTCTATAAGTATTAACTCCGCGCGTGCTTCCAAACATATACCACCCCATACCAAAATTGACCCTCCGCTATAACACACCTCTTTCAGTAAAGTTTCCTTGATTAGCGTTCTCCTCGATACCTCCAGATCCTCTCCCTTCCTTCTATTCAATTCAACAAAACTGCTTTCATCACTAAACAAAACTCGGCTCCACTCATTTGTCCAGTCGCGGTGTTGATGAGCAAAAGCTTATCTGGCTACTTTATGTACCACCTCGAGTTTTAGAGCTTTTGACGGAACGTAAGACTTCATTCCAACTTCATTTAAACGTGTTCTCACTGTACGCTCACTGATATTAACCTCACGGACTTCTTGTGACATGTTTCGGGTCTGAATAGCCGTTTGAAGACGATTTCTCAAAGTTTTCAGCCGTATAAAATGACCATCCTGGGTAGTGGTCCACCGTTTTCTGCCTTATCCTGGCATCCGCACATAAGAGCCTATGTGCCTCTAACGTTTAACGTTGAGAAAGACGACAGATACCGACACACCCAATGCGCGTCTTACTGAATCCTACCCTTGACCATTTTCAATAATTGTTACCGCTCTGGCAACTTCAGTGGAAGGTAAGCCACTCATTTTATATCCTACAAGACAGGTACTCTAAAAACAATAATAATAAAAATATCTTAAGTCACATAATATGAAATTAAACAAAATTTTGTGAAACCACTTGAAAGTGAAAAAATCTTAAAAGCACTTGAGAGCGTATAATTAACGCGTATAAAAAATCTTTTTGCATCATTTAATTTTTTAAAGGTGCTGAAATATAAAAACAAAGACCATTTAAACAAACAGCAAACAATATTTAAAAAATAAAATTTTTGTGCGTGTTCCTCTAATTGTGCCGGCGTATGTATATTGATAGTCTTATCGCTTACAATCACGTGAAAGACATGCTTATCTCATTATAAATCGCAATAAAAAAATGCTAGTGCATTTCTGGTGCCTAAAATATCAGAGTATTCTTAGGGCTAATGTTAACTCTGTAATTACATTTTTATAAATTGTTCTGATTATTTTTAAGGCAAACACGAGTTTCAAACTAAAATAATAATTTGAATTATACTCGTACATGCAATAAGCTTGAAATTGAGTTGTGGAATTAATTTCTTAGTTAGTAAACTAACTCTACAGTATTTCTCGCAAATATTAAATTTTCCTTATACTAAACGATTCCCGGAAAATGGTCGTTAAATGAAGTCAATATTTGTGCATCACGCACACAAATCAACGACGAAATGTATGTGAATATGTTGAGGGCAGGTATGAATTATTTATATAATTATAGGAAAAGTCCATTAAGCGACAACCGTATTTATTTAGGTCAAAGCAAGGAATAGTGACGTCTTTGTACTTATGCTTTTAAGGTGTCTGCTTATTAAAAGTTAGCGTACACTGTCCGGGCTATGAAAGTATCGGACAAAAAATCTTTGTTATATCCTACGGCAAGTCGTAAGTGATGGAATAGTCTAATAGGCAGCACTAAGTAGGAGCAAATATATCTTTTGCCCGATATGTACTCCTACAACGATGAAATATTCATATAACCCGATTCATTCTGGCTTTCATTTTGTAAATTATATGTCTTGAAACTTAATTTTAGCTATGAATGTGAATAAATAAGATATTAATTAAATATCTTTGAACAAAATCTATTACTCAAAAATCTATTCATATGGCGATTATATTTACTAAAGACTTCTAATCATATTTAAGTTCGCGGCTTCAGCTTTTGTTTGAAAAAAAAATCGCTCTTTCCATTGCTTTAGCCCTGGTCTGTCGAAGCTACGCACAGCGTTGCGTTGCGCAGAATGCGGTGTCAAACTCGGTTTTGTATGAAAAACATTGACATTGACATGACGTTCCGCCGCAGTATGCGTCATCCAGCGTCTGCGGTGAGGGGTCAACCGGGTGATGGGTAGACTGGTCTTTTGTGCTGTCACAGTATCCGTCGGTGTAGAGGGGCAAGTGTGGTGAAGCGCGGGGCGGATACACCGCACAACGTGCCGTCATTCTCATCATTTCGTCGCGGTAAGCGTATTTGCGCAATAGATTTATTTGAGGACATTATTTTTATCAATTTTTGTTTGGTTTAAACTTTTGTTTAGGCTGTGGCGCGTATATCGACTATGTGCTGCCGCACAGTACGTTTAATACAGTTCACGTACGTTCCCAATGACAATGGCGCAATATTACACCACGTAGGAATAAAACTTTAAAACCTTGCTTTGGTAAAAAAAGATACAATTAAAAAATAAAAATAATTAATATTAAATAAGTACAAGATTATAAAATGGAGTCAATTACATTTATTTTATTGTTATAAAAATGACGAACGGAACTGTATGTTAATTGTTCTAAGTACCTAGTACCGCATGCTTTTTAACAAAATATAGCAACGGAATTAGTTCCCAACTGATCAGAGTACAATTGGAGACGATTTATTAGTAGGTATCTATATACATTCAGTCTTTATCCCTATTCGCAGGGCACTTTATCAGCCCATATACGTCCCACTGCAGAGCACGGGTCTCCTCTACAATCGAGAATACGATTGAGAATGGTTAGGCCATACTATAGTCCACTACGCTAGCTGGCCTTATCCCTATATTTGCATAGAAAGAAATACAATCAACAAACAACAAATTTTCTATGAGCCCGAAAAAGTAGCTACAAAGAATCTTATGATGAGTTTTGTATCAGCCCATATACATACATTCGTTGTATAATGGTTGTATATTATCTTCGTAGTTATTTACAAAATCCAATTGCAAGATATAATAAACTATCGCCGTTCGACACAATTAGCACCACTCTCCTAGCACCTGGAGTGCATCATGTGATGACATGGTGCAATTTTAAATATGTAGTTCCTCATAGTAGTATCAAGTTCTGTGTTTCCCGCTTTTTTTCATTCCCATTCCATTAAAACCCCCTCTATATATATTGTAATTTGTGCTACTTACACCTACGCATATATATTTTGAGCTCTGTGTTATGAATTCTGTTAAATACTAAAATAAAATTATTATTTTAAAAAGTGACCATCGGTATTGTTCCAGGTTTTGCTTGTGAATGTGATGAATGTGAATTTTAAAGGAAAATAATTAAATCGTTATGGAATTTATTTTTACCCAATTACGGTACGATCGATAACGATAATGTAAGAAAGGATAACTACATAAATCCAGTGAAATTTAATTTGATCTGACAATAAGTTGTTTAGCCGAAAAAAAATGTATTCAGCACACGCGTATTTCATTAGTATGATAGGATCCACTTATATCTCGTATCAATATTGCGAAAATTGTCTCGTAAACATATATACCCAGTTTATTTAAAATGACGCACAAACATTTTTTTAAAGAAATTATAAATATTTTCGAACTGAAATGATTGTTATTTGTTGTCATGGAAATTCAAGAAAACTTCAATGCGAAATTGCCATACTAACGTTGGTTGTCAATGAACGGTTCTCCCATTGGTCAATAGTTTTACGCACAGAGTGAAACCTATATGAGAACTACCTTTTTTGTTGTTATGTGAACTACGTTGCATGACGTCATGACGTTACCGCTTACCGCAGTGCCGCGCGTATTCTTCGCCAGACCAGGCCTTAAGACAGCTTTGATATGCGACGTTGTAGTGGAAGGAGATCCTTAGCCGCATACCTTTGTAATATGACAAATGGTTGGCGTAAGTTACACTGATGCGGGTGTATCCTTATTTGTATTGCCCTCAATAAAGTAGGCCGCGCGATGATACGACCCAAATGTTGGTCACAAATTAATTAATTAATTTCTATTGCAATTTTCTTTTACTACGTGGCGTTATCAAGGATAATTGCTTAGTTATATTAGTACACCAACTAAGAATTTTTTATTGCCTGCTGTATGACGAGATGAGGATACCATTCGCTTGATGGTAAGCGATACGTACGCTCATGGACAGTAGCAAAACCAAACAAAACCTTGAATCACAAAGTACTTGTCATTCCACTGCGCTTGCCAGCCTGAGAAATAAACTGTTAAGTCTCAATATTTTCAGTAGCTACTCTTGCTATGTTCTTTTAATCGGAACACAATAATGAATTTTACATTGCTGTTTGGCGGGAGAAATAGACCTACCCGTAGTACCTACCCAGTCGGTCTATTACATTTGAGAGAACTATCATCAGTATACCACCATAAGTTCATGGATTATCTATGTCAGAATATTTTATAGGCAACACATTATTTGTAAATGATAGTTTGAATGTGTAGAATAGGATGCCTTAGATAACTGAAGGCAATGTACTTGATACTCGTCTTTCACCATAGTTATGCCAACCAGCTTGAAACTAATTGTGCGTCACTGATTCTGTGACACGACCCACTAATGTACTATATTGCGGGTTGCTCATATTCAGTAGTATTTAGTATATAAATCATAGCATCGTATCATAGCACTATAGAATAAATATAAAAGACCCAAACTTCAATTAACCGCTGCATGCCGCGGCAATGAACGAAAAAGCAAACCAAACCCTTTAGTTTTTGGTTAAACATTCAAAAACATCGTACAAATATTTCTATACAACCGGGCCTTTTAATATTTGAATCAATAGTGCCGTTTTACGTCGAGTACTTTTTACGAGACGCATTCCATCCTGAATAAAGTCTATGCAGTTGTTGAAATAAAATAAAATAGAATTCCGCGTATATATAGGGTCCGGCGGGCTCGGTCCAAAGGCATTGCATATTTAATGGACCCAGTCGCACTCGCATAGCGTATGAGACATATTGACAGCGGTTATCTCGACTGATATGCATTTCAGCGTTCGGAATTTAAATTTAGATGTGCCAGACTGATGAATTTTGGTACACGTTCTAAGGCAAACGGATTGATGTCTATTGCTGAACCGAGAAAGACTGGCGTCATATCTATCAGCGTCCATTCGAGGTTTATCTGTTGAATATATATATTGTTTTATGAATTTACGTACATTAAATACATGCAAATATATTAAATATGCATGCGTATACCACATACATCCAGACTGCGACTAAAATAAAGCCAGGTGGTAGTTTACATTATGCAAAAAAAGCGACGTCATTTTTAGTTGTATTGTGGTCTGATATCACCAAAATTTTGACCTAGCTTCGGTTTCGGTCGCAACCTGTATACACGGCCGGTATTATGTGGAAATAACGTCATCGCATCTTTCGACCAGAGTAATATATAGTTGGTGCTTGGATAAGTGGTCACGCGGGAGAAGATCCGGACATTGGTCGTCTTGATATAGTTATTGCCTACTCTAAAGGCCATCAACTGTTTTATACCGGTATACAAGCATAGGGATTTTACTGGTGGTAGGTCGCTCATATGTGAGAGGCCTTCTGGGTAGGTACCACCGCAATGTCTATTTCTCCCGTGAAACAACACTGCTTAAATGCACTGTTGTGTTTCGGATTGACACTTTAGCCAGAGCAACTACTGGACATATTGAGACTTAACATCTTATGTCTCAGGATGGCGAGCGCAGTGGAATGTTGCTACTGTTTATGAGCGGTCGTATCGCTTACCATCAGGCGAACGGCTTGCTCGTCTCGCCATTAAATGCAATAAAAAAAAAAGAAGAGATTCAGCCAAGCTACGATGTCCGCAAGCATGCAATGCCGGTGACTCTAGCCTAAGTTTCGGCCACCCCCGGTATGCGAAGGCGATTTTAACTACTTATAACCTTCTAAAGCTTCTTGAGTTGAATATAAGTAAGATGGAGAATAAAAGCCGCTTCCAAATAATTTTCAAGATCCTTTTAGGAAGCCTATAATTATGAGTAGACTCTTTTATGCCTCGACAGCCTCCATGACAAGAGGCCGCGGGATCAATTCCCGCAGCGAAATAAATGATTGTGTGAACCATAGGTATTTGTTCCGGGTCTGGGTGTTTGTGACACCGAAAAGTCTCTCGTAGTTCCCGATGTCAGAATTATGTTAAAGAAGTATTCACACCAAAAAAAAAAACCCTCAGAAAAGAATTAAACATTCTCGTTTTCCATTGTGTAACTCGTAAAGTAGCTTCACATTAACCGGCGTGTTTGCGTACAGCGTTAGTGTATAATCTTGTTCCACAAACATACTAGTGTAAACACCGACAATAGGCATATACTTCGGCAATGTAGGTCGGCAAACACGTCCCGGGAGATAGGAAGCTAAATTCGACATCTATTCGACATGAGTGCCAAATGATGTTATTAGGAACCGTTTATTTGATTAGTCGAGCGTTTTGTGAATTGTATAATGATCTAGATGAAAATTTTAGAAGGTTAATTTGCTATACGGTAGGCGTTAAATTTTGTTTTAACGTATTTTTGGTCTTATATTTAATTTGTTGCTTCTAAATTGTAATTTATTAATAAAAAATTACATCAATAAAATATAGAACGTACTGTGTGCTCGTGTAAATATTTATTTATTTACGTCCTTTATTATAACGAATTAAACTTAATTGTGAAATTTGGCATAAGTGTTCAGACGCTTGCCAGTTAACATGTCCAAAAATTAGCAAGTCTGACAAAATTAAATGGAATAGATTTTCTCAATTTTTATGAAGTTGATTAACAATAAAATATTATATTACAAAGCAGTACAAAACACAGTCGTGTCGCTCGAGGCATTCTATTACCGACTAGCTTGATTACGACCTACCTACCTTCTTTCTAAATAGTATGCTTCTTAAACATGTGCCCTATGTAGCTTTTCACCTATAAAAACACTTGCAGTCTGAGTCATATACTTTTTATAAACATTAATTATATATCGAACAACTTTTGAATTTATTTTGAGCGAAGAAGACTAAAATTCGATAGCTAAAATAGGTTTTAAGCTATGTACTTTGATTTTCAGAAAATGTAATAAAAATGAATCGTTGTTTAAATAACTTTAGTCCGTCGGCCTAACTTATACAGTCAGTATGTACATATATCTTTTAAAAATAATTACTTAAAATAACTAAAACTAGCCGATCAATCATCATGAGGGATGTTCATATAAACAAATATTTTTATAGTTACCGATATGTGCTGGTAATGGGCCCTAACAAAATCGAATTACATCACACGTTAGTAAATATGTCTGACATTGATTGCCGATTCTTTGACTTTGATATTTATTTTTCGACGTATAACGTATTTTTTGTACGGTGCCAAGTCGTTCAAAATAACATTTATGAGATTTATAAAAGTAGAGAAATCATATTTGTTGTTTTCAGAAACCACTTTCTTGGCCTTGGTACACTTTACTGAACAATATAAGCGGTTTTACACGTATTAGTAAATAAATGTTACGATTATGTGTTTACATTAAATAGGTTCTAAAACTACTTTGGTTGGTAAAATTATTTTGCGTTTAGAATCTTGCATTATCCTTGATGAACACAGGCGATAGAATATTTTCAAAACATTTTATCTACACCCGGGCGGAGCCGGGCCGGGCCGCAAGTTTTGTATATTTTTATGATAACGTGATGTGCCACAGAGACTTTTTATTACTTTTAATCAACTAGTGGTACGACCCAGCTTTTTCTTGTTGCAACCATATCAAGCCACGTCATATTCATGAACACTTTTCAAATGAACCTGACGAATATTCCTCACACTAATTAGTTCCCCCTTTCTGACGATCTGATGATCCCCTTTTTCACCTTAGGGGCTTAATTGAATGGTAAAAATTTCTTTAACCGCATTCTCAGGTCCTAGGATACTTCTGCGTCGAATTTTATTACAATCAGTTCAGTGGATTAGGTAGGAAAATGTAATCAATAGAGACAGTGCTTCGTCTGCACTTCACACTTGCAGTCTAATATTAATTTGTTTATTTGTCAACTTTGCATTCACGCTCTCTGATAAGGTAAATGCAAAGTTTGATCATAATTGTTTGAGTAATAAAGACTTGGAATTAATAAAATCAATTAATAACAATCACCAGTCACTTAAATATCATCACATCCTGACCCCACACTAAGATCAAGTCTTGTGTTGTGGGTATTAGCAAATACGAGAGACTTTTCGGTCTCACAAACACTAGATGCAACACAATTTATATTTATTATTAAATATTAGAATAACCACGACATCTATAGCTGAAGCAAGAGGATAGGTAACGAAATAATAGTTTATATATTAGGTTATATTATATGTGTATATTCTATTAAAAACGACTAGAAACACCAAAAGCGCACGTAAAAACAACAACATTTTATTTTATTTTTATTTAGGTTATCAGAAGCAGTCAGTACAATTGTCTAAAATTCCTCTCCACGCATATTCCTTGCCGAGACGATAAGCAGCTCTTGTAAGTGGCAGTAGTTAAGACCAATTAGAAATGCTATGGGCTGCTCGAAATTCGGCCAGTCTGCGTAGTCATTTGGATATCTAGACGTCCAACAACTCTGGGGGATTGTGGATAATCTGTGTCATGACCAACACCTGTGTAGGCTGTTTGCTGTTTATTGAATTATCAATTGTAAGAAGGCAGCTGTGAAAAAAGTCTGCGAGTATTCCTACTTGTGTGATCAATGAATAAATGCTTTAGCTCTTGAGTATTGTAGTGTTTCTACTTTATTAAGATTTGTGCTTCGACGGTACTTTGGTTTATTTTAAAAATTCATTTTACATTTTAGGAACTTTTTTCTTTTAATTTAAAACTATATTGTACTATGTCAAGTAAATATAAAAAAAATGAAAAGTGCAGCCCTTACAAATCCCATAGGCACAGACACGCAGTACCATGATCACCGGGACAGGCAAATATTTACACATGCGGGGCGCGAATTCGCACCTTTTTTACGAAGAACCAAGTGCATACAGACTACTTTACAAGTCCACAATTTAACTATGTATAGATTTCTTTAAAATTCAGGAATATTTATTAAGATATTTGAATTATGGATAGGGCTATGTAAAGATTTAAAGAAAATGTTTCTCGCTTCAATATAAACAAGTGCAAAATAAAAATTAAAAAGAATTATAATATGTTAAAGGCCCGTAATTAAAAGCCAAAGGAGACCGGTCAAGTAAACAAACTGTTCCCACATTTATTACCAAAAAGAAATGCAAAAATATCACTTTAACGGAACATAAGAGAAACGCTCGTTTAACGAACGTACGAAATGAAATTACGTTGCCGTGGCTAACTTAAAATGAGTCATGTTTTCGGCATTGTAAAATGTATTTTGATGCTTAAGTTGACAAGTTTTAAAATATTATGCTATGTTTGGAAGTATCAGGCATTTAACATTTTTAAAATTTAGTTATTTTATTGATAATATAAAAATATTGATGATAAAATATTTGTTTTAATGTTTTTTACGCAATACAAAAGGATCGATTGAATGATTACGCATATTTACTCAGTAATTTTGTTAAACATAGTTTTTCGACTCAAAGGCAGCGTAGTAATTGCAGTGGCGACGAGATCTTTATCGTTGACGCCTTCAGCCAAATTACAAAATTAACCCTGCCAGCTGCGACCTACTTTCGCATTAACGCATTCGCGTAACTTTTCAAACATATTTAATATTGTATTTTCATATAGTTTGGTTTGAAAGATCAATTATTTTCATAAAAGTTTAACGCTAGAGAAACGCGCTATGTACCGCATGCAATTACGACTTTGGCGTAGTTACGAATTTAAAAATTTCAGCACAATGACTGCACAAAAGTGCAAAGAAAACGCGCACAAAGAGATTTGAAAGCATCCGTAGCTTGGATACAGCTTTGGACTGCAAATTACAACTGAGATAAACAGAGACTATGCGCTCAGTGTCGACTCTGCCCGCTGTACGCCAGTTCGTAGCGGCTCAACGTAGCGAGCGGACGCCCGTAGTGATCCGTAGCGTCAACGTGCTACGCCGGCGCGTTATGTGCGAGTACGAACCGACACAGTGCGTCCGCAAACATAAACAAATAGTGATATGAGTTGTGCATCACTCAGTACTGTATTTCGACTGACTCTCCTCATATTGACTTTTGTCGTATCGTGCACATTCGTGGCCAGTGTGGTGTGGCTTCTGCGGACGAGGACCGCTGCCGGACAATATGAGAATTATTACTTGTCGAGAATTAATATAAGCGCCGTTAAAAGCGAAAGCAATAACATGTCGGCGACGTCGCCCGTGTCGGATCATTACAAGGACTTGATTAAAATTGAGATCGCGATGCGGCGCGTCGAGGAGAACAGTAGGCGATTAAAAGAGTACACAAAGTCTCTGCTGTGGGACAACAAAGACAAGTCGTTGTGGTGTGTTTTGTTCAAGGACGGCGAGAGGATGGATAAGGGGACATTGAGGGAGAAAAACAGGCATTCTGTCGACGAGGATTACATACGGATGTTGAGGGAACAAAAAATGAGAGAAGCCTTGATACATCTGAGGCATCACGGTGCGCATCACAGGCGGAGACCAGACGTGCTGCCGAACATGCCGTACATCAAATAATACCACAGTACTAACAATCGATGTCATCGAGCGAGCGACGTGCTAATAGTGTTATTTAAGGAAAACGCAAGTACAAACTGCCCAACGCATTGTAATGCGTCGATTTGTCGTGTTTTAACATGGAAAATAGGGCTGTCAATAATGTGTAATCATACCCATAGCGTGTATATGTATCAATGTAAATATTTTGTATACCGATAACATGTAAATTCATATATCCAATATGTAAATATATTTTACATGTACGTATAAGTGTAAATACGCCACGGTTTAATGAAAGGTTTGTTGACTTCAGACAATATTTGAATAAACCATCGGAAATTAATTTTTGATGTTTTTCATTTCGCTTATATTTTTTCCGGTCTTATATTTTTTTATAGCTGTGACGATTCTTTTGTTATTTTTACGACACAGAGAATACACAGAATTGAATGTCATGAGAGTATTTCTAGTATAGATAACATTTTTGTGTGACAAATCTGCAGAGATGGGTTCGGCTTTTGTGCATTGTTAGAATAGGATCCTTTTTACCCTCGCATTTTAGTTTTATTGTCGGGTTCCGATAAAGTCAGATAAAATCTTTTTCTATAAATAAACGCTTTATGGTCATGAAGATATTTCATCTTAAGCTTAAGAAATCCATTATAAATAAAAGTATCTCAATCATTAAAACTGAGAAATTATTTTAGAAACATCAAAATTTGGCGATTTATGTTTGTCAAAACAAATATTTCAAGTTATAAAAAACTATTTTGATATTTTAATTTTAGTAGGCCAGGAATGAAAATTAAAATATAATATGTAAAATAATACCACAATTTATTTAACAAAGTGCCATTCTTATGAAAACAGTTGAACCATAAATACGCAGCAATTTTATTAAAAATACCTTTGTAATTGAATATACAAAATTCACACGCGAGTACATTATTAATGTTGAAATTGCCAATAATTTATAAAACGCGAGTCCTATTGAGTATGCAAGCCACCTGAGCCGCACCTGTACGTTCGCACAATTATCCCATTTCCAGACACCACACTGTGGGGTGAAATAATGGCGAATTATATTTTTATGCGTTACATGACGAAGTGACCACAATGGAAATGACGGTAAGTGAGTTCACTCGTATGGATATGACGGTAAGTGACTCTCGTCATAACTCTGCCTAGATATTAGGATATCCATCTGCTTACCATGGTTAGTGGATAACTTTATGCTTGATTAGTTCTAGATTTACAGACGAACCCGAAATGACGTATCTCTTATATTGCTCTGACGGGTCCTACATACACGTTTATGTATGGTGATCGCTATTTACTATATACGGTTAGAGTTTAGTCCACCAAACTGGTCTTCTGCGGGTTTTTGGGACTTTAATGCCAAAGAAATCAATATAAAGATCTTTATTGTATGTTATTTTCGATGTTATCCTTCAGCGTTATGGTAAGTGGTATGTTAAAATGTCAGTTGTGCCTTAAGAACCTCTACCATCGTCTTGGAAATCATCAAGTTAATTGCCATTAAAATAATTCACTTTCATCCACCCACTTTGATTGAAAGGACTTCGGGTAAGAGGACTAAAGACAATGTTTAAGAATAAAACAATTAAGATTAAAGTAAAGAAATAATAAATCCAACGTTTCTGACGACATTTTCATTCACTGTTAAAGTTTCTAGCATTTAATTAACTACTGAACTCATCTGATTCTAACTCAATAATCAAATATGTCAGACGTATTACAACAACAGCACGTACTTAAAACTTCTGCAAAAAAGCTTTGGTTATCCCCTGCCGTATTAGCCAATCAAAATGGCATAAAGGCATTTTAACGCTAACTGATATAAGGTAGCGTGCATGGCGGTGAAACTCTTTAAACCTATTATGCAAGAATCGGGTTAATAGGGTTTTATAGAGCATGCATCGCGCTCTTAGTGTCTCATAAGTATGATAGCCGGCTAACTCAGCGTAAGTATTTAGCATAATATAATTAGGTAGGTGTTTTGATCTACTTGATTCATAATAAAGGTTTAGGATCGTGAAATAAAATTACGTAAGATTTCTAGACTGGTTTTGTACTTAGGTAACGCACTAGACGATATCCATAATAAAACATTTTTTTTTGTTTTTATTAGTGCAGTGTTAGGAATTTGTGCCCGATATGGCGATAGGCTCGCAACCTATCAAATTGTGGAACGGAACTTACAAGGTGAAATGTGGGTGTCCTGGCACCTCTACCTACTCCTTCTGGGATATAGGCGTGAGTTTATGTATGTATGTAAATGTAAGTCTCACAGAAGAGTTACCAGGATTGAATTGAATTTAGTAAATTTAGTTTCACAATTTACCTATTTTGCATTATACAAAAAAAAAATGTTATTATTAAAAAACAAGTACTTTAACCCTTCAAAAACCTTTTAAGAACTATCTAAAGAAAAGGGCCACGATAAAATCCTAAGAAATTACTAGCTACTGTTGTGGTAATCATGTGAAATTGACTCGATATAAAAATGTTATTTTGCATATATTGTAGATATTTATGTACAATAATAGAATTAAGATTGGAGTCTCATGCAGTCAAGTCGTTATATCCTCAAAATTATTTGAACTCATAACATCAATATTTTTTAATACTAAGAAGAATAAAAACTCCTAGTACAACTCATTAGATTCCCAACTTGGACTTGCAATGGTCAGAACTTTGCGCGAAGAACTGATGGACCACAAAAGTTCTCGAGTAGCGGCCACATACCGGGAATTGCAGCAGCCGACGCCTATCTCCAAGCTGTACAGAAGACCTGACCAAGGTTGCAGGGAACCACTGGTAACAGGTAAATGGGGGAATCTGGGTTTTTTATGTCCATCATTAGACTTTGTAGTGTAGGCCACTTACAGGCAAGCGAAATGTCGGACGCCAAGTTTTTGGAAATCGCTGGATGCAGGCCGCTTCCAACAGGTCGATCTTGTGATCCTTGGGGGAGGCCTATGTTCAGCAGTGGACTTCCTGTGACTGATAATGATGCTGATTTTGTTATACATACATCCGTATAGAAAACCCTAGCTAAAAATGTTTACGTACTTCCTAAGTACTCACATGACCAACAACAATGCACAATATCAAGTTTCATTGAGAAATGTTCGATGCAATTGCTAACAATAGCTTAAATAAGAACATGAGAATAGAGTGGGAGGAAACCATACACTTTCGCGGGGAGAATATTGGTTTCAATACAGTAATGTTAGCAATAGCACTGGTATACCGTGAAACATATTTAAAATAATCTCACGACGGAATCTCGTAAAGGGTTCAATATGTTATTAGGAAGATAAGGGTATTTGATTAAATATTTTATTGTATTTATCAAAAGTATCCATATCGAAAATCTGGCAAATAAAATTATGTTAAACAAATCACAATAAAAAAAAATGGTGTAATAGAAAAAGAGTGCAAAACAAAACGTCACCAGTCTTAACATATATGCGAGTGTGAAAAAGACGATAAGTTGTGCCCACTACACTTCCACTCTTATTTAAAATACTAATATATTCTTAGTAGCATTATTTTTTTCAACCTAATCCATCTAATGGTTGTCTGGAAGAAATCGCGTTAAGCGATAAGACCGCCAATTGTCACCTTTATTTAAACGTGTTGTCGTATTTTTTTATCTTATTACTGTATGTGGTGTTCAATAAAGAATTTATAAATAAATAAATAAATAATATTTGCCTCATATTACAAGCTACTTTAATACTGTATTGACATAAATGTTTTATTTCAATAGTATTTGTTTTTATTCTTTAAAATTATAATTAATCTATATCATATTCTAAGACCATATTAACCAGGCTTTCTTCATGTTCCAACTTGTGACAATAATCTTGCAACATATGTTTTTTTTAACTGTATTTGTCACAAAATGGGATTTTGACATCGCACTTAGAACGCCACAATTTATAGACCACCACAAGGACACAGTAATAATTCCAACCAGACCATAAGGACACAGTAATAATTCCACACAAATACAACCATCGTAAGACAAATATCTATAGATCTTAGCGGCGGACATCAAACCTGCAAACTTCAGCACAGAATGCAAATTTCTTAGTCGTTGCGCCAATTGGCCTTCAAAACTTCAAATATGTGAATTTATGTATACCACCGGGCAATTAGAACTTATTGATATTTGTTGTACTAGCGATATGTTTAATGAGTTTTCCTTTCCTAAGAAATTGATAATAAATAAGATGAGATAGGTGGAATCTGAAGATTATACTTGGATTCTAGTTATTCTATTTGATCTCTGTACGTTTGTGACTGAAAATTAAAGTAACATTTTGGATTGTTTAAATAAATTATTTATACTATATCTGCTTGTTTAATATGAGTTTATTTTGGATCTAATAACTACAGCTCAAAAATTGTCTGAAAGCTTTTCGTACAGTTCAAAACTTCCTCGCAGTTTCTTTCAGATACGAGTCGTGATGTAATTCCTATCTAAAATATCGGGATTTTCTGTGTGACTGATATACATAATATATTTTTCAAAGGATTGGGATTCAGTTCGAGTTTTCTAGTCATACATTTTCCATTAGATTGGCAAGCATATCACTGACACTTTACAACCAAATAATTTCTAGAAACAAACCATGCCAATCTCTACACGAAGGTTTTAGTCTATGCACCTTCAATCTGTTCGTATGTTATCATCTCATACGTCGTAATGCGGGAAATAGGACAGCTTTCACAATATGCGATTTGAACCAATGCCCATTTCCTTATCGATTGGAGCCATCTGTCAACAAGCGGCTTAAAATGCTCTCCGCAGTCAGCTCTGTGGTGTTTGCATTACAACGTGAATGGTTCAGGCTGTATTCATGTATTATTACGGGTATTGATCTTAATAATTGAAATTCTGCTAATTTGTCTGCGTAAATTGTCGAAGTATACAATATACTTAGATAATTTCTTTTAAATCTTCATAGTTATTTGCTACTTACTTGCGTTATTATGTGTATTTTATTTCATTAGTTATTGCTTTATGTCATGGATTTTTTGGTTTTTATCTATGAGCAGTCGTACCGCTTAACATCAAGTGACTGGCAAGCTCATTTCACCATTTGGTTGGAATAAAAAAAAAAATGGAAAAAAAGTTAGGGTTAGTATGGAAAAACAAATATATTAGAGTTTCTGCTAGTTGGCAGACAAACACAAAAAGTTATGAAATTATATTTTTTTTTACAATCAACCAGCAAAAGTCAGAAAACACAACATTTTTGATAAATAAAAATAAAAAAATTCGTCGAACAAAAAAAAATATGAGAAAATATTATACCTTTTCCAATAAACATTTTACACTAAAGAACGGATTATAAGAAATTCTTGAAGTTCCCGAAAGCCACTTAAGCTTGAGTTTCATAAGCGTTTGTTATCAGCCTGCACATTAACCCTTGAAAGAGATTACGTTTAGGAAATGGAAACTCGGGCGACCAACGGAGCGATTTCCCGGTAAACAGCTCGCACCTTTATAGATATACAATATGCCGTCGGATATTAGTATTTTTCACTCGCGTTAATGGCAGAGTGCTGTAGCTATTAACTATGAAGGCTTAGGCTCATTCTTGGTCTCGTCATTTTTTATCATAATATTTGTATTATATTTATAACTATAAATATATATTTTCTTGGGAGAAGGTCAGAAAGCATGTACCATCTATTTTAGTGCATAATTATTACATTACGAGTGCTGTTATTGATTTCTGTTAAGGATAAGGATACAAAACAAAGCCAAGCTGTCAATACTGCTTCATTGCAATCCGCATTGACACATGTAATGGCATGGGCACAGTCCCATATATCCTACGTAAGTAGGCTGTATAGCCTATGCAATATATATTAATAACAATTTTAGAAATCTTTATTGATATAAGGATAATAAATACATTAAAATAATATAATAATAATAAGCACACCCAATTTAGTCATACATAGTCCTGACGCCATATTAATATTAATTAAGTCTTGTGTCGTGGGTATCAGAAGCTACGAGAGACTTTTCGGTCTCATGAACATCTACACACGAAACAAGCATCTGTGGATTGCACCAAAATTTGTTTCGGTACGGGGATCAAACCCGGGGCCTTTTGTTTTACAACCGGCGTCGAACCACTGCGCCACGTGGCTTGCTGAAATTATTCTACATATTTTTAATTAACTTAAAGACTAGGTTGAATTAATTTCAAATGAATTCTTATTGTAATGGAAGATGCTAACGCATTGGAACTATTGAATGGTCGATGATGACGTCACATTTTAATAAACTCATTCAGGGTTATATGCTCGTATATGATTCCAAAATAATAGGAAATGTAGTAAAATATAACTGGAATATAGAAACTCTCTATAACTGCAAAGAGCTTCCAGTTCGCATTAAATAATCCTGTTAAAATGACCACAAACGCATGACGTATTATACTGCGCTGTACCAACCATTAAAATTGATTTGAATTGAAATATTAATACCAAAAACCTCAAAGCGGCCAAGCTCTTTAATTAAATTGAATTATACTATTCATGGCTTATAATAAGCTATTATGTTGAATAAATATTCATATTTAAATGCATTTGTAGACTTATGTGATCGAGCTTATTTTTAGTCAATGTAGTTTTCTACAATACCAAGTGAATTGGTCGGTTGAAATATGATAGTACTACTGTCTCATAATTCGACGATTCAAATATCAGGGTATCTCTCTGACTTTATGGAATCATGTGTATTGAATCAATCACCACGCACTATAACGGTGAAGAAAAACGTCGCGTGGGAACCTGCATACCATAGCGATTTGAAAAAAATTATATTGTATGTAAAGTCCGCCAAATGACACACACACACAAGGCCAGCGCGGTAGATTATAGGGACTTAATCACTCTCAATCGTATTCACGATTGTAGAGGAGGCTCTTGCCCAGCAGTGGGACACAATCTAGGCTATAATATATATACCGGGTATCTCAAGACTGCTACCGAAAACGAAGCTGGGTGGTAGTTTTAGTGACTACAAACACAATGCAACTAAAAATTTCGCATAGAAACGCGACAATTATTTTTTATGATTTTTTAAACATCGTCATTTTTGGGTGGTAAATCCATAGTTTTTGCCAAAGTAATAATTTAAACACTTTTATACCTTAGATTAGTTATAAATAAAAGGGTATACACTATTATTTTAGGAAAAAATGTATTTACCACCCAAATATGGCCATAGGAAAAAAATAACAAAAAAAAAATTGTCGCTTTTTTTTGCAACTTTTTCTGTTGCGTTGTGTCTGAAGTAGCTTAAACTACCACCCGGCTTCGTTTTCGGTAGCAGTCTTGATATACCCTGTATATATATATATATATATATATATATATATATATATATATTAAATAGGAAAGTTTATATTGAAATAAAACTATTATTTACGGATTTTATCACGGAATTGGTTGATGTTTACCTTCCCGACGCGACGTTTCGATGATTTTACAGCTTTCGTGGTCACGAAGGGGTATACATATGGTTTTTTTTTATATATTTTTTATTGCGCAGGTTTTCGGTGTGAAGCTAAATAAAAGAATACCTACACGGATGAATCCCGGTCCGTACCATTAGAAATTTATAAAAAATAAATAAAACTGTCGGCTTATAAAATAATTTACGATAATATTGTTCCTAGTTTCAAGGTTATTACGGCCCCGATGCAGCCATCATTTACATGTCAAAAGTTTGACATATTTATCTTTGCCGTACGAAACAATTGCGTGCACAGACGCGGGATAAACAAAATAATTGAATACATAATTGATTATCAGACATTACGATGCGACAGATATTGATTACATTGTGTACTTTACAGGCTTATGTTGGACAAATGACTGCTTTTTTATTATCATTGAAATGTAGTTTTATGTCTGTTTTGCGGATTTCGGCAACTGAATTTGTAATTGTAATTGTCGAATTAACTTAATTTTTTGTTTTTTTTTTCGGTGAAAGGAATATTATTTGACTGTAATCGATTATTTGGATTATTTTTGTGCCAATATAAATACTTTTACACGAAGAAACGAGGGTATCCTGGTAGCATTTCTGCCTACCCCTTTTGCGAAAAAGGCGTGAGTGTATGTATGTACAAGTTCTGGTACCTCTTTTTATCCATTCTAAGTACTATTCAGTCTCTAGAATATAAAGTGGCAGGTTGTTAGTGTGAACTTAAAGAGATTGTATTGCTCGTGAGGTGAATAATAAAAAGGATAAGTAAAACAAATTACTTGTTCAATGAGCAGCTCCAGCTACTTGTATTTTTTTGCTTTTTTTGTCTTAAGAAGACCAAGATATCTCTTGTGCAAATATCTCTAAATGTACTGATGCTGTCATCAATAAGTAACTTCGCCTCTTGGAATTGATAGTTTATATAGCGGCCTTTAAAAAAAAATTACACTCAACAGTCACATACATAGTCCTGACCCCACATTAAGATCGAGTCTTGTGTCGTGGGTATCAGGAACTACGAGAGACTTTTCGGTCTCACAAACACCCAGACCCGAAAGAAATATTTGGGGGCTGCACAAACAGTTCTCTCGGTGCGGGGATCGAACCCGCAGCCTCTCGTTTCACAGGCGGCGTCTAACCGCCAGCGCCACGGAGGCTGTCAAAAATAATGGTTACAGGCAGCGAGAATATCGAAATACTGACACATTTTATTCGCAAAGAAATAAATACAACCAACAGTCATACATAGTCCTGACTGCACACTAAGATCGATTCTTGTGTCGTGGGTCAGGAATTACGATAGACATCTCGGTATCACAAACACGAAGAACCTAAACAAATATTGCGGATCACACAAACATCTTCGTTGCGGGTATTGAACCTGTAGCCTCTCGTTTCACAACCAGCGTCCAACCAACTGCGCCACCGATGTTCTCAAATGACGACAAATATGTTTATCTGAAGGCAGACTACCCAATACCCATAAAGATAAAATCACTCAGAACTTCTAACTTCTAAGCTCTGCATGGTTGAGTGCCAGTAAGTACCAGTGGGTAACGAGACCCAGAGATATTAGATGACAGTTTCATAATGGCCAATATTACTAGAGTACTTAGCTACGATATAAACTCATTTGCAAAAAAAAACGGGCACCTAAGCAATGAACCATTTCAAATGTTACTATTGGTTTGTTTGATAATTATAGGTAGTTTTACTTTCACAATTTTATAAATTAATAAGCAAATAATCGTTTTCGTCAGTATTATCATAAAATTTTGATAAAATTTATGGGTTTTAATGCTAAAGTTCACTAGTAGTGTATGCTCGCTAGTAGTGCATATGCTCGTGAAGTAAAAGTTAACAAAGATTTTTGTTTGTTTTTTCTTTAATAAAGTAAAAGCAGATAAATGTTTAGTATCGAGTGTGACCCCCTCTAGCTGAAATCACAGCTTGAATTCATCTGGGTATGCTAGCGAGGATGTCCCGGATACTTGCTTGCGGAATACGTTCCCACTCCGCGGTAATCACATTCTTCAGCTCTCTGATGGTCTGCGGAGCCGGTTGTACTGATCTCACGCGTCGTTTCAGAACGTCCCAGACATGCTCTATAGGATTGAGGTCGGGACTTCGAGCTGGCCAATCCAAACGACGAATGCCGACCTATTGCATATACGCTTCCACATCGCCAGACCGGTGGGCGCGAGCGTTGTCGTCCATAAAAATTGAGTCTTTGCCTAAAGCGGCCAATGCGGGTTGTGCATAAGGAATTAGAACTTCCGTTATGTATCGATGTCCAGTCAGTGAGCCGTTTTCAATGAAGACTAACTCTGTACGATCCATTGAATTTATTCCTGCCCAAAACATAACAGAGCCCCCACCATAAGGTGTGATTTCTTCAAAACAAGCCTCTGCAATGCGTTCTCCTCGTCTTCGTAGCACTCGCCAACGTCGATCAACAACGTCAACGAACAGAGATATCCTGGCTTCATCGGAGAACAATACCCTATTCCAGTCTTCTTGAGTCCATGACTCACACAATTTCGAGCAAACCTAAGCCTGGCAACTCTGTGCTCACGGAGTAACTTAGGGCCGCGGGCCGGGCGATGACTGCGTATATTGGCCGCGAGAAGCCTCCTCCTGACCGTCCATAGACTAATATGCACATTTCTTACTTCTTCGAGGTTGTTCTTAAGGTCCACATACGAAGACTTACGATTTCTCAATGCGCGACTCACAAGAAAACGATCATCCCGTGGTTGGGTACATGGTTTTCTTCCAGAACCAGGCTCAATCCTATAGAGCATGTCTGGGACGTTCTGAAACGACGCGTGAGATCAGTACAACCGGCTCCGCAGACCATCAGAGAGCTGAAGAATGTGATTACCGCGGAGTGGGAACGTATTCCACAAGCAAGTATCCGGGATATCCTCGCTAGCATACCCAGACGAATTCAAGCTGTGATTTCAGCTAGAGGGGGTCACACTCGATACTAAACATTTACCTGCTTTTACTTTATTGAAGAAAAAACAAACAAAAATCTTTGTTAAAAGTTAACAAAGATTTTTGTTTGTCTTCACGAGCATATGCACTACTAGCGAGCATACACTACTAGTGAACTTTAGCATTAAAACCCATAAATTTTATCAAAATTTTATGATAATACTGACGAAAACGATTATTTGCTTATTAATTTACAAAATTGTGAAAGTAAAACTACCTATAATTATCAAACAAACCAATAGTAACATTTGGAATGGTTCATTGCTTAGGTGCCCGTTTTTTTTGCAAATGAGTTTATTTCAAACCAGAAAACAATGTTTATTCACCGCTGTTCGGCTACGCTCATACTGACCTTTGCCATTAAAATAAGCTAAAAATGACATGAATTCAACATAGCATAACCTGTATAAGACTTTCTGAGACATAGTATGGAAGAATCCAATATCTTTTTCTGTCTATTGGAACTTTCATCTATCACTATTTGTCCCGCCAACCAGCAGTGTAAATACACTGTTGTGTTCCGGTTTAAATGATATTGTAGCCCGGGTAACTATTGGACAAATTAAGACTTAACATCTTGTGTATCAAGATGACGAGCGCAGTGATATGCCAAGTATTGCTGTTCATGAGCAGTCGTAACGATTACCATCAGGCGAGCGGTATGAACGTCTCGCCATCATATCAATAAAAAAACACAAGGACATAGGTAATGTTTTGTTTGTAAAATATTGCTACTAATACACCTCTCTCTTCCATTTTATAAACTAAAGTCAGGGGGACCTTGACTCGTATCGACATTCCATTGAGTAGGGTACAGTGGAAGTGATTGATTGCCCGCCATATTAAAAACTAAATGAAGTGCTTTTTGAACGTACTCAAACATAGCGGGGATAAGTAAGGTTTTTGCATGACCTTGTAAGGTTATAAAAGAATATTTTAATGTCGTTTCTTAGGTGTTATGCATTATAAAATATTGAAGGATGCGGAATAATGAACTAAAGAAATTTCAATAGGAGCTTTTAATCTCGAGAATACGGCAAATCAGTGAGGTTAGTGGTAAACGGACGGTACTTCTTAAATTTTTAACCCCACTGTGGCTTTGGTGATTAACCAAATAAACAAAAAAATGCTGGAGTTTCTAAATATATAACCTGGATTTTGTTCAGTGTTTTCTGACTTCGCAACTTTATTTATATAGAAATATATGAAGTTGCTATATTATATTTATGCTTATTCATAACGAACATCCAAAAACACAAACGTAATTTAAGAGAAGATAACCTAATTAGTACTGAAGCATTCAGTACCATATTAAAGCTTAAGAGTGTACACTGTATGGCCAGTAAAAACAAATTATTAAGCTACCCGAAAGCAATAAAATTATTTACCTTAGACCTGATTTCTAAATCTGCTTGTGGGTTTCAAAAAGAAAAAGCGTTTTATAACCGTCACCCATAGAAAGGCGTATATTTTTTTTCCTCATTGGCACGGCATAATAAATGGATAGCTGATAATTAGCGCTAATTCCGTCCAAGCAGAGTAATAAATGATATCAGACGGTAGACCCATGCCGTTCAATGTTACTTTGCATATGTGACTACCTATATAGAAATATGTATGTACTAGCTGTGCCCGCGACTTCGTCTGCGTGGAATTTAACAAAAAAGTTAATTAGTTTATTTCTTTTTTTTTGGTTTTTGCCGCGATCTAATTCTGCGGTGGCGCCATTTCTTAGCGAGCGGCGGTAAACTCCCGTTACACGTTTATTTTTCAGTTTTTTGTATTAACTTTTTCTAAAATAAATGTAGCCTAAGTTACTCCTTATTATATCAGCTACCTGACAAAAAAAGTCCCGTCAAAATCGGTCCAGCCATTTCAGAGATTAGCCGGAACAAACAGACAGACAGACAAAATATCATTTTCGGAACAGGTATCGTGTATATAACGATATGTAGTTGGACATCTTTTTTTATTTTCACTTTTAAAACAGACACTTCAACTTTATTTATATGTATAGATATAATCTACTTTTAAAAACGGATAAAATATATAAAAATATGTAAAAGTATTAAAAATGTGTTTGTAGTGTTAATGAATATTAAAAGTAGTGAAGTATTTACACCATGACGAAACCGGGTCGAGCCTCTAGTGTGTACATAATTAATGTTCTGTGGTATGATGAAAATAATAGGGTAAGTGGCGGATGCAAAACTGCAATTCATTGTTTTCGGCCTACGATGACGAGCAAGGAAACCCCATCAAAGGAAGGGAAATAATAGCTTACGCTTCTGTATTGAAAGTTTAGGAGGAATATGTATGTAACTAGACTATATTCAAACTTGAAAAGTTTCGGCACGTATTCCATTTGATTAAAAATCTTTTAAGGTGACTAAAATAGTTTCTGTAAGATAAGGAATACAACATTTACACACAATTTAAATTTTTTTCTTGTAGATAGTGGAGTCACCACTCCCCACATATGCTGCGACTAGACAAACACAAATCCTGAACTCTTGCATATTTTGACGTATGGACTTGATAAATACGTATATAAATGCTTTTGATTAAAGTATGTACTGATTTAAAATAAAACTATTTTTTATAAACAACTTTTGAGTCCGCCCCGTGACCACGAAAGCTGTAAAGTGATCGAAACGTCGGGAATTCAAAAAATGTAAAAATTAAACTAAATCCGTGATAAATCCGTAAATAATAGTCTTATTTCAACTTTTATATAGTTTGTTTTTTAAATTGTAGCACAGAATAGCACATTTAGTTATAAAAAATTGATGATAATAATAATATATTACTCGTAACACTCACCGGAATCTCGCTCTAGAAGCTGGTTGGACGACGTCAAAAACGATAATCACTGTAGCACTCAACACTTCACTTGCACTATGTTGTCCACAAAACTATGTAAATTAGAGAACTCTAGCGCAGGATAGGAACACGCGTTTTGCTTTTGGAAGCGTTCACGGAAACTGAATTTTTAGTTCAAAAAATAAAAACCGACTTCAAAACAAAAATCCACTAAAAACCAAAAATAAATAAAATAATAACTACCACTCCAAAGCAACAAAATAATATTTATTTCATGGAGCTCGTGCATGTTGATTAATTTGCTTAATGACTTGACTAGCCAACAAATCAAAATATATGCGTAACATATTGAAGGCGGGCCGCCAAGTACCAAACTTGTAGGACCTATGCCTTATATTAATTTAAATATCTATATGTTTGGTACTGGGCGACCCGCCTTCAATATGTTACGCATATATTTTGATTTGTTGGCTAGTCAAGTCATTAAGCAAATTAATCAACATGCACGAGCTCCATGAAATAAATATTATTTTTTTGCTTTGGAGTGGTAGTTATTATTTTATATATTTTTGGTTTTTAGTGGATTTTTGTTTTGAAGTCGGTTTTTATTTTTTTTATTAAAATTTTTAGTTATTTTTATCTTTTTAGTGTTGATAGGCATTTAAATGAAAAAGATTTGGTCTCCACAAGGAATATGTTCTTTCCGATGACAATAAAATCGCTAAAATCGGCTAAAAGCTGCCAAAGATATTGGAATATTCACATGTTTATTATTTGTCCCTCAACTACTGTAGCCTAGCTTTTATACTGAACTCAATGCAAAAAGAACCGTTGAAATCCTATTAAATTTTGAGGAGTTCTACTCTCCAGGTCCGAACATGATAATAAGATCTTAATGTTGTGTTCCTGGGATCAAACTGTTAATACGTTCTTTCCAATGAAAAAGAAATCACTAAAATCGGTTAAAAGCTGCTGAAGATATTAGAATTTACGTGTATTTTAATTTTATCACCCCCCTCACCCATACCCCTTTTTCCCTCTCTTACTGTATCTTAACTTTTCTAGTGAACGGAATGCAAAAAGAACCATTGCAATTCTCCTTAATTTTAAGGAGTTCCCCTCTCCAGGTCCGAAGATATTCATCAGATCTTCACCAAATTTTTATGGGACCAAACGACAAGCATCAGCTTTCAGTCAAAGAAAGAATGATCGAAATCGGTTCACACAGTACAGAGAAACGAGGTAACAAACATAAAAAAAAAAAAAAGCAACATACAGTCGAATTGAGAACCTCCTCCTTTTTTTGAAGTCGGTTAACAATACGACACAAGATAACTACAATAACTACCCTCGACTAATTAATATATTTTTATCAAAAATACGAAATCGAAAATATTGGAATAGAAATGAAAGCAACTGTACTTTAATAGTATAAAATTAATATACCTTAAGATTTGGTATTTTTTTTGTGTATTCAGTGAGATTAGGGAATTAAATATAATATTTAGTAATTATTAAGCCTAGATGAATAATATAATACCCTAACAGGTTTTGTCAACGTTAATTAAAATTTCACTCATTATAATGTCACCACTTATCACTTTCTTCTGTTTTTGAAAATTGAACAAAGGTTTTAGCTAAATCTAAAGTTCAAATTGTGAAGTTTCTTGTTTTCTCCGTTTTAACCTTTTTACATTTAAAATATTAACGCGTAAAATATCTCGAGCGCAAGCTCATTAAAATTTATAATTGAAGAAATATTTTACACAGATTTTTACAGAGCAAGACTTTTTCATAAATGAAACTTGTTTAAAAATATTGTATATAATAGCTATTTCACATCCGTATAACCCAAGAACATGTTACTGGGCCTCCAGAATATTCTTGTGCACCACTACGCTGTGTCAATAACTGTTTTTAAAATGTTGACTGATCATGTGCTTTAATTTTGAAGCTAATTGGTGTAGCTGAAGGGTTTTTTCCATAACTAACAATTGGGGTCGATGATGTTTTAAAGTGCTATCGGCAAAGACAGACTTTTGTCGAAAAAAATACACCTTAATATCAGCATTTGGGAACATGCCATTCTTGCGGGATATTATTAGGTCCGGTATAATAATTATATATTTTTTGTATAGAATTACAAAAGGCTATTATTTGTTATCAGTAGATACTCTTTCTGAAAGTTGCAGTATGCGATATCAAGCAAAGTACAGTTTAGTTTATCGAGGCAGAATAAAAACTATTGAATACAATATTGTATTAAATAATAGCGCCTTGATAAATGATGAGTCAACTGGTTAGGGTTTCAGAATGTCGCTGTATGCAGGCCGCTTCCCAAAGTCAATGCGGATATCCTCGGAGAAGGCCTTTGTTTAGCAGTAGACTTCTTGTAGCTGAAGAGAGAGAAAGAGAAAGAAATAACAAGACCGTAGTGTACGGACTTTGGAGTATTAATCTATTTTTATATAATAAACAGGGTATACTCTTATTTTATAAAAGCGTTAATTTACTTGAATTTATTCATCAACGCTATATTTTCAAATTGTTTCTTATGCAGTTATATGTAAATTAATTTCAGATATCTTCGAAACAAAATTTTATTCATGCAATTTATTCAAATTGTCTGAATCTAATTTAGCTTAGGTACAATTTGCGTATCACATTAAACACTCGGCAGGTCTGTAAACTTGGCTATGTACATAAAACTGTATTAGAAAAGCCGAACCTTCAGGCTTCGTCTGATGAATACGCAAACAAAAGGTAATTCAGTACGTAAGCCAGAATAGTAAAGTCTGAACATTAATTTAACTCTAATAATAGACACTGAATATACATACATTTTGGAACAGAAAACTGCTTTTATTTATGGATGTTATGTTCATAGTTTTGTTTGATGCTCTTATTATATTTTTATTGTTATAAATAACGAGACGAGCATGATATACGCCTTAAGGTAAGCAATACGTACGCTCATGGACAGTAGTAAAACCAAACTACAACATGAATGATATCCGGAGACATAAGCTGTTAAGTCTCAATACGTCTAGTAGTCATTGCGCAAAATTCCTTCAAATCGGAACAAAACAGTGATTTTCATTGCTGTTTGTCAAGGAAAAAAATTGTACAGGATAAAAGTAATGACTTCATGTCATTTTATTTTTAGACCAAAAAATATGTTGGTCTTGACAAAAATGTCAACAGGTCGGTTAAGCCCCTGCGTTAGCACTGACAGGAAGTGACGTAGCAAATCACGCGAAGAACAAAGTTTTCCATCAGTCAGATTGTAAGAGGGCTAATTATTATCATACCCGCCTTGCCCTTTTAAATCCTTTTGACCTCAATCTTGAGGATCGGCAATTGAGATTCTAATAACTCAGTATCGTCGATTTCATGGTTAATTATTGTAATACCAACTAGTTATTTTAAGTGCGGCCTGTTGGTAAACGGACTAGACGCGACTGCCAACATGTTCACGGTGGTCGCGGGTTCGAATCCCAGGGCATACCTCTGACTTTTCGGAGTCATGTGTGTATTGATAATAATCAATCACCACGCACTAAAACGGTGAAGGAAAACATCGTGAGGAAACCTGCATACCAGAGTGATTTATAAAATTTCTATGGTATGTAAGTCCGCCAACCCGCACTAGGCCAGCGTGGTGGACTATATGGCCTAACCACTCTCAATCGTAGTCTCGATTGTAGAGGAGGCCCGTGCCCTGCAGTGGGACGTATATGGGCTGATACAGACAGACTATTTTAAATAAGAAAGTTAAAGAAGAAGAAAACGGTCTTTGATTATCAAAATCCCTAAATAATTATTATCAGTTAATATTTAAAAAAAAAACTAAATGCAGTGTCGTTTCAAGAAGGCCTTTGTTTGATTGACTCGGTTACAAAGCTGAGGTCTCGAGTTCGAATCCCAGATGGGGCAAAGTTATATTCGGTCTTTCTTTTCATTATCAGACCGGAATCAGATATTTGTGCCCGATGTGGCGATACGTTATCTATCACATCGTGTTTCGGAGCGTACAAGGAGAAATGTGAGCACTGGTATCACCTCCCTCTAGGGAAAATTGCGTGAGTTTCTGTATGTGTGTCTTTTTTTCAATTCGCATACAAAGGTTTATATTATTAAAATGAAATATTTTTGTATAAACGGAATAAAATAAGAAGTCAAATGAGGCAATTACAGGTATTGGAAAGTAATCATGGAAATAAGTTGTTTTGGCTTTTCATAGTTCCAAACATAAAAAAAAACTATTATTATAACTATTATAACAAAGCCTTCAGAAAATTCTAATACACTCAGCAATTACACATAATGATTGCCATTAGCAATTGTCTATTAAGTTAATGGACAGGCCATGGTGTTTTTGTGATCAATTACCACATTAAATGAAAGTAAAGTGTCTCGAACTTTTATTATAATTGCTTGAGCAACCTAAAATCTTCGTTACTTTATTGGTCTACAAAGTCAGTCTGAAATTGTTACGGAGGAAAACAGAATTGAAATAATACGGAATCTATTTAAGAGTGAATAAAAATATTTGTCAGAACGCAATCGATAAATAAAAATGAAGTATTTTTTCGAGTCGATTATTTTAATTTTTTTAAGCCTAAGTTTTCGGATTTTTAGCATTTGGTAATCGCTAGACTAATATTAATATTAAAGAAACTTTCCATCCCATCCATCCATCAGCCAAAGGAAGTCCACTGCTGAACATAGGCCTCCCCCAATGATTTCCACAGAGACCTGTTGGAGGCAGCCTGCATCCAGCGACGTCCCGCGACCTTTACCAGGTCGTCGGACCATTTTGTGGGTGGACGTCCTACGCTGCGCTTTCCGCTACGTGGCCTCCATTCGAGCACTTTCCGACCCCATCGGTCATCAGATCTCCGCGCTATGTGCCCTGTCCATTGCCACTTCAACTTGCTAATCCAGTGGGCTATGTCGGTTATTTTAGTTCTCCTACGGATCTCCTCATTTGTGATTCGATCTCGTAGGGAAACCCCGAGCATAGCCCTCTCCATAGCTCGTTGAGTGACTTTGAGCTTCCTAATAAGGCCCATAGTGAGAGGCCACGTCTCGGTGCCGTAAGTCATCACTGGCAACACACAACTATCGAAGACTTTCGATTTAAGGCACTGAGGTATTTTGGACGAGAAGACGTCGCGTAGTTTCCCGAACGCTGCCCAAAGAAACTTTAAACTCATCTTAATATTAAAGAAAAACAATAATTATGTCAACAGTATTAAAATGATTTTTGTACGGTTTTTTGTTTTGTGTTTACACTTTGTACATTTAAATAGTACAGGCGGACTTAATGCGTAATGGCATTTTCTACTAGTCGACCTTAAGCAGACTTTGTGCAGACAGATGGAGGTAGGTGTATAATAATAATTAAGGGCGAAGAAAAAAAAATCAATTAAAAAAGATAAAAAAAATCATGATAGCGCGTAATATGCTGACATATATATGAATACTAAGATAAGCTACATATGTACATATTATTGTTCATGAAAAAAATCTCTGATCATTCGATACAATTTTGCCGACATACTATGCCACATACACCTTCTTTCGCAACTAAACGAAACATCCGGCGATCAAATACGAGCATTATATTTATTAGGCCCACACCTGCGTGAACGAAGCGATGGGACGGCGTCTTCCTGTCTGAAATACGTCTGTCGGACCCTTATCAAGCTCTAATTATACATTACCGTCGTTTTCATTTCACTCCCCGTAATATTCTTTAGTGACAATATCAGGGAATTGGCTACCGTATACGACGTTTAGTATTTGCACGTATTTATTTTTATATTTATTTATCAGGACCACCAATAGTGCTACCTACATGATGCATATTTTGACAGCTATCTGTGGCTTTGGTGGCGCAGTTGGTAAGACGCCGATTGTGAAATGTGAAGCCGAGTGTTCGATCTCCGCACCGACACAAATGTTTTTGTAAGGCACCCAAGTATTTGTCTCGGGTCTGGGTGTATGTCAGAAAAGTCTCTCATATTTCCTGATACCCACGACACAAGACTTAATTGATTTCAATGGGGGCTCAGGACTATTCTATTGACTGTTGGGTGTATTTTATAACTTTATTTTTTTATCATCAGCTCATGTGTGTGTCATTCCTAAGTGTACACATAATTTACAGAGACAGCTTCAAATATAATTTATAGTAAACTAGATTTCAATTGTATAATTACTGGGCACACGAGTATCAGTTAGTTTTATAGGTCATGCAAATGCTTTTTAATGCCATTACTATTGCATACATATTGATTAATATGATACCTAAAAAAGGACATGCAATCGAATTGAGAACCTCCTCCTTTTTTTAAGGACGGTTAAAAAGAGCAATATACATCACAGCTCATCCAGCAATTGTATTAAAAAAAGAAATGCTTATTTCTCCACATTGCGATTCAATACTTACACTAGGTACGAAGTGCAGCGTATATTGACATTTCGAAATACCTCCAATAAACAATGCTTGGAGTATCAGTTTCATTTGAGTGCATTGTGGCGCCGCAAAGCGAGGCGACCGCATTCTTTTGCACCCTTGTACCTGGAGTGGTCTTTGTACGAACTAATGTTGATATTGAAATGTACTGATCAAAACAGTTTGGCTTTATTTCGCTGAAATAGCTTTTTGTGTTATGAATTGAAGTGTGTTGTTGTTGGCTTTGTTGCTATTAGCAATAATTTAAATAATTTTATAGTTTTACCACAAAAAAGTCAAGAAAAATTCTGATTTGCGCCTTGGGATTTGAACCCTCCACAATTGTAATTTTTTTAGACTGGCCCGGCATATTGTCTGAACTGTACCTGATAGTAAGCGCAAATGCTGTCCAGGCAGTATCGAATAGCATCAGACAGCAGTCCCATGCCATTCAAAATAATTATGCCGGCCTGCTAAGATGCCTCTTTATACTACGGCGTCAACAATATTGGCAGCCATGACTGATCCGTTACCAACAGGCCACCACGCGCTTTGCACTAGCATAAAAAATACCTACTATCTTACATGAGAAAAATATTCGCACCTCTATTTTGTTTCAACATGTCTCCAGATCAATGCAGGATCCACGTTAGTCTTAATTGCCGGAAGGTCTCGGTTCGCAGACCTCGTGTAATATCGGCGACTATTTGCTAGGGACGTGTCCATTTTCTTGAGAATTTTCCTTATGAAAAAGACGGACGTGTTTATTTTAGCTTTGAGGCAATATATTGGTATATATTTTTCCAGGATCTCAATTTTTCCAGTTTTATATGGATGTGCTTAAGGCAGGGCTATTATTGAAATCGAGTGTAACAGCTTGCAAAATAGATCCCGTTTATATTTTATTCATCATTTTATGCTTGATTTATTTCAATGGAAAGTATCAATAATTTATTACTCATTCTTTTAATCGCAGGCCTTCTGTGTTTGGTGTCAATAAAATGCGCGTCAATGTTGATCCTGGCTTAAAGGAGTTGCAAAGGGGGCTATGAGGGCGGGCAAAGACTAACAATAATTCTCTCAAATTGTATTTGTGTATGTATATATTTAATTAGTATTATTTAGCTTTAATTCTTTTTTTTTGTTCACAGCCCTCTCTGACTTTCTTTAACTCCATCCCTTGGTTGTCTGAACATTTGTTGTGGAGCGATAAGAATTATTTGTATTTTTTATTATTGTTTGTGTTTAATGTTTTAGTTTATGTACAGTGAAGATTTAAACTTGCTAATCCGGTGGGCTATATCGGTTATTTTAGTTCTCCTACGGATCTCCTCATTTGTGATTCGATCTCGTAGGGAAACCCCGAGCATAGCCCTCTCCATAGCTCGTTGAGTGACTTTGAGCTTCCTAATAAGGCCCATAGTGAGAGGCCACGTCTCGGTGCCGTAAGTCATCACTGGCAACACACAACTATCGAAGACTTTCGATTTAAGGCACTGAGGTATTTTGGACGAGAAGACGTCGCGTAGTTTCCCGAACGCTGCCCAACCGAGTTGGATTCGACGATTGACCTCTCTCTCGAAGTTGGACCTGCCTATCCGGACCACTTGTCCTAAATAGACATATTCGTCAACAACTTCAAGAGTCGAGCCCCCAACACCGATGGGGGTGGGCACAACATGGATATTCGACATGATCTTCGTTTTATCCATGTTCATTTTAAGACCCACCTGTTGGGATAATAATAAATATATCGATTAAGGTCTTCGAGCATAGTGCTAAGGTCTTCCAGCGATTCTGCCAAGACTACAATATCGTCGGCAAACCGAAGGTGAGTGATATACTCGCCGTTGATGTTGATGCCGAATCCTTTCCATTGCAAGAGCTTGAAGGCATTTTCCAGCGCGGCAGTGAACAGTTTCGGAGATATGACATCTCCCTGTCTCACGCCTCTCTGTAGTGGAATAGCCTTCGTGCTCTGATCTTGTACTCGGACCGACATGGTGGCGTTGTTGTATATACACTTCAACATTTCGATGTACCGATAGTCGATATGGACTGGAGAGACTGTAGCACAGCCCAAGTCTCGATCAAATCAAAGGCTTTCTCATAGTCCACAAACGCTAAACAAAGCGGCAAGTTATATTCCTCGGTTTTTTGTATAACTTGCCGAAGCGTATGGATGTGGTCTATGGTACTAAAGCCTTTTCGGAAACCGGCTTGTTCGGGAGGCTGGAAGTCATCAAACCTGCGTTCGAGACGATTTGTGATGACCCTCGAAAACAACTTATAGACATGGCTCAGGAGCGAGATGGGCCTGTAATTCTTCAGCAAAGTGTTATCACCTTTTTTGAAGAACAGTACCACCACGCTCCCGCTCCATGCCTCTGGCGTTGAGCCCTCGAGGAGAACGGAATTGAAGAGCCTCTGAAGGACTTTCAGTACCGGCGTTCCGCCCGCTTTCAGAAGCTCTGAAGTTATTCCGTCCTCGCCCGGCGCCTTGTTGTTTTTAAGTTGCTTCAGGGCCATCTCAATCTCACACAGGCTGATGTCCGGGATATCATCGCTAAAGTGTCGGATCAACTCGGCTCTCGGGTCTTCGGCCGAGCTAACAGCAGGTTTGGCAACCGAGGTGTAGAGCTGTCCGGATTAGCAAGTTGAAGTGGCAATGAGCAGGGCACATAGCGCGGAGATCTGATGACCGATGGGGTCGGAAAGTGCTCGAATGGAGGCCATGTAGCGGAAAGCGCAGCGTAGGACGTCCACCTACAAGATGGTCCGACGACCTGGTAAAGGTCGCGGGACGTCGCTGGATGCAGGCTGCCTCCAACAGGTCTCTGTGGAAATCATTGGGAGAGGCCTATGTTCAGCAGTGGACTTCCTTTGGCTGATGGATGGATGGATGGATGAAGATTTAAATAAATTAATAAAAAGTAAGGAGTATAAAAGTGTTGTTATTTTTATTTTCGTTTTATTAATTTAGGTACCATTTGGTAATATTACGGTATTACGAACGTAATTAATATTTCATTTTCAAAGTAAATTTAATACACGTCTTTAAGGCTCTCTCAGAGCTTAACGATATAAAAAACCGCTTTAAAATTCTGTTTACAACAAAAGAAAATTGTGTTTAATATTTTATGAGTTGAACTTGTATGTTATTTATTGGCATTACCAAGTAATACTTTAAAAATAAAATTTAAATTTGTTTCGCTTTGTAATTGTATGATAGAAAGGTTCATTGACTAGACACAAACGGAGCGCTCATAAAAATATAATGTATTATAATACTGATAATAAAAGGACATTAAAGAAAATGTTCAGCATAGCTAATCATACTTTTAAATATGTTTAGTTTTTAATGCCGCAGAACAATTTTATCCCTAGGATTAGTTTATCATTTTCGTAAATTTACAACTTTATTAATATTAGTCATATTATATACGAAAAAACCGAGTGAAAGATTGTTATTAGGCTATCAATACAAAATTTTTGAGAAGGGACCAAAGGCACCTTGGAATTAAGTACATTCGAGGAATCAATATATTAAATTCCACTTAGTTTATATTGAAGTCTAGATAAATTTGAATTTGAAAATTTTAGTTTCGGGAGACAACAATACCTCGAATCCATATTATCATGTATCGACTACAGATTTCAGGCGCCTCTTGAATATAACTAAAGATACCTATGGCAATGATAGGAGGAAACAATGACATAACCGTATTTTATATGTACCTAGATTTGCCGAGTTCACTATTCTCATCCAAGTTATTAGAACCAATTTTTTTATGAATATTCGCCTATTGATAGTTGAATAGCACATTCGTATCCATTCTAATAGCAACCACGCTCTGTATGGTGCATAAATAAATGAGAGAATGTCGGCATATTTAAATAATAATTTTACAATATCGTTTATTTATTTATTTTATTACATTTTATTGTACAACACAAAATGATAACAAATATACACCAAAAAACTTAACCTATATTTACAATTTATTTGCATTGAAAACTAGACTGTTTCAAGAACATTGTAGCCAGAGTAACTACGATATAATGAAGCTTAACATCTGATGTCTCAGGATAACGAGCGTAGTGGACTGCCAAGCGTTGTTATGCAACTCATGATCTTCTTTTGTCTTGCCGCTGTCCATGAGCTATCGTATCGCTTACTATCAGGTGAATAGTAGGTATGCTCTCCTCGTCAGTCATAGCAATAAAAAAACAAAGATAAGAAAACAATATTGGTGTACAATTTACAGTACAGATTATAATTCAGCCTAATAATTCATTAAGACGTATGTATCTCTCGCGATTTAATAGAATTCCGCTAGCTTTCTCGGTTGGTTCTGCACGATTTACTTATACAATCCTTTCTATCTTAGCTAATCAAAACCTTATACAGAATGTTTCTTTTATATCCTCCGCGAGTCCAGTCGCAAAACATTTTATTCCTTTCCAGACGTCATAAAAATTCTAAAAAGTTAATTTACATTCGGTCATAAAAGTTACGAGTTGTCGCCGTTATTTTAATGACAAACGCATTTCTTTGCAAATGTTGTAGCTCGCGAAACTTGGATTCACTGCGAATTTAAAACACGATTGTAGAAGTATTAGGCATAGTTGAAAAAAATCATCACATCTGCCCTTATTTGATACCTAAGAACAGTTTAACTGTAGACCTGGTTAGTCCTTGCCTGTGAAAAAACTTGTTTTTTGTTTCTAAATTTATTATGTTGCATACTTTAATTCCGTTATAGTACAATTATTTTGTACTGTAACGGTATACATATATTTTGCCTTGTATAGGTATATTTCGTCCCACGATGTGATAGGGGGCGAGCCTATCGCCATATCGGGCACAAATGCCTGACTCCGAGCTGGTAATGAACTTAAAAAAAATCCAATATCACTTTGCTAGTCCCGGAATTCGAATACGTGACCGCAGCTTTGTTGCCGTACATAGTACAAGTACTCCAAAGAGACAGTCAATAAAAATAAGATATGTGGAAACTTCTCTGATAGGCGAAATCCCTGAGCCCGGGTATTAATAGTGTTTGCTATAAATATCAATAAATGACCTCTAGTTTTAAGCTGCCGACACAAGTCTTCTAATCCTCTTACGTCACGTTCCAGGAATAACTTGTAGCTAATGGACACAGCTTGACATTATCGTAAATATTTTGACGTAATATCATTTTCCTTTCAAGTTTATTGTAAACGATCCAGAGTTTTAATTATATTATGGATATAGATTGGCGAAACTATAAAAGAGCCAGCCTGTTGCTCTGAAGGTTAAAAAGACCTCTTTGGCTAAATATTGTGTTGGAGCATTTGAAAGGAAGTAAATATTATGATATTCTGGTATTAGTATTTACTTCATACATAAATATTACATTGACATGTATTAGTTTAAACTTTTTTCTACTAATTTCTCACCTTATATGTATTGTGTATGCATTTCAATTATCAAGATTTACAGATCATCGCCAACCAGACAGCTTTCTTCTTACTTAGGCAATTTAACGTCTGTTATATTTTTTATTTGCATTCTGTTTAAAACATACTTACCGATGCAATGCTTTATGGTCCCAAAGTGTATTTTTTGAAAATAAGACAGTAAGTAGTAAGAGATACGATCGCTCATGGACAACGCAAAAACACAATGCTTGGTATTCTACTGCGCTCGCCATCCTGAGACACACTATGTTGATGTCTCAATATGTCCAGCTACTCTGGCTACAATGTCCTTCACACAGAAACACAACAGTGCATTTTTACTACTGTTTGGCGGGAGAAATAGACATTTAAGTGGTACCTACCCAGGCAGCCTCTCACATATGAGAGACCAGTACAATATATCTATGATCAGAAATATTTGTTTATTTTTCAACCCAAAAGGTTTGCCGCTTTAAAAACCTTATTAGTGTGACAAGTCTAAATGAGTTTTGAGGCGCTAGAAACTTATTTCATATGCCCTTTAAGGTTTAAATGGCAAAAGGCGGTGCATTTACAGCTAAAGTTATATTTGCCCGCTTAGTGGCTTGTTAAGAGGTTATATAAATTGTTTATATTACAAGAACAACTATTATAGAAAGCTATTTCAACCGTAATACTGTTGCTAATTTTATTCCTTCGAGTTAACACGAGGCGGTTTGAGAATACGAGTGTTTTAACATCTGTAATAGTTATTATAATATTGCTGTTTTGAAATTAAAATAGTAATATCATGCAGACCTTTTCTAACAATTCACTATGGAAGTTTCTACGGAAGGCATAGACCCTATCCTGAATATGGTTTCGCAAAGACTTTCTGCAAAGGAACAGAAAAAGAGAGTGTAAGACAGAAAGAGAAAGAAAATGCAGTCTAACTAGCAACATCTAGATCAGGTATTTACCACGCTGCTTATTTAAATAAAAAATAAATAACTAAATAAATTTGACATCCACAAATGTATTATATTGTTTTAAAAGTATGGAAAACTACGGTTGAATGGTATTATGCAACGAGTATATGCAACAAATTCATATAATACTTTCTTCATAGAACAATCTTCTACTTGGACTGCACTACTCATTTTGTCTTGGCAGTATAAAACAAGGGGGCTTGATTCGCAAAATAAAAAGGAAAGTTAAAAGGGTCTTAATTAGGGGTCATGAGAAAATATCTTTAGCATTTAAATAAGCTTTCTTACGACATCCGGCTTGAAATTAATATATAATTCCCAAAGGGCGAAATTAAAAGGCGCATTTCCGTTTAAGGATTACTACGTGTTCTCGAAGTTTTTATGTAGTTGACTAAAAGTGAATTATTTAAGGCATTTCTAGAAATAAGATTAATATAGTGAAAATTAAGGCATAGTAAGAAAAAACATTGTGTAGTACTTTGTACTATTATTATTATAGATTTATACATATATAGATTATTTTATGGCTGACTGAGTTTTCAAGTAGTTACAGAAATTATAATTATTGTATAAGATATTATTAAATTATAATAATTGGTGTTTGGACTGAATGATTTATTCTTTTCATTAGATTTATGTACAAATATATATTACTTAGTTTTTAAAACTGAGTTATTTGTAATTTGTTTCTCTAAATTAATATAAGAACTGAAAACAAGAAGCCCATACCACAAAAAAAAAATTCAATTTCACATAATATAACTTTCCTTCTATTCGAGAACACCTGGTAGAAAATATGATATCCCCATGGGAAATTCTGTAGACGCGCATCGTCGCCCCGTCTCTCTAGATTGCTGCTATTACTCGTAACACCCCTCTGTTTACCACCAGATAGTTACCCATCCTAAATTATTAGCCACAGGTACAGACGTATCATATAAAACGCTTTGGGAATGGAAAAAATGGGGGAGCAAATTGGAGTTTGCGACTATTGTACGTTTAGGGATGTGCGTCACACCTATTTTGCCACTGCAGTGATTCGAGTTTAAATACTTGTTTTATACAGGTGTTTCATAGTATCATTTTTTAAATAAGACTATTATTTAAGGATTTTATGGAGATCATGAGATGGACCCATGGCCACGAAAGCTGTAAACGACGTTTCCATTACAAACGTCGCGTGGGGTACTTAAGAAATGTAAAAATTAAACCAAGCCCACTATCAATTCCGTAAATAGTAGTTTTATTTCAATGTGTAAAATTCGCGTACTGCGTACATGTAAGAAACCACTATCATATTTTATAAAAATTAAATTGAAAAGATCTAGAAGCATTTCATACAAAATATTTAGTAGGTATTCATGAATTAAAATGTATTATTATTTTCGGCTTGAAGGCTTATGTCTTGTAGTGGACTTTTTCTGGCTAATAATGATGCTAAAGACATCATCACCAAATACATTTTTATTTTATGGCATGATGATTTTATTTTTCTACGTTTGGTAATACCTACGGTATTTTTTTAGAAAATAGCGCGATGTTTCTTTATTTCAACGTTTATTGCTACCACTCAGTAAACCAGCAATAATTATTGTCTGAATGTACATATTGTGTATAAAATATATACAATTAAAAACAATATAATTTGTCTGCGTCGTTCTCTAAGACTTTATCTTACTTATAATAAACTTGAAGATTTTATACATAAGTAACGGTTTCAAAAAGTTATAATGACTGCTTGGAGTGTTTCTAACAATGCCTTCTTGCTTCGGTTTATAAATCATTTTGTACTTTTGGGACAATAAACGATCAAATTTTGATCTTATTGTTTGTTAAATCAATTTAGATATTATGATGACCAAAATAAAAATTATATTTTTTTCCATAGTTAATATTACGTAGACATAATCAATCAGCCATACAAGGGCTTTCAAAGATAATTTCAGAAATGTGTGGGAAGCAGTTTGCATCCACCGACTCTCTTGGTAATTTATCCGATCGTTCAAATATCTTGTATATATCGGTGAAGAGAGACTGTATTTTTTTTATATTGACGTAAGTTATTTAATTTAAATTTTGTCATGCCCGTATACTAATCTAAGCCTGAAATAAGGCTCATACGTTTTGCTTTACGAAACTATCAGGCAGTTTTTTTTCAAGTTTGGTACAATGCCATCTGGTGTGGTGAGGAACAGGTGGTTACAATTAAACACGATATGTTTATACTACCCTGAATACTGTCACAGCAGAGTGACCGCACTGACGCTTGATGGTTAGTGCAGTGCGGTCCAAATAGAGTATCAAACGGAATCTATGACTATATTTTATCTGTCGCTAGTCGTCACAATTATGTAGATCTTTTTGAGACCACATATACAAAGGTTGATCTCGGTCGTGTGTCATGTAATAAAATGTTTTTTCTTCTGCCAGTATATGCTAAAATGTTAGAAATCAGTAAGGTAAATAATTAATGAGAATTTTTCAAGGAAGCGCGAAACAGCATTCTTCTAATATTTATCCGCGCGCTATTTGCATAAAAATTTAATACGAGTATACCTAAAGACATATTAAATAAAAAAGCTACGTTCCGCGTCTCGGCTACGCACCGTAATATACGGAGAATTTCGCATTTTGGCGAATGCGAATAACGCATTACATACGTTCCGCATTGCCGCACTGTACGTGGCTTATGTATATTTAAAACAGGGGCGTAATGAGGTGCATGATTGAGGGGTCGACTCCCCCAAGTCAAATATGAATTTGAACGAGCGCAACAATGATTTTGTTTGTTTTATTTTACGTGGCGATTGTACGGCGATAGAGCTCTACCAAGCCAAATCATGGAACAAAAATTGACAATGCATCTGATAGTTTTGGTACCTAATATCAAATTCTTAATTTTGCTTCAATATATAGTTATAGATGCTAGATAAAATTGAGAAAAGAATTGCAGACAATGTATTAAAAATAGAAACCGATAAAATGGCATAAGTTACAGTGTTGACATTCGGCTGAGATGACTTATTCATGAGGATAAAAATAATATTTTTCCCCCTACTAAAACATCCAGCCACAGCTCTGTTTGAAAATACACGGAATGTTGCGTTTTATCTCCTTCCGTCTATGAAACAGCTTTTATTTGTTGTTCACTAAAGATTCAATGGATTGTGAAGAATGCAATAGCGGTAAAACACTCTGCAACGGTTTCAGTGAATCCACTATATTTACTTCAGCTATTTCAAATGGAAATGAACGCGACATTGCGCAATGTATTGTTAATTACACTTAATTTCATATTGAAACATCCGTTATCAAATATGCTAAGTATTTATGTGGACTGATAATGACATTAATTTGTGGAATTTTAAAGAAAAATATACATTTAAATGAAAAATTTAAACAGTGTTAACTACGGTTAATTAAATTAAAAATCCATACATTGAAAAAATACATTGTAATGCGACAAAGATTACGCGCATATTTCGACATTTTATGAAAATATGATCCGAATATATCCATAAAGAAATTCTTAATACACACCTGTTGGCTATTCATATAATGAAGTAATGGACACATCTCAGAAAGGATTTTTCGGTCTGGTGCTCCACCCGTGATCTCATGGTTATAAATAAGTAAACACCAGGCTTAAATTTTGAAGGTTTTTAACAAGTAAAGTCTATATTCTCCATACTCAACACTCCACAGTTCTAAAGCCGAATTAAGTATGTCTTGTGACATGGGTATAAGGAACTATGAGGAACTTTCGGTCTTTCAGACTTGAGCCAAATATTTCAGGATTACACTTAATATAATATAATTCTATTCATTTAATAATACTACCGTCTTATAAACACATTAGGCTGCCCTTTTTATTTTCCTATTTATACTCGTATATGTGAAGAAATGTCTCAGCATGATAAAGTCGCCTCTTATCATTATATAATTTATTTACTGTTTATGTTTTTATATGTAGTGCAAAAAAGGATTAGGTAAATAAACAAATATATTTACCTCGGTACGAAGATTATGTGCATGGTGTCTGGTTATAAAGCTTGTTAGTCATTTGTCCACGCCTGGAGCCCGAGAGGGTAGGCAGAGGCGCCATTAGCGGCACTCACATTTCGGCGAGAATATTTGCAGTAGACTTAATAGGTGAAGTTATTACCATGCCGAGCAGAAATTTCTATTTCGGGCAACATGTATGGTATTTTTCAGACTATAAATTCACACAAAATAGAATTTTCTGACCTGAGATTGTAACTCAAGACTTCACGGTTCAAGAAACGTTCAGGACATATGTTTTTTATTTTACACTAAAAAAACTGATGTGGCTGATAGATGGATGGATGACTAAAAAACACAAATATTTTCCAGTTTCAAACTCGATTTTATATCAAATATGGATTTATAAATACTGCTGCACCCAAATTCAGTGAGCACATAAATATTGGGAGTAAATCATCTGGTTGCGAACAGCGCATGCTTGTTGGTTGGTTAGTTCCGAATCGGATTTGTGTTGTGAACGCGTGAAACCGCGCTAATTCTGGAAATCAACTGAAACTTTCCACCGTTTATTGTTATTTTGGCATTGAATATAGATTTAATGTAGGATTTAATGTAAGTTTCTAGTTATTCGTAGTAATAGTAAGAACAAACAGGCGATCTGAAAGTGATGTGGGGATGATTTGTGCGTTGGGAAAATTTTTCACCTGGGAATAAAAACACTTTAAGTTGCACTTGCATTGAACTTGTGAATTCTAAGTTATTTATTTATAATTTTTTTATTCAACACCACATACATTAATAAGAAAAAAAAATATGACAATACGTTTAAATAAAGATGACAATTGGCGGTTTTATCGCTTAACGTGATTTCTTCCAGACAACCATTACGAGTAGATGGACTAGATTGAAAAAAAAAAAGCTACAAAGAATAGGAATAAGTTAGAACAATAATTAGCAGATAATTAGGTTAAGGTTAAAATATAGGTTTACATACTTTACTTGCATAGCTTTGTTGGGCAGTAAATTAGCCTTTAAGTTTATTGTCATAAGTAAAAGCCGTTAAAGTATTTGCGTCGGTGTATGAGCAAAAACAGATAGTACATTATAGTCGAGAATACTTATTAAAACCTTTAATTAAAACCTTTTCCGAAGCCATACATTGAAGATGAAACGAAAATTCCGACTGCAATTTTTAACCCAATTTCATGCACTTTTACATTTCATCCTTTTAAACCAAAGGTCTTTGAATCCACATTTCCGGTTTCGTACACTTTTTATTTCACGGTCAGTGCCTTTTTAATTTGATCTCGGAAAGTCAATTTGGTCCTTCGCCGAATATTCCGACATCGCATCCTATTCCATTGTCAATGTTTATTTAAGAATTATCTTGTCAAAAACAGGGAAGAGTGATCTATTAAAAAGATTATATAAAAGCTGAATAGCAGCAGTTTAGACTTTTTTCTTATTACGGAATGTCCGTCACTAGTCAATGTCGATATTCTTGTAAAATATCGAAAAATGAACAGTTCTTGAGTATAAATTATCCGGTTGGTGTTCCGAAGATTAATGACTTTGAAATTTCTCTAAGGGTGTAAAGTCGATGAAGTCATTTTTCCTAAGTCCACTGCCAGAAAATGACACGATGATTGATGTTCGCCGGCGCACTGGAGAACGGCCAAGTGTGAAAGCGTGATAACGAAAAAAACTTAATTAGCTGACTGGCATTTTTTTATTTTGTTTGTCATAGCAATAGCTCTAGCAGAACACTTCCTCGGCAAAGGCAGTGTTTGCAGTCAGTTGATAGTTTGACAGCCTCCGTGGCGCAGTTGGTTAGACGCCGCCTGTGAAGCGAGAGGCCGCGGGTTCGATCCCCGCACCGAGAGAAATGTTTGTGCTGCCCACAAATATTTCTTCCGGGTCTGGGTGTTGTGAGACCGAAAAGTCTCTCGTAGTTCCTGATACCCACGACACAAGACTCGATCTTAATGTGGGGTCAGGACTATGTATGTGACTGTTGGGTGTTATTTATTATTTATTATTATTACACAAGAAACAAAATTGAGAACAATTTAAATCTGTATATTTCCTTAGTAAGTATATTATATTTGTGTATTTATATGTTTAATTAGTATTATTTAGCTAGTTTTCTTTTGTTTTTACACTGTCCTCTATTTCATTATTTTCTATGCATCCCATTTTCTCACAAACACCCAGAATGGAAAAAATTCTTGTAGTTCACACAATTTTTTTATCGTTGCGGGGATCGAAACCTAGACCTCTCATATCATAGCTGGCGTTTAACGCACTGAACCACGGCGGCTGTTAATAAATTAAAAAAGTTGTTTGATACCATCCAATCAATTTTTTTTTATCACAGTCATCGTACCAACTCGTGCACATTCGACAGACATTTCTATATGAAACTGCGCATCTATCAGGCAGCTGACACCCTCCATTTATCACTATGGAAAGGATTGAATGTGGAACCATCCCTCACGAGCTCCCAACGCTGTGTCACTTAAACGTCGATGTCGGATTAGGCAAACATTTTACTAAAATTGATCTAAATAAACGTTTGTAACGGGTTTACAGATATAGTACCCACTTGCATATTTTCCAAAAACATATGAGAATTGTTTCCTTGAACTATGAAGTACTTTAATTACAAAAAAAAATCCGTACTACTTGAATTAAAAAATATATATATTTATTATATTACAAAAGTACATCTAAGTGTTCATATTTTTTTCACATCATAGTGCAAAAATAAAAAAAGTTATTTGAAGAGATGCTGTAACACCATAACGAAACCTAGATTTGAACCAGGGACCGCAAAGTCACAAGGATCTTATGCTATTCAGCTAAGCTTTTTCGGATATAGTAGAGCTGGATAAATTATCTTTCGTCTTTAGAAACAAACAATATGAAAATATCCTGCTTTTAATAGATTATTTTAACCGAAACGAATGGTCTTAACATTTTGAAACCGACTAGACGATTTATAGTTTTCTAAATATTAAAACAAACAGGTATGAAAGGCATCACGAGTCTCGATTCAAAACCCACGAATAAAACATTACAATAAATATTATTGTATATACACGACAGTATTAAAAATATACAACAACTTGGTATTATGGTTGACAAACCATAAGACCGGTATAGCTTAAAAATAACTTACAACTGGCCAAAGATTTTTTACAATAGAATTGCTTATTTTAGCAATCACTACTTTGGTAAATAATATTCAACTAAAAATAGCATTATACTCACTGAATAAGAACATACCCTTTTTTATTACCCCATATCTGTTGTAAGAGAATAATGAATAAAGGCTGCCGTAATTGTACTTCTAAACAGCACTTATTCTGTGAAAGCAATCTGTTCAAAAGATTTTGCAGAACCCTTGACGGAAGGTAAATTGATCTGGTGACGTTAATGGTTAATAGAACAGATTACGTATAACCACTTATTACCGCGTAATCCTTCACATGCTTTGTCTGCCATCATTTGGCATCCTAATTTTTACGCTTATTTTATACTTATACACATAATTGCTATCTTTACTAATATTATAAAGGAGATAGTTTGTGATTATGGGAGCATGGATGTTTGTTATATTTTCACGCAAAAACCGTACAATCGATTTGATGAAAATTGGTGTAGTGATAGCTGACAACTTGTATTAACCCATAGGCTACGTCTTATCTCAAAAAAGTGAAGTATTCCCGTGGAATGAGCCAGGAATTCAAATATAATAATATACATAATACATATGTATATCCTGCTTTTTCAAATTCGAATGGTTGGCACGGCATAGGAGAGCACAGGATTGAATGATTTTCGTCAATAGACTGTTTTTTTTTTATTATTGCATTGAATGGCGAGACAAGCAAGCCGTTCGCCTGATGGTAAGCGTTGCAACCGCTCATAAACAGTAGCAACATTCCACTGCGCTCGCCATCCTGAGACATAAGATGTTAAGTCTCAATATGTCCAGTAGTTGCTCTGGCTACAATGTCCTTCAATCCGAAACACAACAGTGCATTTAAGCAGTGTTGTTTCACGGGAGAAATAGACATTGCGGTGGTACCTACCCAGATGGCCTCTCACATATGAGAGACCTACCACCAGTGAATGAGATGGGACAGAACGGGATATAACGGGACGGGAAATATAGTCGACGGCGATAGCAGGAAATATGTATAGTTAGTACGCCAAATAATATATTGATGTGGACTGGACTCAAAAACTAAAGCGAAGCCGGGCCCGAAGTAAGAGGCAAGTATAGTATAATTGCATTTGAAATGAAAATTACAGGCATAATAATTAATTAATTAACCTGCAATTTTCATTGGCGCTTCTACACTCATTACAATTGTGCCCTCATTATTAAAAGACGCAATACATCTGCACAAAACAACATAGGCATAACTATTCACAAATTCATTAGCGAAATACCAAAAACATTTTGTTCAGCGACGTCGCTTCCTACAAGTTACTTATCCGCCTATCTAAACAAACTTTTAAATGTCTCTCCGAGCTCAAATTACTCGGAGATAGACTTCTGTAAACAATGATGCTTTGAAAGCGTTCTATTACTCCTCGTTAATGTTTCGTTTAGATAAATACGATGGATACAGCTGATACTTGATATTTATAACGGTAATTTATAATAAATTGAAAATAAACGCGTCGGTGGCGCAGTTGTATTACGATATGATTGCAAAGCCATGGTCCCAGGTTCGAATCTCGAGTCGGGAAAAGTGATATTGGAGTTTTTATTCGTTATCAGACGCTTTCACGTTGTGGGACGGAAAATACAATGTGAAACTTGGGACTCATGGTTGCACTTCTGCCTACCCCTTCTGAGACAAATGGCGTGAGTTTATATATCCGTATGTGTGAAAATATATATGTATGTTACCATATACTTTAATTAATATTTCTTTGTATTGTGTGTGGAAGAAATAAATGGGTAATTTTTTTTTATGGCATTGTATGGCGAGACGAGCAAACCGTTCGCCTGATGGTAAGCGATACGACCACTCATAAACAGTAGCAACATTCCACTGCGCTCGCCATCCTGAGACATAAGATGTTAAGTCTCAATATATCCAGTAGTTGCTCTGGCTACAATGTTCTTCAATCTGTAAAGAAAAGTTCCTCAGTCCGTCGTAATATCTTTTCTCTCCCTGTCCGGTTGGTATTCCTTCAGCAAATACTTTCCTCTGTTTGAAATAAAACTCCGCTTGGCTTGACAAAAATATTATTTTACCTCTGTTACATTAATTTTCACATTCCGTCAACAAACGACCGCTCTACCAGAAGATCAACAAAAGAATACCATTTACATTTTGTTATTCCTCGTTCTATTTTTCATAATTCAAATCTAAATTATTTTTACACGTTACTTCAATTATAATCTTAAGTGTAAAAAGAGTATTTAATATAATAATGAATAAAAATATTTAGTACTACATTCTTACAACATACTAAAAATTAAAGAAATCATTACATTCGGCCGTCCTACTACGTGCAATCTCCTGATGCACGATAAACGTTATATAACTAAAACCTCTATATTTAATATAAAACACGTTCTATGTACTTATAGAAATAATAGATCCAATTTGTGACAATTATGAATCATTACATTCGGCTTTTGAAAGTCTCAGATTGATTGTGTCTTCGTCAGAACTATTATCACTATCGGAAGAATCATTATTATAATTTTGATCGGACCCCTTATTAATCCACGGTCGAACACGATCAGCCGCAACCACACTTTCAAACTTATTCTTTTTTTTTTTTGTTAAACCCTGTTATTTCAATAATTTTATATCTATCATTGTCTAAAACTTGATCTATTTTATAAGGACCTATGAATTTAGACAAAAGTTTAGTGCTATTACCTTTATTATTAAAATTAATTCTAGTGATCATTACTAAATCACCTTTTTTGTAAATAGTTGCAGGGGTACTATTTTGGTCGTAGATTAATTTTTGCTTAATTTGACTAGCTTGGATATTATTAGTTACTTCCTTCCTTAAGCTTGCCAAAGTTTCAGGGTTAACAGTTTCATCAGTTCGAACATTTAATTTATTACCAAGACTATCCCGAAATCTTATACCAAACAATGCTTCTGAGGGGGTTTTCTGAGTTGGAGAATTAATAGCGTTATTTATACCCCATTGAATTTTGCCAATACACATGTCCCAGTTTCGTTCGTCAACACCATCGTTATGCTTTGCCAATGCATTCAATACTGTCTGATTGTATCTTTCGGCTTGACCATTTGCTCTGGGACATGCGACCGCATTAAGCACATGTTTTATCCCATTGATCTCACAAAAGTTTTTAAACGCTAATGAAGTAAAAGAGGTACCACGATCTGATATGATTCGATACGGTAATCCAAAATCATAAAATAAGTTTGAAAGCGTTTTAATAGTTGTTTTAGTTTTCGTGTCTTTGACAGCTTTTATAAACATATACTTTGTATAACCGTCCACAATGGTAAGAATATAAGTATTCCCGTTTTTGCTCTTAACAAATGGACCTAAATGGTCGATGTGTATGGTGTGAAAAGGAATACTTATCTTCTCTATAGGATACAATTGTCCCTTCTTACTTCTAGAAGCATCATCTTTGTTGTACGCACAATTAATGCAAGATTTTACATATTTCTTGACAAATTTACGCAATTTTGGAAACCAGAACATTGATTGAATTTTCTCAGTCGTTTTACTAATACCTAAATGTCCTGCATCGTCATGATTCGCTCGGCATATTTGCCAACGAGCACTACGGGGAACAACCAAAACAAACTTATCACCAACTTTTCTATAAACCCGATTATTTTTAAGAGCATAATTTTTCCTAATATCTTTAGATTCTTCATCACTTTCTGGTTTTAGAATTTTAACTAATCGAGAAATATCCGGATCTGATAACTGAAGAGTTAGAAGCCAATTGTCGGTTTCAATGCTATAGACTGTGTGAGTAAAGTCATCTTTTGACTCGGGAGGTTGTTTCGAATTACGACTCAACGCATCAACATGAGCCATGCAGGCTCCAGGACGATATTCTATGGTAAAATTGAATTCATTAATATGGAGCCACCACCTAGCTATTCGAGGTATTAAATCTCGTTTCGTTAAAGTAGTTCTAAGAGCATTGCAGTCAGTCACAATTTTGAAATTTAAACCCAACAAGTACACTCTAAATTTCTTAAGTGAACAAACGATAGCGAGCGTTTCAAGCTCATATGAGTGCAAGCAGCGCTCTTCAGGTGTTGTTTGCCTACTAAAATATGCTACAGGTTTTAGGACACGGGGATCAGGCTGCCATTGCAATAAAATACCACCTAAGCCCAAAGAACTGGCGTCCGTATGCAGTTCAGTCTCAAATTCAGGATTATACAACGCCAGAATTGGTCGGTTAATTAGCCTTTCTTTTAAGGTATTAAATGCATAAGATTCGTCACTAGACCATTTGAATATATTTCCTTTTTTCAACAAGTTGGTCAATGGTCTTGCAATTTCCCCAAAACTTTTAATAAATTTCCTAAAATACCCTGCTAACCCTAGAAATTGCCGAATTTCGTGTATATTCTGGGGAACTGGGAAATCCTTAACGGACAATATTTTATTTTCGTTAGGCCGAATACCTTCGGGCGAAATCTCATAGCCTAAATAATTGAGGCGGTTGTCAAAAAATCGACACTTCGAGAGTCTGAGAGTGAGACCATATTCCCGCAATAGTATCAAAATATCCTTTAACCTTTTAAATCCTTCCTCTACGTTAGCAGATGGTACCAGGATGTCATCCAAATATACCAAAGCAGTCTCGTAACGTCTATTACCTAACATTGTGTTCATGAATCTCTGAAAAACTGCCGGCGCATTTGTTAACCCAAATGGCATTCTTTTAAATTCGTAATGCCCATCTGGAGTCACAAACGCGGTCAATGGACGACTTTCTTTCGCCATTGGCACCTGATAGTAACCAGAAGCTAAGTCTAATGAAGTAAAGAACTTATTCCCACTAAGATTTGTTATTTGATCATCAATAAGTGGTAAGGGGTAAGAATCTTTCTTTGTTTTATTATTTAAAGCCCTATAGTCAACGCATAAACGCTGTTCACCTGTCTTTTTCCTCACCATTAATATAGGACTTGCATAATTGGAATTAGATTCTTGTATTATGTCATTCTGTAGAAGCTCATCGACTACCTTTCTAACCTGTTCTCTTTCAGAGTGGGACAATCTGTAAGGCCGGTATACGATAGGCCTGTCATCTAAAACATTTATTTTCATTTCTACTCCCTTAGCGCAACCTATTTCATTCAGGTTAAATGCAAAACAATCACGGTAATCAAGCAACAAATTATGAAGTCTACCTAATGTTTCCTTATCAATTTCAGATCCGACATGAATGTCAGAAAGTTGTAAAGGTTCCAAAGTTGAAATACATTCTGTAGTTATATTATTATTATGCAAAACTCCTGTTTCAATAAAAGAAACTGCTCTAGCAATAGCGTTATTGTTGCTAAACTGAAGAGGCTTACCCGACAAATTAGTTACATTTAAAAAACATTTACCGTTATTAACACAATAAATACCCTGATGCAGAAAATATTCTTTTTGAGGTGTAGTATTGTGGTAACCTTCAACATAAATATCTCCCGAGTAATCGAGATCAGACATTTTAACTTCAATCAGTTTAGAGGAGAACACCTCAGTGTCCTTGTTAATGTATAATTTAACACAGTTTATGGAGTAGTCTTTTTTACCAAAAACAGGAGTCTGATAAAAGATTAACCTGCTTTTATCCTTGAAAACAGACACATTAGGTAACTTCGTGACATTCTGACCTATAAGCATGGCTGACTGCATGTATTCGTCTCTAACAACTAAAATTTCTACAGTAGCTATAACTTCATCCAGCTTTAAATTAATAGTACTCCTATATAAAGGAAACACTTCGGAATTTCCAAATCCCCTAATAACTGGTAGTTCCGTTACAATCTTGGTCAGATTCAAACTTTCTGCAACAGACTCTTGTATCAAACTGCATTCGCTTCCAAAGTCAATAAAAGCAATTACATCAATATTATTAACATTAACCGTTTTATAGAACTTGTCACCATCATTACTTAATGTCGAAATCTTAAAAATTTTCTGATCTTGGCTGTTAGCAGACTCTGAATCACTCCGGAGAATTAAGGGGTCTAACTTGCAATTTTCATTATTATGTCCTACTCTGTGACATTTTTGGCACTTTATAAGTGGCTCAGGGCATCTAAAGTAGGGATGACCTTTAGTGCGGCAATTAAAACAAATTATTGGATTAGCATTAGAAGTTGATTCATTATTACCAAACCGAAATGTAGATTTTTTTCCACTCCTATTGTATGGGTAAGAGTCTATTACAGAACGCTGAGAACTGAGAAAATTCAATAAATCCTCCGGGTCATTACAAACCAATGTCTAAGCACTATTTCTAACAGATTTATCTAATATACCATGGATAATACAGTCTACGGCCTTTTTGCCCCCTATCTCACATCTATTTAATAGCATCAACTTATCATAAAAATAATCACGCAAATTTTCATTATAGCCTGTAGTACGGGCTAACATTTCGTTGAGGAGCCGACCATAATTCTGTTCATTAGGGAATGCTTTTTTAAGTTTAACTTGCCATTCCTCCCAATTGAACACTACACTGGGAAGAGCTTCAAACCATTTTTTAGCCAGGCCAGATAGTTTTTAAAGAGCAAAATGTATGGTCTGCTTGTCATCCCATTCATATATAGTAGCACATTCTTTTACCTTTCTAATCCAACTCTCGATATTTTGAGACCTACTTGATGGATCAAAGTCCGGTATTACATTATGAAAATGGGCACTGCTAAAGTTATGCGATTTCCCTGTATCGTTTCCTTGCAAAGACTGAAGTAAGTTGAGTACCTTATGAGTCGACCAGCTTTTTGGTTTATTAACCATTAATTCAGCCGTTGAATCCTGAAGAGTGTGAACTCGTAGACGAAGAATAACTTGAAAATCGTTTCCGCTTTCCCTTTGGTCGCTTCTTTGAACGCCCAGCCTTTGCAGCTTCCTTAGAGTTTGAATGTTTGCGCTTTTTGCACTTCTCCCTTCGGCCTGGTGGTTCTTCATCAGGTGTCTGAGCTCCATCAGAATTCATGTTCCTCGAAATAAAATAAAAAAACTGTGTCAGTACCATTTCACTTCCAATCAATAATCTTAAAACCAAGCATAGATTTTATTCGGAGTTAAATTATATGGTACAAGTATATCAACTGACATTTAAATTAAATACTTGATATATATATACGTATACTCTTATTATATGTTATTAAATATTATCTCAGCATACATAGCCATACTAAGAAGCACACATAGCTTCCACAGCATACATAGCTATTATCACAATTCTGTCTCGGCATACGTAGCCGCTTAGAAGCACACATGGCTTCCACAGCATACATAGCTGCTATCAAAATACCATCTCAGCATACATAGCCGCTTAGAAACACACATGGTCTCTACATCATTCATAGTCATTAAACTTATTCATTCAAACTAATAAATACTCCTACCTTTCAATCTTTTACAAATTAACTATACATTTAACACATTTACTAGAGTCAATATCATCTAAGAATATTTTTTTTTTGACAAGGCACGTGGGTTGTTTAAAACTTGTAAATATCGTGACTGCCGTATGAATTACATAAATAGTAATAAATACGTACCTTTATCCCACTTCTGAAATGTAAAGAAAAGTTCCTCAGTCCGTCGTAATATCTTTTCTCTCCCTGTCCGGTTGGTATTCCTTCAGCAAATACTTTCCTCTGTTTGAAATAAAACTCCGCTTGGCTTGACAAAAATATTATTTTACCTCTGTTACATTAATTTTCACATTCCGTCAACAAACGACCGCTCTACCAGAAGATCAACAAAAGAATACCATTTACATTTTGTTATTCCTCGTTCTATTTTTCATAATTCAAATCTAAATTATTTTTAAACACGCTACTTCAATTATAATCTTAAGTGTAAAAAGAGTATTTAATATAATAATGAATAAAAATATTTAGTACTACATTCTTACAACATACTAAAAATTAAAGAAATTATTACAAATCCGAAACACAACAGTGCATTTAAGCAGTGTTAAAATAAAAAAAGTGTTAAAATAAACAGTTATAATTTAGACGTTCTGTTTTTTTTAATATTTTTTATTTACTGACGCGTTAATATGAGCGTAAATAATCTCATGTTAAGTACAATGTGTTCGAAGTAGAGTAACCAATGACGACAAATAGTTATTTGTTGCCGATTGACACAACTGTGTCGGCATGATTCAAGCCTAAAGCTTAATATACTACAAGTCGAAACACGACAAATGTGCGTTGGTCGCCATGATCTGCTTTCGAATAATTCCTAAAGTACTCATTTTATATTTATGCCATATTTTATACACCTTAGAGAAAAAAATGTTATAACATTTAATAACGTATAAAATTATTTTTCTTTGTCTAAACTTCTCTGAACTACTCTTGCGTGCCGTTCAGTCTAGTTAGCTTTAAAACTTTCGCTCGTATTTATGTTACACAAAAGTTGTAGCATGTTTATGTTACTGAAAACTAGGATCATATTGATTTTGCAATACTTTTTATTTATATTATGTTTAACTTTAAAATGTGTTTAAAAGTATTATTTATGTAAACTTACCTGACAGCGCTTAGAAATATATTGGAAATTTTTGTTTACATTATATATTATTATGATTCAAGTTATTAAAAATATATTTTTGTTTACTTATCACAATCGCTAATTCCACGTGTCATTTCTAGTCCTTTTTTCTAGTATTGCCTAGGCATTATTCATATCCTTTAATATTAAATACAATTTCTTAAATGTATGAAATCCTGAAGCGTTACAATCTTAGAGGAAGCGCATTCCATTATTAGGAAATACAAAGCCTATAAAATTCAACCGTGAATAAATCATTGTCCAACTTTTCCGAACAACAGACAAAAAGCAGTGAAGGGTTAACACGTCACATTAACCCGTTTCGCACGTGGCGTCAATAAACACTCTGAGCACAGTTTTAATTAGGCGAAATATTTAAATTAACAAAGTAACGCTCATTAACATTCACCCCGGCAAAGTAACCCTATCAACACGGGATTGTACAATAAATATCGCTAAAAGCATTCTGAAGTTGGTAATTGCTCACTTTTCGGAATTACAAGGGAATGCAATTGCACGGCTGTGTTGTGCATATTATTTTTTTCCGTGTGAAATACGTCTCCGTTTTTGCAGAAGACTTAATAAGTGCCGTGGGGACATTAAAATATTTCCTCGTAGTTTCACTGTTATTACGTTTTAGTTGATAAAACGTCTGTTGGTAAGTATTTTGAAACGGATATACCCACAGAAATATATTTCTATAGATATACCCTTATTTCTGTGCTTCATAGTATGATATTTGTTGCTTATTTTTTTATTGCAATGAACGGCGAGGCGAGCGTGCCATTTTGGTAAACGATATCACCGCTCATGAATAGTAACAATACCATGAATTACAAAGTAATACTTGGCATTCTATTGCGCTCGCCATCCTGAGACATACTATGCTAAGTCTCAATATGTTACTCTAACTACAATGTTCTTCAAACTGGAATACAACAGTGCATTGACACTACTGTTTGGTGAGAGAAATATACATTGTGGTTGTACCTACCTAGGCGGCCCCTTACACATGAGAGACCTGTATGCATGTATGTATCAGCCCATATACGTCCCACTGCATGGCACGGACCTACTCTACAATCGACAGTACGATTGAGAGTGGTTAGGCCATATAGTCTACCACGCTGGCCTAATGCGGGTTGGCGGACTTACATACCATACATTTTTTTTAAATCGCTATGGTATGCAGGTTTCCTCACGATGTTTTCTTTCACCGTTTAAGTGCGTGGTGATTGACTATGACACACATGACTCCGAAAAGTTAAATTTGTGCCCTGGGATTCGAACCCGCAACCACCGTGAACATGTCGGCAGTCGCGTTTAGTCCGTTTACCAACAGGCCACCACGCACTTCATAAGAGACCTACTACCATTAAATTATGTAAATGTTGATACAATTTATGGATAATTTACAGCATGATTTGCATTCTTCTACTTTCTTACTGTAATTGCATTCTTATTTTTATTACAAATCAATTTAAATTTCATATTATTATTTCTTGTCTCACTAGGTACTCAAAATATAAAATGCACAAGCTCAAATTATACGCGAATGATTTGATTGTTTTATGGTTACTACTGAAACTTTATAACTGCTAACTTAAAATGCATGCAGCACCTCGAACTCCTTCAGGAATATGTAGTCACTAGTCTGTAATATGTATGATCGAACTAAAGCAATAAGTAAATTAGTGAACAAATAAATAAGTCATGGTATCTAACATAGTTTACGTAGACATGCTATACTAAAATACTTAGATAATTAAGGTATCGCCAGACAGGCGGGCAGTCATAAAATCACATGTATGATCTTTTACCGACGCCCAAAAATTATGTTATGTTAACCCAACGTAAAGCCATCTTACTGATCAGTTTTACGGTCTGTAATATAACATTCGCAACGAGTATGTTACGTTACGCCGTGTGCATTAATCATTGTAGTTTTGTTCTTTGCTTGCTTGTTTATGCTCGTGTACTGCCTGCACGAATGTTCGCTTTGTAACATGTTTTATTGCACCTATTTCATTGTCAATTCGGAAAATATTGTCAATCTGGCCTAGATAGTACATAATAGTGTGGTATTGTTGCACACAATATTAGTATTATACATACATAACCACACGTATTTTTTCAGAAGACAGAGGTGTTATCAGGACACCCACGTTTCACGTTGTGTGTTCCATCCCAAGTCAAATCCAATATCACTTTACCCGACCCGAGATCTCAGCGCCGCAACCTACCGTAGTAGAAGTAAGCCACCGAGGCAGTATTAGTAGATATTATTAATTACAATATTATGTTACGTACCTACATTAAAAATATATTACTTTTACCGACCAAGTAACACCATTTTATATGAAAAAATCTTAATAAAAATATACACTTTTTATACATTATCTTAATATATATAATTCACGTGTCACGTTGTTTGTCCTCAATGGGCTCCTAAACCACTCAACTGATTATAATGAAATTTTGTAGATATGTGTTATTTGTTCCAACTTACTAGGTGAGATAGTTTTTATCTCGATTAATTTGACGAAAGTATAAAATAAAGGAAAAAACATTTTGCCATACAAAATGTTCATGGGTTTGTAACTGTCAAACATTTAATTTTCATACCGTCGATACGGTAAACTCTTCCCTCAAATTAAATAACGTATTTAAATAAAGGTTTCGAATCGACAACATATATCCACAGTATTCGATTAATGGCGTATTTTAGATTTTAAATATGTAAATTAATGACAGTAATGAAAAGTGGTTGACATTTAAATTGGTTGTCAAATATTTATGCATGCGTTCAAAAATTTATTTTGTGTAAACAAAGGAATATATATTAAGCTACATAAATATTGGACAGTTATAACTTGCAAAAAAGAGTACGATGCGGTGACAATTGGCATTAACGAAAAACAATTATGGCAATATTGAATGTTATTAAAAATTCAATAATGTTCAGTTATTAATACTTCTATTCAAGATCGAACATGGATCGAATGTCACTTTTATCAGGAATTCTTACACTGGCCTTTCCTTCGCTATAATTCACTGATAGAAATGTATACGTATATCGTCTCTGAGTGAGGTAGGCTTTATTTTACCTAAAGGGGGGTCAAAAAGGGTTGAAATGTTATGACGAAGAAAATCGAAACCACTGAAGTTATTTCTATGAAAACTTATATTTCAACTCTTTATTACTAACAAAACGTAATGGCGTGCAATATTATTGGGAAAACAGCATTGTGGGGGTGAAATAAAGGATGGAATATTTCATGGATAATCAAAATCGCTAAAGTGTTTAATGACAAAAATGTACAAGGCATACTTTTCGGATATGGAGAGATGGGATATAATAGAATACGAGATACGGGAGAGGACTGGGATAGATGACAGATTTGATAGGACGAAATGTAAATTATACGGTATAAGACGGGATGGAAAATGAAGACAAAGGACGGGATGGATCGGGAAGTGACTGGACAAGCGCGATGGGACGGGATTAACAGGACCGTAGGATACGTCAAGTTTAGGTATACAAGAGCTTATATAAAACAATAGCACGTATTTGGTGTGAAGTGGAATAAAAAAATATCTGCCTCCAGGCGAAGCTGGGTCGGGCCGCTAGTATTATTATAAAAATGAAATTTACATACCTCTACAAATTTTTATTAAACATTTAATTTTTATACAACACAAAACACACTTCCGAAATGACTTTCCATAATTTAGATAAGCAATCTTAATCTGATTACGCAATAACTCTTTTATGGAACACTTTCGTGTCAAGGCGAAAACAATCAGTACCTACGTCGCAAATCGACCGCCAATCAGCGCCCTCTATGCAACATAAAATAAATGTGGATACTTCAGCAGGGGTTACTTCAAACTCTTAATTGATGGATGCTGTTCCGATTTTAACCTTTGTTTACCCGCCTCCTTGAATTAAATATATGTATATTCATATGATTCATGATTCGGGTTTGTAAGTGGGTGTGAAGTATTATTATCTTAAATTATTGAAATAAATTATTATTTACGGATTTTATCGCCAATTTGGTATTTTATTGGTATTTATATTTTTGATATTTATACTTCCCGACGTTTCGATTACTTTACAGCTTTCGTGGTTACGGGGTGAGCTGAGATATTAGTCATCTGCTCTGTGACTGTTACAATTCAACTACCCTTATTTTACAATTATTAAATTAAAAAGTTAATTTAAATAGTTAGTCTGTATTTGCGATCCGATCTACGCAAAATGAGCTCACAGTGTCCTTGAGGTCTGGTCTTTTGGGTCCCGATTTAATTAAATGTAGAATTGGATCCCATGCTTGTGCAAGCTTCAAGCCATCTTCTCTATTAAACTTTCGATGTCTTTTAATTTTAATAGCCTCGCAAACATCCTGGGCAGGAAACGGTGTTCTTTAGCGAGGACTTGGGGCTGGTCAAAGCGAAGGTAATACTTGGAGCCTTCTTCTATATGTTTAGCAACTTTGTTGACGTTAGACGCTGGCTTTAAAATCTAAGGCCGCGGATTTAATCCTCGCACCGAGACATTTTTTTTGTGATCCACTCGTATATGTTGATTTGGGTGTTCGTGAGATCTTTCTTTTGGTTTCTAATACCCATGACAAGAGTCGACCATACCATGCTCAGGATTATGTATGAGACTGTTGGGAGCATAAGTATTTAAATAACTGATGTTACATTCCAAAACGGGTCTTAAGTTTGATAAACGAAAATGCATTTGATTTTAAAATATGTCAATGAGTTACCACACATTTTCAGAGTATTTTCAGCGTGGGTTTTGGAGTCGCCTTACCGATCTTTCGGCCGAGTAACTACTTAGTACGGAAATAGACTCTGTAAACCTTGGGTAGCGTTAGTAACAACTCTGTCTACCCCTTTATGTGAGCAATTTTATAATATTTGGAAGTTTTGTTTGACTATATTTTTTATTTTGAAAACTGCGGCTACCGTTTGTTCTCATTATGACAGTGTTAGAGGTATTGAAAAAAAATTAGTATAGGTAACTTTTTATCCTCTATTATTTGCAAACCACCTTGGATGATAATAATAACGCCGAATCATACCTATATAATCATTCACCTATTTCAGCCCAATGTAGCTAAAATAGCTACTTAAATATAGCTGTAATAAATACGTACTGTAAACAATAAGTGAACAATAGCGACTTTCCGCTATTTTACATAAAAGTTGCTAGTATTACCTCCGAGGGTAATTTAGTACGATTCATAGCGGGGCTGACGTTGATTTGTTCCTTTGTTGTCCATTGGTGGTGGTAAATCGTAATTACAGTTTGACGCAGGTCTGACGGCCAACACTTGGCAGACATACGACCAACCTGGATGCCTTTCATTTGTCTAATACAGCCTAAATTCTGACCTCGATATCGCTTTGTTGGAAACTTTCTCCAATATTTGGACGCTTTCTGGGTCGCCCAATCTTTTGCGGTATAGGTTTATTTTCGAGCCTTTTGGAAAGTAAGTTCTAGTTTTGTCTTCGTCTACATGAGTTTTGCTTTGTGCTTGTCCTTTTGTTAGTTTACTTGGTTCCTTAGGTTTTAATAAAAGCCGCAGTGTTACAAAGACGTAGGAGGACAAGCCACTTCTAGACGTGCGTTTATGTTAGGTAAAGGTATTTCTTTGAGTAATTTCTAGGTGGTAGATCTTTTGTACACAAGAATTGTCTAGGTTTATTAGTGTTTACTTTTCTGTGGCATTGCTCTATTCGTGGACAAGCCTGCCTTTCAATATCAACCAAGCGACTTACCTATCTCATTTATTACACTTTATTGTCCAAATAAAAGGAGAAAAATACAAAAAAACTTTACCTATATACGTAAACTCGCGCTTTTTCTCAAAAGAGGTAAGCAGAGATACCAGGACACCCACCTTTCGCCTTGTGTGTTCCGTCCCACGATGTGAAAGGGGTCCAGCCTATAACGGGCATAAATTCCTAAATCCAGGTTGATAGTTAGTAGAAAAATCCAATTCGATTTTGCCCAACCAGGGATTTGAACCCGAGGTCTCAGCTTTATATCCTAAACTATATTTATAGTACAATTGGAGGTCTTAACGATGGCGACGATATCTTCTAGACGACCTTTGGATAGACAACCTAACCGTCTTGAAATCTTTTAAAGTTTTATTAATATAGTTTTTATAATTATTTAACGGCAACCTAGCCTAAAGTGCGTGGTGGCCTGTTGGTAAACGGACTAGACGCGACTGCCAACATGTTCACGGTGGTCGCGGGTTCGAGTCCCAGGGCACACCTCTGGCTTTTCGGAGTCATGTGTGTATTGATAGTCAATCACCACGCACTAAAACGGTGAAGGAAAACATCGTGAGGACACCTGCATACCATAGCGATTCATAAGAATTTCTATGGTATGTAAGTCCGCCAACCCGCACTAGGCCAGCGTGGTGGACTATATGGCCTAACCACTCTCAATCGTATTCTCGATTGTAGAGTAGGCCCGTGCCCTGCATTGGGACGTATATGGGCTGATACAGAACCTAGCCTCTGTGGCGTGGCGGTTAGACGCTGGCTGTGAAACGAGAGGCTGCGGGTTTGATACACCGAGGGACTGTTTGAGAGGCGTAATATTTGTTTCGGGTCTGTGTGTTGTGAGACCGAAAAGTCTCTCGTAGTTACTGTTACTCACGACATAAGAATCAATATTAACGTGGGATCAACACTATTTTTGTGACTGTTGGGTGTATTTATTATTATTTGTTAATTATCTAGAACGTCTAATCATCATATGAGAGTCCTACTACCAGTTAAATATCGAGTGAAAGAGCCTTTAGTAAAATGTTAATTTACTAAAGCTTAATGTATGTTTTAGCAACGTAAACACGCACGGCTCGCGAATTGTTCTGTACACACGGCATAACGCTACGTGTAATTAACTCACATCATTAAAACATAGGAAATCTAGGTGAATTGCGCCTTGGAATTCATTTGCACTGTGACATAGAAACAACACGAGAATGTGAGCATTTGAAGAAATGTTTGGCGTCTTCTGTCCCCTTTCTTACATTAGCTGAGACAGCGCTGCTTTTGTGGAGATTAAATATTAAGATACTTTTTGTTTTAAAACGTCAAATTAGTGAGTCTACCTGATGGAAATTGATGCTTGGTGAATCGTGAGCATTAACAAGGTTTTGCATGCTTACACAAGAAAAAACAGTTATTCCAAAAAAAAAAAGTTCGCTTCGTAACATGGAGAAGTTGAAAAGATCCTGAAAGTTGTAGCCAGAATACATGATTCGTTTCATTATATACTAATCGTGTTGGGTGCTCGTGGTAGACTACAATATCTACTAGCGAAACGGTTGGCGTCAAGTAGATAGTTCTTAAATTTTGAACCAAGTGTATAACATTGTTGAAAATCTTATATTTTGACCCAGATAGCTAATCAAGACTTGATTCAAGATTATAGTTAGACAATAACCTGTTATTAAACAAAGTTTTTACTTTCCTATGTCCTCTGTTTATTCTTTTCGTATATCCATCTCAGACATTCCTTTTGAGTGATATGACATCGATAACACCGCCAATTGTACTTTTATTTTTATTGATTAATGGTTGTATTTAATTTTTATTTTGTTTGCGCATTAATTATTATATATATTAAATTAATTCTTCTATCTGTATCAATCCATAAAGTCCCACTGCAGGGCACGAACCTCCTCTACAATCAAGAGTGTGATTGAGAGTAGTGCGGTTAGGCCATACAATCCACAACGCTGACTAAGTGTGGTTTGGCAGACTTTAAATACCATAGAAATTCATACAAATCGCTATGATATGCAAGTTTCATCACGATGTTTTCCTTCACCGTTATAGTGCGTGGTGATTGATTATCAATACGCTAATGACTCCTAAAGGTTACATGTGTGCCCTGGGAATTGAATCCATGACCACCGTGAACACTTCAGCAGTCGCGTCTGATCCGTTACCAACAGGCCACCACGCACTTCTATATAACTATGAATATAATCTGAGTAAGAATTGCATTGGAAAAACAGTTCCGTGTGAAACAACACGCGCAGCAGCAGACTGACATCACTTTAAACATTTCCTGTGACATGTTAACACATTTCAAGTTGCCGATTTCAAAGAAACGATCGACGCCTCATACAGTCCCTGGCGCCTTTGTCCAACGCGTTCGCTCGTATAAAGGATATTGTTATTTCTCCTTCGTTTAGTGCCTACCTTTGAGTCTACCGTGTTTGTAAGCATTCAGTTTTCATTTCAAGTGAAGCGATTCGTCGATCCCATCTATATAGGTCAATAAGAACGGAACGGTGAATTGAAAGCAGTATTTATGTCTATTTATTTTACTAATTTAGATTAATATTGTGTCATAGATCTCATTTCTGTTTAGTTTGGTTGTCATAATTGGAATGTCGTGTTTATTTTAGACTGGCTTGAGAGATGTTATGTTTAAGGAGAGTGACGGTTGAAGACGGCTCATGTTTACAAGTCTATCAAATATCTAGATGATGTCCTTAATATCACGACAAGGGCGTGTGTACAAGTGTTCCATTAAGTTATATTTAGCTACGATGTTTTTCAGACGTACGAAATTTTCATTGGATTGGTTTCGGGCTAGCAAAAGATTTAAGGCTTTATTCATAGACAATTTTAAAACTTATTTTAGCCGAGTAGCAAAAGAAACTCTGATTCATAGTTTTAAAACCTATTTTAGCTATTGAATGTTTTGTCTTCTTCACTCAAACTGAGTTTACAAGTCGTTCGAAAGGGATATAATATTTGATAACTAAAATATGTGTTGAAACTGTGTATAAGGCAAGGCGTTAGTGTTAGAAAAATGGTAACATTTAAATGTCAAATTATGATTTTATAAAAAAACTTTATTGGAATAAGTCACGGAAATTAAAAATGTATACTCAGAAGTATGTACACTTGTGTGAGTAAAGGTGCGGTGATTTTTTTGTTCTAGTTTTTATGTCATCAATTCAAGGTACGATTCCAAGAACAATTCACTTTAACCATACGGCGTTTTTTTTATAAATACATACATACATAAACTCACGCCTTTTTTTCCAGAAGGTGTGGGCTGAGGTGCCAGGACACCCATATTTCGTGATATATGTTCCGTCCCACTATATGATAGTTGGCGAGCCTATCGCCATATCTGGCACAAATTACTGACTCCGGGCAGATAATGAATATAAAAATCCAACATTGCCCGACCCGGGACTTAAACCCAAGACCTCAACTTTGTAACTATACTGTAGTCTGTACTACAACTACGCCACTGAGGCATTTTATAAATACACAAAAAATATTACCTTAAAATACAAATAAGCCGTATAATTTGTAATGGATCACCCAAATGTCCGTTACTTTTTTTGCAAGTTATTGCAACCTTTCGTCAAATGTCAGGGCGGTAAGTCTTCAATCATAGTTACGTCAGCCTACATTTAGCCCGGAGTCATGAATATTTCCTACGATTACTTTTTCACAAAAAGCTTTTTTTTATTACATGTAAATGCACAAAGAATAGGAATTAATTTAATGTTTTGTTGTCCTTAAGTGTTATGACTACGTTAAGTTTGGATTTGTTTCTGATACATCCGTTTATATTGATCAAAGTTTTATGGGTTGTAGGTATCTCTTATGTAAGATGCCACCTGGAAAGGTCCCATTACAATGTTCTTCCGCTAAACAGCAGTATAAATGCACTGTTTCGTTTTGGTTTGGATCTTGTTGCCCGAGTAACTACTGGACATATTCAGACTTAACATCAGACATATTATCATTTTTGGATAGCGAGCGCAGTGGAATGACAAGTATTGCTATGTAATACATGGTTTTGTTTAGTTTTACTTTGTCCATGAGCGGCCGTATCGCTTAGCTTTGGCATGCTCGTCTCGCCATTTATTATAATAGGAAAAGTTTTGTTTTTAATTGCAAGTCCGTTTTATTTTTGTTTATACCGATTTAACGCTATATATGTATATTATTGAACACTGTAGACAATTGCGGATAATACGTAATCATTTAGAATCTTGTATTTATTAGTTTTAGTTTTATTTACATTCAGATATAAAAATGAAAACCTTTATTTATGTCACTATAACATGGGTTTATTTCTAAAAAGCGAATACTTATTTTTAGTGTATTGAGTATCCAGCGATTTGGGTATTTGAAGTGAAATAACCGAGAAGTACAAAAAAGCCTATCCAAATCCTAAATATATTTATGACTAATGTTATTTGACTGCTTCGGTGGAGTAGTTGTACTCGGGTACGGTTACAAAGCTGAGGTCTCGGGTTTGAATCCCGAGCTGGGCAAAGTGATATTGGATTTTTCTATTCATTATTAGAGGCGTGAGACAGGGAGATGTCATATCTCCGAAACTGTTCACTGCCGCGCTGGAAAATGCCTTCAAGCTCTTGCAATGGAAAGGATTCGGCATCAACATCAACGGCGAGTATATCACTCACCTTCGGTTTGCCAACGATATTGTAGTCTTGGCAGAATCGCTGGAAGACCTTAGCACTATGCTCGAAGACCTCAATCGAGTCTCCCAACAGGTGGGTCTTAAAATGAACATGGACAAAACGAAGATCATGTCGAATGTCCATGTTGTGCCCACCCCCATCGGTGTCGGGGGCTCGACTCTTGAAGTTGTTGACGAATATGTCTATTTAGGACAAGTGGTCCGGTTAGGCAGGTCCAACTTCGAGAGAGAGGTCAATCGTCGAATCCAACTCGGTTGGGCAGCGTTCGGGAAACTACGCGACGTCTTCTCGTCCAAAATACCTCAGTGCCTTAAATCGAAAGTCTTCGATAGTTATGTGTTGCCAGTGATGACTTACGGCACCGAGACGTGGCCTCTCGCTATGGGCCTTATTAGGAAGCTCAAAGTTACTCAACGAGCTATGGAGAGGGCTATGCTCGGGGTTTCCCTAAGAGATCGAATCAGAAATGAGGAGATCCGTAGGAGAACTAAAATAACCGACACCGGATTAGCAAGTTGAAGTGGCAATGGGCAGGGCACATAGCGCGGAGATCTGATGACCGATGGGGTCGGAAAGTGCTCGAATGGAGGCCACGTAGCGGAAAGCGCAGCGTAGGACGTCCACCCACAAGATGGTCCGACGACCTGGTAAAGGTCGCGGGACGTCGCTGGCTGCAGGCTGCCTCCAACAGGTCTCTGTGGAAATCATTGGGGGAGGTCTATGTTCAGCAGTGGACTTCCTATGGCTGATGGATGATTCATTATTAGCTCAGAGTCAGGAATTTGTGCCCGATATGGCGATAGGCTCGCCATCTATCACATCGTGGGACGGAACATACAAGGCAAAATGTGGGTGTCCTGGTACCTCTGCCTTACCCTTCTGGAAAAAATGCGTGAGTTTATGTATGTTATTTGACACACAAAATCCTCACAATAGCTTCGTAAAACCCCGTAAATAAAGTAGCTAGTAACTTTAACATAAATCCTTCAGCAGTTACACGTCAAAGCGCCTCCTAATTTTGGTCGGCTTTCTTATCAGGCCATAAATTACGCTAACAATATTGAAACAAAGACCATAGAACACTGTTTAGACGTCGGGAACAATCGGGGAGGCTTGATAGGTTAATAAAAGTGCCTATTCAAGCCCCGGTGCGGTCCTCACGGGGTACCTAATAGTCGTAAATGCTACTAATATATTCCACGGTAAATGAATGTTCGGATCTATTAACACAGTCATTACAACGTAGGTGTAGCCACGAGGTAATAAAAGAAAGATATATTAGTACACACACTAATTATACGAATTAACTGTTTTGGGGGTAATTTGAATTCATTGTAATTAACATTCGTTTTAGCCTCCGTGGCACATTTAGTTAGACGCTGTAAGACGAGAGGCCATGGGTTCGATAACCATACCGAAACAAATATTTGTGTGAAATTCAGGTATTTGTTTCAGGTCTGGGTGTTTGTGAGAGCGAAAAGTCTCTCGTAGTTCCTGATACCTACGACAAAAGACTTGATCTTAGTTTTGGGTTAGGACTATGTATGTGACTGTTGGACCATCTTGTGGGTGGACGTCCTACGTTGACGTCCGACGACCTGGTAAAGGTCGCGGGACGTCGCTGGATGCAGGCTGCCTCCAACAGGTCTCTGTGGAAATCATTGGGGGAGGCCTATGTTCAGCAGTGGTCTTCCTTTGGCTGATGGATGGATGGATGTGACTGTTGGGGTGTATTTACGTGTTTTCAGCCCACTTTTTTGAAAAAATGACACTGAAATTGTCTCATATCAATAGTAAATGAGTACTACCACTTATAAATCCCCAAAAAATGGTATGAGAAGGGTACGAGACGTAAATGTACTAATTGCTTAATCTTAAGCAATTTATACCTTGTAATGAAGTAGGAGAGATTCGCTGCTAATTACTCATGTTTACCTACAGCAAAAAGGTGCTATTCACACGACTGACTTAGTGGAGGGAGGAAGAGAGAGAGAGATAAAGAGAATGATTGAGTTTTAGTTTTTTTTTAAATCTGTGGAACCAGTAGCCAGCGGCATCATTCCCGGACAGATACGACCTGGCGACCTTCAAAAAACGAGCGTATTCCCACCTCAAAGGACGGCAACGCATCTCCATGCCCTATGTTGTTGCAGATGTCCATGGGCAGCGTTGTTCACTTACCATCAGGTGAACCGCATGCTCGCTTGCCCCCTATAATATATAACAAAAAGAAAGTTGGACTGTGTTTGTTTGGAAGTTTAAAGCAACGTGATAGGTACATGTGGGCTTTAAAATTATTGTTAAACAAAGTGAGATATGTACGTAAAGATGCACCATGGAATTTATTCTTATAAACTTTTTATTGACAGCCTCCGTAGCGCAGTTGGTTAGACGCCGCCTGTGAAATGAGAGGCCGCGGGTTCGATCCCCGCACCGAGAGAAATGTTTGTGCGGCCCACAAATATTTCTTCCGGGTCTGGGTGTTTGTGAGACCGAAAAGTCTCTCGTAGTTCCTGATACCCACGACACAAGGCTCGATCTTAGTGTGGGGTCAGGACTATGTATGTGACTGTTGGGTGTATTTATTATTATTATTAAACTTTAAAACATATCAAATACTTGCTACATAAACAATAATTAATTAAGGTAAATTCCGCATACTTTATTCAGATCGTGGCGTATTTTGCGAGTAACACCGACGCAGAATAAGCCAGGCTTGCAATTTGTGTCGTATGTGCGAGTGTAATGATATTATGCATGAAATTCATCATGTGTACAAACAATGCACGGCTGCTTAGTCACTGTGCTCTAGTTTCCAACGAAACATTTCAGTGCGATGCAGACGTGAGGGCTCGCTCCGGCGGGCTACTATTTACATAATTATAACTTGGAAATGTTTATATTTAGATCCGTACTTGATAATTGCTTTCGAGGATTTAGTCTGGTGACATCGCGGGTAATTACTGTTTTGGTGAAACGTGGTTTGACAGAACGATCACAGGCCATGCTTAGATACTCATTATGATTTTCGACTTCAAGAAGTCTATTGGTGAAATTACTATTTCACCAATAGACTTCTTGTAGTCGAAGCTACTGCTTTCACTAAAAAAACCCACTGCGACTGCGTGCATGCAAACCGATAAGCGATAAATATAGATCCAATACATAGACGATACATATTCAGGTAAAAATCTATATCGATAATATAATAAAAATATATCAATGAAAGTTAAATTGTTTATTGGTTTGTTTCGATAATTGCATGCCGTAACTAAGTTCTATTGGAATTTGAAAGCGGCTTGCATCTAGTGATATCCTGCTGCTATATTATGAGGTTATTTACGAGAAGAGAATGATTGATCCCACGATTTCTGCTCCAGAATTTATCTAAGGTCCAAATCTTTATCAGTTAGTAAAGAGTACTAAAGCATCATCAGGAACTTTAGTGCTGGTACAAGAATCTTGTAACTACACTACTTATAAGTTAATTTAACTAAATGATCTTTAAAAAGAGAGCAACTAACAAACAACTATATATTTACAAAAGAAAAAACAAGAAAATGAAATGATACTATTCAACGATCTAAAATAATGGAACAATGTTACAATTAAAGGACACAAAGTCTCTAGATGTAGACCTGAGGAAGTAGAGAAAGTACTTAAATTTGAACAATAATATCTTGGAAAGTTTTTGAAAAATTGTTAATATCTTCTTATTGAAAAAAGCAGCTTAATCTTCTTGGAAAAGATTTACGTTGATAAACATAATAACTGTATTGCTTCTGTGGAAAGTTATATTTTTATGTGAGTACATTGAAGCAAAGAGCAGACAGGTCAATACTGTTCAATTGTGGCATGGAAAATTCATTTGGAAAATACTACGTGATAAATGATCTGATGAATCTACGTGATATTGAGTGTTTGAAGACGAGAAATATTTAATGTTGTCTAGTTTCAGTGTATTGGGAGTACTAAAACACAAAAGACACAGATAGCGACAGATGTTATCAAAATTCACACAAACAGAGCGGCTAAGGAGCGATTTTATACACAAGGTCCTATAAGTAAACACAGAACTTTGTAATTTTTCCATTTTACCAAATATATTCCACGCTTGTTGGCCGACCTTTGTCTGGCAAAAAATTGGCAAACTGCCAGAGAGTCAAAGAGAATCGGTTAGCAAGTACTTCGCATACAGGTCGACTTTGATCGCGAAAGTAAAGTTTAAAAGTTTCTTACGTCCTATAAGAAGAGCCTTAAAACCATTCCCACAGCCAAAAAAGTTTATAGCGAACAAAATCGACGAATGAAGATTTTAAAATGTTTCCAATCAGTTAACTGAGCGATTGCCTTCATGACTGCCATTAATTTGCGTTGCCGAAGCGTAAATGCATGTGGCTGAATGGTACATTTGTAAATCCGCAGGGAAATGCAGCCCGGATTTATGGACACATAAATATTAGTACGTAAGCACGACTGAGGTTGAAATAAGAGCAAGTGAACTGTGCGATTGGAGCAAATACCTTGGCAAGGATTTAGAGTGAGCGTTTCGGGACGATAGGGAATGCTAGTAGTTAAATTTTAATATTCCATTAAATCTGATGGAGCGTGTATAAGCGATATTTGTTGTACTTTGAAAGTTTTAAATGAGAAAAAAGGTTTAATCTATGTTTATTTCTTATGAGGGTTAAAAGTGCGGATGATTAAAAAACAATATGTATGTATGTCATTTAACATTTTAGGTTAAATGAAAGACAGTATGATAATAATACTAGAGTAATACTGAACATATTGAGACTTGCATCTCATGTCTCAGGATGGTGAGCGCAATGGAATACCAAACATTGATTTGTAATTTAAGGTGTTGTTTGGTTTTGCTACTGTCCACGAGCGGTCGTATCGCTTACCATCAGGCAAATTGCAAGCTCGTGTCGCCATTCAGTGCAATAAAAACAAAAAAAAAACTAAAGTGATGGGCGCAGTATAAACTTTCACATTAAAGCGATTATAAACAATTGTTTAATCGGATTAAAAGGAGTTTCCTTCGTGGATTGCTATCCCATGTACGATCCATTTAAGGAAAGTTATAAAAGAAAACTTATAACTAAGGGAATTAATGCCTAAATGCTAAGATAATTAAACTGCCTAAGTGATTTTTGCAAAGAAAATATTCAGAAGCTACTCCGGATGTTGGCTTTGTTTATTTTCTTCAACGCTTTTTTAATCTGATCAGTCACGCTTGGGTAGACATTTTAAAGGTGATCTTGATGTCTTAAATGGTGTTGGAAGTTTAAGTGACAAAGTTCATTACTGATCATGACAGCCTCCGTGGCGCAGTCGGTTAGACGCCGCCTGTGAAACGAGAGGCCGCGGGTTCGATCCCCGCACCGAGAAAAATGTTTGTGCGGCCCACAAATATTTCTTTCAGGTCTGGGTGTTTGTGAGACCGAAGTCGAAGATGACACAAGACTCGATCTTAGTGTGGGGTCAGGACTATGTATGTGACTGTTGGGTATTATTTATTTATTTATATGTATGAGTAAATATTCTGCATTAAAAATATAAGTCTTGCCAGTTTTAAAATAATCATGTTTGCACATTACAATCGAAAAAGTCGGTGAGAGATTTCTCCAAACTGTTGATTTCCAAACTGCATGATCATAGCTATCTTTATTCGTCCTTAATGAATAATCAATTCGCATTCTTTGTTGTAACTCGGTATTCAGAAAAAATCAAGAACAATTTATTATTTACGTAACTTTTAAGCTACTCCAACGCCACATAGCGGTAGGATAAAAATATTATGAACATAAAAACCAGTGTGACATTTGAGACAACCGCAGATTTTCTACAGGGATACCCCTCAACGTACGTCTAGACAATTATGCGGTCTAGACCCTCCTTAAACTTTACGAAGGAGAATTTGAATAACAATGTTACTATTTAGTGGTACCTACCTATGTAAATGACCGATCTACATAAGTTAGGGAAGGGACCACTAATTTTATCAACGATCGAGCGGCCCTGTTTCACTTGATTTGTAAGGACGTATCTCGAGAGTACTTCAAATATGAGATTTTGTTAATAATCAGGGTTCAAGGATAGCCACCCCCCTATTAAAATTTATGTTATTTTGCTAATATTATTTATTATTATTTATTTAAGGAACTGGTGTCAGTTAATTGATAATAGATGGGGTGATGTGATTTAGGGATGGAAACTTTCTAAGTGCGTTAGTAACTTAATATTTTTTATAAAAAATATCACAAATTTTAGTTTTTTCTCATTTATCCATCCTATGATTATCTGATAGATATGATTTGAGTAATAAGACCGCCAATTGTGCATTTTTTAAAGGAATGTTATGTAATACTTGTATGTATGTACCTAGTGTATAATATAGTGTAAGAAAATCAATAAATACACATGGATAGTTTCTCAGAGAGAATAGCAAGCCATTATCGAATGACATAGCCCCCATAGATTATCGTGTTCTGATATGATACAATTCAATTTTTTATATATCCTTACGATAATCAAATATTCGAGGTGAGAAACTCCTTGGCTAGAAACGGCCTATAGCAGGAAATAACTACATAGTTTTGTGCCTCGAATACCATTCGTTCGTCATAGGATGTTCGTCTCCTGTTTCTTTTTATTATGGTTTTAAACAGTTCATACCAACTCTCTAAATTAAAATGCGTTTTAGACCGTATACATTACGTTTGAGCCGGCATTATTCAGACCAATGAATATTGCACGACGTTAACATGTAAACAATACCTTTACTATTTGTGTAATAAAATAAAAAAAAAATAAACAGTTTTAAATTTATAAATCAATACTCCCAACAGTCGTTAATATCATAATATATTGCGATTTATTAATTACAATGATTAACCCTCTTCAGAAACATTATGGGTACTTTGTGGCAAGTCTGTCTGAATTCCAATCAAACATAAATAATATCTTATTAGATTTTGCTTACAAGTAAAACGTGTGTATATTGAAAGCAAGCCTAATACAAAGGGACTGTCAGTGTTATCCCTGTATCCGGCTAGACTCGGAATTCCTGCCGGCTTGTTGTTAGAATGTAGCGTGGCTTTGACATGCTCATCACGCAAACACACGTGACGTGACAAAGGAATTGTTAACGAATATTTGCCCTACCGAGCAGACAGATTCATAGCAAAGCAACTACGTCTAAATCAACATCTGGAAGATGGAGCCGTTTTGTAAATTAGCACGTAATGAGACAAAGTAAAGGAATTGAAACGGATTTGCCGAATTTATTTTGGGATGACTTGTAAAAGATTACATGCTTTTTGGGTCTGTAGTGACTGTGTATGATAAACTGTAATGTATCAGCCCATATACGACCCACTGCAGTACACAAGCCTCCTCTATAATTGAAAGTACGATTGAGAGGGGTTAGGCCATATAGTCCACCACGCTGGCAAAGTACGTGGTGGTGGGATGTTTGAGTTGTGAATCGTAGTATTCGTAATCTTTAGATGATTTCCCTGATAAGGCAATTCAAGATCTCAGGTCTTTGCAGTTTTTAAAATGTTATAAATAGTTAGAGACTAGAATTGAGACATGTTATGACTATTGGTTCGGATCCTATTATTATAGTCTTAGAATGATAATAGTTTAAGGAAATGTGGGTGGTAATAGTGGCATAAAATCTACGAAATATTACAAACAAAGATAAAAATATCAAAATTAAGTCACGACTTGTAATTTGTAGACTCATTTTTATTAACTGGCAAGGTATAAATGTGTCAGCCAGTGCTCGGTATAAAAATACCATGTATAAAATATTTAGTAATTGAATTATTTGCTTAACGGATTCGTACAAATTCAAGTAAAATTCAAAGACGTTTTGTTAGGAGGGTTAAAATTTAATTTATATTTTATTTTAGTCATTACTTCTACTCCTATACGAGATGTTAGTTTCAGCAATTTGTTCAAAAGTAAACGAGTGTGTTCGATTGTGAATAATGTTAGTTCACATAGTTGATGCGAATGAGGCATTACTTTTAAACTCCGTACTTATGTTACGTTTAAATGTAATGTTTGTACCAATATATAAAAACCTTTTAGAGAATTAACTTGAAATATTTGAATTTTGTGATTTTGTAAGCTATAATCCATAATATCTATAGTCAAATGCTACAAAACTTCACTTAAAATGCAAGAAGAAAATGTTAAATTATAATTTTACCCTAATTTAAAGCATTTGATATTGGAACTTTGCAATAAATCGATGAACAATTCTACTCTCATTTCAGCACCTCAAATATGTACAGTAATAAAATAAAAATGAAATTCCGGTGGTTAATTCACGTTCGAATGCACCGCAGTAATTTCTACGTTAAAAGCCTTTACATTACATATAATTTAACTGGAATATAAATAAAGGCTACAAAGAAAAATGGAGCAGCATGGTAACGGACATTTAATGTGCACGCTGCGCAAAAAGTTACACATTATTTTTTGTGACACAGCCAGTAAGGTCAGCTTATTGTGAGAGCGTCATTTGTCTGTGACATAATTATTTTCGGCTCTTATCGTAACGAAAATAAGTGTGTATTTCGTCTTCTGTGCTAACAACGTTATTAGTTAAATTTGTTTTGTATTGCGGTATTATGTTTGGTTATTGTTAAACTTTTTATAGGTGTTAGATTTACGACATTTAAAGTATTAATATAGTTCTATAATTTGTACATGTTACAATGCTTATGGACAACCTGGTCAAGGGTCAACAGGTTAATGAGTGTCGATTGCTATCATAGGGAAAGGGCTGTGTTTCTGTCCGTGTATGTGACTTTCTGTCGCTGAAGTGACAGAGAGAGATAGAGATATCAAAAATAGAATGAGAGTGAATAGGATAACGTTGGTCAAACACAATGTATGGGTTTGAATCCATATTGGATTCCGATTGTAAAAAAAATAAGTATTATGTATTTAAATTAGGTTAGTTTTATTTAACAATACCTATTTTTCTGCCAACTAGAATTAATAGAAGGTGCTTCATGACAGAAAAGTTTGAAGCTCTTTACATAATGTGGTGAGAAATGACATGACAGGGACGTGACGTTGCGACTTAAAAACCTATCCCTTCCTTCTTCGGATCATTTTTCCTTATCGCTCCTCTTCCATTTTGATAGTTTTCCAACACATCTATGATCCAAGCTTTACGGTCGTTCATGGACCGCAGTGACCATTTAACACGAGTAGAACTGCTTGCTCATTTGCAATCTTCTGTAATAAAATAACCCACATCACCGTCCAAAAATAATATTAGTATGATTTGAAAAATATTCTGATTAAATTCAGACTACACAAACGTCTGCACAACAGAATCTCGCTCACGAATGAGTAACCGATACTCTGAATAACTCCAATGGCTCCGTATCTGCAATGCGATTTAAAAATTCCATACACGTTTGAATACTTTCTTGAATCCATGTTATGGTTCAGGGATTTGTATTCTCAGTTTATTGTCACGTTTGTGTACAGGATTATCCTGCGTCTGCATCTGTTAAGTAGGTGTCTGAGCATCAGATAAAAACGATGGTAATCCCCCAGACAGTTTTTGCTCGTCATAATATTTGTTTTTGATTTTAGGATGCCATTTGTATTAATAATGCGGTTTCATAAACTACGTATTTAAGTATTGTTCAACAACCTTCATAAACTTATTGAATAAATTAAAATGCTCGTTTGTTTACAACCAACATACCAACCAATGAGGTTTATTCTTCACAAATCATATAATTATGGTAGTAGTTCATGACTAGTTATTTCAATTTATAGTTGGAGATTGCATGGTTGTTTCAATAACTATGATTTCTCCTTATACAGGGTATATCAAGACTGCTACCGAAAACGAAGCCGGGTGGTAGTTTAAGCGACTTCGGACACAATGCAACAGAAAAAGTTGCAAAAAAAAGCGACAAATTTTTTTGTGTTATTTTTTTCCTATGACCATATTTGGGTGGTAAATACATTTTTTCCTAAAATAATAGTGTATACCCTTTTATTTATAAATAATCTAAGGTATAAAAGTGTTTAAATTATTATTTTAGCAAAAACTATGGATTTACCACCCAAAAAAGACGATATTTAAAAAATCATAAAAAATAATTGTCGCGTTTCTTTTCGAAATTTTTGGTTGCATTGTGTTTGTAGTCACTAAAACTACCACCCGGCTTCGTTTTCGGTAGCAGTCTTGAGATACCCGGTAGATACTTGTTACTTTCAGCTACATGAACTTTAAGTAAATTTCGATTACACATTCATATTCATTATCTGTATCAGCCCATATACAACCCACTGCAGGGCTAGGGGCTTTTATACAATCAAAAGTACGATAAAGAGGGTTAAGGCCGTTTTGTCCACCACGCCGCACTGGCCTAGTACGGGTTGGCGGACTTTTATATAACACAGAAATTATTTAGAATCACTATGGTATGCGGGTTTTCTCACGATTTTTTTCGATTCGTGATCCATATACACATAACTCTTAAAAGTCAGAGGTATGCCTTGGGATTTGAACCTGCAACTACCGTAAATATATTGGCAGCCGGGCCTGATCCGTTACCAACAGGCCACCACGAACTTTCGAATGACTTTTTATAATTTATTTTGAATTTATTTTCATATACAGGGTAAATCAAGAGTGCTACCGAAAACGTAGCCAGGTGGTAGTTTAAGTGTCTACAAACACAATGTAACTAAAAAATTCGTGGTAAATCCATAGTTTTTGCTAAAATAATAATTGAAAGCCTTGCGTACCACACCGTGTTTAAAAATAAAAGGGTGTACACTATTTTTTAAGAAAAAACAATGTATTTACCTCACTAATACGAAGGTAGAAAAAAAAAATAACAAAAAAAATTCGCCACACTTTTTTGCACAAAATTTAGTTGCATTATGTCACTAAAACGAAGCTGGGTGGTAGAGCTTCGTTTTCGGTAGCAGTCTTGATATATCCTGTATGTATATCACCAGTATTTATCATTCTTGACGTTCAAGTCGACACAATTACCAATTTGTTCACGTACTCAGCATAATAACTAATTAGTCATCATTAAATTTCCAAATTGAGGTAATAACGTGAGTTAATTATCATTGTTATACAATTAAGTAGGGGAATCTTGAGTGATACAATTACCTGATACTAATTAATCAGGATATATGCACAGCTAATACGGAAAAGACAAATACATACATACAAATTGAACTGTTAATATGCGTAGGTAATTTGAAAGGTATATACTATCATCATCATATCAGCCACAGGAAGTCCACTGCTGAACATAGGCCTCCCCCAAGGATCTCCACAATGACCTGTTGGAAGCGGCCTGCACCCAGCGACTTCCTGCGACCTTAGTCAGATCGTCCGTCCACCTTGTAGGCGGGCGTCCGACATTTCGCTTGCCTGTACGTGGCCTTCGTTGGATTCGACGATTGACCTCTCTCTCGAAGTTGGACCTGCCTAACCGGACCACTTGTCCTAAATAGATATATTCGTCTACAACTTCGAGAGTCGAGCCCCCAACTCCAATGGGGGTGGGCACAACATGGATATTCGACATGCTCTTCGTTTTATCCATGTTCATTTTAAGACCTACCTGTTGGGAGACTCGATTAAGGTCTTCGAGCATAGCGCTAAGGTCTTCCAGCGATTCTGCCAAGACTACAATATCGTCGGCAAATCGAAGGTGAGTAATATACTCGCCGTTGATGTTGATGCCGAATCCTTTCCACTGCAAGAGCTTGAAGGCATTTTCCAGCGCGGCAGTGAACAGTTTCGGAGATATGACATCTCCCTGTCTCACGCCTCTCTGTAGTGGAATAGCCTTCGTGCTCTGATCTTGTACTCGGACCGACATGGTGGCGTTGTTGTATATACACACTTCGATGTACCGATAGTCTATGTGGCACCGCTGAAGAGACTGTAGCACAGCCCAGGTCTCGATCGAATCAAAGGCCTTCTCATAGTCCACAAACGCTAAACAAAGTGGCAAGTTATACTCCTCGGATTTTTGTATAACCTGCCGTAGCGTATGAATATGGTCTATGGTACTAAAGCCTTTTCGGAAACCGGCTTGTTCGGGAGACTGGAAGTCATCAAACCTGCGTTCGAGACGATTTGTGATGACCCTCGAAAACAACTTATAGACATGGCTCAGGAGCGAGATGGGCCTGTAGTTCTTCAGCAAGGTGTTATCACCTTTTTTGAAGAACAGTACCACCACGCTCCTGCTCCATGCCTCTGTATATACTATGATAAATATTAATTCATGTCTTCACCACTTGTAAAGGTACAGGGGGGTTACTTTTTAATCCGAAACGAAGTTTGAATCTGCGAACGATGGATGTCCGAAGAAGTTATACGTTTTCTACTCCTAAAAATCAATTCTATTCACTATGATACTTACCAAACACTCTGAACTTATTTTTTGGATACGACGTACGATTTTTTTTGCTATTACAATTAATGGCGAGATGGTAAACGATACGACCGCTCATAGACAATAGCAAAACCAAACTACACCCGAAACACACTCGAATTACAAAGTAATGCTAAGCATTTCACTGCGCTCGCCACCATGAGTCAAAAGATGTTAAGTTTCGATATGTCCAGTAATTACTCTGGCTTCAACGTCCTACAATTGGAAGACTTACCCAGGCGGCATCTCGCATATGAGAGGCGTATCACCAGTTAACGATATAGAATTTATACGTTTTGTGGAGTACCTACATACGTACCTACATTCCTACAGCTTTTCGTACAACTTTCGAACATTCGAATTTCGTCTTATATCATAGAGTTACTCCCTCCGCCCATATATGGTAGACTCTTATGCGTTAGTGATATGGATGTACATAATGTCTTATTACATGTCTTATTAAGAAAGACCATCGCTCTTCTTCTCTTCATACCATTCTAAATTCCACCAACTTATCCGTCCTACCTCTAAATCCTACTCATCATTTCCCTAATTCTATTCCTTCTCTTCTTGATCTTATTATTGTATCCTCTCCTAATCACGTTGAAAAACATGGACAATGCTCTGCTGATGCTTTTTCATGCCATGACCTCGTCTATCTATCCTATAAAGTTCGCCTCTCCAAACTCAGACACACAGTGTTCATGCAGCGTAATTTTCCTGGAATCGATTCTGTAAGTCTTCGTAGGGATGCTAGCAACATTGACTGGGTCCCTTTACTTAGTTCGAGTTCGGTCGATGAAAAGGTTAATCTTTTCACTGCCAATATTATCAAGCTGTATGATATACATGCTCCTATTCGTGCTATAAAAATAAAGCATCTTCCATCACCCTGGCTCACTGATGATATCAAAGTCTTTATGAAGAAAAAGGTCGCAGCAAAAGCTAAGTTCAAGCGTCGACCTACGTCTCAAAATTGGGACCAATATGTGGCTCTCCGAAATCACTGCAACAAGATGTCTAGGAATGCTCAACGCCGACATGTTCACAAATCTGTAGAAAATAAGGCTCCAGCTAAGGTTTGGAAGTTTCTTCGTTCTATGGGAGTTGGAAAATCTCGCTCAGATTCTATTCCTCATACTTTAAATTTAGATTCATTGAATGCACATTTCGCTGCTTTGCTTACATTTGATAGGGCTACTAAAAATAAAACAATCCATGATCTTTCTTCTATTCCAACTCCTAAATATCCTCAATTTGTCTTTAGTCAATTCTCTGATTGTGATGTTAAAAAGAGCATATTATCGATCTTTTCCAATGCATCTGGGAATGACTGCGTTAGTCGCAGTATGATTTTGCCTGTCCTTGACGAAATTCTCCACATCCTCTGTCATATTCTTAACTTTTCCTTATCCAACTCCGTCTTTCCATCTTTATGGAAGGAGGCCGAAATAATTCCTCTCCCCAAAAAACCTAATCCCGCATCTTACACTGAATACCGGCCAATATCCATTCTCCCTTTCCTTTCTAAGGTCCTTGAGAATCTCGTCCACCAACAATTATGCTCCTTTCTCACTCGTAACAATCTCCTTAATCCTTTCCAGTCGGGATTTCGTCATGGATATGGTACCACTACTGCGCTTGTTCACATCACGGATGACATCAGAGCTGCGATGGAGAATGGTAAGCTAACAGTTCTAGCTTTGCTAGACTTTAGCAATGCTTTCAACACCGTTGACTTTGATGTCTTGCTAACTACACTATGCTCTATTAACATATCTCCAACAGTAATTGATTGGTTTCGTAGTTACCTGACGGGTTGTCGCCAGCGCATACGTGTTGAAGACTCAGTGTCTTCTTGGTGTGACACACTTACTCACTCAGGGCGGCGTTTTATCTCCCTTACTCTTCGCTGTTTTTATTAATTCTATATCAAAAAATCTAATTTCTTCCTACCACTTGTATGCAGGTGATTTACAAATATATTATCATGCTCCTGTGGACAGAGTGATGGAGGCTATTAACACCATCAACAAGGATCTTGTGGGTATCAGCAGTTGGAGTAAGTCTCACGGGCTATTAGTCAATCCTACTAAGACTCAAGTCATTGTTGTTGGCAGCCCCAGGATGATATCAAAATTAGATATGGATCAACTACCTCAGATTCTGTTTGATGGTTGCGCTATTCCATTTAGTGACACTGTCAAGAATTTGGGAATTCTCATTGACAAAAACTTATCTTGGGGTCTCCAATTGCAACAAGTTAGTTGCAAATTGTTTGCTGCAGCGGGGTCCTTGCGGAGATTGCGGAATCTTCTTCCGATTCCCACGAAGATTGCACTGGTTCAATCTCTTCTTTTTCCTCTCCTTGATTATGCTGATGCTAGCTATCTTGACCTCACCGAAGCCCAGATTGAAAAGCTTGAGAGACTTCAGAATGTCTGCATTAGGTTCATATTTGTTCTTCGCAAATATGACCATGTCTCCGAATTTCGAGTCAAACTCAAGTGGCTATCAATACGTTTTCGCCGAAATACTCGAATTCTCTCACTCTTATATGGTATCTTGTTCCATCCCTACACCCCCCATTACCTTAAGAACCGCTTTAATTTCCTTAGTCACACTCATGCGCGATCTCTTAGATCAACAGAGAATTTAACGCTAGAGATTCCCAAGCACAGCACATCATTTCTTGACAAGTCCTTTACCATCCATGCTGCTCGCTTGTGGAACGTATTACCACTGTCAATTAGACAAGCCAAGACGCTGCCAAGTTTTAAAAGACTTGTTAATGAACATTACTTATCACTACAGTAATCTTTATTCCTGTCATAATTGTATATATGTATGTATGTGTATATATATATATATGTATGTGTATTGTCATCTTCACTGTTTACTTAATATATAGTATATTAATATATATATGTATGTATTTATAATTTAGGTATATAAGTATGTTATATTTAAAACATAATATATAACATGTACATCTAGTATAATTTTCTTTTATCTCGTCCTCTGTACTGCCCCATTAGATCTTTATTATATTAATCCAGTCCATCCAAAGGTTGCCTAGAAGAGATCGTAGCTAGCGATAAGGCCGCCAATTGTTACCATGTCTTTAGTTTTAAGTATTTAATCTGTTATTTTTCCTATTTTATGGTGTACAATAAAGTATATATAAATAAAATAAAATAATGTTCTGAAGTATGTGACTGGATACTAGATCGTGATAATTTTAGGGTTTTGTAGATATTGAGGGAGAGAAGAGCTCTTATTCTTTAGTTGTCTGCCTCGTGTGTCTTTCAAAAGCTCTCCGTGTGACACAAAATAGATAGTCGGAGTTTTATTATTGAAATTCACGTTGATTGATTAATGAAAAAAAAAGTAGCAATTAAATATTAAAAATTTAACATTATATGACGTAATTTGAACTTCGACCTTCTATTTGGCCCTGAATTTTCGGTTTTACATCATACGTCACCAATAGGCGCACGGCCCGCCTGATGGTAAAGCATTTACTGTATTCTATGATTTACAAATCTGATTGATACATTTTCAGTATTTCTACAACAGTAATATAATATTCATGAGACACTTCAATAGTATTATTTTAGAACTATTAATTATTGAAGGAATATTAATTGATTGCTTCATTTAATTTCGTGAAATACATTTATAAAGTCTGAAAGTACGTATTATAATACAATTCAATTGGAAATAAAAATAGCTTGCTATAATTATTATGTTAAATCTACACTTAATAAACTAAAGACATGGTCTTTAGTTTTAAGTATTTAATCTGTTATTTTTCCTATTTTATGGTGTACAATAAAGTATATATAAATAAAATAAAATAATGTTCTGAAGTATGTGACTGGATACTAGATCGTGATAATTTTAGGGTTTTGTAGATATTGAGGGAGAGAAGAGCTCTTATTCTTTAGTTGTCTGCCTCGTGTGTCTTTCAAAAGCTCTCCGTGTGACACAAAATAGATAGTCGGAGTTTTATTATTGAAATTCACGTTGATTGATTAATGAAAAAAAAAGTAGCAATTAAATATTAAAAATTTAACATTATATGACGTAATTTGAACTTCGACCTTCTATTTGGCCCTGAATTTTCGGTTTTACATCATACGTCACCAATAGGCGCACGGCCCGCCTGATGGTAAAGCATTTACTGTATTCTATGATTTACAAATCTGATTGATACATTTTCAGTATTTCTACAACAGTAATATAATATTCATGAGACACTTCAATAGTATTATTTTAGAACTATTAATTATTGAAGGAATATTAATTGATTGCTTCATTTAATTTCGTGAAATACATTTATAAAGTCTGAAAGTACGTATTATAATACAATTCAATTGGAAATAAAAATAGCTTGCTATAATTATTATGTTAAATCTACACTTAATATTATAAAGAGGAAAGATTTGTATTTTTGTGTGTAACGAATAAACTCAAAAAGTACTAGACCGATTTTAATAATTCTTTTTTCATTAGAAAGCTACATTATCATTGAGTAACATAGGCTATATTTAGTACTAGATTCCTATAGAAATCTTTAGAAATTCCTATTAAAACCAACCGAAGGTGTAAAAAAATTTGCCATAAAAAGTCTTTCATCGCATACGCTGCGAAGAGTATTAATGATAATATTATAAATATGAATGATTCAAGAGAAAGGTTTATGTGTATCCATCCATCCATCAGCCAAAGGAAGTCCACTGATGAACATAGGCCTCCCACTATGATTTCCACAGAGACCTGTTGGAGGCAGCCTGCATTCAGAGACGTCCCGCGACCTTTACCAGGTCGTCTGACCACCTTGTGGGTGGACGTCCTACGCTGCGCTTTCCGCTACGTGGCCTCCATTCGAGCACTTTTCGACCCCATCGGTCATCAGTTCTCCGCGCTATGTGCCCTGCCCATTGCCACTTCAACTTACTAATCCGCTGGGCTATGTCGGTTATTTTAGCTTTGGCTCGACTCGGTTGGGTAGCGTTCGGGAAACTACGCGACGTCTTCTCGTCCAAAATACCTCAGTGCCTTAAATCAAAAGTCTTCGATAGTTGTGTGTTGCCAGTGATGACTTTCGGCACCGAGACGTGGCCTCTCACTATGGGCCTTATTAGGAAGCTCAGAGTCACTTAACGAGCTATGGAGAGGGCTATGCTCGGGGTTTCCCTACGAGATCGAATCAGAAATGAGGAGATTCGTAGGAGAACTAACATTATGTGTATAATTCGTGCATCTTATTGTAGAGAAAACTACATGCACCCGGGCGAAGCTGGGCCGGGCCGCTAGTAAACGATAAAATTAATCGCTTATTTAAGCTTAACATTAAATAAGGCAGTCAAATGTGCTTTATTTTCAATGATAACCGAGATTATTACTACTTCATGCACAAATTCACGAATAAAATTTCTGTTTGCGCGGAGATAGCTATTTTTCGGAATGTAGAGTTTAAATGCAAAATTATATAGACATGAAATTAGGATCGGTAAGTGGAATGTGCGAAGTATCTGATTTAGTAATACAATTTATTTGTTAGGATTGGTTTATACGATTACCTGTGGCCGTAGTGCGAGTTTTTTTTTACCAACTCGATCGCGTTAGCGTTAACTCGGTTTTGTATGGCATTTGATCAGCGCCACCTAGTGTCAATATTGTGAATCATAATTTGTGAGTGCGAGATTTGTTTATGTTACGTTCTCACAGTGACGATCGAATACAAACGAGATAACGCGCGAAATCGGTCATTTTGCGAGTGCGAGTTGTAAATTTGATCCATTTGACATTTGTTACTCACGAACGCGATGGTAAAGTTATTCGCAAAGGATTTTGCAGTGAGAGAGGCTTGTAAAGTGGTATTTTATTAGAAGATTTGTGTTTATGAACATACAAAAAATAATGGAATATGGTTGCGAGTACTGGGGCACAAGATGCTTTTAATAAAACTTTTGATCTTCTTATAAGAGCCCGTTGTATGATCTCACGGACACTGAATTTAGGAATGTATGTAACTCGGATTAGGTACTTACTGTTTCATATATCATACTAATAAATCAAATTGATGATGGCTTGTCTTCATTTTGCATATTTTGTTCATAAATTTCCATTTAGCAAATATCTTCTGTACACACCATACGAGAACACTTGAAAGATTCAAAGTGTTTTGTTATGACTTTTGACAAGCGACGCGCCCGCATAATCCGACCATTTTAAGAGTACATCAGCAACTCCAATAACATAGCCAAATAAAATACGTAGGTATCAGATTTTGTCGGCTTATCGCATTGAAACCCAGTGCAGCCAATATAAGCAAAAAAATTATCACTGCTCTCGGTGAATAAACGCCAATCGAGTCGACGACTACGTTTGAAACTCGCACTGGCGCTTGCTCGAAATTTGCCGTGACTGACGTTTGCTCGCTTAACGCGATGGTTAAGTTACTCGATCGTTTTTATGAAACTCGCACTAAGCACACTGCTGTTTTTTTTCCATGAGTGGCGAGACGAACATGCCACTCGCCTGATGGTAAGCGATACGACCGCTCAAGGACAGTAGTAAGACCAAACAATACCATGAATTACAAAACAATGCTTAGCGTTCCATTGGGCTCGCCATTCTGAGACACAAGATGTAGTTAATATAACATTTTTCGTATGCCAATGTACGAGTAGGTATATTATGGACTGTATAGGGACTATGGATATTGACATATTATGGTATTTAATTCAACCTAGTTTGTTATCTCATTATTCCAAGTGATATTGTACGAAATTGGAAAATTCGATGATTTTTAGTCATTATTCACAATTTTAGTTTTCACAATTTTAGACCATTCTGTATAGATACGAGTATTTTTACCGCTTAGCTGGACGTCTTTTCAGTTTGAGAACTTAATTGAATGGTAAAAAGACTCATACTTAGTCGGTTTGTTTAAAAGCTTTGAACATCGAAATGACAAAAGTCAAAACTACCAAGCAGTTTATTTATGAACCTGGGGTGTTTAGGAACATGTAGTTTAATTTTAATACCATATGTGAAAATCAAACTATACAGGGTATATCAAGGGTGCTACCAAAAACTAAGCTGGGTGGTAGTTTTAGTGACTTCAGACACAATGTAACAAAATTTTTTGCAAAAAAATGTGGCGAATTTTTTTGTTATTAAAAAAATAACAAAAAAGTCTATCTTCTTATTAGGGTGGTAAAAACATAGATTTTTCTTAAATAATAGTGTACACCCTTTTATTTTTAAAGATGCTAGGGTACGCAAGGCTTTAAATTATTATTTTAACAAAAACTATTTATTTACCACTCAAACTCGACGATATTTAAAAAATAACAAAAAAATTGACGCGATTCATTGCGAAAATTTTAGCTATATTGTGTTTGTAATCACTAAAACTACCACCTCGCTTCGTTTTCGGGTCTTGATATACCGTGTATATCATAAACTCTTAATAATACTTACTAATTGAAGCAGGGCATTACTAAGATTGAAAGAAAATTATTTATTTATATTATTTATTTATATATGCTTTATTGTACACCAAAATGTAAGACACATACAAGTACTTACAAACTAAAGGCATGGTTACAATAGGCGGCCTTATCGCTAGCTGCGATCTCTTCCAGGCAACCTTTGGATGGACTGGATTATTGTGAAATTGAAATATAGGGTAGTGCAAATAGCGAGAGAATAATAATAATAAACAATAATAATTGATGTACATGCTATATTATATTAATTTACATAATATAAATAAATACAAACATACATACATACATACATACATACTAATATATATTGAGCTAACTATAATGATGATTTAAGTAAAGAGGAGCAAAAAAAAAAAACTATAACAGGATAGTAAGTTACAGCGAAAACGTATTGATAGCCACTTGAGTTTGATACGATATTCGGAAACATGGTCATATTTGCGAAGACCAAATATGAATCTAATGCAGAAATTCTGAAGTCTCTCAAGTTTTTCCATTTGGGCTTCGGTGAGGTCGAGGTAGCTAGCATCAGCATAATCAAGGAGGGGGAAAAGAAGAAATTGAACCAGCGCAATTTTCGTGGAAATCGGTAAAAATTCCGCAATTTCCGCAAGGACCCCGCTGCAGCCAACAATTTGCGACTTACTTGTTGCAATTGGGGACCCCAGGATAGGGTTTTGTCGATGATTACACCCAAATTCTTAACAGTATCACTGAATCGAATAGCACAACCACCAAACAGAATTTGAGGTAAGTGATCCATATCTAATTTAGATATCAACCTGGAGCTACCAACAACAATGACTTGGGACTTAGCAGGGTTGACCAATAGCCCGTGGGACTTACTCCATCTGCTAATACTCTCGAGATCCTAAAATTACCTCTGCTTTATTTTCTCTTTACCTTTTCTCGGCAATTTATCTAAAATCCAGTGAGGTATTATAGGCGGAGCTCGATCTTTCTCTTGAGATAAAATAAAATTTATTTCTTAAACAACATTTTTTCCAAGTTTAATAAACGCAAAGTACAAAAAATTCAAACAAAAAAAAAGGAACACTCTACGAATAATTTTACCAACCTTTGCTTGATATAGTTGTCGTAACAATTGATACCATAATTCAGTCACTAATGGCTATTTCAATATATGTAGTGTGGGCGGTACTTATATTGTCGAGTATTGAGATTACGTAAAATATTAAATAAAGATAAACTTACGATACCAAAATGTGTCATCAATTTTATTTTGGGCTTCTATCTACTTCTATATTTTTATGGATATATGGTTTTGTAACCGCCATTGCAATGTCTAAATCTCTTTTGTTTACCTAGTCAGTGTTATGATGTTATGTATTGTAAAAAGTGCGTGGTGGCCAAAAAGTGCGTGGTGGCCTGTTGGTAAACGGACTAGACGCGACTGCCAAAATGTTCACGGTGATCGCGGGTTCAAATCCCAGGGCACACCTCTGACTTTTCGGAGTCATGTGTGTATTGATAGTCAATCACCACGCACTAAAACGGTGAAGGAAAACATCGTGAGGAAACCTGCATACCATAGCAATTTATAAAATTTCTATGGTATGTAAGTCCGCCAACCCGCATTAGGCCAGCGTGGTGGACTATATGGCCTAACCACTCTCAATCGTACTTTTGATTGTAGAGGAGGCCCGTGCCCTGCAGTGGGGCGTATATGGGCTGATACTGATACTGATACTATTATGATGTTTTACTCAGATTTGTCACCTTTTCCTTTCCAAGAAGGCCTCAGTTATACTGGGTTCTTCCCACAAGCATATCACGTTATAAAGGCAGCAAATACAAACACAATACTACCTCGAAACCTTCGTTCCAACGCATGAGATAAAGATATTTGATAACACTCATATAAATAAATAAATAACACCCAACAGTCACATACATAGTCCTGACCCCACACTAAGATCGAGTCTTGTGTCGTGGGTATCAGGAACTACGAGAGACTTTTCGGTCTCACAAACACCCAGACCCGGAAGAAATATTTGTGGGCCGCACAAACATTTCTCTCGGTGCGGGGATCGAACCCGCGGCTTTTCGTTTCACAGGCGGCGTCTAACCAATAGCGCCACGGAGGCTGTCAATGAATATGTACAATAGAACAAATAAAACTAACATAATACAAGTTATTAAACTACAAAATTAAACTACAAATATTATCTACAAAACTACAACAACAAACATTACACTTGTCAACGTAGCCATGTATAAAAACTATTTGAGCAGAATTACAATAAGCAGTGGCTGTAAAGTATACAAGTCATTAGTGTGAAACAAGTTCGCTTCACAATTGCAGATCTTCTATACAGAACGGGACAAAGGGAAAGCTAACGAATGTTTGCAATTCCGTGTTGTCGACGGAAACTATCGTCGCTGTATTGTTGTAAGAAAGAGGCACTATCGCAGACGACGATGAGAGAAGCGATAAATTTGCACGACTATGGACTTCATTAGTTTTTTAAGCGAACATTTTAATAATGATTCGAAGAACAATGGATTGAGATAAAGAAGAAGATTAATAACGGTGCAGAGTGCCTGTTGTACAAGTAAAATCTGTACTGTACTGTACAAGTAAAATGCTAGATGATAATTTTCGACTTTGTATTTTTGGGTGGATTTGTTGAAGCATTATTTTTCCTATAATTGGTTAAATTTTGATGAGTTTGGCACCAAACATGGTTTGATTGGTCAGTATGATTAAGAACAAAAAAAGTAATCGAAACGTCGGGAACTCAAAAAATGTAAAATTAAACCAAATCCGCGATAAAATCCGTAAATAATAGTCTTATTTCAATAAGAACAAAATGTTCAGTAATTTATATAACATGTTTTTTTGCAGTGACCCCCACTGAATAAAGTAAGTTAAATCGAATATATTATGATGATACATAAGACACAATTAAAACGGTTATTATTAAAATAGGAACGGACATTACGCTACCTTCAAATTTTACGTCCAAATGCTATGTGGAGCATATAAATACGTCAGCTTTATGGCCACCTGTATTTGTTGTAGCAGCGTCTTCTGTTTTCCATGGTTCTCCAAAGAAGCGCAACTGAAAAAATACATACGCGTGCCAATTGGGTGACAATCTTGAAAGGGTCCTCAAAGTATGGGTGAAAATAAAATTATACAACAGTGGATCCTGTAGCCTTGTAACTTAAACAAAAAAGGTTTTTTTCTAAGCAATGTATTTCTTAAGTAAAAAAAAAAAAAATAAGTCGTACCATTTTTAGGCGATAGGGCTATGTTGTACTGATCATATGTGTATTAAATACAAGTAGACGATATAAATATTATATTATATTTATGTTCAACCCAAGACGGAGGTTGGCATAATGATATCCAAATTTCATCGAGCTTATTTACTTCCACAAATTTGAAGGGGGCTAGCCATTTTCTAGCATAATTTTGCTTCTTGGAGTAGCTGCAATTGTATCCAACAAACCAACAAAACATCATTATAATCCAGTCTCAATGTAATGTATATACACATTATTTTTATAAAAGCATAATATATGCTCAAAAAATTCTAACAATGTAATAAACAAGAGTTATTCTGTTTATTTTGAATAGTTTATTGTCCCTACTCTGGTTCTTAGAAATATGTTCTCAATATAGAAAATATTCCTCTATTGAGAGAAAAATGTACTAAGAACGCGTAGGACGGCTATAGCATGTTTTAATTTTGAGAACTCAATAGTCGTCTCTTAAAGGAGGATGCAGGATCCTTTGTTGGCAGTATATTAAACATATACAATGGAAATTCTCATTTCGAGCTCCATTAAATCTGGGTTTGGATAATATTGAAATATTGGTAAAATATATTCAAATAGCACAGTTGAGTACTTTCTTAAAGAAATGTTAATACTGGATATCTTTTTTCAGTTCGTAATTAATAAAATAAGGATGTAGGATATAAGATTATATTATTTCATTTTCACCCGATTTTCGATTTTATAATTGAGACGATACTCGTTTTCTGGTTATTTTCGTTTTAGTGATTTTAATGTCTATTTCTCCCGTCAAACAGCAGTGTAAATTCACTGTTGTGTTTCAGATTCAAGGACATTGTAGCCAGAGCAACTACTGGCCATATTGAGACCTAATATCTTATATCTCAGGATGGTGAGCGCAGTGGAATGGATTGGCATTACTTTGTAATTCAAGGTATTGTTTGGTTTTGCTTCTGTTTATGTGCGGTCATACCGTTTACCCTTAGGTGAACGGCGTGTTCGTCTCATTAGTCGTTGCAATAAAAATAATAAAATCACGACATTAATACTACCATTAGTATTGCAGTGGCCCTCACGACCTTCTGTATCAGCCCATATACGACCCACTGCAGGGCACGGGCCTCCTCTACAATCGAGAATACGATTGAGAGTGGTTAGGCCATATAGTCCACCACGCTGGCCTAGTGCGGGTTGGCGGACTTACATACCATAGAAATTTTATAAATCGCTATGGTATGCAGGTTTCCTCACGATGTTTTCCTTCACCGTTTTAGTGCGTGGTGATTGACTATCAATACACACATGACTCCGAAAAGTCAGAGGTGTGCCCTGGGACTCGAACCCGCGACCACCGTGAACATGTTGGCAGTCGCGTCCAGTCCGTTTACCAACAGGCCACCACGCACTTCGTACTTCTTCGCAGTTAGGTTCTATCACTATGAATGTGACTAAAACTCACTTTCATAAGGGTCTCTTCTATAAGACGCGTACTTATAACTGTAATCTTATGTCTGTTTATACGCCCATATAGAAGACTGGCCCGGTGGCTCAGTTTTACTACGGTACGATTCCAATGCTGAGGTTAAAATCCGGGTTAGGTGAGCTAATATTGAATTTTTAAATTAATTATCAGCCTGAAGTCAGGTGTTAGTGCCCGATATAGCAATAAGGCTGCCCCCTATGACATCGAGAGATAAGACACACAAGGCGAAACGTTGGTATTTTGGTAACCTCTGCGTAACCTTTCCGGAAAAAGGGCGTGAGTTTATGTAAGTAACAACATAAACCCGTGTGTCAAAAAGATGCGAAATTCTCATTTCAACTCATGCCACCCAAGTCAAAAGCGCGAAAAATATTCAAATAGAAACTAGATGAGTGTACAAAGTATGGATCGCGGTGTGGAGTCAAAGTAAACATTCGTTAGAGATCCGCACGGCTCATCTTTGACAAACGTGACCGGCGTCATAGTTGGGAATGACGGGATGCGGAATGACGCGATGCGGAATGACTAGATGATAAATTCGTATGATTTGCAGTTCTTGCCTGGTCTGCTTTGCATATGATAATCGACGCCTTTGTCTTGCAAAGTATTGACAGCCTCTAACAAGAGGCTACAGTAATTACTGAACATTTTTGGTCATTGAAATGATTGTTTTGTACCTGATGGTAATGAATGTTGTCGAGATTCATCGATTGGTAACAGATAAACGCAGGTTTTTAATTGCTTTTCCGTACTACCTAATTGCTTTTTGAGGAGGAAATTAATTTTCAAAAACACACAAAAGTTTTCTAAAGTTTATTTTCCTCTAAGTTTGAGATAGGTAAAGTGAGTTAGTGAAGTTGTTAAGTGAACAAAAATGAATCCGGAAAAATCGTTTGTTCAAATTGTTAGTATTACGAGTATATATTATTTTTATAATACATTAGGACATAGTTTTTTCAAATGTCGCATTAATGTGCCATTGTATTATGGTATCAATTTGTTTTTAACCAATTTTGAGAAATAACCAATGTTTATCCAAATTCGTTCTGAATTTCAAAATATTGCAAATAAACAAAGATAATGATCTGAAACTTGATCGAAGAGTTTTATTAGTAATAACCTACTTTCAAAATAAGATTTCGTTGTAGATATATTTAAGTTATTTTCAGAAATTGTACCTGTAGATAGTCCGGAATAAATAAATTCGTAAAGTTAGCTCATTGATGTTACATAAGGGATTAAGACGGATAACAACAGATAGGTGAAGGCTTATAGGCATCAAAGGACTTAAAGATTGGATCACGTTATTGGCAGGGAGAAATCAAAGAAGTTCTTGTAATTATGTGGGAAGTCTATCGCTATAGGTTGGAATATTCAGAAAATGGGGGAAAAAGTCGGTGGATTTGTTGTGAAACTTGGTTTTAGTGATTGCCTTCATAATCAGTGATTTATTGTTCTGACCTATTTTTATGTGTACTGTACTACTATTTAATAATTTCAATTATTAGTGTATATTTAAAATGTTTTGGATTTTAAACTCTAGGTTTTATTTAATACCCATCTAAAGTATTTAAATTACGCAATTGATTCTCCTAATATTTGGTTTATTAACGTTTGGCATAACATAACCTTACCAATATTATCTGCCTAATTACTACTTCAACGGAAAATAATGAAATAATTTCAGAATAAGTAGAAACGTAATTGAGTACACTGTTGGCATTCACAATCCTTCCACACAATCATTCTATAAATAAGAGGCAACAAGGTCGTTTCAAGGAAAATAAATCTTCAATAAGGAAAGTAGGTCTTCCTTGCGGCGTACTATTATTGTTTTATTATACTGCTATAGTAAACTGCAGACTAATGAGGTCGTAGATACAATGCTGATTTGGGAATATATTTAAATTTTCTTTTTGAAAATCTTCAGTCCATACAATGTTTTTATTCTCTCTCTCCCCAAGGAATTTCTTAGCGAATTAAGTCTTTAAGGATTTTCTTTAATTTAAAATAATTTTCTGTTTGTACTCTTTGATTTACCTCAATAATTGCTTCTATAATACAAGGTATAACAAAAATTTTTGCAAATTAACAAGATATTAACTTTGTTGTATTTTTTTTGTCATCGTATCTGGTTTGTAAATACATCGTTTTTCCCAAAATAATACATTAATGGGTGTAATTTTAAAACTCTATGATACGTAAGGTCTTACATTATTATTTTAGCAAAACCTATGGGGTATCACCCAAACACGATGACAATTAAAACATCACAAAAATAAATTTTCAGTTGCATTGTGTCTGTAGTCACTATAACTACCACCTGGTTTCGTTTTTGGTCTTAGTCTGGATATACCCCGTATACATAATATAAATTTATGATTTTTGTCTTTTATGTTGGCGTATACCTTTATTTCCATCCAAGCGCACAAAGACGCTGTATGCACGTTCTGAACTCACAATGCAAAATGTTAGTCGTTTTCGCTCAGGTAAACAGCTTTACTTTATTGCACCTGAAAAATACATGAAATACGCAAACTCCAGCATTTACTACTTTCATATAAGCTGGTGAAATTGCTTAAGTAGTTACATAAGAAATATATAATTTATGTGTTAGTATAGTGTGTTTTTTTACTGATCAACAACAATTCTTAGGATTTATATGAGAAGATCAGCGCACAGGTAGAAAGTAGATACTTATTATTCCGCATGCAACTGGAATTATATCATCCATAAGATTTGCAAGTTGAAGTTGAAGTGGCAGTGGGTCAGGTACATAGCGCATTGAACTGATGACCGTTGAGGCCAAAAGATTCTAGAGTGGAAGCCATGTACAGGCAAGCCAAGCAAAATGTCGAACGCCCGCCTACAAGGTGGACGACTAGGCTAAGGTTGCAGGAAGTCGCTAGATACAGCCCGCTTTCTACAGGTCGACTTGGAGATCCTTGGCCTATGTTTAGCAGTGAACTTCCTGTGGCTGAGATGATGATTTTGATGATGAACTGGAAAAAAAAGTATTTGGTAATAAATATTATGGTTCCTCATTTTACAAATAGCTTATTGCATCAACCTTTGAGACAAAGATGAAATTAACAATTAATTCTCCAAAAAATGTATCTTAGTATTAGAAGAGTATACAATTTTGAAATCTTCTTCACGTTAAACTAATGGATTACTTTAATTATTTACCTTGCTTCATTTTATATGGAGAGTAGGTAGGTAGGTATGTAGTGCGTACTCATTACTAGGTCAGTATAATTTCAAAACACCTTAATATACATGCAATTTGCGATATTCACTAATTTGGTTTTGTTTGCATATTAAACAAATATTTGAGCGCTTCTGCTATGAAAACAGATTTCACGTTTATTAAACATTGGTTCACTATTATCGGCGGTTTTTGAGTGAAGTTCTAACAAATTTCTCTTTGAGGTGAACTAAAATTTTAATTAGTAGAATATCAAAGTAATTAGTTTTTTGTCAGACACAATGTATGAGTAAAACTATAGTTAAATTAAATAGGAAAATATTTAATTTAACTATAGTTTTACTCATACATTGTGTCTGACATATTGATGTGGAAAATTCTAGAAAAGATATTAGAGCAAAGAGATACTGAGGAGGATAGGAGAGGAGTCAAAGTTATGCAAAACTTATTTCACAATTCAAATAATATTTCAATTTTTGACAGCATTTCTCATCTCGCTCTTTATTGATATGTTTATTTTCTGGACAGTGAAAAACGAATACAAAATGGATCGGAAGCATTTTCCTGAACGTTACTAATGATTTACCAAAGGATAGTGGTTGGACATTCTGTTTACATAAACGTATGAGCCATTCGTGTTCGCACATAGGTCTTCTTCATACATTACTACAATATGCGGTCCGTGCCGGGTGCATCCAACGGCTCTTGGTGACGTTTCACTATTACAACATTATTTATTGGTAGTTGATAAAATCGTAATCCCGTTCTGTATGGGGAGTTAGCTAAAGTATTTATTATCAGAGGACTACCGTGGGGTTTTTGGTTGGTATGTCAGTGTAAGAATTTTGGTGGGGACTCGGCTCAATGGTCGCCGGGATGGTAAGATATTATTCTGGTGGCTCAGCGTTGAGTCGTGAGACCGGTGAAACCAAAATCACCGTTCAGCCTTTCCCCCAGGCACCGGTAGCGATAAATCGTTTGTGCCCGCGAAAACAAAAAAAGTTTGACTCGCACAATGTTCATATGTATTTTTTCCATATCGGCTACGAACTACTTACATTAAAAATAATTTCTTCCTTAAGCATAGTTTTGTTTATGCTTATTACTTGTATCGTGTCATCTTTGCAACTTTTTTTTGTATATTAGCAAAAAGTGATACTATAGTTGATAAGTGCAATGCAGTATATAATTCATTCGTCTAATTTCTATTGGCGTATGGTGAAATTTGGAACTACAATTAGGATTTAAAAAATATTTATTTTATGCATTTTTTGAGATATTATTCATATTATCGACAAAAAAAGATTTATATTTGTAATATAAAATGTTAAAAATGTGAAGAGAGAAAAACTGACAATAGTATGTCCCTTAGATTATTATAATATACTCGTCTAGATGACACATCACACCTCACCGCACGGCTCAAATAAAGTCTACCAAATTTGGTAGACTCGCTTCTCACGTACGTCAGTGTCATTTGAACTACATATGGAAAACGTGCTCCCGAAAAATAATTAATTATGCCAGTTTGTGCTGTCGAATTGTATCGCAATTATGTGGGAAAACTGTATAATAATACCAATATCACTTTCTATCGGTAACGTTATGGTTAAAACACTATAATTTGAAGAAAACATGAACTTTTAATTCGTTATTTTGAAGACGAGTTTCATTGGCCAGAGTTGTCAATTTATTACTAGGAAGATTTGTTGAAACTATAGGAGATAAAACACAAGTATCATTACATCATATTTCGATCAGAAGAACAACAAGAAGAATGGCATTATTTATTTAATGAGTAAATAATAACTTACCTACACAATATGAATGAAACCAATGACGTCATGCACTTTATAGTAATTTTGTTAATTCCTTCTAATATTTTTTAGACTTCCTACGGATTCCGTACTAGTAAATTGCTGGAGAGACATTACACAGCGGAAACGAAAAGAAGACCATTTTACTTATGATGAATTATATTTTACATAAATACAGAAATCAGATAACAGCCCAGGCAATAAATCCGAAGAGTTAATTCTATTCGGAAACAAACACTAGGATGGATTTAGATCTTTATTGTTTTTACTAAAATGCGTTATAAATATAATTCATAGTATGATTACTTTAAATAAAGAAAAAATATTTTATTTAACCTATTTAGTTTATCAAATAATGGGGAAAAGTTAAGTTAATAATCTGGAGTAGGCATCCCTAAACACTCACACCTTGACAGTTGGATTACAATAATTACACGACCGGTACTCACACATATCAAAGAAAGTGAGGACAGTTTTAGCGCATATTGTAGCAAAACAACATCGCGAAGAGAATAAAAGGAGATAAATAAATCCGTACTGGTAATTCAGTACATCTTGTTTAGCTGAACAAATTATATATATATGAAATGTTATATATTATTATAGATATCAAATGTTATTTCCTTTATCAATCATACAGGGTTGACGCGACAAATTTACCCCGTCTGAAGGGTTGATAGCGGTGATGTATGTAGGGTTGTCACTACTGTGATGTCACGTGCGTTTGGCGTCTAACATAGTTTCTCCAGTGACTAATGGTCCCGGTCGCCCTCTATGTCATTCGGAGAACTAATTTGTTATGTATGCTTTTGGTTTATACTAATAGTAATGGTGTGTAGAATTATAGGCAAATTCACAAAAACATGCGTAAGATTTAAGAGTTTGTAGTTTATGTAATATCATTGGCTTAAAATTAAGTGATCTTATTAAATACATGAAACTGGAATTGGTAGAGATTGCCTTAGTGCAATGAGACCGATGTTTGTGTTTTATTGTTTCACTGTATCTTTCAACTGTTATATTTATTGTGTACAATGAAGAAATATTAAATAAATAAAATCTAACGGTCCTATTCATAGATAGTTTGAAAACGTGTTTTACTTATCGAATGATGAATCTTCTTTGCTCAAGATGAATTCAGATGTCGTTGGAAACTGACACTACTGTATAAACAAGGACGAGAACATATTTTGAAAAAAAGTAGGTGTAGAGTAGGTACTTGGGAGATTTCTACAAGAATTTTTAAGGTATGTAAAGTACACAATCGCGTATTATATTAGGCTAAAATAGTGAACTAACGTCCGAATACTGGAACGCCATTCAAATAATAAGTTGCTCTTAAAAGCGCACAGCCCACTTAGCCAGTACATTTAATCGGGATTAACGTAGTTAAGCTCCATTTATATTTAAGCTGCGTTCCAGTATTTGGGCGTAAGACCTTAAATACTAACAATAAAATAAAAATTTGTAGTACGGAGTTTCTTCTATGATGTTTTGCGTATTCTGATTAATGATTATGTTTATAAAAACTTATAAGACCGTTGCAACTTAAGTTGGATGCTTATTAATGTCATGCTAAACCATTATAAGTAACTTAACAAAATAGTAAGTATTCTTATAAATAGTTAAGTTAACAGTGTAGAAATTGAGGTCTGTTACATCAATTTAGTGTTTACCACCTCTTCCCACAAATATTTCACAATAAAGGGACTCTAAGTTAAAGCAGTATTGGTAGTTGTGAATCCTCACTTTGTACTCGAGAAGGAATGTTTAATCCTAGTAATAGGAGCTTCTTTGCTATTTGCGCTATCACGAGTGACAATAATACATTGTTTTGAAACAACTTAACTCTCGTAAACGGTTGGATTCAAAAAGAACGCTGGAAGAAATTGTTTGTATATGTGTCCTAGCTAATGTTTTATTAATAAAATAAATAAATACACCCAACAGTTATATACCAAGTTAAAATAATAATATGTTTGCAAAAGTCACATTTAAATAGTATCAGTATCTTTATCTGAAGAGCATTTTTCTTGCTGTTGATACTTGAATGTAACAAGCAAAGATGCCTGCCTTCTGCATAAGTGAAAATTCGCATTTGTATGTTCATTAACAATGAGCCACGAGAAAAATCCTTGTTATATTTTTATTTACTATGATTTCAAATAAAATAAACTCAAAAACCGCCTTTTAAAATTTTATCTTTACTCACCTGTTCCAACACTTACGGCTTAAGGCAGGCCTCCACATTTTGTCATCGTGCGTATCGGACGCATCGCACAGTATTCTTTGCAAAGAAATTCATATATTCGAGCGATCCCTACGATGCAGATCAGTGGACGCACTTGAAAGATTTCCTATACAAAGAATATTACGATTCATTTTATTAATATATTGCGTTCGATTCATACGATGCGGATATGTGGACACCTGCCTTTACGCTGCCAATTCAGCCGCTATTTCTATTCCCATTGTACAATTTATAATTAATATTTTAATGCACCAATGAAGCATATGATATTTATTTATATTAAACTAGCTGTCGGGCCCGGCTTCGCCCGGGTGCAGATAGTTTTTGAGTCCAATCCACATCAAGAACATATTATTTCGCGTGTCTACTAACTATATTTCCCGCGTGCCGTCGACTATATTTCCCTTCCGTAGGAGAGGACATCCCGTGCCAACAATTTGAATTTGAAAGAGTAGATTGTAGAAAATATGTATATTTGGTTTCCTGACTCATCCCACGGGAACACTACATTTTTCGGGATAAAAAGTAGCCTATGTGTTAATCCAGGGTGTCAGCTATCACTATACCAAATTTCATCAAAATCTGTTGAGCCGTTTTTTCATGAAAGAGTAACAAACATCCATACATACATACAAACTTTCATCTTTATAATATTAGTAAGGATTTAACCCAAACCAAAGTGCGTGGTGGCCTGTTGGTAAACGGACTAGACACGACTGCCCACATGTTCACGGTGGTCGCGGGTTCGAATCCCAGGGCACACCTCTGACTTTTCGGAGTCATGTGTGTATTGATAATAATCAATCACCACGCACTAAAACGGTGAAGGAAAACATCGTGAGGAAACCTGCATACCATAGCGATTTATAAGAATTCCTATGGTATGTAAGTCCGCCAACCCGCACTAGGCCAGCGTGGTGGACTATATGGCCTAACCACTCTCAATCGTATTCTCGATTGTAGAGTAGGCCCGTGCCCTGCAGTGGGACGTATATGGGCTGATACAGTTACAGTTACAGTAACCCAAACCATTGTAGTGCCATCCAAAATCAAATACACATTGTATCTACCATAACGTTTTGATAAACCTCAGACAAGCGTGAAAGTTAATTGATATTCAAATTAGCAGGTTAATATGCTTTAGGTATTATGTATGTATGGCACATGAATGTATTATCAGCCAGAGTACCTGATAATTACCTAATAGATATTGATTAACGTCCCAGATTGGCTTATTGGCACAAAGGATGTTTCAATTAGTACGCGTCTGTTTAGGAACCACTTGGCCTTTATAAATGTTGTATGTTGTATGTATCTAGGTGCTGGGCATGCTAGTGGGTGTCAATAATGCTTTATCTTACTAATATTATAGCAAAAGTTGGTGTGTTTGATACTTCTTCACGCTCAAACGACTGGACCAATTTCAATGAAATTTGGTATGAAGGTAGGTACCATGGATTAACACATTAACTTTTGGGTGCAAAGGAAGGTATATGTTGAGCTTAAATATAAAACAGTTAATACGCGAAATGATATGAGTTCGATGTGACCTGGGCTCAAAAAGTACACTTGGGCGAAACTGAGCTGGGCTGCTAGTTAATATACATATATTCCTTAGAGAGAAAAGGATGTAAAGTGTGATCTCGTTTAAATACTGTTCAGTGGTAAGTGGGTGTGGTCTTCATTTTTTTCATGCGAAAATGAGGTAAAGACAAAAGTCAAAGAAAATATTGTAAAATAGGGGAGGTAAACATAAAAGCGTTTTTATTATTTAATTTAATATACTTTTAAAGAAATTTAGTTAAAGAAATACAGACTGAGACGCGTGATAATTTGTAGCATTTAAGTGTTTTTAATTATTGTTTTATTTCTTCTAACACTCAGTATTAAAAACTCTTTAAATATTTTACTTTATTTAATTTAAAACTTCAAAATAAATAAATACGGACTAAATGAAACAAATAACTACTGAGGCTTTATAAACCGGATAGTAATCGTATTGCTGAAACAATTCGTTTTTTTTTCTTTCATTTCCTTTTAAAGTCAATGAACTAGACACAAGCGTTTTAATATATTTTAGAAGTAAAAGCGGTAAATAATTAACATTACATGAACAAATAGCGAATGGAGATTGAATAATAAATTATTCATACATAAGATTCCATATAATCTTGATGAAAATTTTAGAAATTGAAATGAATGAATAATAAGCAATTATTAATTACTTCTGCAAAAACATTTCACATTTTCTTTCCAACTTTTGCCTGACGAAAGCTAAAAAATAAATTATAACTTACAAATTTCGCTGACATAATTTAACCTGGCCTGTTGGTAAACGGACTAGACGCGACTGTCAACGTGTTCACGATGGTCGCGGGTTCAAATCCCAGGGCACACCTCTGACTTTTCGGAGTCATGTGTGTATTAATAGTCAATCACCACGCACTAAAACGGTGAAGGAAAATATCATGAGGAAACCAGCATACCATAGCGATTTATAAAATTTTCTATGGTATGTAAGTCCGCCAACCCGCACTAGGCCAGCTTGGTGGACTATATGGCCTAACCACTCTCAATCGTACTGTCGATTGTAGAGTAGGCCCGTGCCCTGCAGTGGGACGTATATAGGCTGATACAAACATATTACTCATTACTCCAGGGAACATTGTACATAATTTGAGATCGTTTTTTGTTTTCACGATTTTTGGACACCCATATAGATACGAGTATTTTACCGCGGTGCTGAACTTCAGTTGGGTTCGAGAGCTTACCTGAGTCGTAAAAAGACTTGGTATCTATAGGGGTTGATCAAAAGTCCTGGAATATAAAATCGCGATCTTTGACAAAACTATCAGGCAGTTTTTGATTAAACTTTGAACAATATTACCTATTGGGGTTAGGAATATGTGGTTTAAATTAAATACAATATGTCAAATCATTCTGTATAAGTAATTATAAAGACTGCTATTATAAAGACAAGACTATCAGATTATGGAACTACTTGGCTGTTTAATATTATGTTGAAAATGTTTGTTGTCGTTATCGATAACATCAAATGATACGCTTGTGCATATCCATTCTCATGTATTCCGTCCACTGCAGGATAGGACGGTTAAATTACCGAATTTCCATGATTACGTCATTGAAATTCCATCAAGTGAGATTTATTCATTCTCACAAGTGACTGTTGGTTTGTTCACAAGCTGTATGTTAAATTAAGGAAGAAAAATCATCATACAGCCTCCGTGGCGCAGTTGGTTGGCGCCGCCTGTGAAACGAGAGGCCACGGGTTTGATCCCTGCACCGAGAGAAATGTTTGTGCGGCCCACAAATATTTCTTCCGGGTCTGGGTGTTTGTGAGACCGAAAAGTCTCTCGTAGTTCCTGATACCCACGACACAAGACTCGATCTTAGTGTGGGGTCAGGACTATGTATGTGACTGTTGGGTGTTATTTATTTATTATTTATTTATTTAGTCTTTTAAGTCTCTTGGAATAACAAAATCTTGGAATAATAATAATAAGTCGCTTGGAATAAAATTTGAATTGACCCTGGCAAATTACTCATAATCCGTTGATTTTTCTATTTATACCGAAACTACATGAAACACACGTAAATCCGAAAACATAAATTACAACGCGGGCAAATTAAGGCGACGCAAACAGAAGGAATCCCATTTCAGTGTTGAATATGAAATGGATGCCGTCCTTGTCAACACAAAACATTCGTGTAACGGACAAATTGCTTCGGTGTCCCAGCATGGGACATTATATCGTAGGCAGCGACACGTGTTACTGCTAACTCGTATGGGTTTAGTTCCAGTCGGCTGGCCCATTACGATTGTTTTGATATGATATTTGGAATTTGAATTATGGTGGCACGTATTGTTTTTTTAATAATGAATGGCGAGACGAGCATGGAATTCACCTCATGGTAAGCACATCTTATGTCTGAGGAAGGCGAGTACAATAGGATGCCAAGTATTGTTTAGTAATTCATAGTGTTATTTGTTATACTTATTGTCCATCAGCGGTCGAATCGCTTAACATCATGCGTGTTGCTCGTGTCGCCATTCAGAGAAATAAAAAGAAAACTCAGTAACTGATCAAGCTCTATTCCTCGAAGTCAATGAAATGTGAACCACAGTTTACTTTAGTTCACAAGAGTAGAAGTTCTATGTGTGTGAAAATATTGCGAATAAATAGCAACAATACTAATTTAAAGCGACTCCAATCTTCAAACTTTGCGACCTAATTTGTAAACAAAAGACATGATTCATGTACAACATCAACTTTATGAAGGAGGATAATTAAACTCGTGAGACCACTTAAATGACCGTTACTCCGAAACACTAACAGTGCCAGGGGAGTTATAGAACATAGTTGAATACATAGCAACTATCTTAGTTGAAACTATTGATCCGAACTAATTTTCAGGGAAAGTGTTACGACCGATATCTTGGGACGGTATCTAGTGCTCAAGTTTGTATATTAGTAAAATTGTTTTAGAACTATTTTCCTTTGCTATTTGTAATAATAATCTCGAGTCTGAAGACCTCTGGATAACTTATGGTTTCAGACATTTGGCTTAGTTAATGTAAATGGCCCGCCTCCAATAATTTCTTGCTACCTTCATTTGATTTTTCGATACAAGAAGTTTTTTAGAACAAAATATTTTTCACATACAAGCTTTTGCTATATTCTAGGGCTTATTATAATGTGAAAGACTAATGGAACTTATTTTATTAATTCCTTCATGGAATTATATTTCCTTATGTACGGTAAAGTGAAGTTATTTCAGGTTATCATAGTGGGTGTTGGAAAAACGTGAGTGTTAATAAATAATGTGGAGCGAGCAGGTTTAGAGGCAATAATCTTGAGTACTTTCTCACTCGGAAATGTCAGCTACCTGATGGTCTTCATAATAATTTTAATTGAAACCAGGAGTGTTACGTCAGGGGTGTTCTTACGCTAAAAATATACAGGTTCTCTCAAGTGTTCCGCCGAAAACCTCAGGTTGGTAATTTTAGTGACAAGCACAATGCAACTACAATTAAAGAAGCCACGGATTTTTCGTTCTTTTTTTCTATCATCCTATTTGGGTGGTAAACATATAGTTTTATCTAAAATAATAGTATAAACCTTTTTATTTTTATTAATGCTATGGGACGCAAGTTTTTAAATTATTATTTTAGCAAATACTATGCATTTATAACCTAAAAACGACGATATTTAAATAAACAATTGTTGTATTGTGTTTGTAGTCACGAAAACTACCATCCGGCTTCGTTTTTGGTAGTAGTAGTTTGGTAGATATACCCTGTATTATGTAATTTAATTGTATAATAAATAATTAAGGACGAAAAACATAAAATCATAAACAAATGCTTGAACTGCTTTTATGAAATGCGTACCACAATGTAAATTACAACAGTAATGCTATATTATCATAATAAACTACAACAATGTTTGTTTTGTTTAATTTGTAAATATTTCTTATACGTATTATGTATTTGGCGTTTGTGACATCATTTACCGGCCTTGCGGAAGACCAGCGTTGGTTTATACCAGCACATGCTGAGCCTGAGCCGTTTCGTTAACAAGCACTGTTATATGTATATTGTATGTAGAACTTAAAGCTGTATTTCTTGGCTTGTAACGAATAAATGTCTCTTTCTTTCTTTCTTCTTTTCTTCTTTCTTTCAATGTTTCAGTCTGTATAATTTAGGAGTAAAATAAACAAATACAGTAATTAAATAAGCTTTAAAAGCGAAATAATAATTTTACAGCGTCAATGTAAATGTTTTACAAAATGTAATTTAGCAGAATTCACTACGCCTTTATACTTGCCTAATACAAAAGGCAATCCGGAGTCCTCAGTTAATTAATTGGTTTCTTCTCGGCCTCATAATATTCTTCAGGGACACAATTGATCATTCCGCCGGGATTCAGCCTAATTTAATTAAGCAACTCGAGATGTAAAATCTTTGATAGAAATTTTTAATTGCGGTCGATGATATCCAATAATTAGGACTGTTAACTGCCAATATATTTGTATTCGGTAGCTATATCTTTGCGACTTTATTCGTATACACTTTTAAAATCTATTTACGTGATGAAATGTTTTGTCCATTTTGAACTTTCGAATAAAACCCCTTTTTAACCAAAATAGGTTTTATAACTGCCTATGAATAAGGTTAGATAGGTATGGATTAGGTAGATAAATATAACGCTTTAATACTTTGAATATCATGTATAATCTATATTTGCTAAATGATAAACATAACAGGACCGAGCAAAGTGGAGATTCATAGTATCTTCCTACTTTTACAAGTATATGATGCAGTTGTGACGGTTACGTAAGTACGTTTGTTTAATATTGCGTTGATTAAAATTTTGCTTTACAACACTTAAATTACCTTAATGCAATTTCGGTGTTTTTGTTTAAAAGTAGAATCACGTTTGTTAAAAGACGTAACTAATTTTATAGTATGTAAAGTCCACCAAACTGCACTAGGCAAGCGTGGTGTACTATATGGCCTAAACACTCTCAATCGTACATTCGATTGTAGAGGTAGGCCCGTGCCCTACAGTGGAACATACACAGGTTGATACAGATATGCCTTGTAAACTCCGCCATATTGAATTAAGGGGGGATAGTGGCCCAAGTACCATCAATTGAACTTTAGTTTGGAAATGCGAAACGGGTGTCCCCTAAAATCTAGCATGTGGGACAACAGTGCGGGATTATGTCCAGATATACTAAAAAGTTTCGTATTAAATTTTCTGATATAAACCACCACTAACCAAAGAATTTAGGAGAAGCCTACAGTCAACAAATAAAATTTTTCGCACCCCAAATTCCCGACGTGAAAGTTAAGAGTGATAGAGGCGGAATAAATCCCTCCAGAGGCGTGTATTAAAACCTCTGCGGTGTCGCAATGAGAACAAACTGTTACCTATAAAGTGACAAAGGTGGAACTCGAAAATTAATTCCGGCGAAATTAATTCTAGCCGAATGTGTACGAAACGTCGGGTTGAGACGGCACGCCACCTGCTTGTGTCAGATAATTTGAATTGGACCTCATCTTTATTTAGCGTGCGGAATTCCGCGGGAGAATAGTGTTGTTTTAATTCTCACCTTTGAAGTCGGATTGGGTGAAAAGAGATACCTCGCGCCTCAGGATTTGTATGAATTTTGTATGAGTGAGTGAGGGAATAGACCAGTTTTTAGTATACAGTCAGATCAAACATGGGTCTATGTCTGGGGTCTATAAGTGCACTTGGACGGTTTGAAAGATTGAATTGATTTTTTATGTAATACGTATCAATTTTCACAATTACATGTTCATTTTGAGATATTTAAAACGACAAAATAGGCTTATGAAAAAAAGTAATAATTTACAATTTAATACGTAAAATTTTATTTCCATAGTATTGCGTTAATTGTGTCTATTAATACAAATTCATATTGTTTCGCTGAGAAGTTTCTTGCAAAGCTTTTTATCCTGCAACACATGCCAGTGCAGTGGTAGTTATGGATTCATAAGTTTTTGTTAATGAAAACGAGATTATTCTCGTAAAGTACATTTTAATTTTCGGTTCAGTATCTCACTTGGCGTGAGTTTTTCCTAAACGATTTGACGTCAAGAACCCAGCCGTTGATTAAACTGCAGCCAGATATTTAATAATTCGAAGTATTGCTATAATATTTTAATTTATTCTGACACCACAACAAGTGCATGTCAAGGAAAACTAAAAGAAAATTCCATTAGTTTTATTCTTTATATAATATAATAGATCCGACAAACGAGCAAACAGGTTACTTACTGGTGGAAGGTCTCACGTATGTGAGAGGCCGCCTGGGTCGGTAATACCGCAATGTCTATTGCTCCAGCCGAATAGCAGTGTAAATACATTGTTGTGTTTAGGAATGACGTACATTGTAGCCGGAGTAACTACTGGATATATTGATACTTAACACCTTATGTCTCAGGAGAGCGCAGTGAGATGCCAAGCATTGCTTTGTAATTCATGGTTTTGTTTGGTTTTGCTACTGTTTATGAGCGGCCGTATCGCTTACCATCAGAGGAATGGGATGCTTGTCTCGCCATTCACTGTAATATAAGAAAAAAACAGGTTACCTCATTGAGGTATTATACTAGAGCGGACATCGGGAACAAAATCTCTGCGTATGGTGCGTGCACACGGATACAAATTGAAGCGAGATGGAAGGTATGTTACTTCGTAGGCGTGACAGAGACAGAAATAGAATGTACCCTTAATTTTGTGACAAACATTTTGTTTGCAGTGTCCCCTCTAGTATATTATCTCAATGGGTTACCTGAAGATAGGTGATCACTGCCATACATGAACATCCACAAAGCTGGTATTATTAATGAGACACTGGCCACAGTGGGAGGGGAGCGGGAATAAGAAAGGATGGGAAGAGAAAAGGGGGTATTGGGCGTTTCACGTCGATCTTCTGTGAGACAGTGGTACCGCCCCGGACGAGCTTGCCCGTTCATGCTGAGTCATGAGTTCGTGACTGACAACAGTGTGGTTAACCACATTATTTATTTTCAGAATCTTTTTATAAACGAGGAATATATTTTTATGAGAAAGAAGAGAGAGAAGCTACTATCTACATATCTAGATATATAGAAAAGGGCGGATTAACCTTCGAATCAAAGATTTTCTAGCTGGCAAGAGTAAGCAATAGTAATAAATTTTTCACTCTGAAATGATAAAATATTTATTACTATATATTTATCTACATCAATAACTACAGGCGCAAAAAATCGATTTCTATTTGTTTACGGATTAATATCGTTAAATGTTAATGCATGCAATGTTATATTTGAAAAAAAAAAATACTCCTGACATTATTCCTACATACTAGTATTAATAGCTAAATATTGAAATGATGAATACAAATTCAAGTTTATTGTAGTGTTAATAGTGTATTTATGGCGCCAAATAAAATAAACGCTTGCCATTAATAACATGATGACCGACCGTCTAGACGGTGCAATCATTTGAATTCAATAAAATTCAAATTCATTTTGATGGCATCGTGAAATACATATTTTTATGTTATGTGAAGTCGCATTAATGTTCAATTATTACATTGGAAATAAACCATAGCATAAACAACAACGTATTTCTGTTAAATGTTGCTCACATTAAAAAAAATTGATTAAAATGTTTAGAACTTTGTTGAAACTCTGTAGTATGATAGATATTTTCTTTGTCATTAGAAATCGCACCGGATTTTCCTGACCATAAATTGTTAAAGCTGTAAAAATTGGTGATTACAGTAATTAGAAGAAAGAATCAGAGGCGCCATGTTTCATACCCTAGAATTAGGTTAAAAAGAACGGCAATAACAAAAAGCTAGTATTTTACACAAAAGAAGGATTAGCTAGATTACAACTTCGTTTATAGAAGTAAATGTTGTTCTATTATTTAAACATCTGTGAGTTTTGAATTATAAGGATTTCTAGAACACTGATACAACCAAAGAAAAACAATCAAAGTGCAGTATTTTTATTATTATGTTTCTTTATTTTGTGTAAATAGATTTCGACGTATAAATATTTTATCATTCCAAGAGTATCATCACAGTAGTGTTAAATGGTTTTTCGTTCCACCCTCCTCCATTACGTGCTATTAAAGCAGAAACATAATTTACTCTATCACAGGAAAATATTACAATACTCGTTCAAATTTAAATGTTCATTCGGCTGCGCGCTCCCCCAGTCGGGATGCGAAAGCCAAGAAATAATGAAGTGCATTCCACTGTTGCCTCGCTTAATGACTTGTCAAACATTTGAGCCCGGAGCTAGGGGTAAAAACTTTATTTGTATAAGAACGTTGATTGAGAAAACTAATTTATAGTTTAAAATCGGCTTGTTCACAGAATTCGCATTAGCAAAAACTTTCGACGCGCCCTGAGTTATATATATATCTAAGGAATTCAAAATATAGGTGCTTTTGTATTGATCTAGTGGTTATGATAGATTTTTTATAGCAGGGTAGGAAAACGAGTAACCGTCTCACCTTATGGTAAGTTATCGACACCATTGACAAAATTCCAATACATCGAAGAGTATATATATGTGTTGCTGGCTTTTGCGAAGCAAGGGAGAAAACGGCAATGGCATAGGTAATATAAGAATTTTTTGCACTCCGTTTGATTACCAAGCCGAATATTCACCATAGATTGAATTTCTTGCGTCCAATGCATACCTATATAAAAATAATATTTCATTGAACAGGCGTAGGAAATAGTAATATTGATTTCTTATAAGGAATGTGTTTATTATTATGAAAACTCATTTGATTTGGTGTCTTATCTGTTGTCTGTTTTGTAGTTTATGTCAATGAAACGAAAATTCAGAAGTAATAATAGGATAGGCCAACTCGCAAAAACATTTTAAATAACAAAAAAGTGGAAACGCGAATAAATGAAATAGCCTATAACGGTAAACGTGTGCTTGGACACGCTGTCGTTTGCATAAAGGTAAACTGTGCCCACCTTGTCAATTAGCGTGACGTAGGTGAATAACAAAACAGAAAAAATGTTAGCAGACAAAACTCCACAGCGGTAATTTTAAAACGAATTTGTATTGTGTAGAAAATTATTCCATGATGAAAATTTGCAAGCGGACGCTAACGTAATAAATTTCATGCTCTCATAATTCCCAGGCATGATTTACAACATGATTTTCAGCGACACGAAACTCGGTTTTTGTACAATATGCCAATTAAACGCTTCTGTAAATTATTTAATGAAAAGTCATTATGTTTCGAACCATTGCGGTTATGTGTGTTCCGCTGATAACATTTTATGCCTGCTTTAGTACTTTATGGGTGTTGTTTATATTTCAAATTGCAGTTCTGTGCTCACTGTGGTGTGTTTTCATAAGTTTTGAGTTTAATTCTCCCATTTGTTTCAAGTTTTGTGTGTCTCGCTTGAATACAAAGAACTGTTAGATAGTGCTGTCTTAACTTTGTGGATTTTATTTTTCATGCGCTGCAACGGTGCTATGCAGAATACGGAATTATTTATTTTCGTAATTTTTTTTTTTACTATTACCAGATCAGTATCTCACGCAAAATTTTCTCGATAAAATGAATGATTTTTCTCTCTTTTTATTACATACATAGGTTCGGCAAACGAGCTAACAGGTATTTGATGATAAATGGTCACAGCTGCCCCTGAAGACCGCCAACGCCTGGATTATGAATGTGCTGCTGACCAGTCCAATCGGGAGGAGAGAGAAAAGAAGAAGGGAAGAGAAACATTGGGCATCTCGCACTCTTACTCACCAAATAAAACGCGACAGCTACGTTGTCGCTTCACGTCGATTTCCAGTGATGTAGTGGTACAGCCCCCGATGAAGCTGACCATTCATGCCGAGTCATGCATGTCAACAGCGTGGCTCTATCACTTCTTAGTACCTCGTGTAAAAAAATAGATACTTAATTCTTAATATTATAGACATTCATTATTATAATAAGAAAATACAACAAGACTATGGTTTTGGCACAAGTTGGATCCTTCATCGAGGTAATGAGAGTAAAGTCTGCACTCTGCCGGAGTTCCTATAAGCGTAAATATTTACCGGTTTATTTGCCGACTGCACTCATCAAACTGAACGGGAACTAGAAGCTCAAAAACGTTCGCAAATGAAGTCCTGAGCGAAGAATAGTTTTCAAAGGAATATTTTGCTTTGTCCCGTTTGCTATTTCCGATATTTTCCATCGGTTCGCTTAAAGTTTAATGGCTTGTGTGGGAGATCGATTGCTCCACCAATATATTTTTATTTCAACGGAAAATTTTCAGTTCGTTTGCCTCAACCCGCTATTTGAAGCATAAAAAGAAAGTAAACATCCCCTATCGCGAAAGTTTGAATCGCGTTGATAGGGAGCCCGACTATTGTTGCTTTTACTCCTTGTGGATGTTCAATCGCGTGTAAAAGTCAATGTTACTTCGCCGCACATTTTCTACCTTACAAAATTGTGTGGGCCATTAGGCGGCATTCTGTTAGTCCTAAAAGGAACGTTCTAGCTTGGAGGTTGACGACCTAAAATATTTTAAAGGCTTAGGCAATATTTTATTCACATTTTAGGAACAATTACTGATTTATTATTCTCGTAATTTAAAAAAATAGAGCAAGCGAACTGAATAATTAATGTGAAGATGTTGAAACGTGTCTGGTAGCCTGTTGGTAACGAATCAGATGGCTGACATATTCAGGTTGCGGGTTCAAATTCCAGAGCACACCTGACTATTCGGAGTCATGTGTGTCTTGACAGTTATCTAATAACCACGCACTTTAAAGGTGAAGGAAAATAACACGCGGAAATTTGCATAAATACCGATATGTACGAATTTTTCTGTAATGTAAAGTCCGCCAACCCGCACTAGGTCAGCGCGGCGTGGTGGACTATATGACATAACGCACCTCAATAGTACTCTCGATTGTAGAAGCTGACTGATCTGACTGAATTTGATATTAATTATCAACATTATTGAATGGTGTTATAATATTACATGTATATTTTATTCATCGCTAAACATATTAATATAACAAAATGGAGTTTTTTTTTATTTTGTTGCAATGTATGGCGAGACGAGCATGCCGTTCGCCTGATGGTAAGCGATACGACCGTTCATTAACAGCAGCAAAACCAAACAACACCATGAATTACAAAGCAATGCTTGGCATTCCACTGCGCTCGCCACCCTGTGACATAAGATGTAAAGTCTCAATATGTCCAGTAGTGTACTCTGGCTATAATGTCCTTCAATCCGAAACACAACAGTGCATTTAAACTGCTGTTTGGCGGGAGAAATAGACATTGCGGTGGTACCCACCCAGGCGGCATCTCACATATGAGAGACCTACCACCAGTTTAACATAGATGCATAAACTCACTCCTTCTTCCAAAAAGGGGTAGTCAGAGATGCTGCTTGCGACCAGCATCTCTGCCTGATATCAGTACACCCTTCGCTTTGGGTGTTCCGTCCCACGATATAAGGGGATATTAATTTCAGCATATTTCCTTATTCCTCATAGTATCGGATTTGGCAATCCACACCCACTTAAAAAAATCATGCTATACATTCATTTCTGTATATGATCTTAAATATTTCGCATCACATCTTACTTTTCGTTAAAGTCTCCCCTGTCGGGCGACCGTAAGACGGTCGCGCGCCCGGAAAATCAAAAGTCCGTCACCTGTCACATTTTCCCGGAAGCCGTAAAGTGGCGTCCAGGGTATACAAAGTTTAGAATAATATAAATATTATTCTCGATAGTTAAACAGTTTTTTATAATTTAGATGTTCTTGGGTCGCTCCATTGTGAAAAAATTAATAAAACGTCATTGAAGTCGACAATGCCCGCGAAGTTTGAAATTGTTGTTTATTTCTGAAAAAAAATTATTAAACGTGGTGGATTGTTCGTGAAAAGAAGAAAATATAATGGAAAAATAAGTAATTTATCATATTTCAGTGTTATACGTGATGTGTGGTGTGTTTTTAAGTTAAAATGTACGTGTCACCGGGCGGCCATTTTGTGTTAAAATTTGAACCGATATATTATGATGGATATTCCCACATACGTGTATCTAGAATTTGATATATTTGATAACTATCTGTGCCCGCGACTTCGTCCGCTTGGAATTTAACAAAAAAGTTAATTAGTTTATTTCGTTGTTTTTTTTTGTTTTTGCATTTTTTTTTGTTTTAGCATTTTTATTTTTAGCAATTAATTTTCAGTTTTTTAAATTAGGTTTATTGAAAAATTGCGCATGCGCGTGAGCTGCGCGCGGTACTGGACAGTACTTGGGCATTGCAACATTACTTTATTTTTCTAAAATAAAAGTTTTTTTTCTAAAATAGCTATATAGCCTAAGTTACTCCTTATTATAGTAGCTAACTGACAGTAACAGTTCCATCAAAATCGGTTCAGCCATTTCAGGGATTAGCGGGAATAAACAGACAGACAGACAGACAAAAAAAAACATTTTCGTTATAGGTATCGTGTATATAACGATATGTAGTTGGTCATTTTATTTTATTTTCACGTTACAAACAGACACTTCAATTTTATTTATATGTATAGATTTGAGTGAATTTAGCTTTCTTGTTTTAACCAATTGGGTATTAGGGTTGGCACTAACACACACATTTATATGTTACCGGAAGTGTATGAAGTCTAGGAATTGTATACAGCTCCTAGGAAATGTATACGATTCCGAAGCTTTTTAGGAAATGTATAAGAATAATGGTTTCTGTAATAAAACACGTTGTTCAAATGAGAGTAATATTTTTTATCACAGGTAACAATCATAGCGTTAAATTCTATAATACTTACCTAACTTAATTTTTTTTCTCGCTGGGAAAATCCCTTTACGGATCATCCCACCCCCGAAGGGGCGAGGGTGTGTCGGACTCACCGGTGCGCCTTCCGGCCCAGCGAGACGTGGAACTGGGTCGGGTCCCTATCGTAGTCTGCGCACCGAAATACTGACTAAAAACCCCGCGTTGGCCACCATCGGTGCACTTTGGAGACGGCCCCGGGATACCGCTCAACAGACGCGCCAGGACCGCCTCCTTGTGCACTGCCGCGTGCTTAGCGACCCCAAACCTAACCTAACCTAACCTACACGCATTGACCTTTAACGCCGCACTAGCGCGAGCGCGCCGAGCGCCCAATCGGATGATGCAATACCCTCCCCTCGCTCCGCTATCCCCGCTTACCCCTTGATATCTAAAATATCTTACATTTCCGATTACTATTTAGGAAATGTATAGATTTCCTAGGAATTGCATACAATGACGGATTACATACATTTCCGTTAACATATATATGTATGTATGTATAATCCCTATAATGGTAAGAATCCCCGGGTTGGCCCCGCCTACGACCCCCGACGACGACTGGCCCTGGTAACACACAATATACGTACTATGAGGACAGACGAGAAGATTGTCGAACTGAAAGAAGAATTGAGCAGGTTACACTGGGACATTTTGGTGTTATCGGAAGTCCGAAGTATCAGAGAGGATACGATAACCTTGGAAGTCTGATAACCTGCTCCTCTGCCGGGAGGACAACCAACAGTCTCGAGAAGGTGTCGGATCTCTTGTCCACAGGTCTCTCATCAACAACATCGTATCCATTGAAAGTGTGTCGAGCAGGGTAGTGTACCTTATACTCAGAATATCAAAAGGGTATTCGTTGAAGGTCATACAGGTATACGCACAGACCTTGACACACCCAAATGAAGTATAGGAGATGTATGAGGACATAAGTCGGGCCATACATACTTCCAAAACCTACTTCAATGTTGTTATGGGAGACTTCAACGCAAAGTTGGGCAAGAGAAGCGATGCAGAGTTGAAAATGGGGCAATTTGGACATGGGTAACGGAACCTTAGGGGTCAGAGGCTGGCCGACTTTCTAGAAAAAGAGGGACTCTGCGATGAACTCATTTTTCCAGAAGCCGCCTCACAGGAAATGGACCTGGCTGAGTCCTGACGGTTCTACGAGAAATGAGATAGATTTCATCTTCACGACGAATAGACGGATGTTCAGAGACGTCTCTGTGAGATCTACAGGGTGAAAACCGATAATGATCACCGAATGGTTAGGGGCACATTGAATATCAAAGTCGAATTAGAAAGTCGTCGCTTGATGAAGTCTATGCTCCGACCATTTTTTTTTGTATAATGGCCTGGCATAGTGGCGGCATTGCACCTGATAGTAAGTGCCAATGCCGCCCAGGCAGACGGGACAGGGACGGCAGTCCCATGCCAATGGAAACAATTATGCCGGCCTGCTAAGGTGCCTCTTCACACCACACCTTCACACACACCTACTCGCGCCCATATCCAAAACCCCGAGAGCTTTCAACTCGAGCTTACAAATCGCTTTGATTGTTTAAAAGAAAACCTTGCATTGGGACAGTGTTGAACAGAGATGGCCCTCAAGCAACTTAGAAACAACAACGCCGGGTGAGGACGGATTCACTTCAGAGCTTCTGAAAGTGGGCGAAACGCCGATACTGATAGTCCTTCAGAGGCTCTTCAATTCGTTCTCCTCGAAGGCTCGACGCCAGAACCACGCTCCTGCTCCATGCCTCGGGCGTTCAGCCCTCTGTTCTGCAAAAAAGGTGATAACACTTTGCTGAAGAACTACAGTCTCATTTCACTCCTGAGCCATGTCTATAAGTTGTTTTCGAGGGTCATCACAAATCATCGCGAACGCAAGTTTGATGATATATACAAAAAACCGAGGAATATAACTTGCCGCTTTGCTTAGCGTTTGTGGGCTATGAGAAAGCCTTCGATTCGATCGAGACCTGGGCTGTGCTACAGTCTCTTCAGCAGTGCCACATAAACTATCAGTACATCGAAGTGTTGAGGTGTATATACAACAACGCCACTATGTCGGTCCGAGTACAAGATCAGATCACGAAGGCGATTCCACTACATAGAAGCGTAAGACAGGGAGATGTTATATCTCCGAAATTGTTCATTGCCGCGCTAAAAACGCCTTCAAGCTCTTGCAGTGGAAAAGATTTGGCATCAATATCGACGGCGAGTATATTACTCACCTTCGATTTGCCGTCGATATTGTAGTCTTGGCAGAATCGCTGGAAGACCTTAGCACTATGCTCGAACACCTTAATCGAATCTCCCAACAGGTGGATCTTAAAATGAACATGGATAAAACGAAGATCTTGTCGAATATCTATGTTGTGCTCACCCCCATTGGAGTTGGGGGCTCAACTCTCGAAGTTCTAGACGAATATGTCCATTTGGGATAAGTGGTCCGGTTAGGCAGGTCTAACTTCGGGAGAGAGGTCAATCGTCGAATCCAACTCGGCAATACGGCACCGAGACGTGGCCTCTCAATGTGGGCCTCATTAAAAGGCTCAAAGTCACTCAACGAGCCATGGAGAGGGCTAGGCACGGTGTTACCCTACGAGATCGAATTAGAAATAAGGAGATCCGTAGAAGAACAAAGGTTATCGACATAACCCACAAGATTGGCAAGTTGAAGTGGCAGTGGGCCGGGCATATAGTTCGTAGAACCGATGACCGTTTTGGCCGAAAGGTTCTTGAGTGGAGGCCACGTACAGCCAAGTGAAATGTCGGACGCCTGCCTACAAGGTGGACGGACGATCTAGCTAAGGTTGCAGGAAGTCGCTGGATGCAGGCAGCTTCCATCAGGTCATTGTGGAGATCCTTGAGGGAGGCCTATGTTCAATAGTAGTCTTCATACAGATCTTTCTTTAGAAAATGAAGATCGGGTTGTTTACCCTCTGTGCCCCAAAGCGGGCTCGACCCATATCCAATTTTTGGCCGAATATCCGGCCACTGTCGCTGGCAAGAGTAAGTTGCTGCGCCTATGTGTGGTGTGCAAGGAATGGACGCACACATTATGACCCGCCTGCAACGTTCCTCTGTGCGTGTTTAGGCGTGGCTTTTTCTATATATTTTTTTATTGTACTGTATATTAAACTTTATTATTAATTTTATTTTAAAATTATAATTAATTTTATTATAAAATTACAATTAATTTTATTTTAAAATTATAATTAAATTTATTATAAAATTACAATTAATTTTATTTTAAAATTAATATGTATTTCATTACTCGAACGAAGCCATATCCATGTTAGTCTAGACAAAGAATTCGATTTTTTCAAAGAAATGTTGGCATGAAAATTCGCGAATTCCGCCATTTTGAAAAGCGGACAGTCAAGGAAATTCGCGATTTCCGCCATTTTACATGACCGACAGGACAGTGGATAAGCACAAATTGCCTATATTAGGTTATTAATAATAAATGAACATATTCATGCGTATTATACGTATACCCACACGTATACCGGTATAAGACATTATGTTAATGAACGCTGTCATTTGAACCCGACAGGAGTTAATTACTATGTGTGGATTACAACGTACGAAGTGATTCAAAATTACTTCCATACTGAATATGATTGACGCTTTAAGAACTAAATTCCTACGTCAATCCCATGCGATATTATATTAAAAAAGTATTGGATATTTTTTATAGACTTTAGCAGACGAAAATGCGGCCCGCCTGATGGTAGACGGTTATCGCCATTTATGGACCTTCGGTAGCGAGCTCATAGTAGAATAAAAAACCATAATTATCACCTTTATCCACATTCAAGACTACTGAATATGGTCCTTACCTAAGGATTTTCATAGGATCTCGTTAGAAGCGGTCTGCATTCAGCGACTTACCTCAACTTTTATTTTATGTTCCGTTTACTATCCTCTTTAATTTCAGCCCGCTTAAGATAATGATTCTAATAAGCCAAAATATTAATCGATAACAAATTATTCTTTCTTTGACATTTAATATTATGTTCTTTGGAAGCTTAATGTATGACAGTTCCTGCCATGCTAGCAGAAAGATTAATAACATTTTAAATCGAGTAATCTAAATGAAACATACAAGATGGACAGACGACCTGGCTAAAGTTGCAAGAAGTCGCTGGATGCAGAATGCTTCCAACAGATCGATGTGGAGGTCCTCGGAGGAGGCCTTATGTTGAGCAGTGGACTTCCTGTGCCTGAGATGATGAAATGAAACATTTTTGATGTATATTGCATATCAAATCAATATAGACGGATTTAAAGAAACGGCTTCAGCTTCATGAGTAAAAGGAAATTAAAAAATCAATTGTGGAATCATTGGCGAATAAAGTAACAGGAATAATTCGTTTTTTATCGGGAAGTCAGTTGAGAAAGTAAGAAAAAGTCGTTCAAACTTGCCACTTAATTAAACTCGCGGAGGAGCGTTTATAATTTTTTAATTATACCAACGACTTTGTAGGACATATTAATTATACAGCGATGAATGTAAAAAAATCTTTATTAAACACAAATTGCGTCACTATAAGTAGTATTTACAAAGCGTTTTCGAAGGTAATTACAGTCTATGACAATTTTAAAAATAGAAGACATTTTAATTTTAACTACATACTTATTTATATTATGAATGTTAATTTAAAATATTTTATGTGATTGCTGTTTCAAATTTCGAATACGTAACAAAAATTGCATGAAACTTTAGGAAATACAGAAGAAATATTTGAAATATAATTTGAAAATGGAAGAGTTGTAACTGTCATTAGGTTAACTTTTTAATTTATAGGCAGAGAGCATACTCCAAGCATTCCTGCCCAGCTGTCATGTAAAAAAGGCGCGGAAGTTTGGGAGAGATAAATCGTGCGGCCGGTAACTTTTTGGTGGATTTGCCAGCCTAATCGCTTCGTATTTTCTATGAACTGATAAATTTTATAGAACTGATGTCTAGGCCTCGCTAAACTTAATGCTTTTTTCAACATGGAAGCAATGTTAAAAAGTTCATAAACAGGAATAAAACAGAATTAAAAGTAGTAACATGATGGCCAATTGCTTCTTGTGCTACTTCTTCTTTGCAGCGTTGACACGTTCTGGTGGTATAAATAATTATTGAATGGATGTTGTAAGACTAACTTTAATAAAAATATATGTAAATTCATATGCAAGTTTTTTTTTCTACTGTTGTTAATGCTTATTATCTTCTTGGGTAAGGAGTATACGACTTTCGCTATCTGTTGGCGTATCTAGTAGAGGCAAATTTTCTACTTCTCCTGAAAATAAACATTTTTATTTTAAAAACACAAATACATATTAAGTGTGTTATTTATTTATTTATATTAAATATTAACATATAATGAAGGCTTTATAAACGATATCTTAAAAAAACTAAATTATTTATGAAATAATAATATTTTAAAAACAAATTCGGTGTCTTTTTTTAATGAAAATATAAGTTATCACATTTTGGCAGTAATAATTTATAACTAAAATATCTAGCGTCACTATTTATTACATACATCAGTATGAATCAATTTTAACCAAACGTTAAATAAGTAACACAGTTTAATATTGAAATAAATATTTTTATTGGATATTAATAAAACGTTGATGATTAAAATTTATAACTTTAATCTAATTAGTTTGATTTAACTAGAACATCATATGAATGGTAAAAAAATAGATTTTATAGTGGTAATTAGTTAACATTTTGCATTTACGGACTATTTGGTAATGGTCCCAATTAAAGGGTTAGAGACTAACAAGCGATCGTTATTATTCACTAAGTAATGCTAAACCTCAGAAAGGAAATTGGTTGTTTAAACTAATGGCAGAAGGGTTAGGTTATAAAACAATTTTAATCAAAAGAATACTAAATTATTATACTACTGAACCTAAAATTATGGACTATACTTTTAAAAAATCTAGTAATTCAATAAGAAATATGATCGCTATAATGACGTTTTTCCTTAGTATCATAAAGTGCCATAATTAAAAATACACTGAAAGTAGTGATGAGCTTTTTGAATTTGTGTTTTTGTAATCACGACCATTTTAATTTTTATTTTAAAACCAAATGTCCAATGATCATCATTCAGAGTCGTACGAAATATACCACTTACCGATCCTAACAATAAAATTCGTGGACTCGCTCTCATCAAGCATAGAGAAAATATTCTCTACGGGAATGTACACGTTCTGTGTGTGTTCCAGAAAATCAGCGTCCTTTTCACACTTGCAAGGGCGTCTAAAACAAATAAAACATGTTACAAGAATCCCAAACAGGCTCACACGCGTTACGCATATGAATTGAAAAAATTAAAAAAAAACACTTTCGTATGTATAAGTTTTTGAGGGAACGGTACAATTTCCTCGCTCCCGGAGGAAATAAATATTTCTGAATAACTCCTTGAGCGATGCGGTATCATTTACATTTAATATTCAAGCCATAATTTCGCTCATCCCTGTTAATGCGAAGGCTTATTAAGATCTCGTTTTGTTTCGTGTAATTAAATACGCACCTGTAAACAATCCTTTTGCTTGGAAGATTTGGAAGGAAAATGTCGATTTCAAAATAATATTTCTCAGCGTTCTCGTCGTTTACCAACACCGTCCACATCATTCTACCTATAAAGGGGATAATTGATAAATGTTACAGCTAATTAAGTAATTAAGCGCTGGTAAATGTTTGACCAACACATTTCATTACCTCGTAGCTTTATGAAATTATTATTATATTATTTTAATTATGTGCGCGTAACTGTATAATTGAATGATGATATTTATATAATATATACATATATGTTTATTTTGTCCCATAAATACTAGGACGATAAAAGGTAATAAATTAACTGTTTAAATATAATTATTGAAGCTGGTGTTGCTTAATAACTTATTTATTTTATTTAATACTAATTATAATAACTGTAACTTTAACAAGACTCGATTTTAATGTGGGATCGGGACTATGTATGTGAGTGTTGGATGTTATATTTTTATTTACTTATATACTTAAATGAGAGTTCTTCTTTTTTTCATAGTATAGTTATGAAAAATAATCAATTGAGTGCTTTATTATTATTTAACTAAGAATTTTTCGCCCAAATAATTTGACAGAAAGAAAATACAAAAAAATCGTCATTTCTTTTGCATTTTTTTTGTTGCACTGTGTCTGAAGTCACTAACGGCCGTTCTCTATATCCTATCTATCTTTAACAAAAGTTAAAATGGATATCTACTTTGTCGATACCACTGTATGCTTCAATGAACAAAGATAGACATACAATATTATCTTGCCTTGATATACACATATATAAATATATGCACGTTATCTAAATATCTCTGTCTTTCTTTACTGAAGCAAAAAATGTATCGAAATTTCGAGAGAAATCTCTTGTTAAAGATAGATAGATTATAGAAACCGGCCGTTAAACTATCACCTGCATATTATTTTCTATAGACAATAAACACATATCTAATGCTCACCTCCCCGTTTATCGTAAATTTGATAAACATTGAACACCTTTTCGAAACACCTCAGTAGAAAATAGTTGAGAATCGGTTCTGTTCTCTTCGCGTCCCATTTGTCTTTGACCGTTATGAAGGGCAGGTCAGTGACACGCTGCTTGTGCTCCGAGAAACAGTGGTCCATCCAGTCCCCGGCGCGACCTTCCCACGTACATTCACCTGGACATCACAACCATATTCGATTTCCTTTCCTGTATGTCACTTACATTGTAAGTGCTGAGAAGACCAGACGAAGTATCCACTGATGAGCACTCGTCAGTCGACTTAATTAGTCGTGACACGGGATATGCAAATCGTAGATAATAATAATTAATTTTAATTGACATCATAAGAAATATGATAAACTTATGTTAAATTTAATTGAAAGCTCTTATTTTTTGTATCATATTAATCATTCATAGACACATTTCAATAATCTAATCATAAAGATACTTTCTTCCTGAGGATTAGTAAGCATTTTTGCATAATTTTATTTAATATTTCATTTTGTAGTAGATATGTATAGTTGGCATGGGTGAATCACCCATGCCTGGATATTCCTAAGGCGGTTGATATCAAGCACACGGCCATTACAACCCGCTGAACACTCCGTTTCGGAGTTGCATCTCTTTATCTCTTTAATATTCTTCTTTCTTTCTTTATCAGCTCATATACGTCAAGTTGCAGAGCACGAGCCTCCTCTACAATCCAGAGGATTTAGTCAATCATTCTGGCTTAGTGCAGGTTGGCGGACCTCACATGCCATAGAAATTCTTAAAAATCGCTTTGGTATGCAGGTCCTCACGATGTTTTCCTTCATCGTAATAATGTGTGGTTGTTGATGATCAATACACACTGATTAACTGTTACCCTCCTATTATCCTACTTTTATTAATTCGACTTTATGATTGATTTTGTTGCGGGTTAGAGACAAGTTAGACATTTCCAAAGACCCGGTGAGCTTCAATACTCTTTGTGATTAACATGCGTATGTTAATTCTGGTAAAATGGTCGCAGTATCGGGTAAAATGGTGGGACGGCCAAAATATAAAAATTCACAACAAACAAACCAGTATACTTACCGTAAACTCTGGCCATGAAACAATTGATGATGCGGAACTGGCAGTGCGGCGTATGCTTCTCTAACTGAGGGAGAGTGGCGTGCTTGGGACAACCGCCGTTGGTGCACGGAAACAACACCTTGTTCGCCAGGGACTCGAGGACCGCAGACCGGGTTGTAGAGAATTCTTTCTAAAAACAAAATATTTCATTAAACAAGATGTTAACGAGTTGAAGCCATGTATAGGCGCAGTTTCAGATGCCCGTCTACAAATTACGGAAGACAAAGTACGGAAGACCTGGCTAAGATTGCAGGTAGTCGTTGGATGCAATCCGCTTCCAACAAGTCGATATGGAGATCCTCGGGGGAGACCTATGTTCAGCAGTGGATTTCATGTGCCAAATTTTGAAACGAGATATTGCCAAGCTCCAAGGTATAGAATACGGGTGCTGCGGCCTCGAGATACTGAGAAAGAAATTGTGTTATAAGTATTTGTTCGGATTGGGTTGTTTATCAGAGCTGAAAGCCTCTAATAGTTTCTGATACTCACGCAACAATAGTTGTATCTTAAGAGATCCAATGAGTACCGCACAGTGTGACCACACTAAGCGTGAGCTTTGAAGCTTACGTTAGAGTTCAGTGGTGTATTTATAAATCACTAAATAATATATTGTAATATATTACATTAGAATATATTATAATAATACAATATGTTACATTATAATTATTACAGTATATATATATATATATTATATATATATATATATATATATATATATATACATACGTAATATATTGAAATTCTAAGTAAAAAAATCTATAACGAGGATTTTAATATTACCAAATCCTCTCAGCGTAATTATAATTTAATCTTTTAAGAGCCAATAACAATTGCTGAAATACAATTTTACGAGTTTGACGCTTATTGCAATTTCAATTTAGCTGTAGAAATTTTGTTCCAGTTGGTGATTAAAAATATTGATAAATTGTATTTTATGTTTTGAAAGAAAATGAACAATGTATTAAAACGTATTAAAATAAATGTAAATGTGATCTAATATTAAAATCTTCGAGATATTTAGAAGATAGACTAATAGGTCGATACATGCTAAACCTGGTGATGACGATGATGAGACATATATTTTATGAGATGGAAATATATCATTATGTTAAAGCGCACTACATACCAAAGCCAATAGCAGAAAGCCTATATCGGCATTTCCAGTGGTGATATTAGCTAGCGGCTTCACTTATCGCAATTCGGAAACCATAGTCGGTGGCTTGACATAATGAGAAATATTTTAGAAACGCTGTTGACATTATGATGAGCATAGCTTTTGCGTTGACGAAATGTAATGTCGGCACTCGGCAGGCAACACGTACGGGCGTTTGTCGCCGACATTAAATTTTTCGGTTTTGGGTTATAGTGCGCTTAATATCTACAACTAAAAATTAATTGACTTTGAAATGTCCATGGTGTAGTTGGGTAATCCGGCAAAGAGAGGAGACGCTGCGGGTTTTATCCTCTCACCGAATAATTGTATGATTCAAAAATATTTGTTTAAGGCCGCAGTGTTTCCTATTAAAAGTCGCTCATAGCCATTGAGATATTATACTAGAGCGGACATCGGGAACAAAATTTCTGCGCATTGTGCTGATACACACGGGAACCCAGTGAAGCGAGAGCGAAGATGACGTTACTGCGTAGGCATGACAGAAACAAAAACAAAAGGAGCGGTACGGTACCGTTCTTTATTGTTATACACTTTGTTTGCAGTGTCTCCTCTAGTGTATTATCTCAATGCTAGCTTATATTACTAACTGTGGATATAAAGCTAGTATTTTAATTGACGGATCTGGAATATATTTGGGATTGTTGTATCTATTTTACTAATATAGATCTAAATCTTTACATAATAAAATTCAAATTTCCTTACCTTACAGACATGGCACTGGTAGCTCTTATCGTAGCAAGGGCCGCATATGCTGTGCCCATCCACGCATAGGTGAATGGGCGGCTTCATGTACTTACAGCATTTCACACAAGTCAGTTCTTTGATTATACTCTCGTAGTGTTCCGTCTCTAGTAGCGTGCTCAGGACTACTGCAAAAAAAACTAAACTTAGTAATGTTGTGCAGGCCACGTCATACAAATGCAAACAAAAAGGTGAGCAAATATTGCCACTTAATATTTGGCTGAGGATGGCAAGAGGCAAAAAGGCAGGCCTCGGAAAAGATGGCGTGATAAATTCAACAGGATTTGGGTTGTATAAGCAACTGATAGGGATAAGTGGAATAAGGAGACTTTTGCCCAGCCGTGGGACATGATAGGGTTAACAATAATTATATTGTTATGCGTGGCAATCTAACTACACTGCACCATATGGGTATAAGTGGAAGAATTGAGGCAGACTTATACCCAGCACTGCGTCAGAATAGTTTAAAAATATATTTTGATATGCGTTGCAATCTGCTGCACCACAAACTGCACCTTATGATTAGAACAATGGGGCCGAATAAAAATTTATTGATGCCATCCAAGAAGATTATGTTGGCTTGATCAATTGTCTCTTCGCAGTTCGATTAAAAACCAATTATAAGTATAATGTCACCAAATCCGCGATAAAATCTAAGAAACGATTATACAAATAATAATAATAATTACAGCTAAACATCGTGACGTAGTTATGACTCTAATTTCCAACAATTTCGCATTGATTTATAAGCGCTAGTAGCAATTAGATAGATATAAATCACCACACCCCACTATTGCCTATCTAATGCTGCTATACGATAAAACAATGTCCAAAGTTTAGCCCACTATAATCTTTTCAAAAACTTGGTATGTGAAGCCCTCTTTCCAATCTCTCCATTTTCCCTTTCTCTTCGTATACTTACACCGCTTAGTTTTGGTGGTCAAAACAACAACAAACAAATAACTACTATATTAATCCTGTCAATTTATTCTGTCTTTATCTCGCATTTCATTTGTGTATTTCGACTCAATAAGATGTTACTAATACGCTAAAATTATTAAAAATACAAATTATGATCTTAGTTCGGCCTGATATAAAAACGAAAAAAATATTTAAAAACACACTTTTTGGTTCACTAGTAAATTCAAGATTTGCAATCTAAGAGCTTGATTATATTAGTATTCAATATTACATCAACAAACTCACATGCAACGAAAATTACATAAATACTTTTTCACATCTGTCAGTAGCTTCTAATATTAGTAGATTTCACTCGACGCGAAATCTCATCCGAAATTATTGGCAGATTTAAACAAATCTGTATTATACCCACTTGCCTTTGTCATACATTTGTAGACATAAATGTATTGTTGATTTGGTTTGTTGACATACCAAGTGACAGGGCAAAGAACTCCGCAGACGGTAATTACGTTATAAAGTTAATACAAACACAAGTGAGTGTCGGTATCGATCCGAATTCCAACGTCGCGTGGTAACAAATACTATTGCGGGTATTTATTCGTTTTCAGACCACTTGTTTCACGCACAATACACTACTTCGAAATTAAAATTAATCGACCTATTTTACACCAGTCAAATCACGGTTAATTGCACATTTAATTTTATTCCGATTCAATTAACTTTAAAATCAGAATTCAAAAGCGTTCTAAATTAAAATTAGCGCGTCTGATGCTCTAACATAGTTTCATAACCAGATTTATGCAATTACGCCAATGTTACCGTGTTAATATTTCACACTTCCTAGAAAATTCACTGACATTCCGTAAGCTTACGACTATAAGACACTGGCAAACTAATAATACACTAACGTTTTCTCCCCGCCGGCGACGACGTTGATGACATTCTTAAAATAATACTGCCGACACAACAAACGTAACTAGAGCACGTCAAATACAAAATTACACTTGGTAAACACTTTTTGATTCACACGCATCGGTGTGAGCCGATTAGGACGTAATCGCGCAGCCATTTTCAGTGATAAGACAGTAGTATCACAAGCGTGATTGTGGTAATGCTAGTTCTTGGCGACAGTATACACTGGTGTATGCTATATTTATGCGGCAAGGTCGATGCTAAGGGCCACGCCGTGCCCGCCGTCTGACCAACTGCGCTCGACTAGACGACTAGCCAACGAGACTAAATAAAAATGAGTTTAACAACCTGTTCATTATTCAATGCGTGTAAACATGTAGATTCTTTTGGTGTTATTTGCTTAGAAATGTTATTAATTTATTAAAATAATCTAGGGTTTATTAATTTTATTCTTCTAGTTAATTTAATACTGAATTATTCGGATTGCAAAAACATAACTTACTAGCGTGTGATGTTGTTAATTCAGGACACATTTTAGATAAAGACGTCCCTTGTGATAGCAGAACGTTACACCCCGGCCATCGAAGGCATAATTTCGAATAATTCATTTCTCAATGCTGCTTATAAAAAAATAAGGAGAATGAGTCATGAACCAATTATCTATAATGATAAATTGATTTCAAGAGTCTGATATATTGAGATAACAGCTTTTTAAAATGCATTTTTCTGTTCTAAAGGATAGGTAATAGAAAAGTGGGTTCGGACTGATTTTGATTTAGTGGGAATGTAAAAAGTAAAAGCAAAATTTGAAACAGAAGAAAAAGACTAAAGCTCTGCAGACTATTATAATTACTCTTTACTTTATATCAGTATCAGGAAGTCAATGCGATAAAATTAAAATAGGGATAACAAAACTCTTTGGTGTATAAGGAAGACATGAAATATCTTATCACACCATTTTATGGATGGGCGTCTCAATTCAAATTAACCGAATGGACACGTGAGTCCGCGGTACGGTTTGCAAAATGCTCCATTTACAATATGACGCGAATGGTGGGTATTTTACGATATTACCCAACTTATTGATCAAATACAGATTGCCCTATTGTATTCCGAGGTGATAATGAGTGTTATCAGCAAAATGCCGCAGTGCATTTACGTAAAACTATTATCAAGCGATTATTACTATCTTGTTTCATATTAACGTCTTGCGCATTAGATACATTTTGAGGGAAGTTCCGGCACTATTTATGGTTGATTGATTATGGTGTAAACACTAAATTGTTAATGGCAAATTAAATAACTTTTTTACGTACTTTTGCATACCACAATAAAAGAAAGAAACTTGTTTACAGGTAAAACTAAAAAAAAACACTTACAAATAAAATAATATGTACTCGTATAGTTACAATTGGCGACCTTATTATACCTGCGATGACTTCGAATTATGGGGTTAGTACAAAGGATTACAAAAATGAATAATAATAGATGTAAGTGCTATATTATAATATCTTACTAAACTCATTATCGTCATGGAGGTATATTCGGATTAATGGCTTAAGAATTCAGCGGATCTATATCCGAAGGAAGTCGTATAAGTAGCAAATGCCAATAGCTTTCTGAGTGTCTTTGATCGGCCTTCGTCTAGTCGATGAAACACTTTGCCTTGTGGGGGTAACATACTCCTTCTATAGGTCTATAGCAATGAGGTTTAACATAGTAAGTCATATAAACAGTTTGATGGAATTTATACAAATACTAAGTTGTAAGAAAAGTTGTACCAGCGATTTTTTTATTTCAATGAATCGCGAGAGTATGCCGTTCGCCTGATGGTAATCGATACGACCGCTCATGAACAGTAGCATAACCAAACAATACCTCAAATTACAAAGCAATGCTTGGCATTCCACTGCGCTCGCTATCCTGAGACATAAGATGTAAAGTCTCATTTTGAAACACAACAGTGCATTTGAACTGTTGTTTGCCGGGAGAAATAGACATTGCGCCGGTACCCACACACTCTCACATATGAGATACCTACCACCAGTAAAATTTGATTGGATACCCGCTTGTAGCCAGTAAAGTTGTAGCTGTAATAATAATCTTAATACGGTATTGATCCCTATATTTATTTCATGAAAGATAATCAATTTTGAGTTTACCTAACATATTCACTTTTGCCACTGTTTGCTGGATAAGTATCTACGGACTAATTAGGAAGATAAATAACATTTCCTCGTCTACCCCTGCCAATATTTGGAAGTTTATAGGAACCTTAGGTATTGGCAAGGGGAAAGATTTTGAGTTTCCTGGTACGCTTGGTTTGGATGACATTAATCTCCACTTCTGTAATGTTACATCCCTTGACCATCAAACCAAAAGTCGTACCCTGCATTTCCTCAACAGCCTTCCCCGTCATAATATAGACCCTTTTTACTTTTCTCCAGTAACGTCGGACGAGGTCAAAAAGATTATCCTTTCCATTAAATCCAATGCCATTGGCTGCGATGGGGTTAGCCGTCGCATGATTATCCCTATTCTTGACATGCTTCTCCCACTCATTACGCATATTATCAATGCTTCCCTTGATACTGGCATATTTCCGTCTTCATGGCGGAAAGCTTATGTTTTACCCCTTCCCAAAATCCCTAATCCAACTCTTGTGAACCATTTCCGTCCTATATCTATCCTACCCTTCGTATCCAAGGTGCTTGAAGCTTGTGCGCTCAAGCAACTATCCAGGTTTATATATAGTAACAAACTGTTAGATCCCTTACAGTCTGGATTCAGACCTGGACACAGCACTATATCCGCGCTCCTCAAAGTGACTGGCGATATTAGGCAGGGCATGGAGAACTGCGAGGTCACCGTGTTGGCTTTGGTGGACTTCTCTAATGCCTTCAATACCGTCAGTCACGAAATCCTTCTGTCCATCCTTTCCCACTTTATGATCTCGTCTGAGGCTCTGGAATGGTTCTCTTCCTATCTTCAGGGGCGTCAGCAGTCAGTCCGTCTTGATGACTCATCATCTAATTGGCGTGACCTTATTTCTGGCGTTCCTCAAGGCGGTATACTTTCTCCATTGTTATTCTCTATCTTGTTGTTTGCGAAGGTGTTATCATCCCTTACAGCGATACTGTGAAAAATTTGGGTCTGTACATAGATAAATGCCTCACATGGGGTCCGCAAATTCGAGAAGTCAGTCGGAAGCTCTTTACCTCGGCTAAGTCCTTGCGACGGTTACACAACTTTCTACCCGTTGCCACGAAGATTTCGCTTGCGCAAACACTCCTACTCCCCATCCTTGATTATGCCGATGTTAGCTATCTAGATCTCACCGAGGACCAACTAAATAAACTTGAGCGCCTTCAAAATTTCTGCATAAGATTTATATTTGGTTTACGCAAATATGATCATGTTTCTGAGTTTCGTGCTAAGCTCAAGTGGTTACCTATACGACTTCGTCGGAATACTCATATACTGTCTCTTCTATACAATATTTTGTTCAATCCTATCACTCCTTCTTATCTCAAAGAACGATTTCTTTTTCTTCACGAGTCACATACAAGGTCCTTGAGGTCGTCTGAGAACCTGAAGTTGAGAATGCCCGTCCACACCACGACATTTATGGATAAATCTTTCAGTGTTCATGCTGTTCGTTTGTGGAACGCACTTCCTGTTGTGGTGAGGCAGGCTCAAACACTGTCATCATTTAAAAAACGATTAAAAGAATACTACCTTTCTCTATAAACAGATAAACCGATTAGGACTATTTCCTCTTATTGATTGTATTGGTAATATATATATATATATATATATATATATATATATATATATATATATATATATATACTAAGCAGGCATTATGTAATCACGGAATATTTAAAATTCCATTCAATTTGAACAAGTAGTTTAAGAATGGTAACTTGTCAAACTTTCTTAATTTTGTCACTCACTGACTGACTGACCGATCATCAAAAGTCTAAGGCACTTCTAGCAGACAAAGAACCTTCATATTTAGAATATAATTAGTATTTAGTATCTAAAGTAAGAGAAAATTTAAACATTTCATAATTTCTGTCTAGTTTTCTAGATACACCAACTGCGTGAATAACTTTGTAATCTCATATAAATGTATAGGATTACAAAGATACATTTGCAGTTAATGATTCGTTGTACCCGTATATAATGGAATAATAGTTGTAGATTGGTATCTATATATATTTTATATGAGGCATAACAGGAGGGGGGTATAAAGAGGGAAAGGATGTATTCAGCCCATTAAACTGTACAACATTCCTCTAGAAAAACATGACAAAGATAACCTTGCAAATAAATAGACTAAATAGCTCGAAAACAATCACCATGAAAGAAAGAACACAAATCCGCTATATTTGTGATAAATTGATACCTACAAAAATAAGAAAAAACCATAAGACAGAGGCTTTAAGAAAAATCATTATATATATTCTAGAAATAAAAAGTACCGAAAACATTGATATACAAAAAAAAAACCTTATATTAATGACCGAAAAGGAATAAAGTAGTACTCTACAAAAAGACGTGAGATCCCATCAAAAACATCCTGTAAAAAAATTCCACGTCTCGCAGCTCAGTTTTTCTACCGCAAAAAGTTGTGAGATCCATGAAATACCAAGTCGATTAATTTATTTAGTCCTTGATTAAGGGACGTTCTGTGTAAGTTATTACGAAAGTTATTATCAGATCATTATTAAAAATTCTTTACGTTTTAAATAAATAGATCGACTTGGCCAGTAGCATTATGCATAAATTGTACGATATATTATGTTTTTATGCGATCGTGTTTGAGCTGTTTATATTGTTGTGAAGACCATTTCGATGTAAGTAAGGATATTAAAATTAAGTAAAATACATATACAAATCATTCTTACGTTTACCTACCTACTTGTTTTGTTTACAAACCTCTACAAAAACATAACCTAGTTTACGAAAAGTTGTAAAGATATTATTAAGAATTCTTATTTGATATTCTAAATTTATCCTTATGTATGTATGAGTATAAGTATTACTGATGAATAAAAACATCTAAATTATTAGAGTAAGAGGCAAGTTCTAGATTAGTTTTATTAATCTTTCTATTATTTCTGAGTTTCAAATTGAAGAGGATACAGAAAATTATATTAAATACAAAATAATGGCATATAATACAATATTAATACTGTGAACACATAAAAATATTAACTTAATTTAAAAAAACAGCGACACAATACAATAACAATTATTCCTCAGAAAAAAAACCATACAAATAGCTTGTTGACAGCAGACCTCTCGTGTAAAACTGACGTCACGTTTTCATCCACCAATCGTGTTGCGTTTCGGAAATTTGCAAGGAAATTTTAAAACAGCCACTTTTTGATTATTAAATTTCACTATTAAATTAAAATAAATTATAAAAAATATTGCATAGTGTGTTTTCAGTAGCAATAAAGATTTCAAAAAAAAAATTGTCCATATTTAAGTCACGTGCATATTCCCCATTATCAAGATAATTTATCATGCAGGAAGTGGCTATTATCTATGTAGCATACCTTTTGTGACTGTCTGATACAAAATTCTTAATTTGCCTAATAGGAATGTGTCATATTATAATTAATTATATAAATCCTTACTTAATGGTTTCTTAGATTTACGCGAATGTTACACATTGAAATAAAACTATTATTTACGGATTTTATCGCGAATTTAGTTTAATTTTTTTTTTACATTTTTAACTTCCCGACGTTTCGATCACTTTACAGCTTTCGTGGTCACGGGGCGGACTGAGGTATTAGACGTCCGCTCTGTGACTGTTACAATTCAACTACCCTTATTTTACAATTATTAATTTACAAAAATAATTTTAAGACATCTAGTCTATGTTTGCGATCCGATCTACGCAGAAGGAGCTCACAGTGTCTTGAGGTCTGGCAGTTGGTCTTTTGGGTTCCGATTTAATTAAATGTAGTATTGGATCCCATGCTTGTGCAAGCTTCAAGCCATCTTCTCTATTGAAATTTGGATGTTTTTTTAATTTCAATAGCCTCGCGAAACATCCTGGGCAGGAAACGGTGTTCTTTAGCGAGGACTTGGGGCTGGTCAAAGCGGAGGTAATGCTTGGAGCCTTCTTCTATATGTTCAGCAACTGCAGACTTCGTTGAGTGTCGATGTTTGACGTCAGCTATGTGTTCTTTCACGCGGGTCCCTATGCTTCGTTTTGTTTGACCTATGTAGGAGAGGCCACAGTCGCAATCTATTTTGTATACGCCCGGTTCTTGCAGGGGTATATGGCACTTGACAGGTGGTAGAAATTGACTAATCTTCTTGGGCGGCTTGAAGTAGGTCTTTATAGAAGCACGCTTCAGGATGTAGCCAATTTTGTCTATGACTCTTTTTATGTAAGGCAAGACAACGGGGACTCGATGTTTTAACATAGACTAGATGTTTTAAAATTAATTTTTTAAATTAATAATTGTAAAATAAGGGTAGTTGAATTGTAACAGTCACAGAGCGGACGTCTAATACCTCAGTCCGCCCCGTGACCACGAAAGCTGTAAAGTGATCGAAACGTCGGGAAGTTAAAAATGTAAAAAAAAAAAACTAAATTCGAGATAAAATCCGTAAATAATAGTTAGCTTTCTAAATAAGTGTGCTTTTATGTGAGTTTTATTTAAGCACTACCTTACATTAAATATTTCCTAAAACAGTATATATCCAAAATATAAATAAGAACAAAACAAACATGTTTTATTTTTTCTTAAGCAACGGAAGTTTAGAACAGCAATGTAAAATCGTATAACGAAATAGGTAGGAGGATTATTTAAATCTGTTAGGGACATCTAGTGAAAAACGATTAAAATTTTTCAAGAGTTGCATCTCTAAGTTTTTAAAATCGGGCCTTAAATATTATTGTCTCTATATTTAGCTCAGCATCATCATCACATCATCATCATCGGTCTATACTGTTGTCCACTGTTGGACATAGGCCTCCTCTTAATTTCGCAATTACACCCAGTCTTCGGATTGTCTTAATTTTAGAAATGAAATTAGGCTTGGAACTCAATATATCATTATTAATTTGTCCTACTTTCTCATCTTAATAATGGGATAAATCCACATAAGTGCTTTTAATTACGGAGGATATGCCAAGAACCGCAATGCAATGTATGTATGTGGTTAGTGGTCGAGATAATAGCCATCTATCTATACGCGTGTCGATGTTTTTAATCAATTGCCAATTAAATTGGAATAATCGAGGCCTTTAATATCGATAAATATATGCAATTTATTTTGATTAAATGCTGGTCGTGCTGGATATTAGTAACACAACACATTCTTATATTATAGGATTCCCTTTGACAATCATGACTATATTTGTATAGTAAAGTACTAAAAAAGTATTTCTTTACTGCTGGTGTAAATGCATTTAGATCATTCGATAATGAATAGGTGTAGGACATTTACTAAAATTTTATAAAAATTAAAAAAATGAATCATTTTTTTAACCAACAATGATAAAGCAAACTGTTGATATGATATTATTATATTTTAGCCAACAATAAAAAATCCAAGCTGCAGAACGTACGCAAGCTTTTACTGGAATCGATAAAAAAGGTAATAATCGCTTCCATTCACCCGGTACGTCTCTAGCAGAGTAATTCCGCAAACGAATGTTACTCCAATTGGCGGCTTAATCTAGTCCCGGACCGCTAAACGCCAGTTCCGAGTTGTAAATTTATTGCACTTCCAGCTCTCAATTCACAATTACAAATTACTTCCTGTCAATCAATTGGTGCTATCAATTTCTACCAATTTAGATTCAGATTTGCATACATTATTCAGACGGTGCCTTAGTGGACGACCACTAATTGAGGGGCACATTTTGAGGCGCTTGCGGTTATCGGATGTCCTTTCCTAATTACACAGTTTGAAATTTAACATGATTGAGGATGGCAACGGTCTGCCTCAAATATGATTCAAATTTGCGACATGGTTTTGGTATGTTATTGGAAACCTGATAGTGTTACGATCTTTACAGAGCGCCTAATTGAGGATAGCTAGAAAATGATGTGTATGATAGATGGCGTACCAATGTAGATATCTATTTTTATCATCTGCTATACCCATAATACTGACGATAATTAAGTAGAAAATCTTAAAATTTCACTTTCGGCACATTTTAGCACAATTTCTATATTTGTTTCCTAAATTATTGGGGATTACTAATTTCATCTACGATATAATACTACGCCAATCAGCAATCTTATACTTTTCTTGAATAGCGCAATTTCATTGAATACGTATCTAATGAACAAAATTCACTTAAAAATACCCCAACCGGTAAACTGAGGGGAGATACAATCAGAAGGATATGATTTTTTCTTAAATCGAATACAATTGGCAACAACATGCACAGATGTTTATGAGATTTCTAAAGTAGATGTTAATCCGTGGATTTCTGAGGCATGTTCTTCCACAATAAGCCCTTTCTACTACAAATAGACTTATCCTAAGGACTTACTGATTACTTAGAAATTGCCCGTATTCAGCAACTTCCTACCTTCAGATGCGCATCAGACTAAAAACACTAGAAAAATGCAAATTGTTTCGAGTTATGCTTCCCAACAGTTACAAGGAATTTCTGGCGTCATAGAACCAATACCATTCAAATGGATTTCGCCGCCATTTTACACAGTTCCACGAGCGAATGAACGTGTCAAAACCTTTTCGGTTTTATTTTTTCAGACCGAAAAATCGAGTAACCCCTATACGTTTCCTTTGGTACTGAAAAAATATTGCCATTTCAAAATACAAAACCAAAACTTTTTAAATAGAAATATCAATGTAAAAAGTTACTGTATCTTTGGTATGGTGTACATGTATTTATTTAGATCGTGCGGGAAGTTGTATAGAAAAATGTGATTAGGATGGGCAACGATTTGAATTCTTTATGTTATGGCTTTGACCATGATTGTAACTTCATATAAAAATATACTTACAAATAATAATTGTCTCTATTAAAACATCAAACCCAATTTGTGCGAACTTGAAGTTACTCAATTTTAACATAACAATTATATTGTTAATTACAAAAGAACCGATGCAAAAGTAGCTCAACATCATAAATCAAATATAATTATTGTAATTACTGAACTCCAGAGTTTTGGTAAAAATAGATATGTATGCGAGTGAACATTAATTACCGTTAAAGCAGACGAAGTACTAGCCATTACGCTTCACTGTCCTTCACAAATTAAACTTTGACAAATTGCAAATTCGTGAGAAAACAAAGTGTTAAGTTTCTACTTCAGGGCAGAAGTTCCTTGAACTGTGGCTTTATTCCGAGTAAGGCCATTTTCGGGCATTTGCAAGTTTTTTGCGAAAGAAAGTTAAAATTATCTTGTATTAATACATAAATAACGTTCAAAAGGCATTAAAACTTCACAACAATTCCGAGAAGAAAACATTACAGGCGTTGATTAAAACTTCGTAAATTATCATTGAATATTTTGTTGGTTTGTATTGGATGGAAGTGAGCAGTGTTTATAATTTTTGAAGTGTTGACTCTTTTAGTGGTATTTGTTCTTTCAAGCTTGATTCCATATTCCGGTAAATATTATAATATACAGGGTATATCAAGACTGCTACCGAAAACGAAGCCGGGTGGTAGTTTAAGCGACTTCAGACACAATGCAACAGAAAAAGTTGCAAAAATAAGCGACAATTTTTTTTTTGAATTTTTTTTCCTATTGCCATATTTTGGTGGTAAATATTTCTTTTCCTAAAATAATAGTGTATACCCTTTAATTTATAAATACTCTAAGATATAAGAGAGTTTAAATTATTATTTTAGCAAAAACTATGGATTTACCACCCAAAAATGACGATACTTAAAAAATCATAAAAAATAATTGTCGCGTTTCTATGCGAAAATTTTAGTTGCATTGTGTTTGTAGCCACTAAAACTACCACCCGGCTTCGTTTTCAGTAGCAGTCTTGAGATACCCGGTATAATGGATCATGGCCTCTAGGTTACAACTTTTTGGCGTGGGCAGGCGTAGAAAGTGGCCATCCAAATCAGTGATACAAATTAGTGTACTTTGGAATTACACAAGTTAGTAGATGGATAGGTTAAATTTTGTGAAATGTAGCTTCAGATTTTTGTATCATCCAATTTTTATTGCTTTCTATAATTTTCTATTTTGGATTTGTAGCTCACGTAAATTTGACGCGGTATTACTAATGAAGGCTTTTTAAATACAATACGTCCAGCGAGCACACATGTCACTCGATGGAATTTGATTACTGCCGCCCATGTACAATAACAAACCTTGGATAGATTTGTTGCCGAACCATCATATCGGGCGAGGAGCGGGCAGGAAAAAGAATAGGAAGAGCAAAGGGCATCCGGCAATCTCACTCACCGAATAAAATTCAACAGATCTCTAGTGAGACAGTGGTACCGTCCCGGACAAGTCTGCTCATTCATGGTGAGTCATTACTGAGAACAGCTTGACTTCTACCAATTTTTTAAATAAGTATGTCTATGTATGCTGATGTCCTATTGTGCTAAATGCCCTTATATCTTCAAAGTTATAGAAATCTTTATATCAATACACGTGTAACATGTCATCATAATTAAGATAATCGCATCGGAAATGGCATGTGTCAATTGCAAACTTTGTAATACACTACACAATAGTTACTGATCGAGTTATCCTCAACCATGTTCACAATATTTAGCATTTCAGAATTTTGAAATAAGATGTAAGTAGGTTAAAATTAGGGGAGAAACCTACATAAAAAAGCATTGTGTTGCTGCTTTAAATCTAGTTTTGTTGTATTCTTCTGTAGTTTTTCTTTAAACGAGGCTCAAACGGTTACCATCGAGCTGGGCTGTTAGCTCGTCTGCCCACTTAGACTGAAAAAAATATATTCCCTTCCAATTAGTGTTGGAATAAATAGCAATAGCAATCATAAATAGCAAGTAAAGTCGATAGCAACGTTTCACAAGTTATATAAATAAGCTCAATTTTGCGATTTGCGATTGTGATTCACAAAGCCGATTGGCTAATAGTTTTATACTATCTACACGAGAGATCTATGAAGGTTTTTTTAGGAACCCATTTAAAGAAGAAACTGGACAGTCAATTTTGTGTGTGTAATTTTAGATGTGAAACATGGTTATAATATATGTTGTTTTTTGTTCACAAATTCTGTGGGGGCAATGAGCAATAGCAGAATATGAGAATGCTAAGGCTTCTAAAATAACTAGGTGTTGATGTTATTTGAAATAGCAATAATTCCCATTACTACTGCCAATTATGTTTATACTGACGGTATTAAAAAAGTAATCCAAAATTATTTCAAAATCTACGCGACTGATTCATGCATTACATTAATCTTTATTTAAATAAGTAAGGGTTGGCGTCCCTTAATCTCCCTGAATACGCCAATGCATGAAAACTTTAAGCCATCCGTTAATACGCGGGATTACCGGACAACTTTTTATTATTATTCAACTGGAGAAAACCGCGCGAGTTGAATCGTGTTTGTGACGTTTTAAATGAACACTTCATCTCTTCATATTTTTTAATTTGATTATGTAGACACAAAGGCGTATCTTTCAAAGCGTTTATTGTCTGAAAAAGTATTATTTATTATTTATGGCTTTGCGTGTGCTAAAGTATGAGTGTTTGAAAATATACAAAAGTCTGTCTAATGCCTGGATTTATAGCTGTCTGTGAACTTTATGGACGTTTTTATAAACGACTTTTATATTTTGAATGTTTCAGGTGGGTTCCAGTCGTTTGGCGACCGTTGCGAGTAATACAGTCAAGATTGTGGAGGAAATTATAGATTTTGGATGGAGAGTTGAAGCAATCTCATTAAAAGTTCATTGCAATGCACTATTTCTGTAATTTATAAGTGAAAGACCTGCTAATCGCAAAAATGTCTTAAATCTCACTAGCTACAAATTATCAGACCACTTAAAAACTATGACAAAACAAACTATTTCAAACTGTAAGTGGCTATATTTTTTAGTATTCTCCTATTTTGAAACGACTAAAAAAAGAGGAGTAGGTTCTCAATTCGATGAATTTTCTTTTTTATTGGCCATATGTCACAAATAAAACTTAAACCACACCGACAAAAAAAACACGTTAAGTGCAATATCAGTGCATTATTATGAATACGAACAAATATTTGACGTTCGTACGTGCCAAAGTCCCAGCGGCAAGCATTCGATATTTAAACAGCGCGACGCTTAGCAACAAAGATAAATTATACAAATATTATTATGGTCTCGGCGCCTGCTCTGGATTAAACTTTACGTGACATAACTATATTATCAACTGTTGTTTAAAAAGTTTGTTTTTCTCGTATTAGCCCATCCGGATTCAAATGCAATTTTTTCGAGTTAAAATGTAGTCTATATGTTAATCCAGGATGTAAGCTCCATTCAAAATTTAGTCAAATTCAGTCAACGGATGCCGCGTCGAGATGTGACAAACATATTTACGTATTAATAACGTGAAGAATGTACAATTGACATTCTCTATGGACTGTACAATATTTGTGTGATTTATAAAAAAGCTGATTTCGCTGGCCGTAGCTATATGATTAAACGTCGCACTGGTACCATTTTTATATGTATATAAATAAATAAATAAAAAAATAAATACACCCAACAGTCACATACAAAGTCCTGACCCCACACTAAGATCGAGCCTTGTGTCGTGGGTATCAGAAACTACGAGAGACTTTTCGGTCTCACAAACACCCAGACCCGGAAGAAATATTTGTGGGCCGCACAAACATTTCTCTCGGTGCGGGGATCGAACCCGTGCCTCTAGTTTCACAGGCGGCGTCTAACCAACAGCGCTACGGAGGCTGTCAATATATATACCTATTTTGTTATTGTATTCCCAAAAAAAATTATAGTCTAATAAAGGTTTTTGCCCCCTGGCACCCAAACTAGGCAAAGCCTGTATTTTGGGCGACAAAAGAAAAAAAAACACTGAAAACTAAAAATATTTATTGATTATTTTACATTAGGCTTCAACAAAATTTTATTCGTGCAACATTTTTTTAATATTAAATGTTAATGTAAGTAGCTCAAAGATTTACTACTATAGGGGAACCATATGGGGAGAAAACCGTAATAAAGTTTAATGATGCGGCTGAGGCAAAATTGGAGTATTTAAACTTCTAATTACTTGAGGCAACTTTTTCATTCCGACGCGATAAGGACATTTCCCCAAAAGTTTTTTTGACTTTTAAATATGAAAAATTAGGATATTTAAGGTTAGATACAAGTACTCTCAATATTATATTTGTCATTGGATGCGATAAAAATTGTAGAGCCACCTGTTTTTACTTAGCATGAATGGGCAGGCTCGTCCGGTACCACTGTCTCATTGAGATCGACGTGGATCAACTTAGCTTTACTGTAGTGTTTCGTTCGGTGAGTGAGATTGCTGGATGCCCAATACCCCTTCCCTCTATCCATCCTTTCTCATTCCCGTGCCCCTCCCGATATAAAGGATCGGCAGCAAATCCTTGATCCAAACGCTATGGATGTTTATGGGTGGCAATGATCGCTTGAAATCAGGTGACCTATTTACACGTTTGCTGGTCAGGTATGCAGTAATAATAAAAAAAGACAAGGAAAGGATGTCGGATGTAATACAGCTACATATTAAACACAAATGAAAAAAAAACATTTTTTTTTATAATGGCCTGGCATTGTGGCGGCATTGCACCTGATGGTAAGTGCTAATGCCGCCCAGGCAGAGTATCCATTGGCATGGGACGGCAGTCCCATGCAATGGAAACAATTATGCCGGCCTGCTAAGGTGCCTCTTCACACTACGGCGGAAGGACCCAGGATTCTAGGATTACGGGGAAGAAGTCAGGCTATATTAGCTCTGAAAGTTACTACAGTTAGTGGTTTCTTGCTCAAGAGATCATTAACCGTTTCTTTTAATTAATTCCAGCTAATTATTTACTGCTTTAAACTGCCCTCTCATCCTCCTATTATTATATCCATTCCAAGGTTTCCTGGAAGGTATGGCCCAGTGCGATGAGGCCTTTTCTTTTGTTATATGTATTCCTTTAATGTTGGTTTTATGCATGGTGAAACGGAAAAGGATAAATAAATAAACAACCGAGGTCCATGTCGAAAGTGTTTCTACTAGATAGAACACTGGCACATAACAGAATTATTGAAGGTTAAGACTGTTCTATAGATGCAAATGAAAGAAATGCGCTTGACTGAAACCAATTTCCAACTTCTCTATAATCACTATGAACATTTTAAATTCGTTTTGAGAAGGTACTCTCTGATGAAAAGCTCTGAGAACCAGGTGGTAGAGAAAAAGTGACTGAATCTAAATGACCGTTACCATTTTATCGATTCAATTACGTAATTGATTTCATTTACTATCATAAAACAATATGTTGGTGCATCTCAATCAATAACATGGTCCAGAAGTTGGAAGACCAGAAAATGATATTAATAAATCTGAAACGGTACCTTTTGTGTCTCCTGGTGAAATGTACTCTTGAGAAATGCTTTTTCCTTCCAAATACATTATGTCACACTGAACAGGAATTTTAATTCAATATTATTATCAAATTAAAAAATCTTCGCGAGCACAGAAACAACAATTGCCTAGTACAAATGAACTGATATTAAAAATATAATTCGAATGAAATAATGTAAGCAAACAAATCATAAAATCACCATTGACGTAGTATCAGAACACGATAAAGCTTGAAACAAATCAATTGTCATATCTATTGATAAAATAACTCTTCGCTTGTTAATGAACAGCGCATTGACCAATGTACTAACATAAGAATCGGTGTAAATTATTTATTGATGGTAGCCGTAACCTAACTGTCATTGAAATAAGTTAATCTATATTATCATTATTATCATACAAATCTGAATATTTTTTTATTTATTTGAATGCGCTAATCTACACGTACAATCATACATACACCTAATGAAATGAAATGAAATGTATTTGAAATGAAATGAAATGTCACGAATGAATTGGTCACGTAGGCAATTTAAAAGCTCTTATGGGAAGTCAGTACACATAGAACTTAATCTCTATATACAATATATTTCCTATACTCACAAATAGTCACATACATAGCCCTGATCCCATAGTAATATCGAGTCTTGTGCCATGGGTATCACACACACTATGAGATTTTTTCGGTTTCATAAACACGCAGACCCGTAACAAATACCTGTGGACTCACAAATATGTGTTTCCGTGTCAGGGATTGAAACTGCGGCCACTCGTCTCACAGCTGGCGTCTAACAAACTGCGCCACCGAGGCTGTAAAACTCAGAAAGTAATGGTCGAATTGAAAACATATTGAAGTATTAGATCCATCCATCGAATCCATTTAGCGAGGATATAATATAATATAGAGTATTTTCTTTCCTTGGAAAATATAAAGCAGAACTATTATTGAGGAATATTTTTTCACGCGGGCTTAACCGGGAGGAATACTAACCCAAATAACGACAAGTTAGAAGTATTAGGGATTTTTTCTTCCCGGCTCCCTTCCCCATTTTTTAAGGCTAAAAATACGTCCATTCCAAGCGTTGTGGATTTTCATGAGCGGCAGTGATCACTTTCCATCAGGTGACCTTCTCGCTCGTTTGCCGGAACGAGGCAATAAAAATCGATCTGAAAATGCATACATAATAAGTCTAAAGTCTAAAATGGGTAAAGTGTAATGATTGTGACAGGGTGAAATGTCGTAGAGAGATATTATTCATGTTTGTACTCTAGTGCCTTTAATTTCCGTCTGCTGACATGTTATTTAAAACATAATCCATCAGTAAGTATCTTGACGAATAGTTGTTGCAACACTTGGAAATATGATTTTCAATCCACAGTTTGTCTTTTCATTATTAAAACAAAGTCCATTACCTGTCTTTTATGTTACCCTACATTGCATATATCTACTTCATATTATAGTAATGCAGTGATCAACTAAGTACACCATAATCTACATCAAATAACGTTACTACATTTTTCATTACCAAAACACTTACAAAAACAAAATAGCGTAAGTCTATATATCATTTTCCTCCACTACACGCTCTTAAGTGACAGCAATTTCTCATGTCCCGTCGCAGGTATACAATGTTTATCTAGGAGGTGCATGCAGAAATGTCTCCGCAATATATTGCCGCTGTACATCAGCAGTTGACACGTGACACTTGAAACTTGGAAGTGGTGTGGATCGCGTTTTAGTTTTCATTCTTATTGTGCATGCTCGAGTCTTTTATGTTGAGGAAGTTTAACTACGTAATGTTGATTGAAGGTGTCTACTTATCATCTTTTACTTGGTTTTGCTATCGCCACTTCAAGCATTATTTGTGGATATTTTAAAGCACTTTTCCGTTTTTGTAGCTGTATACCTTAGTGTAATTCGTTGGTTCTGTCTGGTATGATCACGTATGGTACCGGGGTTAGCTTTCCTCTTAAATCTTTATCATTCCACTCGGTCTTTCACTTTAATTGTAAGACCATTTTGTTTGTAAGGTCAACACATCAAGGTCTCCAAGATTGCCACAGATATACTAGCTAAGAATACGGTCCAGGCTGGTAACATATCGACTTAGTCCTGTGGCTACCAGACTTGCGTCATTTTGTAAAAGCAGAAAGTTTGTTAAGAAAAAAGAAATATTACGATATCTTCAAAATTTAATGAAGTGACATTTTACCAGAATTAAATTATAAAAGTGTAATTTTACAAAAAATCCATTAGGTGTATCCATGGTATCCGGAGACTTTTGATCCTTCTTTCAACTTGTCAGACATAGTGAAGCTGATAGTTTCCAAAGCCATCACGACTCAAACTTCATAATTGCTGATCGTGTGATTCTTATGTTAGGGGGATGCGCAGACAAATTTTCAGGTTTTATAAAATGACGAAAATCTGGCAACCACGGCATCTTGGTCTCATTGTTCATCCACTGGGTTTGTTTTTCTTACAATGAATGGATAGAAAAGCTTGCCATTCGCCCGATTATAAGCTACACAACCGGTCGTGGAAAGTAGCAAAACCAAAGAACACCATGAAGTACAAAATAATGCGTGGCATTCCACTGCGCTCGCCGTCCAGAGACATAAGATTTTAAGTCTTAATATGTCGAGTTACTCTGGCTACAATGTCATGCAAACCGGAACACAACAGTGTATTCATATTTGCTCCTTAGTTCATAAATAATTAAAAAGTGAATGAATTATACACGGTATATCAAAACTGCTACCGAAAACGAAGCTGGGTGGTAGTTTTAGTGACTTCAGACACAATTAAATTTTGTGCAAAAAATTGCGAAGAATTTTTTTTGTTATTTTTTTTTCTGTCATTGTATTAGGGTGGTAAATACATAGTTTTTCTTAAATAATAGTGTACATCCTTTTAGTTTTAAAAACACTATAGTACGCAAGGCTTTAAATTATTATTTTAGCAAAAACTATGGATTTACCACCCAAACTTGTCGCGTTTCTTTGCGAGATTTTTAGTTACATTGTGTTTGTAGTCACTTAAACTACCACCCGGTTTCGTTTTCGGTAGCACTCTTGATATACCCGGTATACATGGCAAACGTTAAGTATTTCTTTCACCGAAGCCGTTATTATTTCTTAAAATTACTTTAGTAGTGTTGGTGCCGGACATAAATAGTACATTATAATTAGAACATAGGTCAGTATAATATTTATAATCGGAATTTCCATTTATTGTTTATATCTCTTCTTTGTCTTGAGGTTGAAACCTGGTTCAATTATCATAAATACTTTCTATATTGCCATCGCCACTACAGATTCAACATTGGAGTAGCTTTTGTCTACTAAGAATGTCTATACAAGAAATAATTGGAAATTTATTACAAACTGAAATACTTTTATTGATTCTGATGACAATTTAGATTAATTAAATATTTGTAATATGAAGGTAGAAATTGTAACAATCACTATGCGAATTATTAAAATCTTAGTCTGCTCTGTGACTACAAAAACTGTAAAGTATTTGAAATGAGAAGTTAAAAAATGTAAAATCAAACCAAATCGGCAATAAAATGCGTAATTTTTTACGTATAATTTTAGACAATTATGATAGTATATAAATACTTTACATTTCAAACTTAATTTGTTTCTTCTATAAATCACTGTTTATGATGAATACGAAAATCAATATATTAAACTGTTTACATCATAATACAAATTAGGTTAGGTAATTAGGTTATGATCTGTTATTGTTAAATCATATTCTAAACTAGTCTTTAAATACATGGCTAATTATAACAACTGACCACTGTGTTCAGCTTGTATAATATCAATAATGAATACATACCGAACGCACGTGTTCACTTGCTTGGATATTATTTAACTAACTGGTTTTATTTTCTTAATTAATCATCAATTGAAATAACAAAACACATTGCAAGGAAACTTTAAAATCTCAGAGTAATACACCTCTGTTTTAAAAATGATATTTTCTGAAGACCACCAAGTGCAATTCACGGGCGTGAGACTAAATGACCCCTACCTGACCTACTGAAAGTAATTTTCAAGTTGGATGAGAAGTCACGTAGTGCTGACTCAGTGATAGAGGATATGGACAAGAAGAAATAGAATAGGAACTATTTTACCCAGGACCGGCGAAGGAAGGAACGACAATGACAAAGAAGATGATTGTAGTGCAGCTATTGGTCAGTGCAATGCAGAAAGAGTGTCTTCAGCTTTTTTATTGCTATAAATATTGTGAGGAGCATGCTTTTTGCCTGGTTTTGAGTGACATGACCGCTCATGGAGAGCAGTAAGACCAAACAATACCATGACAAGTCAGTGTTTGGCATTCCACTGCTCTCGCCATCGTGAGATATAAGATAATAAGTCTCAATATGTCTAGTAATTTTTAATGGCTCAGTCCTATTTAATTATAGAAAGAGATGGGTCACTTGGGCTAGCCATTTATTCCACAATATAAAGGTGTGGCAGAAATGTGAATGAGTGTATTTCTTGTTATAGCCTGTAGGATTGAATTTAGTATTCTTTACTAAGCTCCTTTATTTAATGACATTGTAATGGTCTAACGTGTTGGACTTGGGCTTTTTGGCCACAACAATCCTTACACTTGACATTCAAACTACAAACTTTAATGCAGAAAATCAAATTCTTCGTGTAAATATATCCATGTAGTTATATTTGATTATATGTGTGTCAAATTAGCAACAGGAATAAAATAAACACAAAGAACAAGTTTTAATTAAGAAGCGAGGTTACAATATGAGTACCTTAGTTAGCGTTATTCTAAGGATAACAACACAATTGTATAATTAATTTGTCGGAAAAGTTAGGAAATACGAACGTTATTTAACTTTTCGTAATTGACGTTACATTTGGAATAATCAATGTTTACAACTTTCTCAATAATATTTACACGGTAAACGTGACAAACAAATTGACGGATATCAGATTAGGTCTAAGTGGCATACCGATCTCTAAAAACAGACCCTTATCTAAATTCTATAAATATGAAATCGTAACTGACTCGACTTGACTCGGCGGGCCCACCGACTTATTGTTTTGAACTCATGTCGTCCTCTTGTCACCGTTGACACAGGTTATCAAGTCTATTATTGAAGCATCGACAGCTAGACGGAAGCGCCAGTATCTCCCCCGCAGCCGACAGATACATTACTAAAACAAAATGTTTTTGAAATTTAGCGCGAAAGTTCATTGGATCATCTACGCTATACTCCTCGTGACGGAAATCCAGGGGGATCCCGACGACTCGCTATCTATGAATACATTGATCCGTGATTTGTGCAGCAGATCTTTGTCGAGTCTCATTTTCAAAATATGCACGGGAAGTGTTCCTATTAGTGACATGCCTGCGGAGAATTTATCGAAAGTTAGAGGGAAGAGGGCAGCGATATTTATGGCGAAGGAAAGAACGAGACGGCAGGTCGCTGATGAGTGCTGTCTCCATCCTTGCACTGTGGCTCAAATTGTGCAATATTGTCCAGAGACATGGTGAAGTGATTTAGTGAAGAAAGAATATTAACATTCGGGTTTGCTGCAGACCACAAAATACGGGAAGGGTTTAGGCAAGTGACTCAGCGAAGTAATAATTGCCGAACCCGACAGTGGAGTATAAATTTTCCTGCTGTGGGTTCATCGGGACATGGAACTGTGATTGCGTATCGTGTTATTTGTTTGTATACCTTGAGTATTGAGGATAATGGACTTGTGATTCTTACGTTATGAGAGCAAGATTGTTGACGCCGCCTGTTTGTAAATAATATTTTTAGTATTTTGACCTCTTTTTCCGTATCAGTGGTTTAAAAATATTTTGTTTTGTATAATGTGGTCTTTCGAAATAATTAATCGTTCCGTCCGTACCTTGACCTCTGTAAAGTTGGAAAGAAAATTATTTAATTCAAATTGTTATAGTTGTTTGTCTAATGTGTTGATAAGATGATTGTGTTGTGACAAATATACCGCATTTAAAAGTTGACTTTAATTTATGTTATTCGGTAAATCATTAACAAAATTATTGTGCAATATTAATTAAATTAAATGCTTTATTTGCAACTCATATTAATGATAATGAACAGTTATGTTAATGAAATACTTAATTAGTTATTTTAACATCGTTGTTTTTAAATGTGAGTTGTTTCATTTAATTTAAATACATTTGTTATCGATAATTTAGTGAAATAATATCGAGTTCTGTATTTCATCACCTTAGCATACGAGAAAAATAATTGTAATGGAACTTTTACAATAACAGTGCTTTAGGTCACTCATCTTCTTTTGTAATAAGAATTGTATTACTAATTTTACATATTAAATCTCAACATTATACTATGACTGCAACTTAACAAGCTCACCAGTTAGATGAATATGGATAATTCACCATTAGTGGCTTTGTTGGTTGAGAATAATTGAAATGATCTAAACTATATTTGAAATTAACCCATATTGTAATATAGAACTTTTACTAGTAGAACTATAGAACTTTTACTAGTAGGAAAAGGTAGGAGGATCTCATGTTTCTATATGTATGTACCAGATTTTATAATAAGTTAGCAATAATGTAGATACATTGTATGAAGTTATTAAATTATTCTACGGCTATACCAAACAGCCATTAATTCACCAGGTAATAGGACATTAACAACAACGCAACTCTTAATGTATGAATAGGTAATAAGTGTAATAAATCGAAATAGGACAAGAATAATCCTGTTCTGATTAATGAACTCTAGTAAATTGTTACTGAAATTGTGATACATGAAATAAATGATTAATTTATGCGCATTTTTATTAATCTACTAGCGGTCGGGCCCGGCTCCGCCCGGGTGCATACACATTTTAAAATGGCGGTCAAAATGTTTAATTCTGACTATCAGTTTAGAATATCGACCAATCGGACCACGAAAAACGAACAAAATTTCCTCGTATTTGCTAGAAATATCACTACTGCTTTCCTCCTATAGGTCATAGCGTGATGATATATATATATATATATATATATATATATATATATATATATATATATATATATATATATATATATACTAGCGGCCCGACCCAGCTTCACCTGGGTGCATATATTTTTTGATTCCACTCCACACCAAATACATGTTATTTTTTGTATTAATCTCTTGTATACCTAAACTTGACATAGCTATCCTACTGTCTGGCTCAATCCCGTCTCATCCGTCTGTTCAGTCTCTTCCCGATCCGTCCCGTCCTTTCTCTTTTATTATCCATCCCGTCTTATAACGTGCATTTACATTTCGTCCTATCAAATCTGTCAGCTATCCCAGCCCTCTCCCGTACCTTCCACTCTATTATATCCCGTCTCTCCATGTACATATAAAGATTGCCTTATGAAATTTTGACATTAAAAACTTTAGCGTTTTTTATTGTCCATCCAATATTACGTCCCTTATTTCAGCACCAAAATGCTGTTTTTCCTAATAATATTGCACGTCATTACTTTTTGTTAGTAATAAAGTAATAATAACCATTTAAAAAAAGAATTGGCCAAATTGGTCCAGGCGTTGTTGAGTTATGCGCTTACCAACACTTTTTGTGATTCATTTTTATATTATAGAAGAAGATATTATAGTCCGCCCTGCTTGCTTAGTGCGAGTTGGCGGATTTTATTTCACGTAGAAATTAATCCGAAAAGTCAGAGGTGTGCCCTGGGATTTGAACCCGTGACCATCGTTAACTTGTTGGCAGTCGCGTCTATTACGTTACCATATACAAATTAATAAAACCTTCATACTGCCTTACCAGGTGACGTAAGTAATAGAACAAATATTTAAAAATATAAAACTGCATATCGTTTCATTATAATGTCTAGATACGGCATCAACGTACCAATATTTTTTTTATTCTTGAGTCTGAAAACAATACTAATGCGAAATTTAAATATGTCCCCCAGCGCATCTAAAAGTATAAATTCAAAAAACAATGTCGTTTATGAAAACGAAAAATTATAATTAGATATATTTTGGTATACTCCGGCAAAACGCTTCGATAGAGTATACTTTGTTTAAAACTGTTGCAATAATCTCAAAAAACAATGGGCGATTTTGGTAGATGTGGACATCGTTTTAATTTACATTTAACAAAATTATGCGCAAGACGCCGTATCTAGATAATATTATATACACGATGTACACATTTTTTGAATTTTGTTCTATTTCGTCAGCCGTCAATGAAAGACAATGGAAAGAAAGATCATTTTACGTTGGGTGGTAGTTGAAGCTGGACCGTCTTTTACGTCTCCCGTCAAATAAACAAAGATCATCCTATACTGGCTGGACGCATCACGCTTGAACGATACCCAAAAAAAAGGTTTTTAGTATCTTCCTCAGAAATTTTCCTATTTTTCTCACCCCTAAAACCTTCCCAGGACTTCCACGAATATTTCAAGACCAAAATCAGCCAAATTGGTCCAGGCGTTGTTGAATTATGCGGTTACCAACACATTTTGCGATTCATTTTTATATTATAGATATATATCACCTATATAAATAAGCCTATATAAATGGACTACCCAACACTGAAATAATTATTCAAATCGCACCAGTAGTTCCAGGGATTAGCGCGTTCAAACAAACAAACTCTGCAGCTTTATAATATTAGTATAGATTGTTTGTTTATTGCTATGAAACCATTCGCCTGGTGGACAGAAGCAATGCCTGTGAGTCCACTGCGCTCGCTATCCTGATACATAAGATAAGTTATGTATCAGGATAGCGAGCCAGCCAGCCAGTCTATCTACTATATGACCAGTAGATAGACTGGCTACAAGGTATTTCAAATTGGAATACAACAGTCCATTTACATTGCAGTTTGGCTGGAGAAATAGACATTGCGTTGGTATATACCCAGACGGCCTCTAATATATGAGAGACCTACCACCAGTTACTACTTATAAACTTACTTTCCTAAATGTTACAATTTACTAGGCGTCTTCCACTACCTCTGCACACACAAACACCCAACGCTAAATAATGCTGGAACAAACGCAACAATATTTTCAAAATTTTCAAGTTACCCATAATGTTTTTAATGAGATTATGCTATCTATTCCTACTTTTTTCAAGGAGCTATATTGTAGGTCACACAAATTAATATGCTCTAATCTACGGAAGAAATAATATTTCAAATAGACACGATCGACTATAACCTTGACATAAACATATTTTTTTTTAATGGTACAAAAAAAATAATATACGAGTAATGAAACGTGTAAATCACATACAATTAATACCAGAGAAAATGTTTCATGAGTGGCGGGTAATTGGGTCAATTGATTGTCTGCATTTTTATTCTTAAAACTTATTGTATCAAGGGCATGAAATTTGCGAAAGATATGGTTTTCCTGCATCTACTTTTTATAAGGAGGAAAACTGCTTCCAGTACTCTAAAGGATGTTGAAGTTTATATATCAGTCTTCCGCTTTTCTACCCAGCGGGACCATTGTCCACTCCATGTTACTTTTAGGGCCGAATTATATAAGCCGTTATCCTAGGGGAGTACGGCAACGAAACTTCTTAATTATCAGTAGGCCTATCTAAACTGAACAGACTAATTATCTAAAACTTTTGGTATTATAATATGATCAACAGTGATCGTACGTATTCGTGCATACAAAAAAGGTGTAGTATGGAAGAAGAAAATTGAGTTAAGAAGAACGGAGATATAAATTCCACTGAGAGTTCTTAATTCCTGGGCATTGACCAAACAAAACGCTGCAGAAAACCTGTGACTTTAAGCCTGTTGTTTGTGACAGCGGTTTAACACTGACCGAGTTAATCCAATTATGCAGTGCCAAAAATAACAACGCTGTGGTAAAACTAATTTAATATTTTGTACAACTAAATGTTACATAAAAGTTCACACAGCTGAGATAACTACAAACATGTGTCGCGATAGGAAGGGACGATTAACGATGATATTGTAAATGAGGTTAGTAGGACACATAAATATGAATCTAATTAGAAAAATACTGCCATCCACATCGTACAAATTTACCAGACCTACGGAGTATTTAAAAAAAACAGATAATGATAATTTGTATTAATAATACAGTCACATAAATATACATTGTGCTGCTGCCAATATAATGACAACAAGATTATCTACTGTTGTAAGACAAGAACAGCAATGGAAATTCCACTTGCCAAATATAATACCACCACCTGTCGCACAAGATTTAGAATGGACACAAATCTTTTCATTCGATGTACATCTGATCAGTGATATCTTCATTCTCATGTCATGGCTTTTATAAAATCTGCAGCCATCATTTTAAAATTCATATTGTGTACACCATGTGGTAGAGCCACGCTGCTGTCAGTCATGACAGTATAAGTGGGCAGGCTCGTCCGGGTTATTACTACTGTTTCTCAAAACATCGATGTGAAATGAAAGCTTAGTTGTCGCGTTTCGTTCGGAGAGTGAGATTGCAGAGTGCACTAAACCCATTTCCTTTTCCCATATTTTTCTATTACGTCTTCTACTGATTTGATAGTCGGAATTAATGACGGTCATGTATCATCAGCACATGTTTCTCAAAATGCTGGTGCAGATCATTATTTATTAAATGCTATACAGCCTGCCTGTGTATTAATAGTTACAAGGTCAGCTGTGTCAATTCCTCCTACGTAAATAAAGGAAGTCGACATGAAATATTGTCATTACCTTGAAGACTCATAGGACACGCTTTAAGATATTCTTCTGTATCAGCTCATTTACGTCCCACTGCAGGGCACGGGCCTCCTCAACAATCGAAAGTACGATTGAGAGTGGTTAGGCCATCTAGTCCACCACGCTGGGCGAGTACGGGTTGTCTAGATAAGAAAGATATTCTTACAAATTTTAATTGATCATTACACATTAATTCCAAAGGACAAAAGTCACAACAATTATTGGACAAATCAAAACACCAACCACAGGAAAACAGCGTGAAATAACATTAATCGTTGTCTATTTACCTCGGGCTACTTATCAATTAATATTGAGATCAAATGTCCACAGTATTGCACGCGACACAGTTATCTTTACAATTTTATACTACGCTTGCCCATATATTTGTAATGAGGATCGTTCGAGGCGCATCTAGGTCACACTTCGGGCTAGACTAGTCTAATCGTTGTTTAATTTGATTTGCGTGCAGAACAATATTCCGATAAACCGCTTAGACGACACAAAACGGGATTTATTGTATGGATAACTCCAACAAAAAGGACCCGAATAAATCTTCACCCTAACTTAATAAAGTCGCCGCTGACGGTTTTATCTGGAGCTGTGACCGCCAACACTTTTTTGAATAAAATACTACAATATGTTGTAGGAGCGTGCTTGTCTAATTTATTCTCTGTACTAGAGATATTGATGTTTGCACTAATTCTGAACGGTCATTTTTCATTCTGCGTTACATTGAAAGTTTACGTCTAGCATTATAATGTAGGAATTTTGTCCAGTAAACTAATTTCGGCTGAACATGTTTCTTCAACAAAATTACGTTTTTCTTATCTAGTATTATGCTGATTGATACCAGCGTCAGTTTTATTTCCATTCCTTAATTTGCCTGATCTTTTCCATCGTTAAATAATAAGATTTTTCTCATCATATATTCCCTGATGATGTAAAGAAATCGCTTTTTATCCTAATTGATAAGTCTTATGAAGGACTTATTATTACAGGCTGTTTCAATAGTTAATTTGCCAATAGCCTCTAGCTACAGCAGCAAAATTTCGCTGCACAAATCGGGTTAATCTATGTTTTGGCTCATATTAGTTTGTCCTTTTCTCTTTTTCTTCGGCCACAGGATAGTGCAGTATATAGGCACCTACAAAAAGTTGTACATGCTAGTTTACAAAGTAACAAAAAAAGACACGTTTCTCAGCATGACATGAGCAAATAAAAATATGCATCAATATTTTGATGCACAAGGGAATCAAATTCAAATGCTATCTCAGAATTCACGTATTCGTTTGCCGATACGTCTCTCTGACGATTGGGTATTTCCAATATACGTTCGGGACGAGACACAGGAATCTTATTTCGAGTGATACGCAGGTGAACCGTGACCTTGTCTACATTCTTTAAATTTCTTTAGAAATTTAAAGAATGTAGACAAGGTCACTATTCATAGACAGTGTATAAAACTATTTTATCCATCGAATATTTTGTCCCTTTCGAACGCCGTTTGAGTGAAGAAGACAAAACATTCGATAACTGAAATAAGTTTATAGACTGTCCATGGATTAGGCCGCATACACATATTAAAATATTAGTCCCATACATTTAAATCTTGGTGTAGTCAGTTCAATGAAATGTCTGGATCAATTCACAATTGAAATGTTCGAACCGCATGGGCTTTGAAAAAACCCTCGTTATGTTACAATAATGACGTGTAGTTGTGTAATGGTTCTAATATGAAGCCAGAATATTTACGTATCTGTTCGAATTGCGACCACTGGGTACACGAGTGAAAGACCCGTCATATTGGCTCACCCAATTAGTATCACGTTACGAGTCCAGTTTGTCTACAATATTATAGTTTCGAGTAGATACGCATTATTCTGTTGCCCAGATAGAGTGTCGGGCGGCGAATAGTTTGTCACGTCAGTATTACACATTATAACACGCCAGACATGAGTGATGAGCCAACAGTTATTTACCTCTGTTCTTACTCTTGGCATTCTTTTATTATATATATTCATCAATTTTCGAAGGACAGTCTATTTTGCTATTACCAAAATAGGTTTTCAAGAATCGTAATGATTGCTTGACATCAAGCAATCCTTGCTAAATTATAAAAAGAACAGAATTATAAAGCTTTGGCGTTCGTTTTGTCTCATCGTGATCCCTCGGTTGTGTGTAATAAAGAGAATCGTCAATACAAAGAGCAGTATAATATTTATGCAATTATGGTAAAGCCTCTTAGAACGATGAGTGTCATCAGTAACCGCCTTCGCACCCTAATGGTTAATGTCACAAACTTAATCTTCTTCCTTATTATTCAGAGATAGATGTGCTAAAGGTTGTCGCCCTCACCAGCTTCGGCGACAACTCCGCAAAATGCGCGCGGAAATCCCATCGACTGTCGAGGACGAGACCGAGGTATTTCATCCTCGAGCCGACGGGAATCCGCACGCTCTCCACTGTGATGTGGGCCCCAGGCGGAGGCTCACACCGACCGTGAAAACACACGGCCTCGGTCTTGTTGAGGGCCACCGTGAGGTCTAGTCGCCGAATCCTGCCCACCACGAGCCCGGTTCCGAATAATAATAAATACTAATAATCTAAAAACATCCGCGTGATTAACATGTTTGTTTGTAACCTGTTCGTTACTTTACAAATTATTGTTGATTTATGTAAGTTACAACAATCTTATTAGCTGATTCTACTGGATATTTGTAAACAAGGTCTGAGAAGGAGCAATAAAATAGATATGTAGATCTATTTTCAAAGTTCCTATGCAATATATGTACACACAGGATAATTACACTTTCCTATAATTCTTTGTCCATCCGCTGCAATGTGAAGAGGCATCTTAGCAGGCCAGCATAACTGTATCGAATGGCATGGGACTGCAGTCAATTTAAATAACATGGCAGTACACTCAATATAAAAAAAAGTAAAAATATACCACTTCCTATAAACTAAACATTGATACTATTTTAAATCACAATCCAGACTCTACATTACATGTTATTCATTGATATCCCATGTTCCTGTTCACGTTGTATTAATAACTCAAAAAGCAAAACTAGAATATATATTACTCAGAAATGCGAAACAAAAAACTATGTAACTGAAAGAAAATCGTCCCGGCGAAGAGGACTCTGCAAATTAGTCCCATTCATTCTAGCGAGTGATAATCTGCGTCCGACGTATCGTAGATGAGGCTTGCTTTGTAGTTCTAGATGTGTTATTACCAAGCGTATGTATTCTAGTTAGATAGTTGTGTAGTTTGTGTATCGCATGAAAACATAATGTATCGTACAATTTATGCATAATGCTACTGGCCAAGTCGATCTATTTATTTAAAACGTAAAGAATTTATATGATAATAAATAATGTAATATTGATATGATAATAACTTACGTAATAACTTTATACAGAACGTCCCTTAATCAAGGACTAAATAAATTAATCGACTTGGTATTTCATGGATCTCACAACTTTTTGCGGTAGAAAAACTGAGCTGCGAGACGTGGAATTTTTTTACAGGATGTTTTTGATGGGATCTCACGTCTTTTTGTAGAGTCCTACTTTATTCCTTATCGGTACTTTTTATTTCTAGAATATACGAGTATATAATGATATTTCTTAAAGCCTCTCTCTTATGGTTTTTTCTTATTTTTGTAGGTATCAATTTATCACAAATATAGCGGATTTGTGTTCTTTCTTTCATGGTGATTGTTTTCGAGCTATTTAGTCTATTTATTTGCAAGGTTATCTTTGTCATGTTTTTCTAGAGGAATGTTGTACAGTTTAATGGGCTGAATACATCCTTTCCCTCTTTATACCCCCCTCCTGTTATGCCTCATATAAAATATATATAGATACCAATCTACAACTATTATTCCATTATATACGGGTACAACGAATCATTAACTGCAAATGTATCTTTGTAATCCTATACATTTATATGAGATTACAAAGTTATTCACGCAGTTGGTGTATCTAGAAAACTAGACAGAAATTATGAAATGTTTGATTTTTTCCTTACTTTAGACACTAAACACTAATTATATTCTAAATTTGAAGGTTCTATTTCTGCTAGAAGTGCCTTAGACTTTTGATGATCGGTCAGTCAGTCAGTGAGTGACAAAATTGCGAAAGTTTGACAAGTTATAATTCTTAAACTACTGGTTCAAATTGAATGAAATTTAAATATCCCGTGTTTACACAATGCCTAATTAGTAACTGAAAATTCAGGCTTCTTGCTTTATCCACAACGAAGTTATGGGGGGTTGAAAATGGTCTGAATTGCTTCGAGAAAAGGATAGTACGGCTGTGCCGCTTTTTAGCTCGACTTGGAGGGGGCACTGCCGTGCCCCAGAACTGAACAGTCATGTACATAGTCCTAACCCCACACTAAGAATAAGTTTTGTGTCGTGGGTATCAGGAACTACGAGAGACTTTTCGGTCGCAAACCCAAAATAAATACCTATGGATCACACAAATATTGATATTTATTTATTTATTTTATTTTATCTTTGTGGGGGGATCAGACCCACGGCTTCACGTTTCACAGCCGGCGTCGAACCAACAAAGTCACGGAGGCTATCAAGCACCAAGGCAACATAGATATTACAGATGCGTTACCAGAATATGTTTGCGAACAGGAAAATGCGAAGTACAATTTACAATATTTGTTATATCGGTTTCGGAACTGTCTTGACAAAAAAATCTATTTAATATTACCAAATTTATTGGCGTAAATTTGTGCGGCCCACAAATATTTCCTCCGGGTCTGGGTGTTTGTGAGACCGAAAAGTCTCTCGTAGTTCTTGATACCCACGACACAAGACTCGATCTTAGTGTGGGGTCAGGACTATGTATGTGACTGTTGGGTGTTATTTATTTATAATATGTTTGGTTTGTACGCTATCGGTATTGTAAATTAGATATTTCTATCGATATAAGAACAATTTTTACCTGAATAGCTAGTAGCTACGTTTCTTAGGAGTTAATAAAATCGTTAAGGATTTGTAAGTACTGGCTGGCAACGGAGGAAACATTAAAATTTAAACATTATCATATGATGTATTACGTATATATATACATCATATGATAATGTTTAAATTTAATTAATACCTTGTAAAACAATAAGCTTTTGAGGAGAACTACATATGTTCAGCAGTGGATTTCCTGGGGATAAAGATGATATTGTATACGGAGTGATATTAACATGTGGTATTTAATTTAACCCATAAATTTCTCATCGCAGAAGATGATATTGTAGAAAATTGTAAAAAGCTCTAGATTATTTTTGGTCAAGAATCATGATTTAGTTTTCACGATTTTTGGCCACACCATAAATATACGATTATAATAAAATTGGTGACAAAGTTAAAAAAATTAAACGAAAGTATGAGATTAAAGCGGTTATCGGTGTTTAAAAGCGATAACCCACAGTTCTTCATTTATGAATGGACGTACAAAAACAACGAACGCATCAACAATGTTTTTTTTTTTAAATAAACATATTATTTCTTTCCATAACACGGCACCTGCAATAATATTGTGTAGTCATTAACTGTTGTTGATAAAACTTTTATACTTATTTTCTGTTGATTATAAATTTTAACCTTTGAATCGAGTAAATATTTTTAATAAGGCACTTACAATTATTTCTTATTGCTAATTTTACACCTTTGACTTTTCGGAGTCATGTGTGTATTGATATTCAATCACCACGCACTAAAACGGTGAAGGAAAACATTGTGAGGAAACTTGAATACCATAGCGATTTATAAAAAAAATCTATGGTATGTAAGTCCGCAACCCACATTAGGCCAGCGTGGTTGACTATATGGCTTAACCACTCTCAATCGTACTCTTCATTGTAGACGAGGTGCGTACACTGCAGTGGGATGTATATGGGCTGATACAGAATCCTACACAAAATTTATTGCTATTTTTGAATAATTGTTCTGAATGTAGGTTTCTTGGTTTGTTGGTTCGTTGATACTTTCTTGATACATTTTAATATTTATTTGGCTAAAATATGACTGGTTATAAAGTTTCTTCGAGTTTAAAAAATAATAATAAACCGACACACAAGAGTAAATAAAAATTAAAAAATCTAAAGGAATTTTCGTTGCATTTACAGAAATATCTAACGATCATATTAAAGCGCATCTAAACAAAGCTATGGATAGAAGCTGCAAGCCAACATCGAGTGGTATACCAGATTGTGGCGAAGCATTAGTGTATGTAAAGGAAATGATGCTGTACTCTCAGACGACGGGTTAATTGAAAATATTTTTTTCCGTATGTGTGCAAGGGTATATTTTATTCGTGTATTGTACTTTAAATGTTGAAATGGAGATCAAACTCTTTTTCTGTTATTTATGAATAATTTGATTGCTAAAGTTCAGTTCAGTATTTTAAAAAATGGCCATGTCGCAGATGCGACAATTCTGCCAATGTAAAGTACTGGAAGACAGTTAATAAATATTTCGACAATATTTTTAAAGCTCCTGTATAAATTGTAATAATGATTTTTTTTTACGAAAACTTCATGCGTGTTTCCCATAAGTGTAAGAAGAGCGGGGCATGTAGCTTACTACTTGTATCTTACTTTAAGTAAAATCAGAAAACTTGTAATTCTGTGTTAATAAAGTTTTAAAATAATATTTTACTAACAGGTCTTATGCTTGTAAGTGGTCTTATAATATTTCCCAAAAAAAAAACACGTTAAGAAACCCAAGGTAAACCAAAATATGTACCTCAAAGGCATATTAAAATTCTTTCTTCATTCTATTAGGTTCGCAAATAACCCCGAATTCCATAATATAAAGCTTAATAAGAAGTTATAGCTCCCATATGAGTAATACTGGGAACACGTGGTTCCTAAATGTTATGGGTTATATTAGAATTTATGGCCTTTTAGTAAGTTCTTACATAACCTCCATATTTACATGTACTTTGGAAATTGTTGCTTAGATTGGTGAGTCATATTCAAACCCATTTAATTGTAGTGTAGTTGCATGATAGAGGCAAATTTTAATATTAATCATCTCTTATTCGTCATTTTTATTGTATTGTATTGTTTCAGCCAATATACATCCTACTGCAAGGCGCGAGCCTCGTCAACAATAGATAGTACGATTAAGAAGGGTTAGGCCATATAGTCCACCATGCTGGCCTACTACACAATTGTTTCTTAAAAAACATTTCCAAACACTAGCCGGCGATGCTATTAAATCGGAAGAGGGAAGAATAAAGAAAAAGGAAGGAATGGGCTTCTGGCACTTTCACTTTACGAATGAAACATAAACATTTCATTTTACATCGGTGTGCGGTAAAACAGCGATATTTTTCCGGTAGGGCCGACCCATTCGTACTATGATTCCAAGTACCTATTGAACACTTCTAAAACTATAAGAGTTAAAAAATATAGAAGATTGCAACCAAGAATTTGGAAATAATGCTTTTTAAACAGATCTTAAAATGTAAATTACGGAAGAAAGATCGCTAATGGATTGACCATTGCCTCTCTGAACGATGAGGAGAATCAAATCAGTACTGCAAAATACCAGTTTTGATTAAATTGCTACGACCAGGCGGCGATGTCTTATCGAAATGGCAATGTGATTGAATGGAAAGACATTTGCATTACGGGACTTGAGTGAATTAAACATACCGATCCTGTGGCGTCTCTATTATTCCTAGCTTGCTGGACCAATATTCTGTGAAGACAGTAAGGAGTGATAAACACTACTATCGCCATACATAGTATAAGTACTACATAGTTTTATCAGAACATAGGCTAAATTTTTATCAGAAAGATGTACTTGTTTTTCTGAACATAGCTCCTCGAAATGGACGATATTCACGAGACTCTGTTCCAAAATTATTACAGTTTTTCCTTGTGTTATTAGGTTTTAGGCTGGAATCAGAGGACAGTTCTATTAGCTGTTCTTCTTCTTCTATTGAAATGGTCGATGCATCGACACATGTCGCCGCTGAAACAATGTTACGACATACAATTTAGGAAGCCCTGGGGCTTTCCAAATTGTCAATACAATACAATTTCCAATACATACCAATACTGCCAGCAGTATAAGCGTTAATTTATATTTAAGTACTTTCTTTCAAATATATTTTTCTGCCGTAACTGTTAATATTGCTTCTGAAATATAGGCAGCGAGTAAGTTAAGATAATATTATAGTTGTTTTTTTTTGTGATTCAAACAAATACTTCAATAAAAACCTTAAGGTCTCAAGAAAGTAATCAAATAATCCATAGAAATTATGTTTTGAACTCTATGACTACATAAAAATGTAAAAATACACATATTTTATATTTTTATCCATTATTTTTTTACGTTTAATACAAAAATGTAAATGAAAAGGGAGTTTAAATCATGTACATTTATTAAAAAGTTGAACGAGGTCCATGTAATTCACATATAAGTTGTTCCAACGTCTTCAACTTGACAAACGCGTAGACTTTTAAAAGGTTTTATCAGCCGGTATATGTTATCCTCTCGCCGCTGCCAAAAAACAAACCCTCTTAAACATTAATGTTCACACTGAACAGTTTGTGGATCTCAGTTTAAAGTACGAGATGTAGAATGTAATGGACAGGCTGGTGGAGTAAATATTTTCCTTAAATAGGTATTTTACAATGAATTGACTACAACGTATTGGATGATAAATGCAATACCGTCCAATTAAGACAAATTAATGGGTACAATTATTTAGGTCTTGAAGCTCAAGATCCTAAAGAAGGAGAACCTGAAAGGCTGATAACTGTGCTGGATTCTTAATCATTGTGTACGACGAATCCTAACTGAATTGGTTTCCTACAAGTGGTAACTGTATTATTGCTCGCTTCACTGCAAATTTCCTCATTTCTGGTTGGATATTATGGAAATCTATTTAGGAAGCCTGTTCAGCAGAGGAAAATAGAGAAAAAAGTTTGAACTCCATATCATGCAAATATATACTCATTCTAAGTAATAAATATTAAAAATCTAACCCAATCGCTTATTTGGCAACCTGTTAAATCAAGTTTTAAAGCCACATCCGCAATTTATAAATTGTTGTGTACCGAAGCAGTCCGCTAAGGATTGAGTTATCTAGAAAACTTTCTACCTGTGGGACTTCAAAGTTTTTACCAGAACATTTCGGACCGTCTTGTTACGCTCTTATTTATACTTATCTAGCTATAGCTGAAGAAAAAGTTGACAACGCTACGTGTAGCAATGATGCTAGACATTGGTCTGAATAAGATAATATTTTACAAGATTTCCTTTCTTTTTAAAAGTATGTGGCCGTCAATATTAGATGAATTTGCCCATAGGAAATTTTGCCAATGTCAAATTAGAACAAAAGAAGTTAAAAATATTTGTAATATTTCGTTACTTTATACACACAGCATGTCTAGAGCATGGAGTTAAATCACAAAATAGGAAGTACGAAAGGTTTTCCGATGTCTGGTGTTCATCACCAAACCAAGTAAAAATTACACAAACTTTTACCACAAAACAGCTTGTTTAAAACTATTGCCTATTGTGAAAATTGTGGTGAATAAATAAATAAAAAAAAATAAAAAAAATTGTTGACGCGATCAGCAGTCTTCCATGTTTTTTATTTATACTGCATGCTTAAATGTACCACTATACAAACAACAAATATTAAGCACACAAATTCCAGATAGATCTAGTTCCATTATTACTTCATTCGTGCTTCACCCTCACATTTATGCTCTCTGGGGCCAGCATTATTGCCATCAATATAACACGAAAATTCTCGCATGTCATTTCGTTGCCTCCAGGCGCAAGAAATTGCATGAAATACATCTACAGAACAACCAGTATAGGATGACCTCCCCAAGTCCCGATGCTTTATAATAAACCGTCTTGTGAAGCTTGTCTGCTATGAAATAAGGTGTCTGCTGACGTTGGTTGTGTGTAGTCCCCGTATGTGCTCTGTGCACCCCTACAGGGCATATTGGACGCAATCTGTGATACCTGACGTGGCTGGGAATTTCATTATAGTCTATTGACTGCTCATGACGAGCGCCTAGATTGAAGTGTTATGTTGAAATGTTTGGTGCGGATAGAAGGGCGTTATGAAAATGTTTGCATATACGTAACACGGGCGGACTGTTTTTATTTCAGTTAAAATGAAATTTTTGATGAGGGTATATTTGGTGCAGTAGTATTTGTGAAATGCGTTATTCGTTAAAATAATTTGATTGAACATTGGATACTTTGGAACATTCAGATTAGTTTTGTATTGATTTGTATTTGGGTGCTTAGTTGTTTGTCGCAACTGACACTTTTTTGCGAATCTCTCGAGAAGCACAGATCCTACATTGTTTCCAATTAAATATTGGTGCATTTTTCTACCAAAATATGCGTAACATTAAATTTATGTCCAACTAAATATGTAAGTAAAATTAAACCGGCTTTGAGTATAAAAGGCTTGTTGACAAGAAAGTTTGAATTTTAAAATACTATGTTTTGTGATTTTCTTTACATTTACTAGCATTCAATCGTATGCTAAAGTATGCTAGTTAATTCAACAAATCTCTAAAATTCAATATGAATCCCTAAGATTTCATCAGATCGATCAGCTAAACTAGTTCTGAGTTGTTAGAACGTGTGCGAGATTAAAAATACTTTTAATCTTCGATATCAGAGTCAGCTAGGAAGGGCCTCAATAGAAAATAGTTTGGAACTTGTTACGAAATAATTTCTTACACTACAACTATTTACGATGAACGTTTAATATTGGGTGTTACCACTATTAATACACTTCATCAAGATAAATTAGTAAAAACGCTTTATTTCTTGGATTTTGTTCTGAAACATCCGAATTTTAATGTAGTTTTTTAAACGCTAACGTTAATGCATACTAGCGGAATGTAAGTCATTGCTTTTTTAGTCTTACTTGACCATTAAATTATACACCTTTTCCGATATTTTCGTTTGAATTCCAAATATAAGGTGAAATAGAAACGCAAAGAAAAATAACGTTTGAGTGAATAAAAAGTGCGGATGAGTGGAGAAAACTGCCTCATTTCTAATAGCAATAACATAGCACAGGCATAAAAAAATTGCTTCAGAAATATAATACATATTATGTGTCTGACTATTATATGACTTTTTAATTTACATTTTAGCCCTCATAATATACATTCATCAGCTGATCAAACCACATATCTACTTAAATTGGTCTCTTATATAACATAAACATAATATTATCTCGAAAAACACAATGTATCCCAACAACGAAGAGCGCGTCGCGTGGATTTTTTGCATCGCCAACTTATCACATACAAAACATGTTTATGTATAGTTATGTAAACAATACCCGGGGGGAGTGAAAATGCATTTCATTGATTCCCCGGTCATTGTCCCCACCGCAATAGGTGGCTGCCAGCAACAATTTCCACCGCATTATTTCAGTCCTATTATATTTCGTTCTGCGCAAGATGAGATTATATTTTTTAATTTGTTTTAAGTAATAGGTAAGGAATGTGGGCTGTATTGTAGTATTTTAAAGGAACTTGATTTATTGTTTGTTTTTTTCTACAAAGGGATACGCGATTATATATAATAGATACGCGTATTATCGTCGAAATTAAAGGTCATAGTAAACCATTTTAATAAAAATAAGCAGTTTATATATTTTTGTGTTTGAATCTTAGTTTACTACTAATGATGTAAGTATAAGTATGAAAAAATGTTTTACGCAAAAATAAATTTCTTTTGTATTTTATTTCACAGTTTAATGAACAAGCTTTTACAAATCTTATCAAATATCTTGTGTTTAAACTAAATGCTTTTAATATATGAAATACAAAAATCTATATCTTATACTTAAAATAATTTTTTTTCACTATACAATCTATTGAAAAAAGGAATTATATTAATGCCTCTTATTTTTTATAACATCTCTTTATGCTAAGTTAATACGATATTTATTTAATTTAATTCGTAACAATAACACTATACATAACCGACAGATGCATAAATATCCCACGTAATAAAATACACAACAAAGTTCATTCATAATTAACTACATTCACTTTAGACGTCAACAGACGAAACCGCTGCTTCTATTAAATATGGCTCGTGTGACATCAAAGGAGTGCGTCAAAGGCAAAAGTTGTCAGGGAAGGCTAGCGACGCAAATACAGTACTTGCTAATACAGTAGCTTGCTACCTATTCGCGTTGCTCAAACTTCCTACCGTGGAACATCTTTTGGGTATATCACTTGGCTCTTTGTGCCGTTGCTTGTCAGAATAAGGTGCATACTTTGAAACTGTTTGGGATATGTTTATAATAGGGGTTTTGACTCATTTTTTTTTAATAATTGAAGTTTATGGGGTTAAGGCAGAAAAGTTATGATCATTTTTGAAATACGTTTAATCAACTAGTTATAATTATTTCATTTTTGGTAATAGGAATAATAGAAAAGGACGCAACTATCGTGTTATGACGTCATTTTCTATAAAATGCGTGAATGCGAAAGAGAAAGCCACGTCCCCACCGCACTACTAAAATATTATTATCTCAATTATTTCATGATCAATTCTAATACTGCTCTCAGTGAATGCTTCTTGTAAAGAATATTTTGTAGTGATTATTGTTAACTGTTTAAATTAAGCTTTGGAAATATCCCAAGTGCATACACGACACCTGTGTTGCATTGGGGTATGGGATATAGAGAAAGATTATAGAGCCATTCATTGTAATAAAATAAAAAAGGGGTTTAAAACTGTACATCAAGAAGTCAGTAAAAATACTATTATAGGATTCCTAACCCATCCAAGTAAGGTTTTTACCAGCAATATATCAGTTTTAATAGAAAACGTCACCGCCTATGCAATAGAAAAATCTTCTGACACTCGTCATTTATATGTCGACGCTCACAAAAGCGTTTCAAGCGGTGATATGTGGTTATTTTTTCTGAATAGACCGTCAGATTTATGTATTGGTAAAATAAAAATGAATATTGACGTACAGTCAGTAACATAAGTCGCTACACACTTTATATTTATTGATAACACTATTTAAGAATTAAAAATCGTAATTGCTAGTCTTGTCATAAAAGATAATCAAATAAAGTCATCTTTATTGAGAAGTGCAATAAGATTTTGAAAATAATTATTATTTTGGAAGATAAGATAATTCGAAATCCCGTAATTTTGTAGCGACTTATGTTAGACCCCACATTAGGATCAATTAAGTTTTGTGTCCTGGATACCAAAAATTACGAGATTCTTTTCAGTCTCACAAACACCCAGACTCGACTCAAACCTCAGACTAAATGAGTATTTAGTCTGAGACACAAACATTTATCTCGGTGCAGGGACCGAACCTGCGTAAGGCATGAAACGTAAGGCACGTTTCTCAGCAGGCCTCTAACCAACTGCTTTCATAGTTTTTGTAATAGATGACGGACAGAGGATATATGACTCGATGGAGATTGCAAGATATGGTTGTGTGAAGGCCGCTTCCGATTTTTCGCATGGAAATCCTTAGGGAATACATGAGGATGAATAATGATGTTCTACATGTGGTTGGAAATTCGAATATTATCTTGTACACGTTTTATAATAGGTAGAAATGAATCATTAATCGTTTTCCCAGGTTCAAAATTCTTTTTTTTTTATTTAAAAAACGCAGCTTGCTGTATGCCTTCCCATCGTACCATTAACAGTTATTATTAAAATGATTTCGCCATTAATTCAAACAGCACTTACGCATCACCACTATCTGGTTTGGTTCGAACATTCTAAAAATTAATTTGTTCAGTCAGTTACGTGCAGTTTTATAATCTTCATAAAACTGCACGTAACTGACTTAACAAGCCGTATAACAATCTCATGCATATTAAAAACGTAAATCTTCCATAGTTTCAAAGTGCATTTTACTCAAAAAGTTGTACCCAGGGTGGACTTTAGCTAACGGATAAAAAATGAGATAGACCGCAAATAGAAAGCTAGATTAGTCTGGGACTCCCTTAACAATGCTAGATCTAGTCTTTATATATTCCGTTTATTCATTTTTAAGGATAAATAGATTTAAACTTAATAAGATTGCATGGTGTAATACATTTTGGGTGATCTTATAATTACTCGTACTTACCACTTCAATTATGTTCTTCAATTTGAACACAAATTAATTTACAAATGGTTGAATATTCTTGTAATTAAATTGACTTCAAGACTTATGTTAATAAATTCCGAATGCTAATTCTATTACTCTTATTTGTGGACGGGCGTTAAGAGTACATTTTTATTAAAATAATTTATTTCATACAAAAAAAGCATGATAAAATACAATAAGCAATCAGAATAAATAATATACTAGACATTTTTGACAAACTAGTGTCCCTGAGAGACTCGCCGAGCTCCGGAGCTCGGTGTCATATCTTTGTGTGCCACTGTTGATCCTGGCTGACAGGAGTTGCAGTGGCGGGTGTGAGGGCGGGAAAATGAAAAAAAAAAATACTAGACATTCCTATCAGTAAAATCAAAGCAAATTGCTTCAAAACATATCCAAACAACACTATCAAATAACATGATATGTACGGGCATGCTCCAACTAATGTGAAATAAATCCCCCTGATCCCGTCATTAGATACCAGAAGTAGGTCAACATATCGAGTTTCTCAGCCACTGTATACTTTGATTAACAGCCTTTGTTTTACTGACCTATAGAATAAAATACTTGGCACTCAGCACGCAGTCTTCATAACTCGATTACGAAGTTTCTAATACACTCTTGGTGCATTTTAGATACTTAATTAAAGCAATAGGAGAAGTTGGTGACAGATTTTTAAGAGAAAAGCTGTTTTACAGGGTATATCAAGACAGAAAACGATGCCTAGTGGTAATTTTTGTGAAATAATATTTTATTAATTTCAAATGTTTCCCAAGTACCAAACATGTAGGACCTATGCCTTATATTAATTTAAATATCTATATGTTTGGTACTGGGCGACCCGCCTTAAATATGTTACGCATATATTTTGATTTGTTGGCTAGTCAAGTCATTAAGCAAATTAATCAACATGCACGAGTTCCATGAAATATTTTTTTTTTTTGCTTTGCAATGGTTAGTTATTATTTTATTATTTTTTGGTTTTTAGTGGATTTTTGTTTTGAAGTCGGTTTTTATAAACTAGAAAGATATTTTTCTCGAGTACCTTCGTTTGACATTTACGTTTGTATCTTCGTCGATATGTCCGTATTGATATTAAGTTCGAGTAAATACGCAGTATCTATCAGTAATATAGTAATAAAGAGAACATTCCAGAACCTTTTTTAAGAATATTAAAAATCAGCGGGCCGGCTCGGCTCCAGTCTGGTGCAAAAACACTTTGTTGAAAATGTTCTATCACCTAAATAATCAGGGATAATGTAGTATTCTAATGGTGAAAGAACTTTTGTAATCGGTTCAGTAGTTTCTGAACCTATTCAATACAAATAAACCACCAAATATCTTTTTATATATTAGTATAGATTAAATAAATATTGTTAATAATTAAGAGATCAACCTTCTCTTAACCAACAACGAATCCTTTCAACGCGTTTCCTCAATATATGTGTATTTAGATAATCCAACGTGTTTCCTCAATATATTTAGATATATCGTTTATACATTTGTTTCTAAAGCTTACAAAAGACAACTCCTCATTACGGCTACTAATAAGAAAGAAAACATAACACAATTAAGTTAATCAACCCTGGGTGTAATTTAGAGTTGGGAGGTCGGAGGAAACTTCGCACTCTCGACTTCCCTCTCGGTGGTAATGACCCAAGTTTCGTGTTTTTCTGTCGCCGCCTACTTTACAACGATTTACCACTACTGTCCCTTTGTTTTTGTACGTATAAGTAAGGGTTGGAATACAGTTAGTGCTAGAGTACATGTTGTTGAATTTACAAGTACGTGAAAGTAAGTCTGTAACTATTTGATAAATTTTCGTAGAAAAATTTCGATGCCATGCTATTAAAAAAAATGGAAAGTATTTTTTTAGTCGCGCGTTTAGTCTCGATATACTTTAAAAATTGATTTGATTAATATCCTGAATATTTCATATGAAATACGACACATAATACGAGTACTAAACATTTTTGGCAATCACGGGATCTCAACGAGGGTAAAGACTGACTTATGTGCAGTATTTAAATGACTGGAGCAAATATTGCGTTCTTAAGTGGCTATAGCTGATCGGTGTGAATAGTGAAAGACATCGAGGCTAAGAAAACCAACTAAGGGATTATTCCCATATTGATATTATTTACATCATATTTAATTCGCTACAAAAATGTTTATTTTCTCAGATGTCACACACATAAACATATATACGCTTTATTACTTTTAAACTGCTCATACATCTTTTTTTTCTTTCATTCTATTAACAGATATTGTTAAGTATAGGTTGGCTTAATTTATATAATTAATGCCTGAGACATTCCATACCAGTTGGACCTAGGGATAAAAGACTTAAGCACGTAAATAAATAAAAAATATCATGATACATTACTATGTGTAAATACTAAAGATTCCATCACACTTATTCCTTACTTTATCGCTTCATTTTTCCCCAACCAAAAATACTACATTGGTATACCGCAAATGGCCTCACAATGCAATAGTCTGCCCCTTTGTTTCCCCTACCACCTATTTATCGCTTTTATGGAGCAATCCTTGCAATAAGTCCAGTCACCGTCCCCCTGTGTGCCGCGTCGTTTATAGTTTTATGGGACTCATTCGGTGTTTACTTTGGCCCAAAGGTCTTGAAAGACTTCTCTGTTGCTGTAAGTTTTGGTGAGTAAACCTTTTATTTTTCCGCGTAATGTTTTGATATAATGACTTAATAAATAATGAACCTTGTAAATGTAATCATTGCAAATTGACGTTAAAGTTGTACCAATTCCATTATACATGTTATTTTATTATCCGGATTAATATCTACTGAGAATAAAGTAGTTCTTTAGTGCTACTGCATAACTATAGTAAATTTTTATTTATTTAATGATTTTGGACACATACTGATAGTATCTACTGGACATGTTGAGACTTTTTTTTTTATTGCTGTGAATGACGAGACGAGCTTGCCGTTCGCCTGATGGTAAGCGATGCGACCGCTCATGAACAGTAGCAAAACCAAACAACACCTTGAATTACAAAGCAATGCTTGGGCATTCCACTGCGCTCGCCATTCTGAGACATATAGATGTTTAGTCTCAATATATCCAGTAGTTACTCTGGCTACAATGTCCTTCAATCCGAAACACAACAGTGCATTTAAACTGCTGTTTGACGGGAGAACTAGACATTGCGGTGGTACCCACCCAGGCAGCCTCTCACATATGAGAGACCTACCACCAGTAGTGAGACTACCACTAAACATGAGACATAAGTCAGGATGGCGGGAGCAGTGGAATGCCATTCGGTGAATGTCTTGCCCGTCTCGTCATTCGTAGAAATAAAAAAAAAAACACCGCTTTAGGGACACAGGGTGAATCTATTTTTACTGACATTGTACTGAACAAGCCACACCAACATCTTTGAGCATTTTTCAGCACCCATCCCATTCATTCCTCAAAACGAATATCTTAAATTACCTTAAAAGTAAGGTATCGGAATGACATAGATAAAAATACATTATTCAAGTATTTTCCTTAACTTTGGGCCGCAGGGTCCGCTGGGCCCATCTGATGTGGGTTTGATTTATTCCCATTCCTTCTCGAGTGGTACTCTTCAGCCGTTTAGTCATTTACTTTTCTAAAAGCGTGGAAAATTATTCTCCCACTTTGTCGCTTGTAACTGTTTATTCATGATCCCGGGTAGCCAGAGTAAACATACTTGACGGCCAGCCATTAGGAGAAAATACAAGCATCTTTACTTTGTAATTGTGGAATATTTCCCTTAAAAATATATAATACGAGCTCATTACTTACAAAAATATTTTATAAGCTAAAATTACTGAAGTATTATTTTACTGGAAATTTGTGAATTCTGTTGTTATTTGTTTTATTGTATTTATTTAAAGTATATTGTTAGTTAGTGTGTATTTTCAATTATCACATCAAAAAAGGCCAAAAAAATAAGCACAATTTTTAATTAAAATCCAGCAATTCCATATTTATCTTTCACTTAATCACACAAATACATGAAAGTTTACAAATTTGAAGTTTACGTATTTGTTGAAAGAAAAATATTTCTCGTCGATTCGATGTTCAAGTAAGGAAACTATGCTGGTTAACCTAATTTAAAATAGCTTTAAAATATAATTCAGCTAAAACAGTTATGCAGTTCGACCTAATTGTCTAACAAGAGAACTATAAATCCAACGGGGGCTTTCTAAAAGGATAATCACACAGACAACTCCGAAGCAAATGGGAATTTACAGCTCCCAGGGTAGGAGCTTAATTGACAAAACATACTCGATTACAGAGGGTCCCTTCAACTTTGTAGTGAAAACAAATTGCCGTGCGAATGACTTTTGTACGCAAACTAATTACGGCGACGCGTAAATCTGACAATCTTTATCAACTGTTTTACTGTTTGGGATGAAATGCTTTGTTGTTTGAGGCTTATTTTATTTATATATAATATTATATTTAACATATTTTGGAAATGTTAGTGCGAGTTGGGGAACTATGAGTTTGTGGTCATTATTTTTTCGATTGTTTTGACCGTGCCTGTTTATGTTAGATATCACAGTATAAATATAACTAAATAAAGTACTTAAAAAGGTTTGAGAATCTTTGGAGTGTTTTACTAAAGCGAACATCGGGAACAAAATATCGACGCATTGTGCGTGTACACGGGAACGTAATAAAGCGAGAGCGAAGATGATGTTACTGCGTAGGCTTGACAGAGACAGGAACATAAGGCACTCCTTATGTTCCTGTCTCTGTATCACTATACCGTATCACCGTACCGTATAGTGATATAATGTACCGTATCACTATACGGTATCATTCATTTTAGTTACAAATATTTTGTTTGCAGTGTCTTCTCTAATAAAATATCTCAATGTAGAATAATATACAACTATTTGTAATTAGCGTAAATCTCTTTACATAAATCAGATTATACACACACACACACACACACACACACATATTATATCCTTTATCTAGCGCTTTAAAATAAAACTCTTTACTCTACAAAGGTGAGAAATGTACTGAAAGTAGCCACTACAGAACTACGTAAATAAAATTAGACGAAATAGTTCTTAGCTGCCACAATAAATTTTACGTGGAGTAAAAAGTATTCTATGTTCTTCTAGCTCTCACCACGAAACCCAAGTTGCAGTTTTATTTTTTAAAGATAGAATCCTTGTTTTGTATTCTACTTAAAATCTTTAGAATTTTCACCACTCCTGAAATCTCAGATGAAATAACAAGAACACAGTCATATGCATACGTACAACAATATGCATCGTGAAATTGAAAGGAATGGTTTCTCAGTCCTGAATATAATTCTAATTCTCATTTTCCTTCAAGTTATATCTCTTTCAAATCATAGATCATCCAAATTTCATCTTTATTTGTTTGGAGAAAATAATCACATTAGGTATTTTTTAAACACTTTTAGTTTTGCTAATTTTCCTATCTTTCTTGACAGGGTATTGGTCCAATTTTCATGTACATATATTATTAATAAAAAAAAAACCAAAATTTTAATTAATTTAGCAATAAGTTTACTTTAACGCCATGAAGTGACGAAAGAAGGAGAAAGAAAATCATTGGAAATTTAAGCTTTTGCTGAAGCTGAACCAATAAAAGTAGGAAATTATTCTGGAAGGTAGTTTTAGTGTTTCATATAGCAGATTATTGAGTATAAATTCTATTAAGTATTCGTAAAAGTGCGATCAAACTGCAATTTCAATTGGCCAAATTTTTTTTGGTTTGCCTGGTTATAATCTCTATAATAATATATTTATATTCAGCGACACACTTAGACTATTGCGAACCATTCCATTCATCCCAATAATATATTTTTATAGTTGCTTTCATAATAACTTTATAACGTTCAATTTCGTCATTAAATTACTCAAAAGGCTACATTATTCATCGGAAGTGTCCACACGTACGGAGCATTGTTCATTTTTTATTATTATAGTCCTGGAATTACTGCCAATACGTATATTTTACGTTTTATTATCAAAAATAAAATATTAAAGTTTATGGACAGCAGTAACTGTAATTATGATTTTTTGCCATTCCAGTATAATTTTTTCCTCAGATTGAAGGCAAACGAGAAGCCAGGCTAACTCATGGTAAAAACAGCTAAAAACATTTAGAACTTTATTGTTGGATTTTTTAACTTATCTTTTCTATCATTTTTTTGTCTTCTTCGCTCAAACTGAATTCAAAAGCAGTTTGAAAGGGACGAAACATTAAAGTTGAAAACTGAAATTGGTTTGTATACTGCTCATTAATTGTGCCGTTAGGGTTCCATAGGAATTATCTACCTATACCTTGCTGATTATATTATTAATATAAAAAAGTAGACTCTATTCCGATCCCGTATTACTGCTGGAGAAAGCTATTTATACCGATTTTAGATATTTTTTTTTATTTCACCCCATATACGTCCCACTGTAGGGCACGGGTCTACTCTACAATTGAGTTCGATTGAGAGTGGTTAGGCTATATAGTCTACCACGCTGACCTAGTGCAGGTTGGCCTAGATTTTTTTATATATGGTAAATATAGTGCTCCAAATAGTGTTACTTGAAGCCAACTAAAGTTTAAAACCAGAATATTTGCTAGATACTAAGTATTCTAATATAGTTGATGCGAACTAAAGTTTTGAACGAGAATATTTGCTGGATATTAACTTTTAGTGCACCGTCACGCCGCGCCGCATAACAGTTTGCCGGCCCATGTGCTTTCTACAACTTTCGGTGATTTAAGCAGTGATTTAAATAATGATTATGGTTACCTGTTGATACTTTACCATATGGTATGATTATAAAATTTAAATAAATATAATATAAAATTAAATTAAAATATATATTTTATTATAGATTCTCCTAGCGAAATCTACACTAAGTAATGATTTGCTAATTAAAACAACCACATTTTCAAAACAGCCACATCTTAAAGAATTATTTTAAGTTAGTAAATTCTTATCACGCTCCTCCCCTTTTTTTATTAAATTGTCATTGTAAAAAACGTTTATATCAACAATTTTATTACTACACGTCCGTAAAATGTGAAAGTATTGAAATATTATATTGAACGAGATGAAGTCCCCTGATGGTATAAACTGCTCTATAAACTCTCAATACAGGACATAAAAGGCACGTGAAGCCAGCGGCCGTTCTATTTTATTGTAAAAATAAAGTATATTTTGCTTTTAAAATCTAGATAAGCATTATATACGGCTGAGTGTTGTACCTAAATAAATGGAATTGCTATTGGTAAAAGCGTTGGTTTTTCGCACGCGCCATTTTTGTTTTGTAAGCCATTTTAATGCATGTATTGTTTGGACACCTATATTAGGATATTTATTTTATGAAAACCTTCATGACGCAGATGTTAAGGATGCTGCATTGGTTGTTATGGGCCGTGAGATCGATCACAGGGAGAACAATTGTTTGCTTCGGATCTGAAAGTTTTTGAGACCATAAAGTCTGGTTTTCAGTTTTGCTCACCATTATATTAGATTTGTAGCTTATTGTACTATCTGTGAAACTGGTGAGAAACTATGATTTAAGGATTGTGTTTATAAATACATCGAAAATGGCTATAACTCATTTTTTTATTAATTTTCCTTTTTGGGGAATGTCTCATGACTAAAACAAGGTAGTGAGATTAATTTCTTTTCCAAGATTGCAAATAGATTTGGAATAATTTTAATGAACATGGGAAACAGCAGTTACTTCACCGCTCGCCGATCTATGAGTATTATGTCTCAAGCATTACGATTAAAGAAGGAAGGAGCAAGAAAAAGGACCAGAAAATGTAATTTATTATGGTAAAGAGTTTAAGCTCGCTAGTCTAATGTGGGTTGTCTCTCTTATATGGATGGGCAGACATAGGCGTTTTTCAACCTGCATTATTAAAAAATATAGGCACTTCCATTGTTTATTTATCGGTAAAATAGTTAATACCCACATTGATTCTTAATGACCAACTTTCAATCGTTTTCAGCGACTGATTTTGGCTGATGTTAATGTATTTCCAATGACATGTTTCACTTTTTGGTCACATTAAAACGTTTTGATATTGCCCTATTAATTGCTCTTTTTGTTATTTCCAACTGTAATTATTGCTTTAATCGACATTTAAGCCAACAATTGGTTCGATATCAATGACAAAAATGAATATTATTACTTTGAGAAAATCGCATGTAGTTTGGTTGTTTTATTTTTATATTGTTATTCATTTGTTTACCAAATATAGAAGTTAATTCTATTATTTGTTGAAGTAAAGATTTGGTTTTGTACATTCTCGTTTATTTTTCTCGGGTCCAGAATTTGAGATCTGTATCACATCTAAAAAAGGAAATAGGCTGGAAGAATTGCAGGTAGCTCTAGTGTCAGCTATGTTTTCTTGATGTGCTTTCGCAGGTATATGCGTAAGGCTAACTGTAAAATATTTATTCTGCTGGTAATAGTTAGAAAAAGGTTGGAAAGCAATAGGTGATGGCAAAAATTATTATTAAATAAGGTTTTTCTTGACAACAATAGAAACAGGTAATGTTCTTTATTCGTAAGATATTAATGAGAAAACTCTTAGTTAAGATTTTGGCGATCTTTAAAGTGATTTTTCATTTTACAGACGAACCGGAAGAACCAAATTAGATTATATATTTTAGACCAGAATAACGAGTATTTATGTTTATGTTGCAATAATCTTAATCCGAACTTACAGGAGCGATATCAGGGTGAAAAAAAAAGAAAATAAGAAAACAGTTCGTATTGCCGAGCGAGTGTCTGGCGCCGTCTCTTCTTCACAGTTACAATGGATTAACTGTAATAGCCTACTGTTTTCAGATTAAAAATATCTTGAAAAATACCACTCAAAAATATAACTATAATTTTGATAATAAGACACCGATTACTGCAGAAATAAATCATAAAACACATTTAAAAACATAGCGCCACGTTTTAAAGACACATTCACAACGCCTGCAGCATACTTTATAGCAAACGAAGCCAGAAAACTTATAAATCTAAGAAAAACAGAAACACGTACAATGTCAACGTACGGCTTAATGTAAAAAGTCCCGACCGGAGCGAGCAATCGATACCTCGAGTTATCGGCTTTCGGTAAACTTGTAAAGACTTTTATAGAGGATGCTGTTAAATATTTTATGGGTTCTGTGTCCGCCAAAAATCAATTTAAGACAAGGAACTTAAAGGAAGGGGTCGCTTATCTCGCAGTGGCAGCTGCGCTGAAACAACAGCGCCAATGAACCGCCTGGGTCCATGGTTTTATTACAATTTAAAGCCTCCCGCCTTTTGTTTCGGTCAATGTTTTTTTTTTTTTGCCGGAATGTGCGGAGTATTGGGAATTGTTACTTGTGGATTATTGGATGTGCAAGTGAAATATAATTTGGTAGATTTTATATAATTCTGAAAATTAGTTATACAAGAATATTATAAAATATCGATAGTGTATGCATACGAAGTAAATATAGGAGTTAATTCAGAAACTTCACACAATATTTACTAGGTGGACTAAGATACAACTAAAATAATAGGATGACGGTAATTAATCAAATCAGAATCCTCGATAAAACAAAAATTCGTTAAATATAAATAATATTATATTAAATAATATTAATGATTATGACTATGACTAGGCACCAATCTTTTGCGACCAACCTAAAACATTTTTATAAAACAAAAGCTCACGTTCTAAGCACGTAACCATAACTTATTCTTCCGGCACAACGTCATGTTGCGAAAAATGATAACAAAATACGTGTATCATAAAGTTTCGGTCCAAGACATAAATAATACGGACGACAATATAGTGAGTACGTGGACGTACGCTCGCTGAATGGCAGACTAGTTCTCACATCCCCCTTCACTTACGCACAGAACCCGACGGCTACATGGAGTTTAAAAAGTTACGTTTGAAAATGGAATGTTTTTGAATTTAGATTCTTTTTTTACATTTAGGTTTTAAAATGTGACGAGGTTGGATGCAGGTTTTATTTGTGATGTTAGTATTTTGAATATTATAATTTGTGATATTAAAAAAAAAATGATTTTGTTAATGTATATCATGTATATTGTATAATTATGAAAATTTGAGTTACGTAATTTTTATACTTAGATACTTATTTTTGTAAAAAATATGTTATGATACCTATTTATCTCTTCAATAACTCGTGCATAATATTTCTGTTGCTAAACTAAGAATGAATATACATTTGTTAATGTTTGTATTTACATACACAAAGTAACATCACTCTCGGAAATGCTCTTCATGTTGTTAGTGAAATAAAAACAAATATGGACCCGCCCAAACCAGATAAAGGTTGAATGAATAATTACGCAGAGTCCTTCCACACAGTCCTTGACGTTAAATGCAGTTTAATTACACGACCCGAGTACCTATTGTTGTGTTTCAGCTGTCACATCCAAATAAAAAGGGCCTTTCCCACATCCAAGAGGAAAAGTTATTGTGGAAATTCGTGGGGAGCGACGCACCGGCACGGGCGGCATGTTTTCACGCCGGCCAGTGCCGTTTTCGCCCACGCCGCGAGAGGGCGCCACGCGCGCTCCGTGTCGCGACAACGTGACTTGTTGCTTGAACCGTTCACGCAACATCGCACAAACAAAACATGCGCACCGCAACCTCTAATTATGACATCGAGGCATAAACGACATCTGACATGAATCTAATAGCGAGACCGTTTTACAACCACGCGAAACTACTCATGTTAGCAAGCTTCGCACTCGCTGTACTTCTCACAGGATTTTTTCTCCGAGTTAACAGCAAGCAATCACGTCTAGCGAATTCGGACGAAATTCAAGAGCCCGAGGACACGGAATACGAGTCTATGATAAATGTGAGCGCGACAGAGCCGGGCAAAGCGAGGAGAAAAGAATACCTGTACCGCCTTTTGACAAATACGACCCGTTCCCTCATACAAATGGAAATAAAAGCTAGGAGACTGGAAGAAAATATGCGTAGGATTAAGGAGAAGACTGTGGATTTATTATGGAAGAACAAGGACAAAGCGTTGTGGCACATACTCTTTAAGAATATTAGCAGGCACATTTCCATCCGGCATCAGTTTCATCAGCATGCGAGCCTGCAACGCATCATGCAGGACACTCACACACACACGCACAGTCGCAAAGCAAGGAGAAAAGTTTTATTAAGATAAACGTATTCTAGTTTATGACTTTAAAACTGTTCATATACGTGACTTTAAATTCTAGACTGACATTAAACATATTTTAAGTCGTATTTTATCTGAGTGCTGTGTGAGGTGATTGTATAACAGAACACGTATGTACCATATATCTATCCTTATTTCTTTAGCTGCAATTTGATTGTGTAGGGTTATGTTCGCCTAGTGGAGATAACGACGCCACGTTCTCTAAAAGATCTTTGCTCGCCTATTATGTTAGGGTGGAGGCAATTTGTTCCTGTCGACGAATGTTCCTTACATATAGCTTGATTAATATCAACGGATCTTAATAAACTTTGTATTAAGATCTTTATATTAAGAGGCAGATTACGGCCGGACATTTTCATTAGATGTAATTATCTCCTGGTTTTATTACATCCGTATTATTAAGATAAGTTATATATTTAATTACGCTTTGATTTAATGTTTTAATTTGTTTCTATTGTTTTTTAATCGACTTCAAATAAAAAGGAGGAGGTTTTTAATTCATCGGAATCATTTTTTTTATTATTATTTTTTGTATACAAGATTACTCCAAGACGAATGAACCGATATGGAAAATTATTTTTTTGTTTTAAAGGGTATACAAGTGGTCCGATAATTATTATTTATTAGGTTGTCCAACGAAGACTACATATTACAAGTGTTACTTTAATTTATATACATTTTAAACGTTGTGCTTCTTTCATTATAGGCGATCACAAAATGTAATACTACATAACAGAAAGGAGCAATACTATAACTTGTAAATAAAATATTGTAATAAAATTAAAACTAAGATTAGTAACTACATATCTAAGTATTTCTTTCAATATACCTAAATTAAAAGAAAAAAATACATAACAAATATTATTAAACGAATATACACTACTAAAAAAAGTACTTTAATAAATATGTAGCTTAGAGGTTATTCAGAACTAACTATGTCAATAAAAATAAAACTTTATGCTTTATAAAATTTTGAATAAATCACGTTTTTTATAGTCATGGAAAGTTTGAATACAAAATATCAATTTAATATGCATTCTACGAATTACACACATCAGTATGTGACTGAAATGCTAATGTTCACAAAATTTTAATCCAACGATGAATATAATGCTATTGTTATATTATGGTAAATGATAATATATGGTTATAATATATGGTTATATTATGGTATATGATAATACTTTAATACTTTTCTTTTGGCTGTCTAATCTCTGAAAAAATATTTGTTAATTGCATATTAATAAACCAAATTTATATTAAATATGATTTTTCGTAATGTGACCGTCATGACGTATGAATATCTACGCTGTAATTAAATTATCTTAAGGGAGATGTCCACATATACGCATCATACGCATCGCATCAACCGGATCGTAGTATTCTTTGTACATGAATTTATTATACAAGCCCGTCCATAGATCCGTATGGTACGGAAACGAATCTACCCGAAGACAACGCCCATGCCTATACTCTGAGGGGTAACCAAATCAAATCCGGTCGCTGTTGATACTGTAGGCGCACTGTAAAAAATAATCGGTGTGGTGCGACGCGTCCGATACTTTATATGCGGAAATGTTGACGTCTGCCTTCATTGAACTCCATCCACAATTTCATATGAGTGGGATAAGACTCTAGTTCATTATTACCTTTTTCTGATGTCATGAACTTCATATTATTGCGTATATCATCTATTATGGGTGTCTTACTTCGTACTGTACTTCTTCGGGATGTTTTTTTTACTGTCATCGAGCCAGCGGTCAGATGGTAAACTGTCGCGGCCGTTTGCGGTCTTTTGATAATAATTAAGCATTAACTTAGACAAACCGCTGCTGCTGTATCAGCCCATATACGTCCCACTGCAGGACACAGGTCTCCTCTACAATCGACAATACGATTGAGAGTGGTTAGGCCATATCTACCACGCTGGCCTAGTGCAGGTTGAAAAACCGCTGCTTACCCAGGGTAAATACATTTTATAGTCTCCTTTAAAAAAAATAAGTCTTAGTGCGGGGGAAATCAGCAGGCAAAGCCTTCATTCCAGATCTTACACGGAAGTGGGAATGATTTACTGTTATTTTTTTTTTTTTTTTTTGTTAATTGAACTAACTAGAAATACATTCGAGACTTCAAAACCATATCCCGGGATTGCGTTTGCGACGTCACATTCGGTCATACATACATGGTTCCGTGGCGCAGTTGGGTAAGAGGAGTTTTTTAAACGAGAGGCCGCGAGTTCCATCCCTGCGGAGAAGCAAATGTTGATGTGGTACAGAAATATTAGTTTCAGATCCGAATGCTGTGTGTCAAAAACGCTTCTCGTAGTTTCTGACAACCATGTCCCAAGCCTAAGTACCTTACTGTGGCACCAGGACTATGTCATTAATGGGCACAGAGTTTATTTAAAACGGCTCGGTTCCAGATACACTTTTCAAAATTAAGGCCAAAATGTTTAAATACGAACAAAACAAAAATCGTTACAAATAAATCATAAAAAAATATACTATGTTACTTCTAATACCTCCAAGAATATATTGACGCAGGAAAGCGATTTTGTCGTATCTCGAAACAAGCAATTTTACATCAGAACCAAAAAAATATATTTAAAAAATGAATAATCAATAAACTGGAAAACTTAGGAATACCATTTCTTTAATAATAACATTTTAAAATAAAACCTTACTTTTTCTCGAGGAAATTCAATGCGTTATTTTTTTTATGAATTAAATAATATACAAAACGCATACACGCATTTTTTGGGATATGACAAAATCGCTTTCCTGCGTCGATATGTAACAATAATTTTATGATGTCAAGTAGTTTTCGCGTGAAAACGTAGCAGACATACATTCACATTTATAATATTAGTAGGGATAATACATACATAGAATAGAGAGATATAATATGTATAAATAAACTCGCGCCTTTTTTGCAAAAGCAGTAGGCAGGCAGTATTAAAACACGTTAAAAAAAATGCAGGGGTGCTGCTAGGATGCCCACATTTCGCTCTGGGTATTCCGTCCCACGATGTTATATATATATATATATATATAAGGGGCAAGGCTATTGCCGTATCGGGCACAGCTTCCTGACTCCGGTTAGATAATGAATAAAAAAAAAATATTACTTTGACAAGCCGGGGATTTGAATTCGAGATCTCAGCATTGAAATAATACCGAAACATTCCTTTAAATAAAATATTTCCCGAAAATAGAAACCAGATTCAAATTCTACTCTCACGTTTGTTGAACATTCTTTAGGTACGAGTACATTGCCGTTATTACAATAAAGTCAATATCGCTCGCTTTGTCGTGCCTTCGCGTGGAGAAATTTAAGTCAAAACTGTCATCTCGTTATGTATACGGTAAACTATCGATAAATATATGGCAGTTATATCACGCGGGTAACTCAAAGGGATAGTATGGTGTGCAAAACAGTATCAATATTAGTTAATTTTTATTTATTTTTTTAGTGTTTACTGGTCGTAGGTCTCTCATGTGTGAGAGGCCGCCTGGGTAGGTACCACCGCAATATTTATTTCTCCCATCAAACAGCAGTCTAAATGCACTGTTGTGTTTCGGTTTGAAGGATATTGTAGCCAGAGTAACTACTGGACATATTGAGACTTAACATCTTATATCTCAGTATGACGAGTGCAGTGGAATGCCAACCATAGCTTTGCAATTCAAGGTGTTTTTGGCTTTGCCATTATCTATTAGCGGTCGTATCGCTTACCATCAGGCGGGCGGCATGCTCGAGCCGCCATTCGTTGCAATAAAAAAAATTAAAAAGTCTTCATTGTGCACCAATCAAACAAAGAAGTTAACTTGGATATGAATATGTAACAAAAAACGAATACCTAATTGTCCTTGTGGCTTCATCGATCAAGACAAAGTAAAGGCTGTGGACCGTGAGGTCCTGGGTTTAACATCCATGTCAGGCCATTACTTCATAAGTAGCCTGATATTGGAATTAGGGCCCGGCAAAGTAATAGACGTGCCTCTTACATTTTGATAAAATACTAATTCCCTTACTTTACCTCGTTGGGGAAATAAGCTTGAATTGTGTACGATTTCCGAGATTTAGATAATAGCCATTTCTATTATAGAGCTGTGATTCTCAACTATGTTAAAAAATAATTATGTTCATGTTTAGAAATTTAAAAATAGCTTCCATAGTGGCAATTTGTTGTAACTGATATCTTAAATATTCATAAGGTATGTCTAGAATGAATATAAAAATATTTGATTATCAATTTCATTATCTTTTCCGGTGTCTTTTGCATAATACCTATTATCACACAACTGAATTGTATACTACGTTTCACAAAGATAACAAAAATAATGATTAGTTTTCAGATATAAGATAAATTTTGCATTTTGAGTAGACTTAAATGGGAAATTATCTTTTACAAGAACTATATTTATAGATGTCTGCCACTTACACATGAACAATGTTGTTTATAAATCAATTTACCCTTTTTGTTATTGCAATGAATGTCGAGAGGAACATTTCGTTCGCCTGATAATAAGCAATACGACTGTTCATAAACATTAGCAAAACCAAACCATACCTTGAATTACAAAGCAATGCTTTGCATTCCACTGCGCTCGCCATCCTGACATAAGATGTTAAGTCTCAATATGTTCAGTAGTTACTCTGGCTACAATGTCCTTCAATCCGAAACACAATAATGCATTTACACTGCTGTTTGGCGGGAGAAATAGACATTGCGGTGGTACTTACCCTTGCAGTCTCTTACATATTAGAATACTACCACGAGAAAAACTTTAAAAAAATATATAGACTATTATAGATCGTCTACGAAATTTAAGCGTCCAAATGAGTTGTCAAGCTGTTGTCAAAATATTAGGAATAGTTTTTCCCTATTCACATTTGATTACTATTTTCATTTAATTACTGTTAGTTAGCGAATATAAATGCTTGTTGTTTATGTTATAAAAACATGACTTAAAAAATGTTATAATATACATTTTTATATTCTTACTAGCTGTGCCCGCGATTTCATCCACGTGGAGTTTAGAAAAAAGTTAATTAGTTTTTTTTATTTATATCTTTAAATAAATGAATTTTTCTAAAACAAATGTAGCCTAAGTTACTCCTTATTATATCAGCTACCTGACAAAAAAGTCCCGTCAAAATCGGTCTAGCCATTTCAGAGATTAGCCGGAACAAACAGACAGACAGACAAAAAAATCCTAAGGTTCTTTTTCGTTATAGGTGTCGTGTATATAACGATATGTACTTGGACATTTTTATTTATTTTCACTTTACAAACAGACACTTATATACATTTTTATTTATATACAGGGTATATCAAGACTGCTACCGAAAACGAAGCCGGGTGGTAGTTTAAGCGACTTCAGACACAATGCAACAGAAAAAGTGGCAATAAAAAGCAACAATTTTTTTTTTCTATGGCCATATTTGGGTGGTAAATACGTTTTTTCCTAAAATAATAGTGTATACCCTTTTATTTATAAATACTCTAAGGTATAAAAGAGTTTAAATTATTATTTTAGCAAAAACTAAGGATTTACCACCCAAAAATGACGATATTCAAAAAATCATAAAAAATAATTGTCGCGTTTGTATGCGAAATTTTTAATTGCATTGTGTTTGTAGCCACTAAAACTACCACCCGGCTTCGTTTTCGGTAGCAGTCTTGAGATACCCGGTATATAAATTTGTAGATCCAAATTTCGCCACTCGCCAATTTTAAATATACGATTTATACTAACGTAAGATAGCATTGCTGCTTTCTTTAGAGTCTATTTCTTCTGACAATGACTGTTGTTTGTTATCAGTACGTATCAACATTTCTATTGTAGTACGTAATAGATATATTATGGGACGCGCTTAATATCTTGCATTCATAAATAAATTAAAAATAAATCTTAATAGTTAATAAAATATCAGTCGTGCGTACCACTAAGAGGTAATTTTTGTAACTCAACAGCTAATCCCGAAACACACATTTGAGTGTTCCATAAACACAGATTGCCTTTTGCAATAAGGCACCAGTCGGACTTATTTTAAATCAAGTTATATTTTATATTTTTATCCTGGTGCATAATAAAGAATAAAAAAATATATATAAGATCAAGAGTTATTTCTTCTTAAAGCATAACACAATGTGATTCATCTAAAACAGAGTTTTATTCATTAAATATAGTAACATTTACATATCAAATATCAACTATTGAAATACTTACTAACCTAAAACAGAGAATCGACAATTAAATGTCCATGCTTTACTATTATTACTATATAAACTTAAATAATCTTTCGCATATTTAAATTAAAGGAAATTCACAAAAAAATACATCAATTATTTCAATTTAAAATATTAATGTCAGTGTCAACGACAATACACAGCAAAAAGAATATAATATTATATAAGCAGGCCGAAGGTTACATCTCCCCCCTTCGAAAGGCAAATTTTTTCAACATTAGTTGAGTAAAATTTTGCTGCGAAATCTAAATATCAACAAGCATAGGAATAAGCTTTGTAACATGATATAGTCCAATAGATCTTGTACCACGACCAGTATTTATTTTAAAAACTGAATCCGATATTTTTTCTTCAATTTCAAAAGGACCAATTCTAATTTCATCCATCTTTTTTTTGTTTAATTTGTTTCCATAATCAACATATACCTTATCTCCTTTTTTAAATTCATGTTGTATTCTATTCTTGGCAAATAAAGCTTTATTATATTCATGTGACTTTATTGACCTTTGGAGTGCTATTTTCCTGTCTTCTTCCAAACTTTTTGTTAATATCTGTTTTTCTCTTAATTCACGTGGTAACAAGTCTGTAGACTCACCAGATAGCAAATATTTAGGAGAAAATCCTGTTACAGAATGGTTTGTTTCATTATATCTATTTCTACATTCTTCTGCTATTTTTGACCAATTTGTTTTTCCTTTCGATTCATTCATTTTGCATCTTATTTTGTTTACAATAGTCTGGTTTAGCCTTTCGTTTAAACCATTTGAGAATGGTGCATCTACCGCTGTAAGTATTAATTGAATATTCCTGTCCTTAAGGTAATTTTTGAATTCATTCGAATTAAAAGCTGGATATTGATCAGAGAGTAAGATGTCTATTTTTTCTTCTTTAGGAATTTTTTCTATAAGTTTGATGAAGTCTCGAGCATGTTGATTCTTAGAACACAGGATGTATGCGTACCTAGTGAAGTGGTCTACTAGTTGATGTAAGTATCTTTTTGTTGATCTTTGACCCCCAAATCCTCCTATTGTGTCCAGTGACATTATTTGAAAGGGTTTATTAGCTGGACCTAATTGCGACATAAAGCCATATTTTCTATTTAGTCTCGTTTTATTTTTCAGGCATATCTCGCAGTTCTGGCATATATGTTTAATATTTTCTGATAGATTCGGTGCAGTATAAAATGGTTTTATTTTAGATTCTGTTTGATTTATTCCAGTATGACAATATTTTTCATGAGTCTTTTTTATTATAATTTTACTATAATCTTCACTTAGAATAATTTTTTTCTTATTTTTCCCACTTTTTTTATAGTAAATTCCATCTAGTAATATAATGTTTTTTTTAAGTTCTTTTATTTGCAAATTTTGTGCTTGATCATATGTTATGTCATGAATATCAATAAAATTTACCGTTCTTAAGTTATCTTCATCATTTGCATCAATGCCCAATACTGGGTTTCTGCTGAGACAATCTGCTTCTGTATTATTTTTTCCGGGAAAATATTTTATTTCACAATTATATTGTGACAGATAATGAGACATATCACCTAATTCATCGTCAGGTCTATTTCTTATATTTAACTTCTCGAGAGGTTTGTGATCTGTATAGACAGTAAAATAGTTTCCAATCAACCAATATTGCCAAAATTTAATGCTCTCTTTTATAGCTAAACATTCTAAAAATATCGCTTTTTTATTTTTCTGTGATTCATTTAATTTTTTAGAAAAATATGCTACCGGTTTTTCTTCGCCATTGTTCTGAATTTGTTTCAAAACTGCTCCTATACCTATGGTACTGGCATCTGTATAAATAAATATTGGTGCTTGTGGATCATAAATGGCTAGTATTGGTTTGGAACATAGATACTCCTTAACTTTCCGGAATGCATCCTCACACTGTTCTGTCCAATTAAATCTTTGATCTTTTCTCAGCAATTTATGTAAAGGATCAAGAACTATTGAGACACTCGGAATATACTTTCCATAAAAATTTATTTTTCCTAAAAATTGTCGTATCTGTTTTCTATTTTGAGGAGCGGGAAAATCTTTTATTGATTTTAAATTGTCCTTTAGAGGTGTAATCGTATTCTTCTGTAATATATGACCTAAATACTTAACTGAATCACTTGCAAACTTACATTTTGTTACTTTTAGCCTGAAACCTTCTTCTCGAATAGCCTCCAGCAATTTTTTTAAGTGTGTAATATGTTCATCAAATGTCTTAGAGAAAATCAGTATATCATCAATAAAATTCACTGCAAATCCTGTCAAACCATTTTTCCTTATAATATTTCCCAAAATCCGTTGAAATATGGCTGGTGATGTCTTAAGGCCGAAAGGTAAACAGGTCCATTGGTAATGACCTTCTTGAGTTACAAAACCAGTTTTGTATCTGTCTGTAATTTTTAATGGGATAGACCAAAAAGCTGAATTTATATCCAGAGTTGTAAAATAATTACAATGTATTGTTTTTGTTATTAAGTCTTCTATGAGAGGAAATGGTTGTGATTGAGGTATAATTATTTTATTCAAATCTCTGAAGTCTATGCATAATCTACTTTTTTTTCCTTCATCCCTTTTAAAAGCTAAGGTAACAGGTGCCGCAAAAGGACTGTAAGATTCCTCGATCAATTCATGTTTTAGAAGTTGTGAAATTTGATTTTCTATTTCTATCTTGTCTTGGATTGAACATCTATATGGTCTTTTATAACAATATTTTTCAACTTGCATGTCTATACAGGCTTCATATTTCTTCACTTTTCCAGTGTCATATTTATTTTTAGCAAAAATTTCCTTGTAATTATCCAATAATATGTTTATCTCTTGTCTTTGCTCAGTATTTAAGTATTTTGTATCTATGTCAAATTTGTTTGTATCTATACCTTCATTAAAATTAACTGCGTATTCTCTTTTCTCTTTATTTGTTTGAATATTTTCAATCTCTCCATCTTCAAATATATTTTTACTACTTATTTCAAAAATGTCATATTTCTGTATTTGGATATTTAAATTCTCGTCATGAGTCAACCCAAATTTATGTATTGAATCTAATCCTAGAATTAGATCATACTCAAAATTCTCATTTTCAAAGATAAATGCATTTATTTTCATCTTCTTATTCAATAACTCGGCATCTAATACTATTAACCCTTTAGTCTTACCTCCTCCACTTATTGTTTTTATTGTGTTATAATAATAACTAGGCTTCATATTCGTCACCTGGACCAATTTTGAATTTATCAATGTTATTCGTGAACCAGGGTCATACAGCCCCTTGACTTCTAACGTATTATTTAACATCACCATAATCTCAATTAGTGGAGGGAAGTTTAGTTTTTTGGATCTTCATTACTCAGTTCAACTTTTAATATTGAATTAGAATTCATGTTTTTGTCATTAGTTGTTTTTTTCCCGTAATTATACCAGCAAACATTCTCTGGGTGAAATCTACTTAATTTTCCTTTATTCTCACAAATCCTGCATGGTATTTTTTTAGTTTGTTTATTTCTTGTTTATTGTATTTATTTCCTACACTTAAGTTTTTTTTCAATGTTAAACTTTCTAGTCCTCTTATGCAATTAAATAAGTCATCTACTTCTTTAAGATTTTCTCTGTCTATTCTATCCATTATGAAGTTTGGTAGACCGGTGGTAATCAAATAAATTAGGGTTTGTGTATCTATTGATCTGTTTATTTCTAGTAACAGTCTCTCTTTTTTAAGAGCATATTCTAATATTGACCCTTGTATATATTTAAAATTCATAGCGTACCTGATCGGTGACCAGCCTTTATCAGCAAATGTATCACTTAAGCTTTTCTTCCATACAGACCAATCTGAATCTACAGTATGTTTAATAATCATTGATGTATACCAATCTATACAAGTATCTTCCAATAGTAATCGTAGAATTTCTATTTTTTGTAAATCTGTATCTATTTGTAAACGGGCACATTCACTTTCAAAAGTATTTAACCATTGTTTAACATTTGTTCTATTACTTGAAAACTTTTCTATAGAAAATTCTCCTACTAATCTCGTCTTATTTTCTGCTTTTTTTAATAATGTTGGTTCCATTGATGACAACTCGTGACCTTGTTCCAATTTTTCAAGTAAAAACCCATCAAATTGTAAATTATCATCATCTAAATATGTTTTCCTCATTTCCATGGTTAATGTTATCCAAACCTGTCTCTTATCGTGCCTTTTCTGGAGTGATTTTTTTATTTTGTCAAATATTTCATGCTTTAATATTTCTCTGTGTAAATTCACTGATTGATACTCTCTAGGCATAAGAAAAGTTTGATTTTGTGTATCCGTGATGGAGGTTATGGTATAAATATTTGTCTTAGTATCATCTGGTTTGGCTTTTACAACAAATTCAAATCTTAATTTCTCCATTGTAAATATATATTTTTTCACATGTAAGTAAATTGTCGATTTATAAGATCAAGAGTTATTTCTTCTTAAAGCATAACACAATGTGATTCATCTAAAACAGAGTTTTATTCATTAAATATAGTAACATTTACATATCAAATATCAACTATTGAAATACTTACTAACCTAAAACAGAGAATCGACAATTAAATGTCCATGCTTTACTATTATTACTATATAAACTTAAATAATCTTTCGCATATTTAAATTAAAGGAAATTCACAAAAAAATACATCAATTATTTCAATTTAAAATATTAATGTCAGTGTCAACGACAATACACAGCAAAAAGAATATAATATTATATAAGCAGGCCGAAGGTTACATATATAATGAATATTTGCTTCGGTACTTTGATTACAAGCTCGTAAACAACTGCACTACATCTAATATAGTTAATAACATTTCTCCGTGTGTTTTTATTGCGTATTCTGTTATATTCCCTATTTTATTAACATGTGACACTCCTTTCACTCAGTCGTATTAGACCACGTTATTTGACCACGAAATAAATGGTTGCTTATTATGACCAATTATTAATGGGCTGCTCTGATTTAAACCAACTCGAAATATTTGTAGATAATCACTGTATTATAAACTAGTTAAAAAGAGCAAAACTAGAGTTTCTTGTCCGATCTTTTCTAGTGAAACCCGCTTTTCGAGTGGTAGTATAAAATGACTGATTCAACTTATGTTTGATTTTTTATGGATTCATAAAATAATTCCATTTTCATATATCATTTCAAAAACTTCACATTATATAACACCTAGTCGCCTATTCAAACACTCGATTAACATTTGATTTGCTCCACATTTGTACAGCACTAGTATGGTTTCTGTTTTCTTGTGGGGTTATCAATTACGTATTCGCTTAGCAACCGATACACGAGTTAAGTACAGCAAACCTTTTATGATTTCGTCTCTATGACTTTGATGTTTATTAAAATGGAATGACTGGCTGGTTAAATTTAGAATGGATGTTAACGAGTTATTTTATCCATTAAACAATACCATCATTGATAAAAGATCATTAACAAGAACTATTAGTAGTAGACGAAGTTTTTTTTATTGCATAATTATGTCCGCCAAACAGCTTCTGTGGCGCAGTTGGTTAGACGGCTGTGAAACAAGAGGCCGCGTGTTCGAGGGTTCCCGCACCGGAACAAATATTTGTGTGAACCACAGGTATTTCGGGTATGTTTGTGAGGTCGAAAAGTCTCTCGTAGTTGCTGAAACCCACGACACAAAAGTCAATCTTAGTGTCGGGTCATGACTATGTATGTGACTGTTGGGTGTATTTATTTATTTAAACGAGCAAACAGACCTGATGGTAAGTGATCTCTGCCGTCCATGAACAACCATAGCGCTTAGTTGGACGTGTTGCCGACCACCAAATTGGGAGGGGAGTGGAAAGGAAAATGGATGTAGAGGGGAAATACCCCTTGTATTGGGCATATGGAAATCTCAGTCACCGAATGAAATACGCCCACTTTTAGATTATATCGATGGTTGAAATAAGGAAAGTTATTTCACAATTTCATAGTTTTTGTGTCATAAAAATATCTTTAATGCTTCTCTCACAAAACATACATTTGTAGAACAAAATACATACTGATAAAGAGTATGACACTGATTATACAGTTTAAGTAACAAAGATCACGGTGAAAACATTACAATTTTCATACAAATTATGAACTTTGCGATCCCTAAAATTAGCGGTTACTATAACTCATTTATCTTTTGTAAGATATGATACGTCTAAAAAAATAAGATAAGATACATCCGGATAATTTTGGTTTTGAGGATTATAAACATGAACATTGAACATGAAAATATATTTTCGTGTATTTTTTCCTTTTAGTTGCACAATATTGGCCAATGATAACAATGATGTTATCTTAAGCAAAAAATAATCAGTTGTAAAAGAAGATGCGTGGTAATTAATAATACATCGATTGGTTTGTAGTTAAATTTACCGTAAAAAAAACAAAACAAAACATCAAGCATTTAGGTTTGCGTCTCAGAGTAGGGCCATGATCTCTCCTATAATCCAGAGCATGATTGAAGAGGATTAGGCCAGGGTCTAGTGCGTTGATTTAGTGCGGGCTAGCAGAGTTCACATTTGTATTTGTATCAGCTCAAATGTGTATGTCCCACTGCAGGGTACGGGCCTACTCTTCAATCGAGAATACGATTGAGAGTGGTTAAGCCATATAGTCCACCACCATGGCCTAGTGCGGGTTGGCGGTATTTACATACCGTAGATTTTTTTACGAATTCGCTATAGTATGCAAGATTTCCTCACGATGTTTTCCTTCACTTATAAAGTGCCTGGTGATTCACTATCAATACTCTCATGATTCCGAAAAGTTAGAGGTGTGCCCTAGAATTTCAACCCGCTACCACCGTGAGTGTCATGTTGCCAGCTGCGTCACAGTTCACATAGCATAGAAGTTCATACAAATAGCTACGGTATATAGATTTTGTTCGTTTTATACGGGCACACATATGGCTTTCACAAACAAGGGTCCTCTGGGATATCAGAGGTTTACAGTGCCTAGGCGATAGCCTTCACACCTTGGTCACGCCCACCAATGCAACCAACCCATAAAAACGAGGTTCCTTGGCTAAGTCAGAAATGAGTTCGGACTTTTAGTGATACCAGGACCCGTAGCCGAACTTCTTGTCCATATTGTGTTATGAGGAGACTCGATAGCGGGGGAGATAATGAACAACTGGACAGGCCTGAGTGAGGCGCAGGTGAAGTCGGACAGTGCTCTAAGCCTACCTGATTTATAGGGGGAAATGAGCATACGGGTTAACTGTTGGTAAGCGATCACCGCTGCCCATGGACATCTCATAGAGGTGCATTGCCGGCCTTTAAGGAAACATGCTCGTGTTTTGAACGTTTTCTCACGATATTATGTCTATCAATATAAACGCGATAACTATAAATATCGGAGTCTCAATACACATGACAGCGGTTATGTAATATTCCGTCTCTATTTTTATACATACACACACATACACATACTCAAGTCTCCTTCCCAGAATAGATAGGCAGAGGTGGTACTAAGACACCCACATTTCACCTTGTATGTTATTTCTCACGATATATAGGGGGCGAGCCTAATGTCGTATTGGGAACAAATTCCAGACACTGGGCTTATAATAAATGTGGAAATAATTCCTTCTCAGGTCAAATCAAACAACGATGTTTATGATAATCTTCGGTATAATCAATTCGCCTTTTACAAAAATATCGTCTTTGGTCGTCTTCATCGGTCTTCACGTCTTACATCGTCTTCCAGACTGTTCTCTTCTATTCCGTCGTTACATCCTTCAAATTCAAATCAATTATCCTCTAACTCTTTCCGTCTTAAGTACTTTCATTAGTCATCTCTTTCACACAAACTACGTTCCATATCAGTCATTCGTCTAACGTTTCATTCTACTCATCTTTCTTCATAACATTCAAATCCTACATGAATTGAAAAATCTAACATTACTTTGCTCACTCCGAGATTCGAACCGGAAACCTCAGCGTTGGAATCATAACGTAGTACAACTGCGCTATCGAGGCAGTTCTTAAACCGGCACGAAAAAATTAACAAGGATGCATCTGGCGACAAATTCAGTATAATCTTAATAGTTAGCAGAGACGCAAGTGGGTTATCTTTGCACGTTTTCGTGTTTGAGCATGATGAATTTTTAAAAAGATTGTATGGTGGTCTTTTTGGGTGCCTGTGATGGTATTATTTCGATCGCTCCTAATTTTTATTCGAGCGACAATTTACAAATGCTCTTCAATCATGAATCAATTTCAATTAATTTTATTAGTGGTGAGTGTCCCATATCTCAGAGGCCGACTGAGTGGGTACCACCGCAATGTCTATTTCTCCCGCCTAACAGCAGTGTAACAGCACTGTTGTTTTCGGGTTTGTAGGACATTTTAGCAAGTGTAACTACTGGACATATCGAGACTTAACATCTTATGTCTCAGGATGGCGAGCGTAGTGGTATACGAAGCCTTGCTTTGTAATTCATTGTGATGTTTTCTATGAACAAATAGAGTGTTGTAACACAAATTTCTACATACTTTGTGTTATCAGCTATTATCGAGTGGAATGAAAAATTACTAATTATGTTGTTATAATCACTTGGTATTCCTTATCCCTAGAATACTTCGAGACCTTATTCAAAGTTTTGCCACTAATAATAACTATTTTTTGCAACAGATTTTTGATTGATATTGGTGACGCATACAAATCTTTAGAACATTTAAATATTTTTTTAATTTATACTTTTTCATGTTGAATTATTGTACCGATTTGTCTACTATTTTATCATCAGCATTTTAATGAAAAGATGTCGTCGAATGTTTTTTTTTTCTAGCATCCTGTTATTCTAGTTTCTTTATTTATTTTTGTGAAAGAAAGTCGTACCACTCACAGAATGGCTAAGCTTCGGTGCTCGGAGACAAACCTTGCGTCCCACTATTGATCCTAGTGATAGGAGTAGCTGTGTTAAGCAATAAAATGAGTGGCTATTAAATCATATAAATATCTCAGATCAAGACTACCGATAGCCACTCTAACCATACAACGTGGAGATTTTGCTATAGGAAGCGTTTGACTTACCTATGACACATCTTACGCTTCTCGCATTTTGTTCGGTGAGTGAGATTGCCGGATGACCAATACTCCTTTTCGCTTCCCATACTTCCAGCTCCCGATCTATCGATTTGGTGGGTTGGTAAATCAACCATGATCCCAGCGTTGTGGATGTTCACGAGCGGCAGGAATAACGTACCATTACATGACCTGATTGTTTGTGTATTGGATTTATGCAATAAAAAAATAGCAACAATATTAATACATCAATAATATTATATAACTATTAAGATAGTTAAGAAGATGGAGGGTCGTCTCATTAAACATTCTGGAAGGTCAGTAAATTACTCTAAAAATCAATAATCATCGGAATAACCAAAACATTTAAATTATTGAAGCTCAAATACGATAACAGCCATTAGTAACACGTTGATAAATTTATTTAAAAACTATTTTTTTTGTATTTTATCGTTAATTGTTGTTGATTCTGCTGACCGTATTAACCTGTTAAGCGTCATGTACTCGGTATTCGGTATGAGTTACGTGTGAGCGAGAGATATATATTTGATGAAACAAGTATACGGTTTATTTTGCGATCGTTTACGGTTACTCACTGAGCGGTGATCGAACGGACTGGTTGTATATTGTTAATTTGTTCAAAACAGATCGGATACGTTCGCGCGATGTCCTGCTGTGAGTTTTTATTTTTTAATTTTTAGTTTTTATTTTTTGTGAACATTATTGGGCTAATAGAGGCGTCAGCTAAAGTATTGCGTTTACTATGTAATGTCTACAAGCGAGACAACGTGGAAATTGAAATGTTATGGACATTTGGCTGTTGGTTATTTCATTTTGTGCTGTATTATTGGTATCATAAAGTTCAAATTTAGATCTTTATAATGATTCCTAACAAAATGTAAATAATAAGAACGGACTATTATGGTTGGGAAAAATACTAGAAGATTTGAGTGATGAACATGTTAAAACTCATAATTGAGATCATATTGGAAAACACTGATATTATAAGTAAAATATTGAACAACAAAATTGTTGAGACTAATATCCAAAATAACTTTGCCTTATTTGAGATACTTACTCAAATTTATTTCATTTGTTTTTATTTATTTATGTTACCAATTTTAATAATAAAAAGGCAACAATGTTACATGAATGTGCATTGTCAATCGAATTCATTAAACATACTTTCATTTTTGTATTATTTGTCAATACACATAGCACTAATCTCTATTTACAAAATATTTCTATACTTAGCATTATTTATATTTATTTCTTACTGTAATTTATTTATGATTATTTAATTAATGTCTTATTAGTATTTTATTCAAAGTATTAGTTTAGTTTCAATGTTAATTTGTGTACGAAAGTAGTACTCGCAATCGTTGATGAACTTAATTTCGTCCGACCTTGACATTAGCATACTCGCTCCATATGTTTTTATCAATGCACTGTTTTCTTTATGCATTAAGCGTTGACTTAAAAATTTAAATACAATATAAAGATAGAGGAACCCTTCTGGATTCCTAATGTCACTAGTTATTATAGCCCAAAAATATTTTATATGATATTTTCTAACTCTATTCTTAATAAAAATATTAATAGTGTTTGAAACAGCTGATAAATATTTGTTTATTAATTTGAATATATTATTTACCTTCGATTAATATGTAAAAGAATATTAGTGTTTCGATTCAGAACTAAATTCACTTTAATTAATTATAATTTTCATTATTTTCTTCAATTATTCGTTACCTAATAATTTATCCGGTCTTGCAATGGATCTTTTTAATCTATTTGAGTAAATTTTAATTCATTAATTTATATGTCCACTATTGTTGCACTTCCAAGCATAGTGTCTTTCTTCGAGAATTTCTTTTTTCGTTCCATAAGTAAATAAAAGTTCACAGTACTTTAATAATATACGTGTGTATAAACTTTCATACTTTACTACTATATATTTTCATATAATATAGACTATTTCTTCCTAATATTGTTTAATTGCCTATCTTTCGGCCTAATTTCGGTTAAAGAGGGGGCCCGTGCCTTGCAGTGGGTTGATACCATGTATGTTAGGCCATATAGTCCACATTGCTGGCTAGAGCGGGTTCGCGGACTTTACATACCATAGATATTCTTACAAATCGCTATGGTATGGTTTCCTGACGATGTTTTCTTTCACCGTTATAGGCTTGGTAACTGACTATAAAAAAACACAATTGGCCACCGCGCACTCTATTATTTATTTAACTTGGATATTATTGATGGAAAAAGCAAAACAAAACCTTACATAATGAGAAACGAATGTATACAAAAAATTACAGCAAACTGTTCGGAAAATAAATTTAATGTAATATAATATTTAATATCTTTACCATGTTTCACCATTAATTGATAGGGCTTTTTTAATTCGGCGCTGCTTTATTTATTTATAATAATATTTTCGTTCCGTTCAAATTTATTATTAATCAAAGATGTCACACAAGTCACACAAGTCTTTTGCACAATTAGAAAGTGATTTAGTATGTTAATCTGGTCTGCCCAATAAATTAACTCCTGATGCTATAAAATATAAACCGCGATTAGAATCTATCGACGTAATAATACCAGGTATTCTTAGGTCCTTCACTTCGAAATTATAACAATGTGTATTTCTCCCGCCAGACAGCGGTGCAAATGCTCTGTTGTATTTTGATTAGAAGGAAATTTTAGCCAGAATAACTACTGGACATATTGAAACTTAACATCTTATTTATCAGGATGAGGAGCGCAGTGGAATGCCAAGCATTGCTTTGTAATTCATAAGCTACAGTTCATGAGCGGTCGTATCGTGTACCATCTGGCGAATGATCGTCGCGCCATTCATTGCTATAAAAAAATAACATCATCATCATCATCATTGTCATCATCTGACAGTCTCCGTGGCGCAGTTGGTTAGACGCCGCCTGTGAAACGAGAGGCCGCGGGTTCGATCCCCGCACCGGGACAAATGTTTGTGAGGCTTACAAGTATTTGTCTCAGGTCTGGGTGTTTGTGAGACCGAAGTGTCTCGTAGTTCCTGATACTCATGACACAAGACTTAATTGATCTTAAAGTGAGGTCAGGACTACGTATGTGACTGTTGGGTGTATTTATTTATTTATTTTTATCATAGTCATCACATATTTCTAGATATACATAAGTAATACTAGATTTTCCAACAGATTTTATTTTACAGTTTATTTTTGAGGAAAATTATAATTTACCTGAGTGCAAATAGATTTACTCCACTTACATACGGATTCATGTATATAAAACATAAATCTATATATAAGCAAAGTACATAGTCATGTTACGAGTGTGATTGAGCATGTGAGTGATAAAAAATACAAACATGACGAAACGTCTCTTACAATTTATTTTATGAAGAGCTGATATCATGGCGCTAAAAATAGGTGCTCGGTGATTTTTGGTTGTCAAAGATATTTAATAGTGGTCCACCTAATAAAAAGAATAATACCCCTAGTCTTCTAAAGCCAAAATAAAGAAAGAAAAAAAAAGAATTACATTTATTGAAGTTGCGAATAAACATAATTAGAAAACAAGATGAAATAAACCCAGCGATTGCTTTTAGTTGAATATTTTGAAATCTCTATTGGTGCTGAAAATTTTATAGGTCTAATAATTCCCATCATTCCGGAATTTTTTAATCAATGCCAAAACTCTCAACCAATAATACTGTGACTACGTAGTTAATACTATTAAAACATGTGCTTTTTATGAATATTTAAAATTATCTACTTAATTATTTATTATACACATAAAAAATACAATATACAGACACAAAAAGTATTTTATTGAAATGACAGTTTGGTATGCCTTATTGGAACATTCCAAAGACATAGATAAGATTAGTCTAGAGAAACTTCGTAAGTATATACCTATAGTAATATAGTAATTTAGTTAGAAAATTTGCATCTTTCTCTTACATCCAACAAACGTGACCACTCCTTTTTGTATGCATTGTGTAATTGACCAATCATCATCAACTTTGCGCGTGATTGTTTGCTAGTAGCGGACCAGGCGCAGTTGCGTACAAGATCTCCTCTGACTTCTCGGAGTCATTTATGTGTTGATAGTACGCTGTATAGCGGTGAAGGAAAACATCGTGAGAAAGTCTGTGTATCATAGCGATTTGTGTTATCTGCTGTATGTAAAGTCCACCAACACGCACTAAGCCATCCCCATAAATCATATCAATTAGTATAATCTGTATTAAACAATCTATACTAATATTATAAATAGAAAAGATTTGATAGTTTGTTTGCATTGAATAATCTCTGAAACTGCAGGACCGATTTGGAAAATACTGCCTTTAGACTCCTTCATTATATATATTATTATATTCATCTCTCGTGCGGAGCTGGACTAGACCGCTATCAAAGATAAAATAGATTCACAGTACCAACACACAATATTCTAGAGACTAAAATACTATGTCGCTATTTGTCAGCTCTTTGAGAGACTTATTCGTATGTGGCGCATGATAAGCGATATAAAAGAGTCAAGAAAAGGTCACAGTGTGGTGAAAATCTGTTAAGGGCGCGCTTGTGACTAGTGTATGGTAGGGTTCTGTATATGGGTCACGACACATTATGCAGATTTTGTGATGTACACGCTCTAGTGTAAATCTGGATGACTTGGTGAGAATAGCTTGCCATTCACTTGATAGTAAGCGATACGATCGCACATGGACAGTAGCAATACTTGGCATTCCGCTGTGCTCGCCATTCTGAGATAAGGTGTGGATCTCAAAGTGTCCAGTAGTTGTTCTGGCTACAATGTCCTCCAAACCGACACATAACAATTGTACTACCTATCTAGGCGGCCTCTAACATATGAAAGACCTACCAACAGTAAAATTGAAATAAAACTATTATTTACGGATTTTATCGCGGATTTGGTTTAATTTTTACATCTTTTGAGTTCCCGACGTTTCTTTACAGCTTTCGTGGTCACGGGGCGGACTGAGGTATTAGTCACCCGCTCAGTGACTGTTACAATTTAACTACCCTTAATTATGAATTATTGAATTAAAAATTTAATTTAAATAACTAATCTGTATTCGCGTTCCGATCCACGCAGAAGGAGCTCACTGTGTCTTGAGGTAATCGAAACGTGGGGGAACTCAAAAAATGTAAAAATTAAACCAAATCCGCGATAAAATCCGTAAATAATAGTTTTATTTCAATGTGTAACATTCGCGTAAATCTAAGAAACCATTAAACAGTAGGTAAAATTGATTGAAATTGATTGATGATTTAAAGTCATTTGTAAATTGTCGCAAGAAATTAGGAACGATTGACATAATATTATTGCAAAGACTATGGTGACCAGTGTTTGTCTATAAAATCTATTGCTGAATTTACTCGAATAATAATTCACCATTAAGACTTCATTTTAATTGTAAAATTTGTTCCTTAGCCTCGAATCTTAATGAAAAATGCTGAGGAAGCACTTAGGGAAATAAATTAGGTGATTTTTTACTCCGTTTCATCTCGGACCGCGTGAGTGAAGGTGATATTCTGTACTCATTATTTTCTAAATTTTTTTTATTAAGATATTAAGACATCCCACTCGAATATATTAAACAATACATGTTTTACGATTTTATTTAACAACTGACCAGCTTATTTACTAACGCTTGCTACCAGTGTCAATTGGCAATACTATTACAAAAGCAAATTCAAGACAAGACTGAAATTCAGGATTTAGCAAAATTATTGAGTTGTGTTGCTATCTAAGAGAAATAAAACCAGAGAAATCTGTACGAAGATGAGCCGCATGACGAAACTAGCACGTTAATTATTATTTGCTTATCTTCTATGTTGCATCTTTACTACTTATTTCCTTGAAAACTGGACGGCATAATGGATTTATATTATATCAAAAATGTTATCTATACCAGAAATTGTCTTTAAACATGTATTCTGATAATACATGCTTAAAGACATACCTACCCCTTATTCCCCTTGTCAGGTATTAAAGTCTCGAACAAAATATATATCATCCCCAATGAATCTAACATCAGTGACTTGCCTACAGCACCACAGTACCCTAAAAAAAGTGTCAAGCACATCAAGGGTGCAATTTATCATCGTGCCCTGAGGCGAGACTTCAAAGCGTACCGCCTTAAACGAGGTCCCTCAAAACGCCCTAGTGATTTTAATCTTACTGTTTAGATAAAACTTCTTTTAAAACGAAGAAAAATCTCAAGAACTTGTCGGAATGTTAAATCGTTGCTGCAAAATTAACGGGTTTTCACAGTGGAGTTGGCTGGACGGGGAGTGGTTCGAAAAGAAAATTATTTCTAAAAGTTATGTACAGGTTTGATTAATTCTGGACATTTGTATGTTTTGTTTGGTATATTGGCTACCACTAGGCTTTTTTAATAAATTCGTCAACAGTGCAAGATAATATTACGCTCTTTAAGGTACAACAATACTATATAAATTCGATATGTGCGCTAATTACAGGCGAACATATCATTTACAACATGCAACATCTAAACAATGCCCTTTTTTGGTGAAAATCTTCACAATGATAAACATCCATAAAGTCCGCAATTTTAACAACGCATTTTATTTTCCATTTATTAAAGTCTCCATTGTTATGATATTAAATGCATGTTCAACACGCACTAGGCCAGTGCGGTGGTCTATATTGCGTAACCACTCAATCATACTCTCGATTGTAGATGAGGCCCACGCCCATATCTGGGCTGATGCAATGCAGTTAAAAAAACTGCTATTTTTATTTGCATTACTATCCTTTATAGTACACCAACGTGCTAATACTACAATGCAGTTAAAAAACACATATAATTATTTGCATTACTAGCTCTTATTCTAACATCATCGTGCTTATATACATGCGGAATTAATTAAGCACGTCGTGTGATTGACAGACAACTGTTGACATTGTAAATCCGCTCAGAAGTAAGCTTACGAGTAAACAGATGAATTTTCCGAGCGAAAACAAGAGTTCACGTCAAACGTCGATTTTTGACAGAAACGATTTACTGAAAAACGACAGAAGTGACAGATTTGATGGGAAATTTGAAAGATACATACCGTACACAAAAAAAGTCTTCCGTAAATTAATATAATAAAATAACTTCATATGAGTACGTAGTGGAGTGTTGAAATCTGGACCAGACGCGGCTGCCAAAATGTTTACGGTGGTCGCGGAAAATTTTTCGAAGCTTCTCTTTCTTTCTGCTGTTATTTTTCTTCTTCTTGTCCTTTTTAAACGATTGGAATCGCATCCGATTAAAATATCGTAAAGAGTTTGCTGGTTTGCCACATCAATACCTAAAATACATTACTCGCATGACCCTACCTCAACATTTTGTAAATAAAACGATTCGCCTTGATATGATGATTGAGCCGTTTGATTTATTTTCGAGTTTTTAGATACTCCTCCACAGAAACTATCAGTTTATCAAAAATACTTAGATAAGATTACGAAAAAAAATACGACATCAAAATCAAGTCCTATGCAATGACAGATCGCTAAATAAGATACTTGATAATACTGATAATAATTAATCATTCTATATTATCTTTATGGAATAAAGCGGCCCAGCCCGACTTCACTCGGGTGCAGATTCTTTGTAAGTCCAGGCTGTAATAGAATCATTATTTCATGCGCCCTATACCCTATCTCTATGGACTATACGGCCTGACTCTTAGAGATAGAGGAGGCCCGTGCCCTGTAGTGGAACGTATATGAGCCGATACAGATACTCTATCTCATTCCATCCCTTTGAGTTTGAAAGAGTACCAAATACCGGGTATCTCAAGACTGCTACCGAAAACGGGTGGTAGTTTTAGTGACTACAAACACATTGCAACTAAAAATTTCGCAAAGAAACGCGACAATTATTTTTTTATGATTTTTAAATATCGTCATTTTTGGGTGGTAAATTCATAGTTTTTGCTAAAATAATAATTTTAACACTTTTATACCTTAGATTATTTATAAATAAAAGGGTATACACTATTATTTTAGGAAAAAATGTATTTACCACCCAAATATGGTCAAAAAAAAAAAACAAAAAAAAAATTGTCGCTTTTTTTTCGATTTTTTTTCTGTTGCATTGTGTCTTAAGTTGCTTAAACTACCACCCGGCTTCGTTTTCGGTAGCAGTCTTGATATACCCTGTATATTAGGATTCTTCGCTCATACATACTTCGAGAACACAAAATTTTGTCGGGATAAAATGTAGTGTATGTGTTAATCTCACCCCCTGACCAAATTTCATCAAAATTGGTCGAGGCATTTGAGCGCGAAGAAGAAACAAACACTCAATCGTTCGCCTTTTTAATATTAGTAGGATTATAATCAAATCAAAGTGTTACCTTTTAATGAAAAAATAAAATAAAATGGAATCTTGCTTTCATTCATACACATTTTGTGTCACTTTGAGTATTTCAACTAAGAAATTTTATATTTAACTATTTGTAGTTGAGAGCAATAGACCTGTCCCTATCTCGACTTTGAGATAGGCGATCTCTGACTGACACTAGTTGCATCCACATTCAGGCAGACGTGAAATTAAATAATTATTATTAGGTACTAAAAATATTCAGATTGATATTCGCATATGGTATATTATGTATACTACATGTTTTTAACCACACCAGGTAACATTGTACCGAGTTCTAAAAAAATTGCCTGGTGGTTGAGCCAAAAATTTTAGTTATCTCAATTTTTTACTACCTGTATAGGTATGGGTATTTTACCGCTTAATTGGAACTCGGAATTATAAAAAATTTACGCAAAGTCGTGGGGTGGTGAGAAACAGGTCGGTTAAATTAAATACCACAAATCAGTACCCATCATAGTATTGCGTGTACTACTCCGTTGGCTTCTTATCCTATATTAAAGATTATTAAGTTATTCACGTCTCGCTGTATTCTAAATGAAGTGTGCATGTTTATTGAGTAGTACACACAGACAAACAATGACGTTATTGATGGGATTAGGTCGAACAAAGGAGTAATTTATATGCAAGCATTACCTGGCGTGATTACCTAATAGCGTGGGGCCGAAGCCCCCTGTTTGCCAGCGCCCCTCGTTTGTGAAACGGAAAAAAAATGTTTTGATGCCTATCGACGATTTATTGGAACTGACAGTCCTTTTTCGCGAAGAATTTGGGAGAAAATTGAGTGCTGTTAAACAAAATATTGGAAGGAAATTAAATAAAAAACAAGTTAGGGGAGTGTAGGAATGATTTTACTTCGATTATGTTTGATGATTGCTTTTCGTTGTTACTTTTTCGATCTGTTGTTCATATTAGTATTTTTATTCCAGAATTCGTTTGATATTATAACTAAATTATAGAATCTTAAATCCATTTTTAAAGTGCCTGGGTGTCTAAACTCTAAAGAGTCTAAAGATAAACATTTATTAAGTACACATATGTTAAAAAAAAATTTCAGAAGTCTTATCTTAAGGTTATAAATGACACTACAATTAAAACTGGATTAGCGCAGCGTGATTGGACGTCGTCATAAAATAAAAAAAATAATGTACTCCCATAGTACAGATAGAATGACACTGAAAAACTATAGAAACTTGAACGCCTTAAGCTAACTTAAGAATTCATAAAATATATTGCCAACAAAAAATTTCAAAATTACCGGCACACCTTCACTCGGCAATAATTTGCTAAGTTTGTGCTTCATTGAATTCCTGTGATAAACTCTTAGGCGAACTTTTTCTTTTGCAGGTATACTTTGAATATTTGGATTAACTTATTTATTATATCTGTCAACAGGCAAGGGACCGGGATACGCCAGTCCATTGGACGCGTTCAAAAACGGGCCAAGAGAGGAAATCCTTTACGTGGTGACTGTGCAGCCGGACAAAACCAAACAGGACTATTTGTCTACTGTCGATGTTGATCCCAAATCGCCTACATACTCCCAGGTATTATAGATATAATGTTTTTCATTTAGTTACTACTAACTAAATGATATATTAATAATTCAGCCTATTATACTTAATAGGCTGATTTATTAATATATCATTTAAGATGGGGAGAAATATAGCGAAGATAAATTAGAGAAATTTTACTGGTGGTAGGTCTCTCATATGTGAGAGGCCATCTGGGTGGGTACCACCGCAATGTCTATTTCTTCCGTGAAGCAACACTGCGTAAATGCACTGTTGTGTTTCGGATTGAAGGACCTTGTAGCCAGAGTAACTACTGGACATATTGAGACTTAACATCTTATGTCTCAGGATGGCGAGCGCAGTGGAATGTTGCTACTGTTCATGAGCGGTCGTATCGCTTACCATCGGGCGAACGGCTTGCTCGTCTCGTCATTAATTGCAATAAAAAAAAAAAAAAAAAAAACTGTAATCATTTTTCCAATTATCACTTTTTATTGCAAAATGTATCATCATCTTCCCATGATTATTGTCGTTTACTGTCCGCTAACCAACAAGAAACCAGTGTGGTAGAGGAAGATCTTGCCTAATAGTCGAATAATACACGTGCTGAATTACCACTATCTATCTGTATCAGCCTATATACGTCTCACTGCAAGATCTCTTCTACAATCGACAGAACGGTAAGGCCATATGGCCACGTTGGCCTAGTGCGGGACTTTACATACCATATAAATTATTACAAATCGCTATGTCATGCAGATTTCCTCTCGATGTTTTCCTTCACCTTTATAGTGCGTGGTGATTGACTATCAATACACATATGACTCCGAAAAGTCAGAGGTGGTCAGAGGTGTGCCTTTGAATTTGAATCTGCAGCCACCTTGAATATGTTGGCAGATGCATGTTATTACAATTACCCATTATCACTACATAGTATAAAAAAGCCACTTTCTCTGTCCCTATGTCCTTTGTATGCTTAAATCTTTATAAAACTACGCAACAGATTTTGATGTTTTTTTTTAATAGATAGAGTGATTCAAGAGAAAGGTTTATATGTATAATACGTATATTATTGTACAGAAATCTATTTGTACCCGGGCGAAGCTGGGCCGGGCCGCTAGTACTGTACAAACAAGCCCCGTAAATTTTGGTTTCATAGCAAAAGAAATATAATAAACTTTATAAAATAAACGGTTTTATAGTAAGTAACTGCAATGCTAGTGTGAATACTACTTTATCTTCTTGTGGTTTCATAAGTAATATTACACAATATTGTGCCAACGTTACGTGACATGTATCTTGGATAATAAGTATCGCAAATTTTACAAAAATAAATGTATTTTACTTTCCGTAGTCAGTTATTTATATTAAATAATGTAAAATTAAAATAACGTGTATAATATAACGTCATATCGAATAAAAAAATATGCTTTCCATATTTTTCCGTGACAAAAATTTAATTTCGAGTATGCCATTATAAAATAACATCATATTATTTTAATTTAAAGGTAATGGTAGAACTGACAGCATTTTTAACATCAATGTATTACAGCTGGTATTAAGGCTGTTCAAATCTCTACTTTTCAAGTAGGTTAAACTGTCAGACCCCGTTCACGTCAAGCGGCGTCATTTGATAAGCAGTATCTAAGTCCCTATGGGAATACATTGAAGTAGGTTCTATATTTTGTCAACTGTCTTTTACACTAGTACCGTTTGAGTTCGCAAATAATAAAATATAAATCAACGTCCTAATCTTAACTATTATTCAATATTATGCAAAAGTGAGTTTGTTTGTTGCCGTCCGCTGCTAAACTACTAAATCATTATAAAAAGAGACGGGTGAACCTTGGGCCTAGTATCACAGAGTTAGAAAAGCATTAGGTACTTAGTAGGAACAAAACAAATATATCGAAAATATATAAAAAAATATTTCTGCTCAATCGGAGTAAAGAAATAATCGTTCTGCAGTTTAGTGCAAAATATTATATAATTATTTTGTGCATAATATATCGAAAGTTATATGACGTATTGTATGGCCTGCATACAGCTTCGCTGCTAAACAAGGCGCGTATGTGACAAGAAAAATCAGGAAAAGTTCAAGTTTGTAGTTCATTTTTATATTAAGTGTAAGGCCTATGTTTTTCAATATATTTTTTATATAAATACTGAATATAGTTTTATGACTTATCTGATGATAAAACAAATAATATGCTACTCCGGTGCGAAAAACCCATACTATTAATAGGGTAATAACTAGTTTGTGAATGGATATCAACTAAATTAAATTACTTTTATTTCCCACTGTCAATCACCCTATTAATCGATAAGAGTCCGAAAAAAATTAGAAAAGAATATTGATAAACATGTAATAAGTGTAGCGTCCGGCCCAGTTTCGCCCTTCTCCTTTCGTGGTCTCATTGCTAGTAGAAAGATATACAGAGTACTTTTGGTGCAGGAAAAGTAATTGCGGCCGGATAAGGTACAATACAACTAGTGATGCACTAATGCTACTCATTATTATTAAATTGAAATCTAAAAATCAAAGTTCCGGCGAGTTTGAACAGTTTTTGTAACGAGATTACTTGTTACATTTGTAGTTAAGTATGTACATTATGAAATAAAATGATTTATGTTACGTAACTTAATCTATTGAGATACTAATCAAAATATAACAAATTGTTAAATCCAATAACACATATACCCTGTGATTACTGAGACACAGACGATACACAGATGAAAAGAAAAGTCAGTATGATCCAGTAATCCTTGTAACAAATCCTAGCCCGATATATTGCATTCCGCTTGTTAATTTAACTTCCGACTCGTATTGCAATGGCAAAGTACACAATAATACTTCCTAGCTAGATCCTGAAATCCTGCAGGATTACCGGGATGTTATTGCCGGCGACATCGCAGGACTAAATGGCCGATGTAAGATTTTATTTGCTAATACAGAAATAGTGCGTGATTGCATTTCTACTCCTTCTAATAAATAATATGTGACCATTGTTTATCAGGTTGTTTTAGAAATAAGATACAATAATAAAAATATTCAATTTGAAATTCGAACACCGAATTCAAAATTTGAATTAAGCTTCCAATTTTGAATTGAGTATGACATGTTTTTTTTTGCTTATAAAAGATTCTATAATACTTTCATATTTATCTTTCAAGCCATTGTTTTTATTATACGTCCCAAATCATTATTTTAAAGTCAATAGATATTAAAAATATTACACCGGTTCATTAGTCAATGTCTTATCAACTGTCTCTTGTTGACGAGTGATAAGAAAATTTAAATAAACAATGATTTAATGTTTTGTGTAATACTGATAGTCGCCAATCACGTTTTGTTATTTTCATTGTTACATTTTGATTTTAATATTTCGTAATTATTAATCTCAGGCCGTAAGACTAAGTCACCGCAGCTCAGATGGATGAGTGATAAAAATGTTTTTATAGAAGATAGGTGATGACTATCCTTGAAAATAATATTAAATCGACTCGCAATGGTGCTTTAGAATAATATAACATTAAAATAAAGTTGCTCTTATCAAATAGTTTTGTTTGGTACATTAACTTTTATGCACGTTGCAGAAAGATTTGAATTTATGACAGGCAATCTGTCTGATATTGTTTTACATCGAGAAAAACATATTTATTTAATAACTCACATAGATCGAATTTGATACAATTTTATTTAATTATAACATAATAATAACATATGTACTTACAATCAGGAATGCTCTATATATGTAATAGAAATAAATAAATTATAACCTTGAGATGTAAATGAGATGTAAATAAATAATAGTCACAAAAAGATAAACGTTTGATGTCTGTCTCACATGGTCAACGATAATTATGTTAGTATAGGGTTTTTACTCTCTTATTATACAGTTTTTACTATACTGTCCATATTATGTTTCAGCATAACTTTATTGTGCGTGGTGGCCGTACGTAGGTCACAGGTTCAAATCCAAGGGCACACCTCTGACTTGTCGGAGTCATGTATGTATTGATAGTCAATCACCATGGACTAAAACGGTGGAGGAAAACATCGTGAGAAAACCTTGCATACTATAATTCGGTCAAAATATCTGTGCACCCGGCGTTGATGACGTCATGTCGGCGCTCAGGTACGGAGTGTAAAATAACCATCCAAATACCAATCCATTGCTTTTCTGTGTAATGATTGAATTAATGTTTGTGTTAAATGTTACGTAATTCAATGATAGAAAAAAAGATAAACACTTTTTTTAATCTTATTTAGTTTATAAACCGTACATCATGATTTTAGGAAATATTAATTTATAACATCAATATGTTAAAAAATTAAAACTTTATTGAGACGCATATCGGCAACGAAAGTGCTAACCGTACTGTTGTGTTCGGACGAGCGCGGGAAGGAGAAAAGGGCATCGCATTCCTGCGAGGTGCAGAGATATTGTGACCGAGTAATATAGCGAAATTGTAAGAAGTTCTATCGTATGTAAAGTCCGCTAACCCGCACTAGGCCAACGTGGTGTTACTATATGGCCTAACCACTCTTAATCGTACAGTCGATTGTAGAGGAGGCCCGTGCTCTGCAGTGGGACATATGTATATGGGCTGATACAGAATAACTTTATTGTTGTGAAGCGATATTATAACACAAAAATAATAATAGCTCTTAACGCCTAGTTCATATATATAGAATATTCCCTATCTTTTGAATGACTTATGAATTCAGTTTTTTGGAAAAAGACAAAGTATTAAATATCTAAAATAGCTTTTTAATCTGTCTATAAATAAGGTTAATTTTAGCATTTTATCTTGATACTCTTTCTTTCATTGCGCCCATAGATCAATTTGTGATTGTGCCCAACAACACGCCCGCACTGATTCCGTACTTGCACCGGTAGAAACATGAATTTTCAGACGTGTTGTAGAATGATTTGGCTTATAATTTTACGGCAGGTTACGTGCCTGAAATGTCAACACTTCTCGGAATAGCCTTAGGGCCAGAGCGAACCGGTACGAAATAGCAAGGCTCTTTTTTACATAGGATATATTAACTTATAGGGTGGGACTATGACATAAATTTCAATTTTTGAAATTGATGTCCCGGCATCGAGAAATGACTTTGCCCCGGCATAAATTTAAATAATTGGAACTTATGTCGTATTCCGACAAAACAAGTTTGAATATTTTTTGTTGGACTTCCCATATTGTTTTTTTAATATCTTACCAGATATTTAAAAGTATGCATTCACCTACGATTACCTTCACAACTTAAGCAAACCATAATGAACTAAGAATAAACACATACTTCTTAAACTCCTCGTTTTACTAAAGTGAAGTCCTTAAAACCTTAGGAAACCTTAAATAATTAAAGAAACATCAGCATCATCATCATCAGCCTATTCGCGCCAATGCTGGACATAGGCCTCTCCTATGACACGCATCTGGGCTCGATCTTCAGCCCATCGTCTTCAAACGCTACCAGCCCTCTTTCGGATATGCTCAATCCAAGATGTTGAAAAAAAAAAACTACGTTATGTCATGGGATTGACTTGTGGTTTCGCGAGTCAGTCTTCACGTAGCTTAGCTATCTTTCGCAACAAAATATTAGAGATACTCTGATTAAGCAATATTGGAAATATTTTGATATTACCAAAGGTCTAGATAGTTTAATAACTTATTTTTCAATAATCATTCACATGGTGCAATTTTGATATGGTTTATTAGTTGTCTTTCGTAATTAATTATAACTATGCTCACGTTTTGTTGTCAAGTCCACCGATCCGAAAGTTATGCATTCAAAGTTCTGCTCTGATTTAAACCAACTTGTAAATTTTGCAACAATCACTTATATAGTATAAACTGGTTTTGAAAAGAGCTCTTCTCTAGTGAAAATCGCTTTCCGAACAGAGTGGTAAGTCAAAAAATGACTGAATCCAAATTATAATATTGAGCATTTTAATGGATTCATTATATTATTTTCATTTTTATTTTATTTCATATTCTTTTAAAAGTTTATTAAATATTAGGTTTGGCAAATGTTAAATTCATCACAATATAATAAAAATATTATACAACGATATCAAATATTGACAAAAAACTACTTCCAAGACACATATCAGTAATTATTATCCGAGCGTTTGCTAATAAGGATTATATTCAAATAGAATCGTATACTTTATTATCAGCCTGGTTAAAAGAAAAAAGAATATTTTGGCAGATTTATATTTTGTTTTCTTTATATACAGGGTATATCAAGACTGCTACCGAAAACGAAGCCGGGTGGTAGTCTAAGCGACTTCAGACACAATGCAACAGAAAAAGTTGCAAAAAAAAGCGACAATTTTTTTTTTGTTATTTTTTTCCTATGGCCATATTTGGGTGGTAAATACATTTTTTCCTAAAATAATAGTGTATACCCTTTTACTTATAAATACTCTAAGGTATAAAAGAGTTTAAATTATTATTTTAGCAAAAACTATGGATTTACCACCCAAAAATGACGATATTTAAAAAATCATAAAAAATAATTGTCGCGTTTCTATGCGAAATTTTTAATTGCATTGTGTTTGTAGCCACTAAAACTACCACCCAGCTTCGTTTTCGGTAGCAGTCTTGAGATACCCGGTATTTTTATTGGATAGATTCGGCAAATTTTTAATAGATTAAACTGTTCACCTGATGGTAATTGATAACTTCCACCCATGAGCATTCACAACACTCAGATCATGAATGAACAGCCGGTCCAACAAATCGGGAGAGGAGTAGGATGAAAAAACGATAGTAAGAAGAAAGGGGTATTGGGCATTCAGCCATCTCACTCATCGAACGAAACACAATAGTAAATCTTTCGCTTCACGTCGATCTTATGTGGTCACAGTGGTACCCGCAGAATAGTTGAATACAGAACAGATCTGTAGTGGTACCTAACCGGACGAGTCTACCCATTCATGCTAAGTCATGACAACAGCGTGGCTCTACAGTGTATAAAATGAGAAACTAATTTTTTGTGTTTTATTGACATGTTAGCCAAGACATGTGATTTCCTGGTTGTTTTGTTTGTATTGGATAGGTCCGGAAAACTGTCCATGAACTTATATCACAATGATTTACTGTAAATATGGTAATTATTATGTACATGTATTCTTCGAGTATTTGTTATCTTGTTTCTTACGTTACTGGATGTAAGGGCACTGATCGCTGACAGCATAGTACACGATGTATGTAATAATATACGTAATTTTATAAACATTAATATCTAACATCTAACAAAAATAGTTGATTTATTTCCAATAGTTTTAGCAAGAAATAATCACATCCATGCATCTATCATCTTTTATTTTAAACCAAGATTCTATATTATAAATATGTACTCGTACATATATACATTTCATTTTAGATCATTTCATATTTTGTACATCTCAAAGTATCCCAAAATTGTTGTGTTGTCTTATCCGTACTATGGTTGGTTATCTGTAAGAGATCGCCTTGAGCGATATGACCGCCTTTTGTAGGTTGCTTCTTTGGTGTTTTTTATCTATTTATTTTATCAGCAGGTATAAAACAAAGCTTTAAATAAAGAAATAAAACTATACGATTTTAAAATTAAACCATTAACGTCTTTATTCATCGACCGTTTTAAAACGTGTATTTATTATCGAATGTCTTATCCATGACTTATGAATTTATGCGCGAAGGAAACAGAACAAACGACAAATAAAAAATATATTAATCAAAACGTTAGTTTAAAAAGCCTACGCTAAATATTTTTAAGAATAATCGATTCACAGCGGCCTGCATAAAGCGGCATCTTTATCAGATAGTATTGAAAATTTCTTGATGGAAGTCCAGCTCTGCGCTTGAAAGTACCTACATAATTTGGTTCTGGGTGTTTGTGAGACCAAAAAAGACTCTCGTAGGTCCTGATACCTACGACACAAGACTCGATCTTTGTGTGGAGTTAGGTTAGTGTTACGCATAGTGCACGTGACTGTTAGGTGTTATTTTCTTATAGATCTTATATACATATACATACATTTTATGAGATCGTAAGAATTTAATTATAACAAAATTTTCTTTCTATAGGTCATTCAACGGACATACACAGGCAGTGTCGACGACGAAATCCATCACAGTGGTTGGAACGTTTGTTCCAGTTGCCACAATGACCCTACGCTCAAGAGGAACTTTCTAATTCTTCCCTCCCTGCACTCTGCCAATGTTTTTGTCATGGACGTTGGCACGGAACCCAGGAAACCAAAGTTGCATAAAGTAAGTCAAACTTAGCAAGAAACTTATTTATAGCTAACAAGTTCGGTATCGGACAGAAAATAGCTCCGCAAACTCAAAGTTTTACTGGGCAATTACTGGGCAATAAATAGGTTAGTACTGAGAATAAAATCACATTTTGTGGTATATTGTGTAATTACGAACTTTCTATTAAAAACGTATTTTTTTTGGATAATTACTTCTTGGATTTTAAATTCACTCATTAAAATAAAGAATAATTATAGTTACAAGGGCACATTATAGACAGAATAAGGATTTTATTTTCTGTGTTATTTGTATCACAATGCTTGATGCTTCATTCTATTCGTATGATACAATGTGTCAGACATTTCCTTTCACGCTGTCAATACGATGTGATAAGATAAAACAGGAAGAAATTATCAGGAATAACTTATAATTACGTTGCAATATAAATGAAATATTTTGCATTTTTTAAAATACATTTCAGAATATATTTAACATTCTTTAATTTTTCAGCTGGTTATTGCCAGTTGTATTTAAATAAGGCATTGTGAAATAAATATTTCATATTCAAATTTTAACAATATCATATCTGTGTATACAAAAACGAACAGATGTATCTATAGAAATATATAAAGATAGAATCAGTATCAGTATCAGCCCATATACGTCCCACTGCAGGGCACGGGCCTAGTCTACAATCGAGAATACGATTGAGAGTGGTTAGGCCATATAGTCCACCACGCTGGCCTAGTGCAGGTTGGCGGACTTACATACCATAGAAATTCTTATGAATCCCTATGGTATGCAGGTTTCCTCACGATGTTTTCCTTCACCGTTTTAGTGCGTGGTGATTAACTATCAATACACACATGACTCCGAAAAGTCAGAGGTGTGCCCTGGGATTCGCACCCGCGACCACCGTGAACATGTTGGCAGTCTAGTCTAGTCCGTTTACCAACAGGCCACCACGCACTTATAAATATAAAGATACAATGCTATGTTCAAAAATCTAGGCTTCATTCTGGATTCTAGAAGATCTCTTTGCGATTTATGCATCCATAAAATGTTCTCTGTACTCCTAGGTCTTTATGGTAGTCAAGTTTGTCCGTGAGATTTATTTTACGACCCTTATATACGGGTTACATACATTGAGGGGTAAACAATTTGTTTCGACTCTTATAAATGCAGTCGCGGTCGTATAAACTTGCTAAGTCTCGTCCCAGCGAAATTTTGTTTTCCCACAGTTCAACTTACATCATAAAACTGAATTTTTATGTCAAGAGATCAACAAAAGTGTTGTATTTATTGTTTTTTTTTTCCCCTTTACGTACAAGTTTATGCGATGAAACAGTAAAGTGAAATTTATTTAAAATTATTTTGTATTTCTCGAAAGTTCTCAAACATTCTCGGCCCTTCATAGCCCACCGTTTGAGCATATTGAAGTGCTTGATCAAATATTTGATTAGTAATTCTCAGGCACGTTTCGCTCTTTGATATTTCGTATCGTTTTGCTTTTATAAGAGACCTTTACAGCGTAGGCGTTACGAACATTCAGGTATTTCAAAATTAATTAACGAAATTAAGATAATTCAATAAAAGGTACCTAAAGTTCTCGATATTAATTACATTACTATGGAAACGTTTAAAGGTTATTGGCATCAGCTCTTTAGATCAAGTAAAGAAGATGTCATTGAATTTAATACTAAAATAATTTTTCATTAGTTAAAATGTTCTTTGACAATATTTATAATATGAAACTTTATCTAATTTTCCAGAGTAATGTAGACAGTTTGCTCAGGAGTAAGACACAGTTCATTTTAAACATCCCCTTGTGCTTTATTCCATAAATTTAGAACCCCTTCAAAAGATTTACGTCAAAGGGATTCCTTGACTCTATAGACTGTCTAATGCGCGTTTTATTAAAACAAGAACTTCACTTTTACGCCACATTTTTAATATCACTCGGTTTTGATATTTCGATGCACAATTCATAGTTTATTTTTTAATTTGTCAAATTTTGGTAGTGCATTCAGCATATTTATTAATAAACGAAATCGTTTGTGTTAATTTTACATTTTTGAGGCGTTGCATAAATTGGCATACTCGTGGATAAACCTAAATATTTTGTACATCTATAACGATGATTGATCATCTAAAATCTAATAAATTCGAGTATACAATAATGTTGTACCGTCTAAAAAATCAGTTTCTCATGCAGCTTAACATACTGCCATCTTGCGGTATATTTTTTAACTACTATGTTTAAGTCACGGTCTATACTCGTAATATTGTTATAGCAAACTCGAATGTTGGTTTGATTATTACGTTGTTTACTTCGTAATAACTGTATAATAAGTTCGCCTGAAATAATAATTTCCGAGAACATTATATACCAAATGTTGATTTTATTATAGGTACTATAATATCATTTTAATACATTGTAATATTGTAAGTGCAGATGACTTATATTCCACGTCAACAACCACGCAAATTATTTACCCGCGAAATTCTTCTCCTGTTACACAGAGAAACCTACAGGAAACGTTAAATTCTTGCATACTTATGAACAATATGAAGCATTTGTTACTGTATTTCGAGCCTACACATGTGACAATAATATATTAGTAATATATAAGTTAATAAAACCTTTTTTGTCGGGACTAGCTTACTTGTTTCTTTACTTACGAAGATAATTCAAATGGTACCTATACAATCACCATTTCAATTGTATAGGTGCCATTTGAATTATCAATCATCATCATTGTTTATTGTATTATTTTAAGTTGTTATATTAGAAAAACAGCATAAGGTTTAAATAAAATTCACTCAAGTCGCCATTGAAAATGTTTTCATTCCCAAAGTAAAACATTATCTGAATGAGTTGAAATTTCATTAAAACTTGACGATTATCTGTATAATAACATATTTTCGTATATTCAAGGGGTTCGAGATACTAAGACGCCTTTCTTATTGCCATCATCAATGGCTTAAGTCATTTTATTTGCATAATGGTTTCTTAGACTTACGCGAATGTTACACATTGAAATAAAACTATTATTTACGAATTTTATCGCGGATTTGGTTTAATTTTTACATCTTTTGAGTTCCCGACATTTCGATTACTTTGCAGCTTTCGTGGTCACGGGGCGGACTGAGGTATTGGTCTTCCGCTCTGTGACTGTTACAATTCAACTACCCTTATTTTACAATTATTAATTTAAAAATTAATTTTAAAATATCTAGTCTATGTTTGCGATCCGATCTACGCAGAAGGAGCTCACAGTGTCTTGAGGTCTGGCAGTTGGTCTTTTGGGTTCCGATTTAATTAAATGTAGTATTGGATCCAATGCTTGTGCAAGCTTCAAGCCATCTTCTCTATTGAAATTTGGATGTTTATTAATTTCAACAGCCTCGCGAAACATCCTGGGCAGGAAACGGTGTTCTTTAGCGAGGACTTGGGGCTGGTCAAAGCGGAGGTAATGCTTGGAGCCTTCTTCTATATGTTCAGCAACTGCAGACTTCGTTGAGCGTCGATGTTTGACGTCAGCTATATGTTCTTTCACGCGGGTCCCTATGTTTCGTTTTGTTTGACCTATGTAGGAGAGGCCACAGTCGCAATCTATTTTGTAAACACCCGGTTCTTGCAAGGGTATATGGCACTTGACAGCAGCGGCGTGCACAGGATTATGACACTGGGTATGCGGCGGAGTACTCGGTCACACAAACTTTTTCTTTTATAGTTTTTTAGCATAGCCACAGCCACGCGACGGATCTCTATGTCGGAAACCATGCCAACATAACAAGTCTTAGATGTACTACTATTCATGTCCATCTTCTACGGCAACGCAGACATAACAGCGATCGATCGTCGCGGCGGAAGAAATTCTAATAAGTAAAATAAAAAAAACTCACCTAGTCAGCTTTCAATTTTCACATATTCAAGGCTCCGGTTAATTGAGATTACTATACCTATCCCGATGTAAATAAACGCAAGATTTCGGCCACCTCATTCATTCATTTGATAAACATACATTTTTAACACAAACCTCGCAATCAAATAACATTTAAAAAAATAAACAAACACACTAGTAAAAGCAAATGACTACAATTAATATCGAAACTTAGTAATAAACTGTTAAATGTACACACTTTCAAATGTTAAAATGAAAAATCCGTTAAGAAATCTATTTTTTTTACAAACATACTAGTATAAAATAGTAAACAATGCAAAAACTCATAAAAAAAAGCAAAATGGCCCCCGCGAAACACAAATTATACATTTCTATTTAAAGAAATAAAACCTTACTAACCAAAAATGCATAATGTGCATAGGTAATTTATTAGATTCCAGCCTATTAATTTTACTCGGATTATAGGCAACGAACATTTACGATTACTCCCGACAACTGACGAACTCCCGAGGCCTGCCGCAGTAGTCGCGGCTTTCAATATTCATGGGTATGTGCAGGGTATGTGCGTTTGCGACTGTGCACGGACACCAAAATTACTACACACATACAAACAAATGTAATGCGGGACGCGGCCGCATGACTTGGTTGATTAGGTACATTAATTTGCTTTGCAGCGCCTCTTGCTTTTCGCGTGGCAACCATAATGTTTGCGTGATTGCAAATAGGTGCTATTTATAAAATACTAGGCGTTTTTAAGTTATTATATTTTGTTTATTCATTTATTTACTATAAATTAAAGTCATCTAAAACGTACGAACGTTATAATAAAATATCTGTGAATGGCAAGTAAAGCACTGCATTTCTGCCTACAAGGAGTGCACGCCCCTGCTTGACAGGTGGTAGAAATTGGCTAATCTTCTTGGGCGGCTTGAAATAGGTTTTAATAGAAGCACGCTTCAGGATATAGCCAATCTTGTCCGTGATTCCTATTATGTATGGCAAGACAACGGGGACTCGTTCAACTATGGCTGGCTTCACTCGGTTTCTGTGACGGCCAAAACGGACCAAATCCGCGATAAAATCCATAAATAATAGTTTTATTTCAACATTTTATTTGTTAATTTATTAGTACAAATTTCACCTTTCACTTATACCCCATACCCCATAATTATATTATTTTTGATAAACGTGATCTTATGAATTTTGTAAGCAGAAAGAAAATTAGTTGTTATTCCTCAACACAAGACTCGATCTTAGTGTGTGGTCAGGACTATGTATGTGACGGTCAGGTGTATTTATTTATAAACAAAATATTATTCCATTAATGCGTGAAAGTTATCAAAATACTTATAAGGTAAATTTACATTAACAACATTAATGTATATTTAGACACTCTAAAACCACAAATAGAAACGTTTATCCTCTGAATAGTGCATGTTAAACTGTCGCTGTTTACAAATCAGAATAACGAGCACGTTTGTTTACACATCAAAAGCTTTGATGGCAAAGCAGCATTATCACTAATTCGTACATAATTACGCCAATAGATTGCTTATTTCAGTAACTATTCAATACAGACTAGCAAATATTACCGATTGTATCGATCAATTCCAAACTCAGTAATTATTGCTTTGATCGTCACATAGTTTGAGTTTTCCGTACTAGCTCTCTCGACGTGAATCTGTCGTCAAACTTGAACGTACCAACTCACGCCAGACAGTTAGCAAACTCGTTATATTGGCTGTTAGACCTTTGGTTGTCCTTTTCATACACGGGTGTGAGCGATCAACGAAACTGCCAACATATTTCTTGTTGGCTTTATCAGTTTTGCCAGTTTGCGGATTCTTCGAATTTCGATGTGATATTGTTTGAATAATTACAATTGATGTAGAGATCGAAATATGAACTTGGTGAATACGTTAAAATTATAGTTGAGGTTATTTATCGAATAAAATATAAGTATGAATTTCTATGGTATGCAAAATCCACCAACCAGTACTAGGCCAACGTGGTGGACTATATCGCCTTACCACTCTCATTCGTAATCTTGGTTGTGGAGGAGAACCATAATCTGCACTGGGTCTGTCTGGCACAGTAGGTACATACAAGTGTAGAATCTGAAAGTTAATCTGTTGACCAAAAACCTCTTTATGATCATATTATTTTATTGATTTTAGGTACTTCTTAATTTCATAAAGTATGAATTTATCCTTAAAAAAAATAACAAAGGATAGAACGCTTAGTTATTATAATGAAATCGCAACATTCTAATACAACCACATCGTACAAAATAAGAAGCTTGTTACATTTTCGATTTGCATATATATTCACAGCTAATCAAAAACTCAATTCCCCTCCATACTTTCGAGGACTAAATAAAGAATAACATTGGAAATCCCCAGTCTAATCTATTCAAACGTCTTCGTAAAAGTTCCAATGCAAATATAGCATGGAAAAGAATCCGTTACTTAACTCCAAATTGCTAAAGAGCTCGTTGTGTAGACTCCCTTATAGAGGGTTCATAGCAACGAAAATCTCATTACCAGGTAATCGACGGCTCCGAGCTGAGGTCATTCAACTGCAGTTTCCCGCACACGACACACTGCCTGGCAACGGGCGACATCATGATTTCCACGATGGGAGATAAGGATGAAAACGGAAAGGGGGATTTTGTGCTTATTGATGCGCAGACTTTCAAAGTGAAAGGTAAATTGTCCAAGCCTTAAGTCCGGTTTGGCATTTGAATTTGCAATCCCTTGTGGAATTTGGGTAGGGGAGACAAAATAATCTGATATTCTGTATTTTTTACAGTTAAAATTTCTTTCTAAGATTTTTTGGTACAATAATTTAAATATTGAATAACGTAAATATTAAACTTAGGGTAGTGATATGAAAGAGCAAACGAAAATCTTGAGGTATTTAAATTGCTACATCACTATGGGAAATGAATCCGCAAAGAACACGCTGAGTTCGGTTTAAATTCTAAGAATACTTTTGATTTTAGGAACTTGGACGAAGGGAGAAAAATTGGCCAAATTTGGCTACGATTTTTGGTACCAGCCGTATCATGATGTGATGATCTCTTCGGAATGGGGATCACCTAAATATTTTAGGACGTAAGTATGCTTTTTTGTGTAATAATTTTGTCGCGTTTTCCCTTTCCAAAGACCCTTATTTATAGTAATGAATACAATAATTCTACAAATCGTACAGACGAAAAGGGCGTCGTCGTTCAAGATTATATGCATAAACGAAATTATATTTTACTATATGATACTAGAGACATGGTTTTTTTAACTTGGTGATCACCACCACCTCAACCCAAACAAAATTAAGATTCGCCAATTTGTATTTCCAATTAATAGAGAGTACATCATGCCATTCGCCTGATGTTAATCGATACGACCGACCATGGACAGTATCAATACCAAAAAACACCATTAATTGCAAAGTAATGCTTGGCATTTCACTGCGCTTGTCATCCTGAGACATAAGATGTTAAGTCTCAATATGTCCAGTAGTTGCTCTGTCATTTAAATGGGAAGACCACAGTGCATTTACACTGCTATTTTCTATTTACGTCATATAATTTTTAGTAATAGGGTATTTGACTTATCGATTTTTGGTATTATTTCGCTTTAAAACACAAATACGTTAAAAATAAAGCCTTGCTACAAAAAAGTATTAAAGTAGCTTGTAACATAAGACAAATACTAATACTTTAAATTAAAGAGTAGGGGTGTAGTGGGGACATCTTGTTGTCTCTTTCACACGCGCACAACGCCCATAACTAAAATTAAAAACGTTTCTAACTTGTTTCATTCTGAATGGATTTGTGGAGGGCCTGCCGACGAGGCTTATTCTCCACGTGTTTAACTTGTTAAACTTGATGTAAAGAAATTAAAAGAACTCGGTCAAAGACTTGTGTAATTAAAAATGAAAAATATTTACAATAATTATAAACAGTAAAATGAAATGCCTTAGGCCAAGAAACGACAAAGAATGAATAATCTGAAAGGTAAAATTTTGACACGAAAAATCTAGAATTAATTAAATATCGAATACCAAATAAGAAAACATAAAACTTATACAAAATATTTTATCCGCCACAGATTTATAAATTTCTTTGTTTGTAGACCATGGCTGTAAAAAAAAAACCGAGAGTGGTGGGCAGAGAAACACAGCACGTTGTAAATTACGTTTCACTAAATATTGAAGCAACAGCTTACTAAAATATACAAGTTAATTCATTTGAACATAATCTGTAGCGGTTTATGAAGATTATACTTGCTAAAGTTATTAGATGCTGAGCCTTAAAGATATTATGTTAATATCACCGAAATATCATATCATATTTTCATAATAACGTTTATTAAGAGCTTACTCGTTTTGGAATTTACAGCATATTTTATGAACAAATTTATATATAAATAGCTGTCTTTATTTGTACGATTGGCGTCTTAAATTCTTATTGTTATGCAAATCGTTTTCCAAACCTTGAAACTATTTTCTATTGTTCATTCTATCTTAAATCTATGTTCTTCTTATATTTTAAATTTAATTTATATATTCATCATTCGTGCTTTGGCGGTGCTACTTGAAGGAAAACTGAAACGTTTTGTAGCGTGATTAGCGGTAACATGATGATAACGAGAACATAACAAATATGCAAAACACACTGTCGTCATTTATGTGTTGTATACTGTATCAGCCCATATACGTCCCACTGCAGGGCACGGGCCTCCTCTACAATCGAGAGTACGATTGAGAGTGGTTAGGCCATATAGTCCACCACGCTGGCCTAGTGCGGGTTGGCGGACTTACATACCATAGTTTTTTTTATTTTTATAAATCGCTATGGTATGTAGGTTTCCTCACGATGTTTTCCTCCACCGTTTTAGTGCGTGGTGATTGACTATCAATACACACATGACTCCGAAAAGTCAGAGGTGTGCCCTGGGATTCGAACCCGCGACCACCATGAACATGTTGGCAGTCGCGTCTAGTCCGTTTTACCAACAGGCCACCACGCACTTGTGTTGTATGCATTCGTCAAATGAAGCATCCAAAGACAGAGAAGTCCTTACCTTGCATTGTTAACGGTTTGATTAACATAACAATATTATATCAATTATTAATATTAACAATATCATAATCCTTTAATATAATTCCCAGAGGATTTCATCCAGAGGACGTCCCCGACCCAGAACGCTACGGGACAATGTTAAATGTTTACAAATGGTCAACGCATGAGCTCATACAAGTGATAGATTTGGGTTTGGAAGGATGTGCGCCTCTGGAGATCAGATTTCTTCATGATCCCAAATCCCCTCAGGGATTTGTCGGGTGTGCGGTGCAGGCCAATGTCTACAGGTACGAGATTTGTTTGGATTTACGTGACATTTATTGCTTGATAGATATCAGTTAGTGTGATATAGTGCAGTTGTTTATTTATAACATACAGTAAAAGTCATAATATATTTGGGTGTAATTGATAATCACTCTCAATCTCACTAAATAGTATTCAATCACGATCGTATTCTCGATTGTAGAAGAGACTCGTGTCCTGCAGTGGGACGTATATACCGGGTATCTCAAGACTGCTACCGAAAACGAAGCTGGGTGGTAGTTTTAGTGACTACAAACACAATGCAACTAAAAATTTCGCAAAGAAACGCGACAATTATTTTTTATGATTTTTTAAATATCGTCATTTTTGGGTTGTAAATCCATAGTTTTCGCTAAAATAATAATTTCAACACTTTTATACCTTAGATTATTTATAAATAAAAGGGTATACACTACTATTTTAGAAAAAAATGTATTTACCACCCAAATATGGTCATAGGAAAAAAAGAACAAAAAAAAATTGTCGCTTTTTTTTACAACTTTTTCTATTGAATTGTGTCTGAAGTCCCTTTAACTATCACCCGGCTTCGTTTTCGGTAGCAGTCTCGATATACCCTGTATAAAGGCTGATGCAGTAATTGACAGCCTCTGTGGCGCAGTTGGTTGCACGCCGGCTGTGAAACAATAGGCCGCGGGTTCGATCCACGCACCGAAACAAATATTTGTGTGAACCTCAGGTACTTGTTTCGGGTCTGGTTGTTTGTGAGACCAAAAAGTCTCTCGTAGTTCCTGATACCGACGACACAAGACTCGATCTCAGTGAGGGGTCAGCACTATGTATGTGACTGTGGGGTGTATTTATTTATTTGATAATAAAAGCAGATAGTTTTGAATTTAAAATTAATATTACTCATTTTACTAAAAGTGTGCTTAATTAAGTAAGTAATCATCATCATCATCATCATCATCATTCCGCCTATTCGCGTCCACTGCTGGACATAAGCCTCTCCTATGGCACGTCACTGGGCTCGATCTTCAGCCCAACTTCTCCAACCGCTACCAGCCATTTTTCGGATATCATCACTCCACCTCGTCGGAGGGCGTCCTACACTACGCTTGCCGAGGCGCGGTCTCCACTCGAGAACACGTCTACCCCAACGGTTGTCGGTTCTCCGACAAATGTGACCAGCCCACTGCCACTTCAACTTGCTGATACGCTGGGCTATGTCGGTCACCTTGGTTCTCTGTCGGATAACCTCATTCCTGATTCTATCCTTCAGGGAAACACCGAGCATAGCCCGCTCCATTGCTCGTTGAGCGACTTTGAATTGGTGAACCAGTCCCACCGTCAGTGTCCACGTCTCGGCACCGTATGTCATTACGGGTAGGACGCACTCATTGAAGACTTTCGTCTTCAGGCTTTGCGGTATTGGCGACGAGAAGACCCGACGAAGTTTCCCAAATGCTGCCCAGCCCAGCTGGATTCTTCTTCGAGCCTCACTCTCAAAGTTGTTTCTACCTAATTGCAGTTTCTGCCCGAGGTAGATATATTCCGAAACAACCTCAAGAGGAGCTCCGTGCACAACGATCGGTTCCGGATCAATATATTTATTAAACATTATTTTGGTTTTATCCAAATTCATCCGGAGACCGATGCGAGCTGAAGAATCAGCTAAGCTGGTCAACATATGGTGCAAATCCTGCACGGATTCAGCCATTATGACGATATCGTCCGCAAATCTCAAGTGTGAAATATATTCGCCATTGATGTTGATGCCGCGACCTTTCCAGTTTAGGGTCTTGAACATATCTAGTAAGTAAGTAATGTCACTGGAATAATAGAAACTATTGCATTTAGATTCTATAAAGCCGATGATGGGACGTGGGCAACCCAAAAAGTGATAGACGTACCGGCCATTAAATACCAGGACCACGACGGCTCACAATCCGAAGTAAATGGTAAGGATTTACTATCTAACATGAATTCAGAACTCAATAACTTCAGTCCGTAATTTTGATATTTCTCTATCTCTAATAGTCTCACATTTACCACATTGTTCTAAAAGTGGAATATAGTTGATACGTGCTGAGAATTTTTGATTAAGCGCCGTCCTTCTTGGCTTCGATTCAATCCTTTGCCTTTGTACGGCGAGACATGACAGTTCCATTAACTTTTTGTTCTAGGTTTACTATCGGACATTATTCTATCCCTAGATGACAAATATTTATACATTTCGTGCTGGGCTCATGGTGAAGTGCAACAGTACGACGTCTCAGACCCACAGAATCCAGTTTTGACTGGCAAAATACAGATTGGTGGCCTAATTGCTAACAATGGCTGGAAAATCGTCGAGGGTAAAGAGCTGAAGGCAAGAATTTCTCTTTTTCCAATACAAATTGTAATGGTTCAAATGAACGTAACATGACTTCACACAATTACGTTCGCGCTGTGTCATTCTTTTCATTTGAGTTTTTGCTCTCTTGTTTGTTAAATTACATTTGTTTCCGTCTCTTGCGTCATTTTTCTAGATCTCAGTCGGTATTTAATGCTTTCCTTTCAAATCTTACATTAATCTTTTCAATCCTTATCGATGTTTATAAGTACACATGTTGTAAATCCAATATGTGTAACTACTATACTTTAGAATACAATATATACTTACCTATTTAACACACATATTTACATAATATCTTGCACTATATAGTTGCAACGTGTCCCCATTACACAAGATGTTCTAATTTGCGCTTTCTCCAGGCGCCGCCCGAAATAATGACGATGAAAGGCAAACGGCTCTACGGAGGACCACAAATGCTTCAACTTTCACTGGATGGAAAGCGCCTGTATGCGTCAACGTCACTCTATTCCCCGTGGGATAAGCAGTTCTACCCCAAATGCATTGAAGAGGTAAATTGCTAAATTTACACTTCTATTCGCGCAATTGTGAGTTTATTTACTTAAGTGTTATGTTTTTATTCGTAAGTTGTTAGAGACGCGGGATTTTATGATGGGTTTTTAACGATTTGTGTTTGTTTTTCTGTTGATCCATACACATTTAGCCTTCTCTATTACTAATTTATTTCCTGTACAAAAAGTATAATAAATAGGAACTGTTCAGTTTTTATGTTCGCGACGACAATAGTTGGCTAAAGCTCCTGAATCTATTGTCGATATTTCGTGAATGTCTATCACCTCTGACTCACCATTTACTTATAGTTAGCGAGGAAGGAACAGAATTAAGACAAATATTCCTGACAGCATATTTTTTGATGGAAAAAGCAAATTACAATTAAAAAGTAAGAAAGGATTGCACATTAATCTTCTAGCATACCCATTACTCACCTACAGCAGTCGCCCACTTCCCGCGCTTGGAAATTTTAAATTATTTTTTTTGTAAATAAAACTTGAAAGAGTTAGACGTAATAATGTTAACTGGAATTTCATATTGAATTTTCTCGAGTTACGGAACTTGCTGAAAACTTTGTATAATGTTAGCAAGTCTTTTTTAATTGCCAATTAAAAATATCAAGAACGATTTCAAAGATTAATTTCCTTACTCTGTTAGTTTCACTATAAAATAAGTATTCATGTTTAGAACTTAAGACTTTAACAAATTTTGTATCGTAACTCTGTTTTTTTTTTATATTTTTTATTTCATTGCAAGAATGGTGAGACGAGTATACTGCCTGCCTGATGATAAGCGATACGAACAATAAATTACAAAGCAATACTTGGCATTTCACTGTGTTAGTCATCCTGAGATATGAGATGTTAAGTCTCAATAATATATCCAGTAGTTACAATGTACTTCAAACCGGAACACAGCAGTGCATTAACCATGCTGTTTGGCAGGATAAATAGAAAATGCGGTGGTACCTACATAGGCGGCCTCTCAAGTTTGAAAGACCTACTACCAGTATAGTTGCAAATATTTTATTAAACCCATTTGATTCAAATAGATTCAACGCTAGGCGAATAAACGAGATTCCTAGATAGACGCGTGTCACAAAAACATTTGTGATCCCGTGTGTATTGCGTACAAAGTATTTTTATTGGACGTCGCATAGATTATGGCCTTGCAAACTGCAATAAACAGTTCCAACATGTTCCATTTAAACGTTCGACCTTTTTTCTTATTTATATACTGTAAGCTGAAGAAATTTATTTTTCTAAGGTGAAATTCTGTGAGACCTACGTCACCTGGGATAGCTGAATTATTCATAAGCCACGTCGCATATTTTGTCATACAAATAACTGTCAGACATTGTAATTTTAAACCGGGCTTGTTGTTCTGGAATATTCTTGCTTTTTATGACAGCCAGCCTGAATTTCGTTTTATTAGTTGTGTGCTTATTACCATTTTTTCCTTATTCCTTTGAAGTACGTTGTATATTTTCTTTATTTATTCAGAAAATGTATTAAGTATTAAGTTTTATCTTTATTTTACACAGACTGCGCTATTGTTTTCTTGTATCCATAACATCGTAGTCTTAAAAATAATATTAAATTTTATTTTACAATATATTCTGTAAATGGCTACGATTTCGTTCGTGTGCCGAATTAATTAATAAAATTAGTCGTGTAACTGGCACGTCAATGATGCCTTATAGTACGTGCAAATTTGTCCAAATAAAGCATCTTGATACTTAGACAGACACTTCCTAGTTTGTACCTATTTGTATGCCAGAATAGGCTTGGAAAAACGCCTTAAACTATAAAACCAACCACTTTGTCAGTTCACTTGGACTTTCTAGTACATACCTGTGCGTATCAAAATCAAATCAAAATATTCTCTATTCAAATAGTCATCCATAAGATCTTTTTTACCACAACTTCGGAATGTTTTGTAGCTGTGAGGAAGAAACGGCACCAGAAATTCCCTCAGCTATCTTCCTTTTCAAATTGTTGGCCTTTTAAAATTCCAATGATTCATGTCAGAAGTTACAACCAAGTCGGTGTATAACATTATAAAGACAACTACTACAATTTGAAAAAAATCAAACGTACGACAAAATAGCGTTGTCAAAACTACATAAACTATAAAACCAACTTCTTTGACAGGGCGGTTGGATAGTGAAGATAGACATAGACACAGAGAATGGAGGCATGACTCTGGATCCGGATTTCCTTGTGGACTTCGGAAAGGAACCGGACGGTCCGGTAGTACCGCACGAAATGAGGTACGTTCCTTTTGTAAAAAAGTTAAGTGGTTCAGTTTTATGTAGGTGAATGGGTATGGTCGAGGGGTGATTGGGAATGTGAGGTATTTTATTTCAAATTTACTTTTTGAATTCGTAATTCATTTATTTATTTCATTGTACTTTAAAGGAGGTAATTGTGAGAATTAATATTTTGTGGGTCAATATTATGTCATGTATCTGTAAAATATTTTGTAATGTTTTTAATAACTCCGCGAATTGAGTAACGATATTTCTCATAAATCCACGGTGAGATGGAAAAAATAAAGAAGTTGTATAAAAATACCTCGTAATGTAATAGACATCACATTAAAATCAAAGTATATTCTTGCAAAAATAAATATTTTTTGGTTCATAAATATAAATGACTTTTTTCTCCCTAGATACCCTGGAGGCGATTGCTCATCTGACATCTGGCTGGCCAATGATCCTCCGAAATAAATCCTTACCTGCACATCATCTATTTAATTATATTTCCAGTTTATCAAAGATTTTTGAGTTTTGTTTTCTCTACTAATTCTCCATTGATAATTTCGAACACATTAATAAAAACTATGTGAATATTATTGACTTGTTATTCGATGAAACCAAACTAATTTTGTTGAAATAATAGGCGGAGAGTTAAGAATAAAACAATCGAAGAACAAGAATACAATAATAAGAAATAATAAGAACAAGAATACAACAACAAATCAAAAATCTTTGGTCACTGAGATGTTGAAGATTTCACATCGGTTTCTTGATCAGCAACGTGCCAATATTTTTGTACTGATATTAGGAATATATTAAATGTTTATAATGTTTAATACAAAGATCGCTGATACGATTTGCTTATGATAACTTTAAAACTTGTGGAATAGATTATTAATTGTTCTTTTATATATACAAGAGGACATCTGGTAGATGAACTCAACTGATGACCCAGTATGCGACATGCCTTTTTCTTATTATAGGAAAGGTAGCCCATATCCAAAATTGTGATTAGTAATCGATTTAGTGCCTGTCTTTCTTATTTTTTGTTTAATAACAAAATAGTTTAATGGCAAGATAATGAAAGCTAATTCATTTGACCCAAAATTAGCATTTTTAGTCATGTTTATAGTGAAGCGCTTTTATGTATTTTGTACATTACATGTCTATATATGCATACGAATAAATAGTTATATACAAACAAAATGGTTTTTAGTTAAACTATCCTCAAAAATGTATCATTTTTGTTTGATGTCTTTGTGAAATATATAAAGAGATTTAATTAACACACTTTTTGACTATTTAATGATTTCGTGCCTAAGTAATACCGTATTTAATTAAGAAAATCAGTGAGTTAATAATTATGTACACAAATATTGACTTATTTATATTTTTTATTTATATTAGTATTAATGAAAAAAAAAACGAAATATTTAAATCAGGTTCGATGTTCGATTCCGCCCAAGGCAAATGTATGGTTCACAAAAATAAAACTTCTGTAATTCGTAAATAATCGCCTTAAATAATTAGGTTCACCTTGGCTGAATTAGAAACTTTATAGAAGATATAGGCACATATTCAGAGATGTCTCAGTGATTAACAGATTTAATACCGGATCCAATCACCGACTTGTACGAGGCACTCTGAATATCGATCTTAAGCTGGAAAGAAGTCATTTGATGAGGTCTACGCTCCGGCCTAATCCACTCCAAATTATGGCAGGCTCTGATAAGTTCCAGAGTATGATCAGAGATAGATTCGCTGCTTTGGAACCCACTGTAGACGTAGACGAGACCCTACAAAATCTGGTCGAATCGCTGAGGAGCGAGGGCATCAAATTCTGCCAAATGCAGCGTGGAGGCAGAAAGTCCAAACTCTCGGATGAGACTCTACGGCTTATGGCAAAAAGACGGGAATGAACTTAGGTTGCTTTGTCAAAGAGGTCAGACCTAAACAAGCGTATTGCGAAGATGATACGCCGTCGGAGCTCGAATACGCGCTTCATTGAAGACGCTATAGAGCGAAACCGAGGGTCTAAGGTGTTCATTCAGCAACTTGGAAGGAGCCACCTGACAAAGTTAACGACACGCGAGGGAAAAACCGCTTTGTCAAGGCAAGAGATTCTCGCCGAGATCGAGGACTTTTATGGCTGTTTATACGCCACACATGTTCCTCGACCTGAGCGTGACGACCAAGATTCTAGAGCCACCCTGACACGCCACTATTCTGACGAGCTTCCAGACATCGACCAAGGCAAAATCGTGTTAGCTCTGAAACAACTTAAAAATGGAAATGCCCCCGGAGAAGACGGAGTTACCTCAGAACTCCTAAAGGCAGGAGGAGCCCCTGTTATACAGAAGCTACAAAGCCTATTTAACACCGTTCTTCGCTATGGGAGAACTCTAAAGGCGTGGAACAGGAGTGTGGTTGTTCTCTTTTTTAAGAAGGGTGATAAAACCCTTCTTAAGAATTATAGATCCATCGCACTCCTGAGCCACATCTATAAGTTGTTCTCAAGGGTCATCACGAATCGCCTCGCAAGAAGACTCGATAAGTTTCAACCTCCGGAACAGGCCGGGTTTCGAGGAGGATGTGGTACCATAGACCACATCCACACAGTAAAGCAGATTATACAGAAGTCGGAGGAGTATAATCGGCCCCTGTGTCTAGCATTTATGGACTATGAGAAGGCCTTTGACTCCGTCGAAACCTGGGCTGTTTGGGAGTCCTTACAGCGTTGCCAAGTAGACTGTCGCTATATCGAGGTGCTGAGATGTCTATATGAATCGGCTACTATGTATGTCCAATTACAGAACCTGCAGTCTAAGGCCATCCAGTTGCGCAGAGGGGTGTGACAGGGGGATGCTATTTCCCCGAAACTGTTCACAAGCGCACTGGAGGATATGTTCAAGACACTGGACTGGAACGGTATGGGCATCAACATAAATGGCGAGCACATCTCGCACCTACGTTTCGCAGACGATATAGTCTTAATGGCGGAATCGCTGGAGGAGCTGCAACAGATGCTGGACGGCCTGGCTTCAGCCTCACAGCGAATAGGTCTTCAAATGAACTTGGATAAAACCAAGGTTATGATCAACCACCACCTTGATCAAAGACCTGTCGCTGTATATGGCCACCAGCTCGAAGTTGTTTCCGAATATACCTACCTTGGACAGATCCTTCAACTAGGTAGGAACAACTTTGAGAAGGAGGCTACGAGGAGAATCCAGCTGGGCTGGGCAGTATTCGGCAAACTATGTCGAGTCTTCTCGTCACCCTTACCACAATACATGAAAACTAAAGTTTTCAACCAGCGCGTCCTACCTGTTATGACCTACGGTGCTGAAACTTGGACACTCACAGCACGACTGGTCTGCCAGCTCAGGGTCACTCAGCGAGCTATGGAGCGTGCTATGCTTGGAATCTCTATGAAGGATAGGATCCGTAACGATCTTATCCGACAGAGAACCAAAGTCGTAGACATAGCACATAGGATTAGCAAGCTGAAGTGGCATGGGGCTGGCCACACTTGTCGAAGAACCGACAACCGCTGGAGCAGACGTATTCTTGAGTGGAGACCGCGTCTTGGCAAACGTAGTGTAGGACGCCCACCGGCTAGGTGGAGTGACGATTTGCGAAAGGTCGCTGGCAGATGCTGGATGCGACAAGCCGAAGACAGGGTAAAATGGCGCAATTTGGAGGAGGCCTATGTCCAGCAGTGGACAACAGTTTAGGCTGATGATGATGATGATGATGATGATAGAAGATATAAATAATATAATAAAAATAAGTTTTTACTGAAATAAAAGAGTTACAGAGAATTAAAACTACTTAAAGTTAAATAAAAATAGTGAGATCCTAAAATTCAAGCTGAACCAGAGGTTCCCAAACTAGGCGTAGCCTGTGACTTGGGATACCAAATATTCATACAATTATAGCCTACTGCCTCTACTGCCTAATTTGTACTTCGGAACGGTTACAAAACTTAGGTCTCGGGTTCAAATTCCGGGTCGGACAGTGATATTGGATTTTCTATTCATTATGAGCCCGGGGTCAGGATTTTGTCCCGATATAGCGATAGGCTCACCCCCTATCACATCATGGGACACACAAGGTCAAATGTATGTGTCCTGGTAGCACCTCTACCTACCCCTAAAAGGCATGAATTTAAGTATGCATTATTAGCCTATACAGATTTTTCAGAGATTTTCAATAATACACGATTGACAAAAGTTCGTTTATGCAATGCCTAATTAAGAACTTTTGATTTAATTACCTTGGAATTTCTTTATACGCCACGAATTCTGCTCATACCGACCAGATATGAAACGTTTACTATGTGTTAGAACTTAATGAGATAACCATTTCAATTAATATCCGATTGTGCGTGTATTAATTTTACCTGTAATTCTGTTATTCCATAATTGTTTTCAACATTTTGCAATGAACAGATTCAAGGACAGGTTTGAAAGTCCCGGTGACCCGCCGACCTTCAATGCTCATTAAAATACGTGCCACTGATCCTGTCTTACAGGAGTTGCAGTGGAGGGATTGAGAGCGGGACAGTTTAAAAAAATGAACAGTTTTATTAATATGATTTTCTGATACCTAATTCAGTAATTATACGTAATTTGTCTGATGCCAATCGATAATTTGCCTATACAGCATTTGCGCCTACCATCAGGCGCAGTGTTGTTATGATGCCGGGCCAGTGTAAAAATATGTAATAATAATAATAATTTGCCAGCGACACAACATAAATTAGCAGACCGGGTTCTGTAACGTATCTTGAGAGACCTATGTCCAGCAGTGGGCTGCAATGGGCTGATAATGATGATTTTAATATGTATGTCTGTATCAGCCCATATACGTCCCACTGCAGGGCACGGGCCTCCTCTAAAATCGAGAGTACGATTGAGAGTGGTTAGGCCATATAGTCCACCACGCTGGCCTAGTGCGGGTTGGCGGACTTACATACCATAGAAATTTTTATAAATCGCTATGGTATGCAGGTTTCCTCACGATGTTTTTCTTCACCGTTTTAGTGCGTGGTGATTGACTATCAATACACACATGAGTCCGAAAAGTCAGAGGTGTGCCCTGGGATTCGAACCCGCGACCACCGTGAACATGTTGGCAGTCGCGTCTAGTCCGTTTACCAACAGGCCACCACGCACATCTTCCACGCTCCACGATTTTAATATGACAAGTAAAATAAGTCAGTACATATTTTACATAATACACACATATTAAATTAATGTCTTGTCCCAAAAGGGGTAGGCAGAAGTACTACCATAATACCAACGTTTCACCTTGTATGTTCCGTCCCACGATAGCCTATCGCCAAATCGGGCACAAATTTCTGATTCCGGGCTGGTAATTAACAGAAAAATCTGATATTTCTTTACCCGAGATTCTAACTCGAAACTAATTTAATATTTAATAAATTTTATTCGCATTTAATAGTAATACTGAGCTATTCATGTTATGAGTATGACACGTAATGGTTATCTTACGGCAATTGACATGTAACCGATCCGATCGAAACCGGATATAAACAAGCTGTGTATTGATAGCTAGTCAATTACCACGCACTAAAATAGTATAGGAAAATATATTGAGGAAACCTACACGCCCTAGTGATTATTTTTTACCATATAGAATTAAAAAAAAGTGTATTGTGTTATGGACACGAAAATCTCGAAATCTGGTTGTCGATTTGTGATATTCAGTAAAAAGTGAAAACTTGTCAATTTGTATGGTATCAAAGTCTGCCAACCCACACCAGACTAGCGTGGTGGACTATATGGCCTAACCCCTCTCAATCGTGTTCTCGATTTTAAGGGAGGCCCGTACCCTGCAGTAGAATGTATAAGGGCCGATTAAATAGCATAACCCCACTCAATCGTGCAGTGAGACGTTATTGGCTGATATAGAAACAAACAGGACCAAAATTCGACACCCCTCCGAGTACTACTATGAAGTGATTTGAATCATCGTATACCTGAGCGAATAAATAAATCCTATCAATAGCATCTAAGTCTCCAGCAATATCACATGAACGAAATGAAACGCTGGTAATTTACAGCAGTTTTCTATAAGACAGTGTCCACGCCAGTTGAGTTGACTCATTTGTGTCGTTACTTTTATAATCACTACCTTCAAAATTTGCTAATAGGGTTGTGTCCAAGATTTTATTTGAGCAGTAAGCAATCATTCCTTAAAAGCATCGTTTATAAAAACAAACGAATTTGAAAACAGCATCAAAATTGAATGTAAAATGACTGAGATATTAATACATTTAATAGTTCGGTGGGGACACTCGTTGTCTCTTTCGCACGCGTGCACCTTATGGAAGATGACGTCACGCCGTGCATGTTGCATCCTTTTCTATCACTCCTACCACCAACTTTCATATATTTGTAACTTGCTTATTACTAAACGGATTTTAAAAATTCTTTCTGATTTTGATTATGCGTAACATAACCTTCCGTTATAAACAAAAATAAAAATATATGAAACTAGCCTATTGTTTCTTAGACGCGAATGTTAAACATTTAAGTAAAACTGTTGTAACGGATTTTATCGCGAATTTGGTTTAATTTTTATTTTTTTAAATTCCCGGCGTTTCGATTGCTTCACAGCTTTCGTGATCACGGGATAAACTGAGGTGTTAGTCATCCGATTGTCTCAATTAAACGGCCCTTATTTTACAAATACTGGTGAAAAACTGTTTTTTTTATTGCGGTAAGACATTGTAGAATAAGGCGCACTATACAACTTAGTTGCGAATTCAAATATTAATTTTATAATCCAAGACGGGATACAATGTAGGCATGCAGCGTCAGGGATACGGTAGGAATATTACTGATATTAAAATCCTATAAAGATGTACATATTTGAGCCATCCTAGCCTGCTCTAGCTTGTTGCTTAGTATTGCGGTAAACGAATGTGAGAAATAAATGTAAATATTGTTCAAAATGATCCGTATTTTTTTCTATTGCAATGATCGCAGAAGTCAACATGTCATTCGCCTGATAGTATGCAATACAGCTCATGGACAATAGCAAAACCAAACTACACAATGAATTACAAAACAATTCTTGGCATTCCACTGCGCTCGCTAGTCCACTAGTTAGAGCCGGTAATTTAATGTAATACTGGGTATCTCAAGATTGCTACCGAAAACGAAGCCGGGTGGTAGTTTTAGTGACTACAAACACAATGTAACTAAAAATTTCGCAAAGAAATGCGACAATTTTTTTTATGACTTTTTAAATATCGTCATTTTTGGGTGGTAAATCCATAGTTTTTGCTAAAATATTTAAACTCTGTTATACCTTAGAGTATTTATAAATAAAAGGGTATACACTGTTACTTTAGGAAAAAATGTATTTACCATCCAAATATGGCCATAGGAAAAAAATACAAAAAAAAATGTCGCTTTTTTTGCAACTTTTTCTGTTGCATTGTGTCTGAAGTCACTTAAACTACCACCCGGCTTCGTTTTCGGTAGCAGTCTTGATATACCCTGTATTATATTTTCTAAATGTAATAGATCCTTGTGTAGATTCCCATTTAAAATGAATTAACAATATTATTATAGATAAGTAAACCAAAATCAAAATTAATATAATATAAATGCGAAAATCCTCCCATCAACTGTAGAAACAAAGGCATTCACAACCAAGAATGACACGCAACAGTAAAGCTGTTCTCTTCAATTTTCACTGAGACACTGATAATATCTCAATAGAGTCGATCTAATCGTTGTGTAATACGGTATTGGATAAAAAAAAATATATTATTTTTATCAAAAGGTATCCAAAATCTCAGAAACAAATAATGTCGTAAATCCATTACCGATTAAACAAATTAGAAACGTTTTAAATCTCATACTGGTAGTTAAAGAAACCGGATTCAATACAAAACTAGTGACGTCACTAGTCTTGATATTGCATTAAAGTTTTCGGGTGTGAAAGAGACGGTAAGATGTCCCCACTACGCCCCTCCCTTTTATTTAAAATACTATTTTTTGCCGTATGATCCTCCCTACATAATACTGTTGTGACCTTAGGCTGTGACAGAGATGTTGCATTTTGATGGTATTCGTGTTGTACGTAAAATAATTCTAAAAATCGATCACAGCCAGATTCTCCTAATTAAACAAGCTACTGCTACTATTTCACGCAAAGAAGTTAAAAAGCCGTGCTTAATTAAACCTACATATTATTTTTATAACCTCAATTATGTTAAAACACTCCGTAGTGAGAACATTAAAAATAAAAGATAAGCACAGAACCCTAGTTAGGTACTTGTGAATCGCGCCTTTTTTGGCAATTACGCTCTTAATTACATTTTCGCAAGCTTAAAAATACCATTAGGAGAGTTTTATGGTCTATAATAGACCCAAATACTAATCTTAACACGTCGATCGATAGGAATGGAAAATAAAGATTGCTTTCACGATAATGAAGAGGCTTAAAAGGGTCCAGAAAATGTCCAAGAGGCATTAGGCCAGTCGTAACCATTACTGGCTTTGCTGTGAGATGGAAAAAAATAAATATTTTATTTGGTCGTACAGACTATATGGAATACTTCAAAGAACAGCCTTGTAGCATTTACATTATTTATTTTTATTAGTTTTTTTTTGTGTTAAAATTGCATACAGAAGGATAGAATATACACGCAATACATTTAGCTAAAGGAAATCCTCGGCTATGTATTGTTGGCTGTATGTTCTTCTCTAGCGTATTTTCTTACCCTAATATAGCTTTTTTTTTAATTCTGGCCCGGCATAGTGGCCGCATTGCGCCTGATGGTGAGCGCAAATGCCGCCCAGGCAGAGTGTCTACTGGCATCGGACGGCAGTCCCATGTCAATAGGCACAATTATGCCGGCCTGCTAAGATGCTTCTGGATATCACCGCGACATTTGGGTTTCGTCATTGTTATCTGCCACCTAGCGGCGTGCACACTGCACAGGATTATGACACTGGGTATGCGGCGGAGTACTCGGTCACAAAAACTTTTTCTTTTATAGTTTTTTAGCATAGCCACAGCCACGCGACGGATCTCTAAGTCGGAAACCATGCGAACATAACAAGTCTTAGATGTACTACTATTCATGTCCATCTTCTTCGGCAACGCAGACAAAACAGCGATCGATCGTCGCGGCGGAAGAAATTCTAATAAAATTCAAAGTAAAATAAAAAAAAAACTCACCTAGTCAGCTTTCAATTTTCACATATTCAAGGTTCCGGTTAGTTGAGATTACTATACCTATCCCGATGTAAATAAACGCAAGAATTCGGCCACCTCATTCATTCATTTGATAAACATACATTTTTAACACAAACCTCGCAATCAAATAACATTTTAAAAAATAAACAAACACACTAGTAAAAGCAAATGACTACAATTAATATCGAAACTTCGTAATAAACTGTTAAATGTACACAATTTCAAACGTTAAAATGAAAAATCCGTTAAGAAATCTATTTTTTTTTACAAACATACTAGTATATAATAGTAAACAATTCAAAATCTCATAAAAAAAGCATAATGGACCCCGCGAAACACAAAACATTTCTATTTAAACAAATAAAACCTTACTAACCAAAAATGCATAATGTGCATAGGTGATTTATTAGATTCCAGCCTATTAATTTTACTCGGATTATAGGCAACGAATATTTACGATTACTCCCGACAACTGCCGAACTCCCGAGGCCTGCCGCAGGAGTCGCGGCTTTCAATATTCATGGGTGTGTGCGTTTGCGACTGTGCACGGACACCAAAATTACTACACACATGCAAACAAATGTAATGCGGCACGCGGCGGCATGACTTGGTTGATTAGATACATTAATTTGCTTTGCAGCGCCTCTTGCTTTTCGCGTGGCAACCATAATGTTTGCGTGATTGCAAATAGGTGCTATTTATAAAATATTAGGCGTTTTTAAGTTATTATATTTTGTTTATTCATTTATTTACTATAAATTAAAGTCATCTAAAACGTACGAACGTTATAATAAAATATCTGTGAATGGCAAGTAAAGCACTGCATTTCTGCCTACAAGGAGTGCACGCCCCTGCTGCCACCATTAGGTCGCCATTGGGCATCAGCCAGCATGGTTCACTTCGAGCATAAGCGAGCTTGGGCCTGTGAAGTGGCACATATTCTATACGAAATAAGGATGCGTAAAAATTAATTTCATGTTTTCTTTTTTTCTTAATTGCAGTGAATAGTGAGACGAGCATATCATACGCCATATGGTAAGCGATACGATCGCTCATAGACAGTAGTAAAACCAAACAACACCATGAATTACAGAGCAATACTTGACATTTCACTGCACTCGCCATCCTGAGATATAAGATGTTAAGTCCTAATAGGTCCAGTAGTTACTTTGGCATCAACACTGCTATTTAGCGGGAGAAAAAGACATTGCGGTGGTACCTACACAGGCGTCCTCCCACATATAAGAGACCTACCACCAGTATAACTTGAAGTAATATACAAATTATAAAAAAGTGTACTAATCTGCTTTTATAACTAGTCTCTCTGTTTTGTCTTTACGTCACGATCTTACAAATATGTCATGCATGTCTGGCGTAGTATTACACGAGTTGACGTAATTAATTCTTGTAGATGAAACCCGTCAATGCCGTAATTACAGACAGAAGTTTAGATGTAATATTAATTGCTTTAGATATTAATATTTTAATGTTTGCTAACACGTGAAATTGAACATTTCGTCTGCCTTTTTATGAAATTGTAATATAATAAGATACCATGAAAATAACTTTTCCTATTCCTAAAAGTAAATAGATTTTCCAAAACAGAACTTCTTTATATTCTAACAAGAGCCGTAAGGATTTTTACAAAAAAAAAAAACGCTGTTTACATATTAAATAATTCAAAATATATTATGACACAAGTAACAGGCGGGATTATACAAAAAAAACTTCTCATTTAAAGGAAAATTAATGAAAAAGTACAGTACTAAGAAATTCTCACTGGGAAAGGAATTCCTTGTATGTGATAATGACTTATACAGCTGAAACGCGAGTACGGTATGCCAAGCTCACAAAATTAAGGCCGTTGTGAGAGCTATGATCTGAACGCCTTGTGAGGCAGGAATTCCTTTACAATATAATCTCATTGTATTTAGCATTACGCTATTAGCGACAATCTAGATATGAAAGAACCTAACAGCGCATTTAGACGGACAGAGTTTCTCGCCTATTTTCGAAAATCGTATGCCATTATAAATAATAAATAAATAACACCCACTGTCTCACACATTGTCCTGATCCCACACTAAGATCGAGTCTTGTGTCATGGGTATTAGGAACTACGAGAGACTTTTCGGCATGACAACCACTCAGACCCGAAATAAATATTTGTGAGCCGCACAAAACATTTATCTCAATACGGAATCGAACCCGCTGCCTCACGTTTCACAGGCGGCGTCTCATCAACTGTGGCACGGAGGCTGTTAAATTAAACTATCTCTCTCACCTCAGTCACTGGACTTCCCAGTGCTGAACATTAGCCTCCCCCAATGATCCCCACATTGATCTGGCGGAAGAGTTCTGTATCCAGCGACTCCCTGCAACATTCCAGGTCATCCGACGAGCTTGTAGGTGGGCGTCCAATACCTCTCTTGCCTGTACGTGGCGTCAACTCCAAATCCTTTCGGCCCCAGCGGCCGCCAGTTTTTCGTATACAGCAGCGTAGTTTAGTCTTGCAATATACACTTTTGACTAACGAACAGGAATATAATATCGAAAACTAATATATATATTACATCGAACGGATATTAACAAAACGAAATCCATGTGGTCGCAAATGAACCATTATTCGCAATCAAAATCGAGTACGTAAAGGAAAAGTGTTTTATATCGATATTTTTTCTACAAGAAATATTAAATTACTTTTTGTTAGTTCACTAATCATCTTCATTGAAGGCGATCCTAGTTAATAGTATGTTGAAAAGGTCAAGGCGCCAATTATTGCTCTACGTAGAAGAAAAAGAATCTTCAGACAATTATACCATTTAAGGAGTCCGCCCACTACAATGTGGAAATACTATACCTGTAATATGAACGTTTTAGACAGAAATGATTTTAAATTACTATTAAACGTCACCGCCGATGATGTAATGGTTATGTGAACATCGTTTCATAATAATCAATAATGATAACTAAAAAATAATGCTTTCTCAGCCTTATGGCGGCTGAAGTTGATATATTTCATTGCGCGCTGAATAAATTCACAAAGATATCCGTTATAAATAATAAAATATTGTCTTTAACATAGTTCTAAGATTTGAATACATTTATAAGATTATGTGGAAAATAAACAAAAATATAAAAAATCTTATGTTAATCCATTGAACGGTGATTTTATGCTATTGTAGTGGACACAGACCCTTACGTGTAAGCATTATAATAATGGCAGAATCTCTACACGTTCGCACCCAAAAAACAATGCGAAACGTTATTAACAACATCTGCTGTAATCACACGGGTTGTTTGCGTGCTGACGTCATACACGTGGAAATATTGACCCTGAGATTATTATTAAAATAGAGAAAATAAAGTTATTAATATATCTTTTTTGATTATTAAGAAATGTTTTGAAACGGTAAAAGATGTGAAATATCGCAAGATGTAAGGCACTTCCATTTGGTCGCTGTTGTATTAATGTGAGATTCAGGAGGCCTAAACACGTTGGACTTTCAACGGGTGAAACAACGCTAATGTCTTGAAGAGTAATAACTATTCATATTTAAACATATTTTGGATAATATTCTTGGTACAACGTGGTCAGTACAACTCGCGAGGACTATATGCAAATGGCATACTCGAAGTCAACTTTTATTCTTTATATAAATTTAAAGAAGCCTTATTAAAAAAAGATAAAACCCGCTTGATACATCTCAAGCACACTTATTATTGCCCTGCAATATTTTTGAAAATTTCGAACACTTAAAATTAATTCGGGGAATTATTACAAAAAAGAAGAGTAAAGAACGCAAGCTATCAGCGACTCAAAAATAAATCCAACGCAAAAGCATTGTTCGAGTTCGATAGAAATTTAATTCAAAATCTATTGTATAGAGATTTTATCTTCGAGTCTGTGAACGTGTTTTATCACCTAAATGTCTCTCGATTTTCTTCAACAGGTCTTTAATTAAGTGCAAGCACGACCGCTTACAATAGCGCAAATGTGTTTAGCGACACCTTCATTGTACAACATTTATCTTTGCGAGCAAATTTTCTCAGTTAATATTTCAGCTGAATCAAATTACGAAACTCGTAACACTATGCCGGGAACATATTGTGAGACGGATGGGAGGGCCCGATGTTATGTGAAATACGCGTGGAAACGTCTTATGGACTATATGGGAACATTTCCAAGAGTTATTTCTTTCCTAATGTCTGGGATCACGACCGTGATCGCAATAATTTCGTGGCAGTTTAAAGGGTACTGGATTATTTATGTTTCTTTTTAGGGTTCTTATTTATTCATGGTTTTAGTATGCGTGCATATATTTAAGGACCGATACGATAAGAAACAAACCTTGAAATGGATTTTTGTGCACTGACATATATTATAATGAAATTATGAATTTCTTTTTATAAAATTGTTTCTTTAAATTATTTCGGCTTAAACTCTTCTCTCCGATACTGTCCTAGATTTTATATACTTACTGCGTATCAAAATATGTTGTGAAAAATGTAATGTGTTGGTATTATGTGACGATAAAATACCAAGAGTAATCAGTTATTATGTCATTCCTGCATTAGATCATCACATCATGAAATTTTTCGCGAAAATAAAAACCGGCTAATAAATAAGGCTATGATTATTTTATCACCAAATAATGAGCTAAATGAAGCAATAAAAAACGTCTTATCAGATTTTTTGATGCAGCGAATCTGTTTATACAGCGAGATAAAGAAAATGAGAAACAATGACTTTCCGTTTCTGTCCATAATTTATTTCGCTTTTATCTTCACCATTTCCACGCTTTTAGGCCGTTAAATTAAAATAAGTTACTTGAGAGAAGGATTAAGGAGAAGAATTTGGGTCACTTTTTACGTCTAGTTATTACGTAGTACCATGCGGCGAGTCTATAAATCTCTTCTGCACTTTCATAACTTAATTTCTTTAGTTTCAGCTGAGACAATAAAACGAATTTTACTGACGGAATTATTTTGTATTTCGCTGTTAAACTTGTAATGGAAGTTTTAGTTTAATTGCTTTGTAACTTGCTTCTATCTAAAATCTGCGAGAACGACATCTGCTGAGGTGAAGGGGCTGTTGAACAACCTGAAAATAGGAATCATACAGTTTTTATTAGAGGGAACAAAATGTATAATGATGACGTAATCACCCAAATAAGTAAGCACGAATATTTTTATAGGGAGCATATATTACGCGCAATATTTGTGTGAATCACAGGTATTTATGTCGGGTCTGGGTGTTTGTGACACCAAAAAGTCTCGTCGTTCCTGATACCTACGACGCGAGACTCGATCGATGTCAGGTCAGGACTATGTACATATGTCACTTGGGTGTATTTATTTATATCTGCCTGGCGGGTGTAACTGGTGGGTAACTCTGATAATGTATGTTGAAAATAGGCCTACGTATGCCAGCTGCCCGTATTCAAAATTAACGGGCATCTTGTTTAGCCTATATACGTCCCACTGCAGTGCACGGGCCTCCTCTACAATCGAGAGTACGATTGAGAGTGGTTAGGCCATATAGTCCACCACGCTGGCCTAGTGCGGGTTGGCGGACTTACATACTCTAGAAATTATTATAAATCGCTATGGTATGCAGGTTTCCTCACAATGTTTTCTTTCACTGATTTTAGTGCGTGGTGATCAGGGGCGTGCACTCCTTGTAGGCAGAAATGCAGTGCTTTACTTGCCATTCACAGATATTTTATTATAACGTTCGTACGTTTTAGATGACTTTAATTTATAGTAAATAAATGAATAAACAAAATATAATAACTTAAAAACGCTTAATATTTTATAAATAGCACCTCTTTGCAATCACGCAAACATTATGTTTGCCACGCGATAAGCAAGAGGCGCTGCAAAGCAAATTAATGTACCTAATCAACCAAGTCATGCCGCCGCGTCCCGCATTACATTTGTTTGCATGTGTGTAGTAATTTTGATGTCTGTGCACAGTCGCAAACGCACACACCCATGAATATTGAAAGCCGCGACTCCTGCGGCAGGCCTCGGGAGTTCGGCAGTTGTCGGGAGTAATCGTAAATGTTCGTTGCCTATAATCCGAATAAAATTAATAGGCTGGAATCTAATAAATCACCTATGCACATTATGCATTTTTGGTTAGTAAGGTTTTATTTGTTTAAATAGAAATGTTTTGTGTTTCGCGGGGGCCATTTTGCTTTTTTTATGAGATTTTGAATTGTTTACTATTTTATACTAGTATGTTTGTAAAAAAAAATAGATTTCTTAACGGATTTTTCATTTTAACGTTTGAAAGTGTGTACATTTAACAGTTTATTACTAAGTTTCGATATTAATTGTAGTCATTTGCTTTTACTAGTGTGTTTGTTTATTTTTTAAAATGTTATTTGATTGCGAGGTTTGTGTTAAAAATGTAACATACATTTTATCAAATGAATGAATGAGGTGGACGAAACCTTGCGTTTATTTACATCGGGATAGGTATAGTAATCTCAACTAACCAGAACCTTGAATATGTGAAAATTGAAAGCTGACTAGGTGAGTTTTTTTTTTTTACTTTGAATTTTATTAGAATATCTTCCGCCGCGACGATCGATCGCTGTTTTGTCTGCGTTGCCGTAGAAGATGGAAATGAATAGTAGTACATCTAAGACTTGTTATGTTGGCATGGTTTCCGACTTAGAGATCCGTCCGATCCGTGGCTATGCTAAAAAACTATAAAAGAAAAAGTTTTTGTGACCGAGTACTCCGCCGCATACCCAGTGTCATAATCCTGTGCACGCCGCTGGTGGTGATTGACTATCAATACACACATGACTCCGAAAAGTCAGGCTGTGCCCTGGGATTCGATCCCGCGACCACCGTGAACATGTTGGCAGTCGCATCTAGTCCGTTAGCCACCACGCACTTTATTTCGCGCTTATGGTGAAAATATGATCGTGAATTTAATTTTGGAAAAGAAAGTTATTTACATTTTTTCTGTGTTAACTTTTCTGACTTTGGAAGAAAATGTCAGTGTTTATTTCATCGTCTACTTTAACAGGAAAGAAACTGCGTAGTAACTTCACTTTATCACAGCGATCCTCAGTATCATAAAGATAATAAACTAAGTTCCGAAAATGTCTAAAAATTATGTCCACATATTTTACCCTTATATCTTCTCTCAAAATCTTTTTTATATCCGTCGCCTTACGAGTACGTGGGAAATATTTTTATGATCACCTGCAATTTTCATAAGGAAACTGTACACAATAGATTCCTAACATGCAATTTATGCCCCACATGCGGTGTTTCTGTATATTGATAAACGTGTAATATTTGTTTAGCTTTACAGAAGCTATCATTGTACAGAAAAATCATCCTTAACGTACTTACATATGGGTAATAATTCAATACTTCATGTCAAAACATAAGACCTTATTGAATGTAAATAAAAATTCCGAAGGGTTGCTTGACAATAGCAAAGGCGTGTATTGAATGTCGAATTTTCTGTAACATAAGCTGCAAGAAAGTGTCTAAAGAGACGTTATAGGGCTGCAGTCTTTTACAGCCGCGGATATTGGCGTGGGCCTGAATATTTTTTTCAACAGAAAATATTGAGAAAAGATTTTACCTACTCATTTTATCAAGATAAGATAGAGTCTAAAGAGGACAAGGCGAACAAATATTTGTGCCAAGAAAAGTGGTAACTTACCACAATTTTTGAATTCCTCCCTCTCCTTTCACTGGTTTCACTTAGTGAATTAGAAGTATTTATTTGAAAATTTCTAAATTCACGATGATCCAAAATGAAAAGCCTATTCTACCTTGAACATGCTGCAGTTACAAATTAAAATATATTCAAACTTATCATTACAAATCAGTATTTCCAACTTATTTATATGTAAAAGCTAGACATACATTATCAAAGGCTTTGCATACTAAACGGTTACGAGTGGTTAATTTAAATAAGAGAATAAGTTAATAAAACCTAAGTATTCATGAGTATAGAACGCTTCTCATGCAGTATGAGTATGTCATATTAGATCCGATGGTTGCACAAAACCGCTACGCACCTTTTTATCAATGCTACCGGTCCACTTAGACACTGATAAAAATAAATTATGAATTTCCATGAAAAAAAAAAAACTATAAAATTCTAATAAATAACGACTAATAAGGATTAAATTGAATTGACTGCCTCGGTGGCGTAGTTGTACTAGGGTACGGTTGCAAAGCTGAGGTCTCGGGTACGAATCCCGGGCTAGGCAAAGTGATATTAGATTTTTCTATTCATTATCAGAGTCAGGAATTTGTGCCCGATATGGCGATAGGCTCACCACCTATCACATTGTGGGACGGAACATACAAGGCGAAATGTGGGTGTCCTGGCACCTCTGCCTACCCCTTCTGGGAAAAAGGCGTGAGTTTATGTATGTATGTATGTAATAAGGATCGAATATAAATAGTATTGTAAAAATATTTTGTACATAGAGAATAAGTACTATGTGTATTTACTTGCCATAAGAGCTATTTGATTGCCTACATTACCATTTTCATTTCACTGTTGCACATTTTTGCTTGGCATTCAATTAGGCACGCACTTTTCAATCACGCACTATAACGGTGAAGGAAAACATCGTCGAGAAACCTGCGTACCATAGCGATTTGTAAGCATTTCTGTGGCATGTCAACTCTGCTAGCCCGCACTAGGCCAGCGTGATGGACTATATGGAATAACCACACTTAATCGTACTCTGGATTGTAGAGGTGGCTGATACAGTATTCAATTAAGCTGGATTGTAAGATTCTAAATTTCGTTTTTGTTTTATTTAGTCTATTGATGGCGTTTAGAAATTATAAATCACATTATGATCCCACTTTTGATAGGTAATAAAGCTCTGGTTTGGCTGGAATGATAATAAAGGCACTGTCTCTGCCTTTCTTTTAAATCTATCCGACGGTTGTCCGTAAGACATTGTTGTTGAGCGATAATACCGCAATTTGTATTTTTGTTTTATTATTGTTTCTGTGTACTGTTTATGTTAAATTTTGAGCACAATAAAGGTTTAAATAAAGCACTTATTTATGTTAACCAGGCAGCAAACTCAACTCTGCAGAGCTAACGTGAAACTTAATATTCCATTGAATAATAACTATTCCATATTTCGCATTTCCATCGCTCATACGTACATAATTCATTCCGAGGAATAAAATAAAATCATACATGAAAATATTAATAAAATATGTTTGCTCGCCTCGCAACACTTTTATATGATTTTTTATAACACACTAAGACGTTACTCCAATACAGTTATAAAATTCGTGAAAAACCTATTCTGTTCACTCAATGTATTGTAATTTTATGAACACATAATATACCAGAACTAGTGGAACTATTTGGATAAAAATTTAAATATTTAGATTTTTCACTAAATTTCAAGCAAAGGAAACATTCAGCCTTGTTAGGCTATATTTTGGAATACTGCACATAGGCTGCCGTGCCATATGGTAGCCGAGCGGACTTTGTACTCATAAATATAAACCAAAAGTAGTCATAAATACAAACCAATACACATTTTTATTACTATTTTAAATTTACTATATGTATGTTTGTATGTGATATAGGTACTTTATTGCATTTTGAGTATACACAATTGCAATACAACTTGGAGGTAGAAGCTAAAGAGTATATATTGGCAACAGTAAAGTTATTACTTTGCATATAACATTTACATGGTCAATCTAAATACGATTTATAACAAAAGAGATAATGGATTTTTGTTAAAACTTATTGTAGGAGTATTTATAACTCTAAATTAAAATTCACATAAATTTAAATTATTGTAATTTGAATTTAAAATTAACGCATTAATTAGATTTTATTACATTTGTTGACCAGAAGCCGACCGTTTTGCTTGATGCACATAAAATCAAAACATAGGACATCATTATTAGCGTATTAATGACACGCACATTGGAGCAGAGTATTGTTCAGCAGTCGACACGACAACGCAATTTATGTACGACACATTTCAAACAGTCTCAAAACATGCCGCTTTGTGCGTCGCTGATAATTTGCGATATTTGGGTGTTTTTAGAATAATCTTGACAATTTATTTTATTTTCCTTTGAAAGCCTCGTTTGCTCCTCATAAATATTCAATTCTATGTTAAGTAAATAATAACATGCATTTTATTCGTAGTCTTCCTATAAGAAGTAATTAAAAGGTAGTATGCTATAGTTTATGGTATACTTACGTTCATATAAAACAATACGACTATATAAGGTATACATGTTTTAATACTGTGCTTTGTAAATAAAGGTCGAGGTATAAAACCATTACACAAATTCGTTAAAAAGTAAGTAACATAGCAGAAATTGCTTGATGACATTTAGTCCACAATATTCTATAACTGAAATAAGCATTAGTAGACACAAAATTGTTCCCGGGACGGTAACTAAACAAGCTGGCTTCTTGCCCATTACACCACTGATATCGACCAGTCACACACGACACCAGTAACAAGGAAACTCCTAACACAAAACACGGTTTTTATTTTAACCAAACATCGAAAATAGGGGCTAATATAAAAATATTGTCAGCGAACCCATCTTTCAATTAGGCCGGTCAATATTAGTTTTGGCGTGTTTCAAAACTGGCTGTAACATATCTAATTCAATTCTCACCTCCGGTACCTACCTATAATCCCCGGCCTGTTTAATATTCGGCCCGTTTCCGAGCCTAAATGGTAATGAGTTACCCAGTTTTAGCCAAATGAAGATTCTGTTTATACGATCGTAACGTGCTGGTTATCCACTTAATCCTCGAATACGGCTATTGAAAACTCATTCGGCCACGCCGAAGACATTAACGAAGCTATCAATTTATTGGTGTTGGAAGTAAATTAACGGCTTGGGGCACTATTTGGTAGGGAAAAAAAGAGGAAAAATTCTCGAAGAAACACGAAGGTGTGCGATTAGCAAAAAATATTTTTATCTTAATGTATTCTCGCTCATAAAATAATTATTTATGAACTGATTTTTACCACTTTTTTGAAACGTAAATTTTTATGAAATACTCGTATGCTATAGAACAAGAAATTTCAAGTAATAAATTGAAATTTTAGTACCTCTGCTAATATTATTGTCGCTTAAAAATCTAGTCATGTTTATTTGCGTTTACCTGTTTCAGGACACATGTATACCACTACAATCATTATCAAAAACCTATATCCCCTGCTGGGCACAACACCCTTCAATTGCACGTCTCTAACCGCGATGTTCGGTGATATACACATCTATGTAGTCCTACATACATGTTCGTATAGCGTATCCAAAATTATTACAGAAACTGCGTCAGCTCACACTGTCGTCGAATAAATCACGTGCTTACTAAATTTGCGGTCACAGCGAATCATAAATAACGATTTCGTATTCGCATAAAGGGTAAAATATATCGGTTGTTTACTGAATTTTCTGTTAAAAGATTTTAATGAATTTTTGAAACGGATACGGCCGGTATGGCGGGACGACAACTTTAATTAAAACCCTGGGCAGCGTGAAAACGACCATTTCAAAATAACTAAAGAAAAAAAACTAGTATTTCGTTTAGTTTTGTTTCTTTGGGGCTATCTAACAGCTGCTGCTGACTCGCGGTTCTATGCCAGCCGTATTTTAAAATCCTGCCCGGTTTTGAATATGAAAAAGCAGATTTCGACTCGACTGTAATACATTAAATACGCATGTTGTACGCTTAGATGGATAAATCGTTTTTTGTACACAAACATATGTGTGTGTGTGGGTAAAACCATATAGTATATTTATCAATTGAATATTTTATTTTTTTTATTTTTTATTTTAAACACTTTGTACACAGATGTAGTACAGGCGGACTTAATGCCCAAGGGCATTCTCTAACAGCCAACCTTAAGGTAGTGCAGAGAGACGGAAGCAGGTGCTTATTAATCAAATTAACAATAAGTGAAAAGAGAAAATATATAAAATATAAATAATAATATTTAAACGGATATATAAAATTTTATATGTATATATATTTTTACTAAAATAATTTTATATATAAATAAAATATATTTTATATATAAATAAAAAAAATTAAATAAACTACTAAATAAATAAATACCTACATTAGTAGGGAGAATCTGCTACTTCTGCGAGGAGTAATTGCCGAACCTTTAGCTTGAAAGCCAGCCGTGTTGTGCACGACCTGATTTCAAGTGGGAATATTTTATGTTTGAAGGAATATTTCTGAACAGAAAAATGTGGAGGTTTATAATATTTACCTATTTATGTAACACAGGCTAATTATTTTGTTTATATTGTATACATAACAAAAAAAACTAACACAATGATGAGGAAAAATTATGTTTGAAAAATAAAGGAACTTAAAAGTTAGAACGAAATAAATTACAAACATTTGAATCTTGAAACACTACAACATGCGCTGTAACATTGTTATTAGTTCTTTCTACAAAGTTTAGAATTGTTGAAAGCAAAAATAAACTTTAAATGCAGACAACATTATAACTTAGTTTTTTTTTTCTTGTATTCTCGTAATTTCCGATACCAATTTATTTTCTTCTCTCTTTTTTACATATTAAATTGGATAAGTAATTAATCGGTGACATTAATATAGAAGTGATAATAACATTACGAACAAGACAATGTCAACGTTTCTGAAGACGCAAATGTATGATCTCCCTCTATCAAATTGTATTAAAATAAACAGACATAACATTAAAAAAACGGAAATGTATTTCTAACAACATCACATTAAATAGCTGAACATTTAAAAAATAATGAATAAATAACACCCAATAGTCACATACATAGTTCTGACCCCACGCTAAGATCGAGTCTTATGCGACATAAGAGTATCAGAAGAGGGAATATGGGTATCAGAAATTACGAGGGACAAAAAATAAAAATACTCATACAGTTTCAACTAGGCAAAGCACATAGTTTCCACTCAATCGTAGCCGAATACATCCAGACACTGATCAAACCGACGAACATCTCGAAACTCAACATCTAATGCAAACACGTAGGCATCTCCTCAAGAATTCTCTTTACCGCCCGACGCTAATGCATCTGCATTTTGATCACTGCGACATACCGCCAAATATATAGATTTAGGGTTACCACAACCAAGGATATCCTTATTCACAGTTTTAAAAGTTATCGAATGTTTTGTCCTATTCGCTCAAACTGAATTAAAAAGTTGTATGAAAGAAACAAAGCTTACTTAAATATGTAGAAAAAGGTGGTGTGAAGATTGCAAAAATATCAATCACTAACACAGTCTTTAAGACACCTGCGAGAAAATTACAAACGCTAGGAACGGTCTTCGGTATTAGGTACCTTAATTTTTCAGTGGATTTTGATTGATATTCCAGGCAACATGCAAGACATTGAATAACACTGTGAATCTTGGTACACCTACGAGTTCCTTTCGGCTTCCCCTAAGGTACCAAAGTTTAAGAGCAATACTTAAGAGTGCTTAAGAGCGCTCCTTTTAGTAAAAAAATACAAGATAGGTTAACAATGCACGTGACAAGAAAAAACTTTTTATACGAGTCTTTGTGCCAGTCAGGATCAAGAGTGATAGAAAAAGAAATTACGTTGAATGTTGAAGGTAGGAAAACTTACCAAATAACAACAAATGAAATTAAATAAAATTTACATACATGCATAAAATCAAGCCTTTTTCCCAGAAACGGTCGGGAGAGGTACTACCAGGACACAAACCAGGACACAGGAAAAAAATCAAATCCACTCCTCCGCAGCACATATTGGATGACTGCAGATTGAGTTTTACAGTAACGACTGTCGAACGCGAGTGACCTCGCTCTGGCGCAGCCACAAACTACAAATTCAGTAACTTAAATTTCTCCGAAACGTACCGTTATATCCTTTATAATTATGTAACTTTATACCCCGGATTAACCAACCCATTTTAAATGAAGGACCTCCGTGAACCCTGGAGGTACACAATTACACACCTATTAAATATTAATAGTAGTTGTCGTGTACGCGAAGGGTTAAGCGATTTTCATATCTATCTGATTATTAACCCTTTCTGAATAATGAGGGTACGATACGCACCTACTAAATTATTGATTCAATGATAAATTTCAGCGCTCCGGGCAATTTTGTTAACATAAAGATCAAAGACATTGATACCTGTGATTTTGTTTGGAATAATTTAAGTTTTATACCGGGTATATCGAGAGTGCTACCGAAAACGAAGCCGGGTGGTAGTTTTAGTGACTACAAACACAATTTAACTAAAAAATTCGCAAAGAAACGCGACAATTTTTTTTTATTAAAAGGGTGTACACTATTATTTAAGAAAAAAGCTATGTATTTACCACCTTAATACGACGATAGAAAAAAAAATAACAAAAAAAAAAATTCGTAGCAATTTTTTGCACCAAATTTAGTTGCATTGTGTCTGAAGTCTCTAAAACTACCATCCAGCTTCGTTTTTGGTAGCAGTCATGATATACACTGTATACGGTGTAATCTCCAGTTTCAGGGTGCCCATCAATATAGTTGGAATTAAATCGTTGTAGGCAGGGATTTGACTGACATTACCACTGATTGCCTAATATGCCTATGTATGTATTATTATGCTGAGGTATAATTAAACATCAGAATTTAAAAAAAGCTGTATCAATAAGTGAATGTGTAATGTACACTTTTCAAAATTCTCAAGTTGAAAAAATATAGAAATAGCGGACATGTAAGAATTTAGTAGGCATCTGAATTAAGTGTAGTGCTAGATTTTAAAAATAAAACCATTAAATTCAGTTGTTTCAAAGATTTCAAAGTATGAATATCCTTTATTCTATTAACATACATTAAAATTTAATACCTAAGTAAGATTCTAACAAATTCACCCGTAATTAACGCACATTATGCATGCAAGACCTAAAAATACACCACATATTACATCCTAAAAACTCATTACACGCGAGAATGAGCCGTTCCCTTCACCCTCATTAAGAAATCTTATCCATTACGCCATAACAGCTCATGTATAATGAAATATCCATTACAAAGGAACATACTATGAATACTAAACATTTTTATCTAGATGAAACAGTCTCAAGTTTTTCACGCACCGTAAAAGCGAGTCGCTTGAAAATGAAACGGAAATAGTTGAACGGAAACTACTCCATTCGGAATGTCTTTAAATTGGACGTTGTTTTATTTAAATACTGACTTTTGTCGGAGAGTACTTTTACATCTTTAAAGTTGTTTACAAAGATATAAAAATGGCTTTGGTTTATTTTACTATTCAACCTAAGTTAATAAGTAGCTTGTTAAGGTAAGATCTTATGTTATAACCTACGTATGAATGTGTAGCAATTCTAATTTTTAGTGATGTTTATTAATCGGTCTTAGAAAAACGATTGATGAGAAAAAGAAAAGAGTAGCAAGGGGGTCAATAGCTGTGGACACCTAGCATCCTAACTCACAAAACATAACGCGACAGCAAAATATTACCTTAGATTCTTTTTGCGAGCCAAATTGTAAAATTGGCTACCAAAACATTCTACTCATAAAACGTGCTGTTTTTCTGCCTTCGTCTCGTTTCTTTAGGTGTCCCTGTGCCTGTACATCACTCAACTTTCAACAAGCAACTTCACCTAAGTTGCTTCATTTTATTTTTCGCCTTCTTACAGTCGCGTTTCTCTCTGATCTTAAATTGACGTATAATCTTGTCCTGTTTAAAAATGTAAGAATAATAGCGACACAGTTGTCGGTATAAAATACTTCAAATAAGTCGCTCCGTATTAAGAGTCCGCCGCGTGACCATGAAAGCTGTAAAGTCGATCGAAACGTCGGGAAAATAAAAATATTAAAATAAAACCAAATCCGGTACAAAAACATTTTCTAATCCACACAGATCATAAATATTTGTTTTATATATCCAATGTTTTTTTCTTTAGCTCTATTTATAACCAGAGAATCTACACAAAGTGTTTAAGAGACTATTTTTGTATACCTAAAATCAAGGCCAATAATGCTCTCCAGACATATTTATTAACAGGCTACGCACGATTATCACTATGTTAAACATGCGAGCCGGTAGGTACATACAATGGAATAGTTACATAAACTATATGCCAGGAAGGAGCTAAGGCATAGGCTGGCAAACGGTTTCACATATGACGGAGATAACTAAATACACCTATATTTTCAAAATTCGATTATAGATGTAGCATATTGAAATAAAGCTATTAATTACGGATTGTACCGCGAATTTGGTTTGATTTTTAACATTTTTTCTTAGACGTTTCGATTACTTTACAGCTTTCGTGATGGTAGTTTTATTTCAATGTGTAACATTCGCGTCAATCTAAGAAACTATTAGATGTTGCATCTCTAAATTCCCACCAGACCCTCATACAAAATTAGCGCCAATACAATTCATTAAACATTATTTGCCGACAAATTCTCGCATAACTTTCTTGATTAACAATTCCATGGGTGTATGTAAATATATTTCTTGTCTGCAAACGGAGGCGTGAGGCATCCCTCTGGGGTGTTGTTGGCGAAATTGACGTAAAACAAGGGTGCGTAATGAGGTTAGGCCCGACGCACAAGATATGCGGTTTAGTTTGCATCCCGTCGACGGACCTGCGGTCGATCCAGCCTTTGATGTTATTAGCGAACCAAAATTGAAATTTTGCAGGAATATCATGAAGGAGAACTGACTGCCGATGGGGCCAAAAAGTTCTAGAAGAGGCCACGTAGTGAAAAGCGCAGAGTAGGACGTCCATCCACAAGATGGTCAGACGACCTGGTATAGGTCGCGGAAAGTCGCTGGATGCTGGCTGCCTCAAACAGGTAACCATGGAAATCATTAGGAGAGACCTATGTTCAGCAGTGGACTTTCTTTGGCTGGTCGTATTGATTTGTTTGTCGTTCCAAGGACTGTCTATTGTTGGTACTTTTTATAAATACCTAGATTTTGGTATTATTTGGTAAAGTAAAGGTAAAGGTTGCCTGGTAGCAATCGCTATTAGTGATAAGGCCACTCATTGTACAGAACTATTAAGTGTTAATCCTTTAAAGTGTATCTTGTTATGGGTTCCAATAATGCATATTATCATGATTTGAGGCTAGGTGGCTAGATATTAAAATCACATCATCTAATGCACATAGCTACCATTAAAATATACCCACAAGTTTAAACTGCAACAGATTTAGATTCCATTAGAAAAGATACAAAACAAATCAAGATAACTTTATCGTCGAAGTAAAATAATTACAAAACATTTCCCTATCAGCCAAGTACAAAAATGCAAAACAAATCGAAACTGCGAGAATCTGATCGGAGAATTCACGATTAAAATTCCACCCTTTATTTTGTGGGAGTCAATAGATTGAAATGAAAGCGAGAAATCAAAGGAAGCCATCCTACTTATACAAGAATTCGCTCAAGGTTATAAACGAAATTAAAAAGTACTGAGAAATGTATAAAATATTTTATACACAAAATATATTTAATGGACAAAGCTTCATGAAAAATATAATATTGTAACTGATATAATGGTGTTATTTAAATTTCGAATACTGATTGACAGGCAACGGAATCTCCATTCATTACCAAGAAAAATAATTCATAATTAAAACAAGAGGATTCAATTAAGTATAAGAGGTCAGACGTCGTCTTGTACTCGATAACCTGAAATATGAAAATTGTTGATAGGATACGCGAGTGGCCTCTATTTTAAATATATATAATCTCAACGAAACTCGCATTAAAATTGGAAGCCTAATACTGGTATCAGGAATCACTGGAGGTGTTTCAGTTCAACAACCTTCTGACCTGAAAATAATTTGTTGAAACCCAAACATTTACGTAGGAGTAGGGATTAATTGAAGTTTGAACCCACATGCTCTTTTAATATGTTTTTACAAAGCCATATGAATAAATAGAACCAAACGAGTGTATTTGTATAAATTGTTAGTCAGTTTTTTTTATTTTTTTATTGTTCATTGTTGTATTGGACAACGGTAATGCACTGTTGTGTTCTGGTTTGAAGAACAATGTTGCCAGAGTAACTAATGGACATATTGAGACTTAACATCTTATGTTTCTGGATGTCAAGCGCAATAGTAGACCAAGCGTTACTGTGTAATTCAAGGTCCGGTCTGGTCTTACTACTGTCCTTGAGCGAACGTATCGCTTACCATCAGGCGATTCGTCGTCTCGCCATTCACAGCAATTTTTTTATGGGTAACTAGCGGTCGGGCCCGGCTCCGCCTGGGTGCATACACGTTTTAAAATGGCGGTCAAAATATTTAATTCTGACTATCAGTTTAGAATATCGACCAATCGGACCACGAAAAAAGAACAAAACTTCCTCGTATTTGCTAGAAATATCACTACTGCTTTCCTCCTATAGATCATAGCGTGATGATATATAGCCTATAGCCTTTCTCGATAAATGAACTACCCAACACTGAAAGAAACATTCAAATCGAACCAGTAGTTCCAGAGTTTAGCGCGTTCAAACAAACAAACTCTGCAGCTTTATAATATTAGTATAGATTATGGTTAATGAACGTTTTAAAGATGTAATCGCAGTCAAGATATATTTACAGGAGACATTGAGTATAATAACCCTCCTACTAATATTTTTTAATGCGGCCTGCTTACGGCAGCTCTTATAATCTTTATCATATGGTCTGAACAATCTTGATGACTGTCTAACTCGGCACGTGCCAATACATAGTTCCAAAGATTTTATATCCATACGAAATAAGCTATCATGGCGAATATCAACACAAATCTGTTTAAAGGCAGGCGGCTACAAATTTGCATCGTACGTATCGGATGCATCGGATCGTAGTATTCTTTGTATAGGAATTCATATATAAGTGCGTCTACTGATCCGAATCGTAGGAATCGCACAAATCTACGCGTCAGCAAATAATATGGGGGTAATACAAGCGAATACTGTGGACGCATTATAAAAAAAATATTCGGTTTGAGGTGATGTATCCAATACTTACTTTGCGGAAATGTGAACGCCTATCTTTAGGGGTCTTTGTCTATTTTTTATATAGTTATTATCCTCTTTTCGTTAACGTTTTTTGTATTGCATTTGGAGAAGAAACTGCCCACCACTGCAACTCCTGGCAGCCCGCATCAACAATGGCGCGTAAAGAATTGACATCAAGCACCGAAGCGTAACACCTATTTTAGGAACACTTACACATTGTCTTAAACCCGCATCAAAATTTATCAGAAGAAAAATACAGGGCCGTGGTTAGAAACAAATAATGATTTACTTTCGTACACAGCAAAGCGGGCACCATAACAAACTAAGAAGGGTCATGCTCCGATATAAAGATGTACATCTGGAGCAGCCAGATTTAAAGAACATAATTCCAAATAAGTAAAAGTTTAAATAAGGTGCGTGGCACGCCATAGAACGTTTATGGACTGATACAGAAGCATAGGTTTGGTTGCAATAATGGGTGTGGTAAAAAAATAAAAAAACGGAAACTCGTTTTAGATTCCCCGAGAACCGAATAAAATACCGAACACTATTTGCATTTTGTTCAATAAACTCCCATATACCATTGTTTTCACTTATTCAATTTCAAACACAAAAAGTAAATCAAAAACTGCATGTAATTTATTCACGGCCAAAAAACCGAAAATGTACCTGTTATTAGGGTCCCACCCTAACAGATGTAAAGGGATCGATTTAAAGTAACGTTGTGAATAATTCACACCGCACACCCTTGCGAAAGGGTTGATTATCCCTCACGCATTGGATCAGGAAGTGAAAGCCTACAGCTTTGAGGTTTGTTGCGCAAAAGCAAAAACTGGCAACTACGTCACAACATTCAGTAAATCAGGAACAGTTGAAATTAAGGCAAGTTTGCATTAATTGAGCAACATTTTGCTTGGCAACTAAGCGAAATTACTTTGGCAACTGCATAATATTTTTTGCTGGCAGGTCCTAAAGCTACAACAGATGCCTTTGAGGGTTACTAAGTGGACCTAATTTAAAATTTACAATTTCAATTTACGCATTGCTAAGAGACGAAAAAATAAATGAGTTCGTTTTGCGATTTTGCTTCTTGTATTTTAGTGAACGGTTGAATTTATACCACTGGAATTAATTAACTATTCCAAATATTAGTTTTCAATTTAGTTATTCGAATAAGTAAGTTAGTTTCTCTAAATAATTGTTCCATTTCATTCTCAACTATTTAATATAATGAATAATATTTGAATTGAAATATTTTAACCTTTGGGCAAGCATCTCAATGAGTTTTCATTTCAACATTTTTATTTTTGATATTTTAAGCTTTCCAGATAAATGACAAATCACCCAATAATAATTCAAATAATTCATGTCATAAATATAAAATTCCCAACATCATCTCCTTTCTCAAATAATATTCCATTATCGCTAAGCACATACCCGTTTAGCCAATCACAAGTCCTTCAGTCCAATAGGCTTCCAAGATAATGTTACGTTTGATTGAAATAGCAAAATTGCACCCATTAAGGAAGCAGGCGATATGATCGCTCGGTCGCCAGCCGCTTTGATGTTAGCTCACTATGAATTGCCATAATCTTGATTTGTACTATTGTTCATTTGGTAGGATTTATGGTTTCCATAATGTCATAAGACGTCTTCACTGTGTTATTTCCTTTATTAGTAGTGGTGTATCTGGTTTAAATTATTGTGAGTTGGTTTCTTGAACACTGGTTAAACTTTTCGTAATTTATATTGCATTTATCAACAGGAAAGGAAATAGTAAGATAAAATACTTTTGCCTTTTCATTTTTGAAAGATTTACACTCAGCGCATCAGGAAAATGTATTAAGCAATTTATAAACATGAATGTGTTATATTTGAAAAGCTATTGTGTCAGAGAAATTTGTGTTTATTTTTTCTTAGTTTATAATTAATAATTAACGTTCTATGTGGTAGCTAAAAATATTACGCACATATTTTCTCATATAAACATCAATGAGAATAGCTTTTCAAGTATATAACAACGCACGACAAATAAGAAGCGTTTCTTTATTAAGATGCGACTAAATTAATATCATATTTTGTTATTCTCATCGCTACATTTAAGAAGATTACGTTGCTGCGAAGCAATTAAGTAAAAATAATAAAAGAAAAAGTATTTTTAATGAGTGTCTCCACCTCCGCAGGTAACGAGAGCCTTAAGAAATTCACAGTGGCCGGCCGAAAATAAGTGCCTGAAGTTTGTCGTAACAGTCTTGGCTAAACATTTTATTTTTTATTTAAAGCGACGTAGGTCACCGAACAGATGCTGGTTATTTGTTGAACCTGTAACTTGCGACAATTTTATGGTTCTTTTTTACTGAATTTCTTTACTGGTCTGTTCAACGGATAAAAAAAATTTGGACGTACGAAATTCTAATGAAGGTCAAGCCTTTCCTAAAAGGCATAATTGTAATGTCATGTACTATTAAGTAGAAATGAGGTTAGAAAGCTATTATACTATACTATACTATAGTAGGTCTTTATTTGATGATAGTTTTTCAAGCTTAAGCATGAAGTTAAGCACCCAGTATTGCACAAAACTTTACACTAGTACGGCATAATGACTGCCCTGCACCTGATGGTAAATGCAAATCCCGTCCAGGCAGTCCTATGCCATGATACAATTATGCCGGCATGTAGGCCGGCATGTGTAGCATATTTAGCAACACAACTTGTTGTTTTCAACAGATGCGGTGCTAATCATATGTAGGAAAGGGAGAGGGGAAAAGAAAGTGGGAATTTAAATTGTAGGTCCTCCTGATTATACTCATAAGGCAAAATGTGACATTGCATATTATGGTTTCATCGGTTTTGTTTTACGCAATACAGATCCTTCAAACTATAGTGTAAACATTGTCCATACAAAACACTTTGTCATAATATATACACATATTATATTCTTTTAAGATTTTTGGTTCTATCGAGCATAGTGTTATAACACTGAAATATGATATTTACGTCAGTATAATTTCAAGCACATGATACGTTTTACTTTAAACACCCTTTTACCACTTAATACATATTCTCCTTTACAAAATCTGTGCCTGCTACATTAACTATAGATTTTAGGTATAAACAATGGAAATTCGCATTCAGAAAGCTAGAATCGAAAAATATTCGGGTGTAAATAAGGTACCCACGTCAAGACAGTCGTTCTAAGAGCCTATTTCCATAAACCGTGAAATTGCCAAGTATAATCGCCTCAACGTGAACATACGAACGCACAAAACATTTTTATATGAATGGTAGCGAAAATTACACAAAATCAGTGTTTTACGTTCGAACATGTGAACGAGCGTGTCGACTTAAAGGAATTGGTCTCTCTTGGCTTGAGATTTTATTTCCTCGGGCTTCTTGCAATCATAATACACGATAGCATTGTTATGCAAAGGTATATTTTTGAATAGTTTTCCGATAGTGACGCGTGATTTCCTTTTTGTTCCTTCAAATATCATTTGTATGTTTTCTATTCCTTAGTGAAGTTATGCAATGTGGGCATAAGTCGAAGCAGAAGAATAATGTAAAGAAGGCTTACCCCACCACCACGTGGAATTTAGAGTCGAGAGTAGCGTTTATGTTAGCTTGTTCAACCACTTCAAAGGGCGCAGTGCTCGGATTTTCAGTTCTTTGATCTATTGTCATCTTCGTGACTATTCCTCTGACACCATACTCATGCAAACACAGATATCGCAGTAACAAAATATCGAACCGAAATGTTATCTTCATTTACATAACATTTTGGTAATACTGTGGTTATATTAAAATAATCTGTATTTGTATCAGCCCATAATACACGTCCCACTGTAATGCACGGGCCGCCTCCACAACCGAGAATAAGATTGAGAGTGGTTAGGCCAAATAGTTCACCACGCTGGCCTAGTGCGTGTTGGTGGACTTTACATATCATAGAAATTAATACAAATCGTATGCTTACTTCACGATGTTTTCATTTATTTCTAATGGAGCAGACACTGACAATCGGAATTACCCATGACCTTGTAACGAAGAATTGAATAAGTGTTTCAAATTAAATAATGCGTCAAAGGAGCATGCCAAATAAAATATAAGAGTTTCCTTTCGAAAACTGCCTATAGCCAAAACGATTTATTTAAAATAAATTTGTTTAGTATTTCCGATGTTTGAAAGTATTTTGACTGATTAGAAATATTTATGATAAAAAGTATTTAGGGGTCATTAATCACGTGAGGCTTGAATGGGGGGGAGGGGTTCGACAAATATTACATGGGGTGTGGAGGGGTCTAGTAAGATATCACGTGTATTTATTTTTCGACACATAATTTTGAATAAAATGCAAAATAATATATTTTTCGTACGATTACACGATTATTTTATGATATCATGGTTCTTAATTGCAGAATAAAAAGAGATTATACTTTATACCCGTATTTAAAGTTAGTTTCGAAAACAAATAAGATTTATTTATATGTAATAAAAATACACATGATGTTGGATGGGGGGGGGGGTAGTCTTAAATCTCACCACATATAACTAAAGGGAAGGGGGGGTCAAAAATGCTTAATAAAACATCACGTGATTAATGAACGACCCCTTAGGAATAAAAAGTAATTAAGAAAAAATAAATCGACTTCAAAATTACAAAAAAAGAGAAATAAACCTAATCCGAAATAAACTTAAGAATATATTTTTATGTCATTAAAGACCATTATTGTTATGTATATACGAGCGCCTATGGATTAATTAGTCTTATAGCAAAATATTAGATTGCAAAAGCCGAATAAAAAGTGTCCTATATTGGTTCATAATAAAGGAAATTAATTATCACTGTAATAGCTCTGTATTTTTCACTGCATCACTTCATCACTGCACTTTAGATTTCATGCGCGCCGGTTGAAGTAATTCTGTAATTTAATTTTCCGAAATACGGATAAAGATTCCAATACAAGCAGAGATCCTCCCCATTATAATATTCAGTCTAGCAAACCATTATCTAAGGCATAATGGCAAAGATAAGCGAATGATATACGTAGTATAAGCTATCTATATTTGTATCAATAAAGCTAACTCGAAGCTGTCGGCAATCGATGCTCCTTAAGGACGACACTTCGGTGCACAATCGACCATTAGATGTGTGGCGATCCTCCACATAACAGTCACATACATTTTTATATTGGTAAAATAACGGCACACCAGCTGACCGCCGGCGCTCAGGTAGATGTGACGTCACCAGACCCGCGCCGGCGCCGCCATTTGCCGTGTCGCAGCCCCAGTCGGCTTTTGCTCGATGCGCGCTTCACACGGTCCCTATCGCTTTTGCTTCCGCCTTGCGTACTGTGCGCCTTTGCATATTTCCAATATTATTTGCTGTTTATAGACTGTCGCTTTCCTCTCCTTCTTAGTTTTTAGTGGACTGTGTTAGTGTGTAGTGTAAAGACCTATTTTAGTATTAGTGTAGTGTTTAAGGCTTTAAGATAGTGACTTTTGTACTGTTCATTTCGTGTGACTTTTGTGTACCACATTAAACCTTGTGTACGCATTGTGTGGGACGTTTTATTTTCGCCACGTTCCTGCATAGGCTCTGCCTACCTCACACGCCGGCATCGACACGTAGTGGTGTCGATCACACACTACCCGCGTATCCGATACACCGCGATACGCTCACCTACACCGCATCAACATTCTCTACCACATTGGTGACCCCTGGAGAACACGATAATGAGCGACAGCAGCAGCGATTCTACACAATCCGCCGAGTCACGTAATGGTGACACTCGCCCAAGCATGACACGGCGAACACGGCGATTTCGGGTGTGCTCGGAACAACCGATAATGACGTCAGAGGTCCAACGGCTGAATTTAAAGGTACCGGCTTTTTCATCGGACGAACCGGAACTTTGGTTCGCGCTACTCGAAAGCCAATTTATCCTCTTCGGCATAACTGACGATACAATGAGATACTCAACCGTCCTAGCAAATTTGAACATGACGGAGGCTAGAATTGTCAAGGACATCATTGTTTGCCCCCCGATATTGAGCAAGTACGAAAAGATTAAAAGCGAACTCATCAGGCGGCTAACCGCTTCGAATGAAAAGAAGCTACGGCAGCTCCTTTCCCAGGAACAACTTGGGAACAGAAAGCCGTCACAATTTCTGCGCCACCTCAAGGACCTAGCTGGAATCAGCTTTCCGGAGAACTTTCTGCGCACCATCTGGAGTAACCAACTGCCACGTGACATCCAGACTTTGTTGGCCTCACAACCAATTCACTCACTGGATCAACTGGCAGATCTCGCCGACCGCGTGCATGAAATAGTAGCACCTGTTCACGTCGCGGTAGCTCCTTCAACCCACGTGTGTTCTTGCGGCAGCTCTTCGGACGACATCACTGCGCTCCGAAAAATGGTGCAGCGACTCCAAGCCAAGCTCGCCGAGCAAACACGCGTGCACAGGCGTCACCGTACGACGGATCAACCTAGACCACAGTGCCGACGTTCATCGTCACCCTCTTCGTCCCGGATGAAGACACGGTCCCAATCAAGTTATAGTCGATACCCTACATGCTGGTATCACATCAAATTCGGACCTAACGCCCGCAGATGCCACAAACCCTGCGATTTTCAAGCAGTGGCAAAACTCCGTGGGAAATCACTAGTGAGAGTGGACGATTGTCTTCCTTCACCAGGTCTTCTTTTCGTTTCTCACTACAGCACAAAGACGCAACATACTTTTGACAACCAGGCGCAACCAAGGAAAAGGTTAAAACCACTAAGGCCAGTAGAATCTCAAGAAACGGAACAAATTGCGGCTTACCACGAAAAACCGAATAACTTCATATCAAAGCCCACTCCGTTCCGAACCGAATATGCCATCAAGCAAGCGCCTAGATCACCGCAGTCGAACACAGACTTAATATTAAAACCTATACTGAAATCACGGCAAGACGGGATGATTCGTTCCGTCATACAATCTGACGCCAAACCAAAGACAGTTAAGTTCTGTGCCTTCGCCACTGTTCAAATGGTTTAGATTTTTTTTTGTGTATGTTTACTGTAACTATAGTTTATTGTTTATTCATTTTTAAATATCTGAATGTATGCTGTAGACTCAATTTACTCCCACTAGAAGTTTTTTATCGCCCTTGACGGTCTCTGGGGGGGAGTGATGTGGCGATCCTCCACATAACAGTCACATACATTTTTATATTGGTAAAATAACGGCACACCAGCTGACCGCCGGCGCTCAGGTAGATGTGACGTCACCAGACCCGCGCCGGCGCCGCCATTTGCCGTGTCGCAGCCCCAGTCGGCTTTTGCTCGATGCGCGCTTCACACGGTCCCTATCGCTTTTGCTTCCGCCTTGCGTACTGTGCGCCTTTGCATATTTCCAATATTATTTGCTGTTTATAGACTGTCGCTTTCCTCTCCTTCTTAGTTTTTAGTGGACTGTGTTAGTGTGTAGTGTAAAGACCTATTTTAGTATTAGTGTAGTGTTTAAGGCTTTAAGATAGTGACTTTTGTACTGTTCATTTCGTGTGACTTTTGTGTACCACATTAAACCTTGTGTACGCATTGTGTGGGACGTTTTATTTTCGCCACGTTCCTGCATAGGCTCTGCCTACCTCACACGCCGGCATCGACACGTAGTGGTGTCGATCACACACTACCCGCGTATCCGATACACCGCGATACGCTCACCTACACCGCATCAACATTCTCTCCCACAGATGCAATGTACCCACTGCTCACATTGCCAAGTCAAGATTTAAAATATTGGTTCTTCAAAATTATCTTATCAAAATCTTTGTAAGCATTCTCAAGTGTCCCTGCCAAAGATTTACTGATGTTTGGGTCGAATCGACCGGCCTGTCTAGAAAAATGGACGACCGTGCATTGAGGAGGAGGAGTTAAGGCGCTTAGTTGCGCGTATCGACAGTTGAGGGTTGAGGTAAGCGTTTCTATGTGCTGGATGTGACGCGTGGGTGTAGATTTAGTTATTTATTACTAGCTAACCCTACCCGATAGCGTCTTTAATGGCTACACGTCAACCCTAAAACTACATTTGTTATTTTAAAAAAAGAAGAACTTAAGTGCAAACTTGCAATCTATTTAACCCTTCTACGACCAAATTTCATGACCCGATTTTATAATCAACTACTTTACATACTACGGGTAAAATGACATGTCTTTAGGTCTTACTTAAGCTGTACCGTGTTGATGAAAAGATCAATAAATGATAATTATAATTGGAATTAGTGACTTCACAATAACTTTAACATATCTGTCTACAGTCAGCAAAATTCGCATGTTTTTCGAGTGTGGGGAATTATTAAAATAATTTGCCTGATCTTTTAAAACTTACCTCAGGACTTCATCATCCACGAACAATTTTGACAAACTCCGTGGCATAGTTGGTTAGACGACGACTGTATCACTGAGGGGCTGCGGGTTCGATCTCCGTATCGAGGCATGGTCGTGAACCCAACAAGAATTAGTCTCAGGTCTGGGTTTTCCTGAAATTTAAAAGTCTCACTGTAGTTTCTGATCCCAACGATACATGGCTTAATCGATCTTAATATGGGGTCAGAACTATGTATTTTTACTGTTTGGTGTATTTATTACTAATCTTATAAGACAACGAAATAAAACACAAAGTTGCCATAAAATAAATGTACTACGAGAAACATAGTTATTTCTCATAGGATACATTTGGAAGGACACTAAGACTTTCAAAGCCTGATTGAGCACGTTAGCTTTAAATTCTAACGTCTGACTTTCTCAATAACAAATACATTGGGACGCAACCTTTTATCTTGACATTTAATATGTGAAAGATTTTTACTATAATTTTTTCATACAGAGTAAACAAACAGTTCAGCTGGCAGTCATCGAAAGTGCACTTACAATGCTGGACTTTATTTTAATTCTGTTTAACAAAATATATTCTCTATTTCTTCCGCAAAACGGCAGTGTAAATGCATTGATGTGTTCCGGTTTGAAGGACTTTGAAGCCAGAGTAACTACTGGACGTATTGAGACTTAACATCAGTCTCAGGATGGCAAACGCATTGGAATACCAAGCATTGCTTTGAAAGAAGAAAAAGAAATTCATTGTGTTATTTGGTTTTGTTACAACTTTACCATCAGGCAAATAGCGTGCTCTTCTCGCAATTTATTGCATTTAAATAATTCTCATGATCCACAAATAAATGTAATGTGATTAACATAAGTTATGTATTTCTTTGAAAAACACGTTACCATTACGTAGTTATTAATATTTTAAATTAAATACTAATAAGAAATTAACGCCCGAATACTGGAACGCCATTCAAATAATAATTTGCGCACGGCCCACTTAGCCAGTACATTTAATCGGGATTAACGTAGTTAAGCGCCATTTATATTTAAGTTGCGTTCCAGTATTTGGGCGTAAGTAAATAACTATAGAAAATATTCTGTATAAAGATATCAAGTACTATGTGTATAGTATAGTCAAAGACTAGGTAGTCTAGCTCATTGATTGCCATGATCCTTATATAAATAAGAACATAAATAGATGGCAATAAAAATACATAATGCTATTTCCATTATTTATAACGACAACTTAGAAGTATTTTGCTTATCATTAGTTCCAGTTATTTCTAAGTACACACACACATTTTGTATTATACACGCTGTAGATATTGAAAGCTGCAAGACTCTTACGGTTCTCCTAATATCCAAATCCGAAAATATCATGAACTTTAAGGCCATATCATTCTGAGTGGGAATCCAGCCAGCGACCTCTAGTTTTAAGGTGGACTTCTTGTCAAACGAAACAAAAGCAAAAACATGGATAAACAAAAAAACACGTAGATTTCTCATATATCAAAAACAGATAAAGGTAAAGTAAATACGTATTTTACTTACCAAAAGAATAACGTAAACCAAACAAACGCCTTTTGAATGAGAAAAAACGTTTCGTAACAATACCGTTTTCCGTAACAAAAACACGATCACAAAAGTATCCGTTGCTTTATGTTCCCTAAAGGATTAGCTATAATACATGTATACCTATCAAGTACTTTGAATAGAAAAAAAAATGTTCAATATGGCGTGGCTATTCCACTGATGGCAATAACCGCTCACAATTGCTTTGTATCTTCAAAAGAGAAATAGTAGGCCCCTAGATTGCTTTCAAGCCCTTGAGGTTGTCAAATGGTAGGGTTATTTACATCCTATTGGAAAAAGTCTCCTTTCGTCGACGCAACGTTTCGGAATAAATGTACACATTTACTGCCGCTTCTAATGTGTAATTTCTTTTGTTTTGCCAGCCAGGGTCTGGCTAGTGATTTATTGGAGGAATGTGTGTTAATTTTATTGCAATATTGAGGATTTAGACGAAACAATGAATTATAATAAGAAGACTGGGGCAATTCAGTCTCTCTAAACATGAAAACTGAAACATTCCTAGCAATAGATGCAGTTTAATCAATCGATATCAATGTAACACAATAAGACAATTTCACAAAAAATATGGAATACATTTTACTTTACTATTTGTTAATTTAGTGGTTTAAAGCATAGAGATTTGTGTTAAGAAATAACGCATTTTATTAAATTAATTGAGAAACTTAAAGACTTCAATTCATTTCTAACAGCATCGTCCATACTTTCCATGTATAATTCATTATCTTAACCATAATAATAATGTAGGTACTTACAATTTACATCTTTGTGTATAAACTGCAATCTGCCGCATAATTACAGTTTCTAAGGAGATGTTTCCAATTTCACTTTTCGAATAAGATACTGCTTCCATTGCTTGCGAGGTATAATAATTCGAACGAATGGATAAAATAAAATGAATGACGTCAATAAGCAGTAATTTCAGTGTTTTTTTTAATTGTATATGCGACGGTACCAAAATAAAAATATTACTGTTACTAGATACAAGCTAAAATATATCACTGAATTCGCACTGACCAAAGGAATCGCAGTACTACTAAATCAGTTTTATATGTGAAATTGCTGCAATCCCGAAAGACGTAGTCTTAATCATACTCTACCCTATATAGGTTACTTCAATTGAAAATCAGATTACGACATTAAACATTAATCAAATTTTACACCACAGATGTTGTTTAATGAAAAGAAACGCCTTAAACACAATGCTTAAACATCCGTTACTTTCATATACGAAAAAATGACACGAAATAAACTCCGATCGTAAAACCTAAATAAGTCATAAAAGCGGTTTATTAAGCAGGCATTTACGGTACCTACATCTTTTTTATACAAGATCAGAGATATTTACGAAGGATCGTAAAGTCAGTGGTCCTTCCATCCTGTCCTTAACTAGTTTTAGGGTCATACGAGGGTCAAATGATGCGACGTATGGCACGGAATGACAATTTGATTGCTATAAAAACCTTTACTAATTCGATTGTAGTTTTTTGTACGGATGGCTGGATTTTAGTTTTATTGTTGCATTAAACTGAATGAGAGGGTGGGCATAAGAGGATATCTAGCCGAATAGAAGAGAACCTTGTATTAACAGGGTTCTTTTTGGGTTATTGCAAAGCCGAAACTAGTTACTTGAGAGTCAGTAGCACAATCCATCTCACATATTTTAGCATACGTTATATTTTATCCCAAAAACACATTAAAATTCCGTAAAGCTGGTTTCTTTGTTGATTAATAAAAGTTCGGAACATGGCGGTCACTTGCCGATACTTACCGCAGTCTTATAACTACACCCGTCGCCGACGTGAAACGAATCATAGAATCCGATGCACCATTCAAAAGTCGGGATATTTCATGGTAGCCTGTCACCGCGTGAGTTTTTTATTTTTTATTATTTCTTGTTTTTGTCTGATCTTTCATACTAAAATTTAATATGGGTGTTGAGTGCATTATAGTATATTAATATTGCTTTTGGCACGTAGGCATATCTGATGGCAGTACAAAGGTCAAGAATGGGGTTTTCTGATGAAATTCTAACAGCAGGGGATTAATTGATACTTGTATTGACATGAGACAGGTAACTAATAATGCAATAGTTGGCAAGTATCCGTAGCCCCTCATAAGTGTACATGTCATTAAGATGATTGCTTTGTTTTGAGATACAAATACAGGGTATCTCAAGACTGCTACCGAAAACGAAGCCGGGTGGTAGTTTTAGTGACTACAAACACAATGCAATTAAAAATTTCGCATAGAAACGCGACAATTATTTTTTATGATTTTTTAAATATCATCAATTTTGGGTGGTAAATCCATAGTTTTTGCTAAAATAATAATTTAAACTCTTTTATACCTTAGAGTATTTATAAATAAAAGGATATACACTATTATTTTAGGAAAAAAATGTATTTACAACCCAAATATGGCCATAGAAAAAAAATAAAAAAAAAAATTGTCGCTTTTTTTTTTGCAACTTTTTCTGTTGCATTGTGTCTGAAGTCGCTTAAACTATCACCCGGCTTCGTTTTCGGTAGCAGTCTTGATATACCCTGTATAGAGAGCAAAATTAGATCAGATTATTATGCTATAGTTTATTATATTATTGGCACTAGAGAATGGAATTATTCGCTAGAATTATTTATTCAATTGTGAAAGACTCAAAGATAAAGAACCCTCCGTAATTCAATAAAGTTCTGATTTTATTTGTCCTTCGACGTTGACGGGTAAAACATGTACATAATAAAACAAAGGAAACTATAAAATAAATACTCTCGAAAATATTTTTGAGCCCTACGGACCCTTTGGGAAATTGTCTGGATATTTTTTAGCCTAAGTAATTTGGGCTTAATGGGATGAGAGTGCTTTGTGGGTTTTTAAGTCCTCACAGGAATTGATGTTTTACGTCTGGTATGGATACTGGATAGTAATGGTCATCACTATTAAATACTAATGGACATTCGTGGTTGCTGAACGAGTGTGTAAATCGACAACATTCAAGTAATCGCAGATTAACTACACGTTTTATCATCGTCTCTTGGGTTTAGAACGTGAATTTCCAGTTTAGTTTTGTGGTTTTGGTTTGGATTTTACATTTAATGTGTGTAGTACGTACACATGCATGCATGTGTTTGTAGAACTTTGAAGTGTAACGTTTACTAATTGGAATCGATAATATGCAACAAAAAAAAATAGTATTTTCCCGCAATGTTAACCTAGTTTTATAAAGTGTTCGTATGCCACTTTGTGTACTAATGTATTATGTAATCTGCCCTTAGGATAGGGTAACATACATCCTCTGTTATCTTTTGATCATCTCTATGTATCGATTTTTTTATATCGACATGAATATTTTATAATGGTCAGTTGAGTAGTAGAGAGTAGTAGAATAATTAAAGACGTGAAAGCTTAACAAACAGGCTCATTTTCGACTCTGAAAATAGTAAGCAATCAAATTAATGGATTCTTGGCAGAAGTACAAATTTTTATCGTCAATAAATAATATTTTTAAGCCCAACCAACCTTTTTTCTAAGTATAATTAAGTCCCAAAAACTACAATTCTTTGTCTAATACTACTCAGTCAAACTCTCAAACGATGAAATTAATTTAAAAACGTTATTACCTCAAAAGTGTCCTCTATAACACAAATTCTATTTCAGAATTTCCATTGACACAAAATTGTATCTGCGATGAATTAAAACGACCGGGGCATATTGCAGACACGGTTGTCATGGCAACCAGTAGGCACTTAGCTAAGGCCTCCCCCTCAATATGAACTGCACCATTTGAATTTCAAGTGCTATGCAAAGTGAATCCGATCTCAGAACCATCGAGAACCCTTTAATGTGTTTCAGTACACAGAGATATCATCGTTTCATTTAGCAATTGTTCTTTGTCTGTTGTTTGAAGTCTAGACAATTGAAGTGCAAATAAGACCTAATAGACAAACAGATACAGTAATATTAACAATCTTTTTACTGATTATATTATCATAAGACAAATTGTTTGTTTTAAAATGTGTTAGATTATGACAAAAGAGACTACAAATATATTCTAAAGGTTAAATAATGTTTCAAATTAATCTAATAGTTTCAGAGCTTCTTCAATGCAAACAATCAAATCTTTTATCTGTATAATATTAGTACATATACATAATATATTAGTACGTATAGTATATTATATTATATATAAGTTTATATGTATCCACCGATAATAAAGAGTCAACTCTAACATATTATTAAAGAGCATAGATAGTATTATTGCATTATTCTATGGCAACAAAAGACCGACGCACTTAATTTAAACGTGTATGAAAATTCGGGCCAAACCTAGTTATCACTAAGGAGCTTATATAAATCCTAATAATTGGCATCTATGTAAAGGTTGAACATTATTAATTTAATCACAGTCAAACAGTCCGACAGTTAAGCCGATCCCGCTTCAGACTTTAATTCAAACTAGCCACTAATATCATAGTTCTACATTTTATAAAGTTAAAATAAATTTCAGAAAATAAAAAATCTTATACAGTAATAATGAGTGTAACATTAATTATCTGGTAAAGTTTTTTTCTTTGTTCGAAGCAGAAGAAAAAGGTAAGTTTTAAAAATATATAAATATTAATTACTTATAGTAATAATATGTTTAGCTTTTATTTTTTGAGCTCATGTTCTTTATTCATATTTTAAACTGTCCTCTCTTTTCATTTACATAAATCCATCCAAAGGTTGCCTGTAAGAAATCGTTTAGAGCCTAAGACTGTACGTTTTTGTTTACAGTAGTTAATTTTAATTTTTTCCTTTTTGTGTACAGGTAAGAATGAATAAATATCTAACTTCTGTTTTTTGCTACTGGTGGTAAATATATTATTCCATCGTTATCTGTATACGGTTTAACAATATAATTTTTCTATATTTCTCGTGTAAAATACACCAGAAATTAACAAAAGACACAAAACAGTACCATTAAACAATAACAGGATTATGAGCTCAGCTCCCGATTACATTACAAAATTGTCAGAGCAAACCGTTTATTACAAATATCGGTTTTGAAAGCTGCTTATAGGACACTAGTAGCTGATTATCTCATCATATATAGGAGAAACAATGTTTGTTTGGAGTGCTATAAGATGTCTAGACAGAAGTCCTACGATTTTAAGCGGCTTAAAACTCATAACACTAAGTGCAGTGTGTAAGAAACCGTAATAAGACTATACAAATAGGAAAAGGTTTGGAATGCTATAATGACTTTTAAGTTTTATTGCATGATGATGGAGAGATGGTCGAGACGAGTATGATGATCCCCTGATGGTTAACGATACCACTGCGCTCCCCATCCTGACTTACTGAGACATAAGATGTTAAGTCTCAAAATATCTAGTTACTCTGGCTACAATATCCTACAATCCGAAACACAACAGTGAACTTACACTGCTGTTTGTCGGTAGATATAAACATTGCGGTGGTACCGACCTCGGCGGCCTCTCACAATCATATAAGAGACGTAACACCAGTAAATGTCAGCTATGCCAGTAATGTCTTAAGTTAAATTGGAGTGGAATTGGAAAACACGGCATCGACCTGAAAATGTTATTGAATGGTATTTTTTTTATTTTGGCACATCAAAGTAACTAGGTAATGGCGCCCTACTTTCGTTCTCTTTCTCTCTTTTCAGCCACAGAACCAATACTATATAAATAATTAATTCATTCATTTGATAAATTATTAAAATTCTTGTTTCAAATAGTGCTACCTACGAATTCCGTTAGCCACTATCATTCGGATTTAGTGCGGGGCGGTTACGAAGCACTTAGATATACACTAATACCGGAACAAGCCACAAATCCGCATCTGACTAGCGTGTTGCCAAAATCCCAGCCCCGTCACATAATGTGAGGGAAATCTGCGCCGAGCACTGACACATAATATAGGCTGACACAGATAAGCTCAAACACAAAGTGAAGTTATGGTCTTCGTATTTCTGCATAAATCAGATCAATTATGATAGTGCATTTCGTAGGATATATATATACATCTTGTTTAATAGTATTTATCCAACAAAACTCAATTAATAAGCTTAAGTTGATATCTTTCAACATATTAGAGAAATTAATTAAACTTACAAATCACTGCATTTATAGAGATAATTGCGTTAATTTTAATATAAAACTCTTTATAATCCATAAAAAACTAAAACTCGAAATTCCAACGAGCAGTAATTAAATAAAACATTTTAATAACACATAAACCGACTCCCTTACAAAGGCAACGAAGTTTCTCATTTCCCTCCAGCCTCAGCATTTAGATCAAATAGTTACAAAGAAGCATTACTGAACGCGGTCTGCTGTTATTATCTCCAACTGTAAACGATGAACGCAGCAATTAGAATAGAAACGAAAAATGTATAAGTAGAAATAGGAAATAACACAAGTACAGTATAAAGGGGTGCTACAATGCAAATTCTCACAGTAATTGATCATTACATCGCGAAGCACTTCACAAACAATTCCAAAGAGGATCGATTTCAGAGGATTGTACCCGGAGAGACGTACAGTCGGGCGCAATAACAACATTGATAAATCCATGGATTCTCTACTTGAAAATACAAAGGTAAACGTATGTTAAGGTTGACGTATATTCTAGCTGGAAGGTTGTTTGAATACGATGTCCAACGAGTGGATGGGCCTTTCCTAATCGCCCTTCATAGGTGAATTTTTTGAAGCTTAAGGTTTTATCGATTTCTACACATTGGGCCTCATTAATAAACTCGGATGAGCGAAGGATTAACTTTAGGTATTGGGCTAGAGAATTCAATATATTATTATGAATAGCTAAATAGTAATGACTATATTAACAAAAATCTATATTCTTCAGCCTAACATGATAATCCTGTTATGGGAATCCACTGATTTTAAAAGTAAAAAGAACGGTCAAAATAAATTAGCCAATTTTAAAGTTTTGGGCTAAAATTTAAACCCTCGCTCATCCGAGTTTATTAATAAGGCCCTACATAGTCAGGGATCAAGCCTAATTTGTGCTGATATGATTGTAATATTTTACCATTCACTAAACGACACAGGCTCTTGGTTTTATTGGTATTTGGTACTTATAATATTTATATTCTGACGTCATCATCGTCGTAGTGCTTTTCACAAGGAATATTGAAGCAAGACGAAGGGAAAATCCATAACTTCTCTTCAGTTTTCAAGTGCATTCGAATTTTACAGTAATTTTATAAACTCAAGTCGGAATTGATGTCTATAATAAAATATTATGCTTCAAACGCACGAGAGCCGGATATTACTTCGTGTTTCAAATAGTGAAGTTAAATAAAACTGGGACTAAAAGCTTCAGTTTTAGTACAGGATTTGTTTGTTCACTGCTACATGTAGGTAAATATTAATACGTTTTACATCGTACAGGATACACAGACTGCAAACATTTCGCGTTCAGGTTTTTGATTCCACGAATTTAATCGGCTGGAGTATTGTTTTTCTTGTCGATTTTGTTTTTCGTCACTTTTGAGTATGAAGTGTTTAATAATAAATAACACCAAACAGTCACATACATAGTCCTGACCCCACACTAAGATCGAGTCTTGTGTCGTGGGTATCAGGAACTACGAGAGACTTTTCGGTCTCACAAACACCCAGACCCGGAAGAAATATTTGTGGGCCGCACAAACATTTCTCTCGGTGCGGGGATCGAACCCGCAGCCTCTCGTTTCACAGGCGGCGTCTAACCAACTGCGCCACGGAGGCTGTCAATACATTGTTTTAAAAAACGAGATTTATGGCATACTAGATACTGTATATATGTCGATAAATGTTGACGATTGAGTACCTAACCAAAATATAAAATAATAGTTGTAAATAAATGCCTCAATTGTGTAAATGTTTTGTGTTGTAGCTAAAGACGATTGATATTGTTTTTGAATCATTTTCGCTTGTGGGAAGTTCTCTAAATTAGAATTTGAGTCATACCGAAAAACGATTTAGTTGAACTGAGACATGTTTTAGTATATTTTTGTAATATATATAAGTTCACCAAAAAAATACAATTCATATTGTATGCACGAACAGAGTTGATAAACTAAGACCTCAAGTTATAATTTCAAAGAAAAAAATACTTTGTTCCATTATTAAATCCTTAGTTTCAAAGTGTAACTAATTGAAGAGAAATACCAAACATTTTGCACACGAGCGTACCATTAAAGTTGCTCGACGTTTGATGTATTTAATTGATAAGGAGTAATTGAATTCCGATGGTTTCTGAATTGTTTATAACGTTAGAGGTAAAGTTAGTTCTCAACTTTTAATTACTATATTGAAAATATAGATTATCGGTTTCGCTACCCGCGAACGATCAATCTTCTTGGAAGTGTTTCGACAATATCAAATTTGAAATCTAATTAATATATCTTATTTGTGCAAATTTCAAGGCGGTTTCAATCAAAACAAGAATCCTTGTAATTGTGTGTATTTTTAAGAACGTGTGAAAATATAGGAATTCCGTAAGAAAAAAAATATTGAATGTCTTAAATCTTCAATAGTAAGCCGTATTGTATTAAACGACTTGTACTGGTAGGTATGTCATAAGTGAGAGGTTGTCTGGGTAGATACCACCGCAATGTCTATTTTTCCCGCGAAACAGCAGTGTAAATGCTCTATCGTGTTCCAGTTTGAAGTATTGTGGCAAGAGTAATTACTGGACAAATTGAGACTTAATATCCTATGTGTCAGCGTGGCTTATGCAGTGTATTATAAGTAGAGACCGGATTATATGCAATTGCATATTCTCATATGCATTTGCATATTTAGCCATTATCAGCGGTAATAGCATATTTTACCTACGATCAAGTTATGATGCATATTACAATATTTTTCACTCACCCTGCGTTTCGAAATGCGACCAAATTTAATAACAGTCACAAAATATAAGGGCTTAGCTATTGAAGAATAAGGAAAACATATTGAATAATAACCCAGGTTTTCAAAGTTTGTGTCAAATTGATAGTTTCATTAATGGGACGACAGAACTTTTGCCAAAAACTATAAGTGCTAACTTAGCACCCAAGTTCAAATTCTGCCCAGTTACCTCAGTGGATGTGGAGCGAACATTTTCCACTTACAAAAATATTGTAAATGATCGTAGACACAATCTGACCACTGAAAATTTAGAAAAATATTTGATTCTTACGGTTACCAAAATTTTAAATAATTTTAATGTTATTGTACCTATTATTGCCTATCAAAAAATAATTTACTAATTGTATGCTGATTTTGAAATTCAAAAAAAATAATACTTACTTTTCTCTTTTTTTTTGAGAATCCTAAAATTTATTATTTAATTTAGACATAGACATAGACATAGACACAATTTTATTTGGCATCAACATATACAATAAGATATACAAAAACAAATATTTAGTAAGCAACAAATAATAATGTGAGAACTTTAAAGAAGAAAAAAAAATGACAAAAAATGACAATTAAAATTTTTTGTGCATGCGAAAGCGATGTGATGCCAAATCTGGACACCGACTCAGCATGAGGTGCTGTCGAACCAATAGGTACGACGGCGCTGATTTTCAGCGATGCCCTGGAAGTAGTTGCATTGCGCCTACAGGACTGCCGTCGTGCTACAATTTAATGTAAAATTTATTAAAAAATAAAGAAATATATATATATATATAATAATAATTAAAAATAAAATATATAATTGGGTCCAATAATATATAAATTTTGATATTTAATATAAAAGTATGACAAACTTATTTGGGCGAGCTAAATATAGAAGAATTAAAATACTTATACATGTTTTTGTTGAACTAAAAAATGTTCTTTTAGTTTTAATTTAAAAGAAACAATAGACTGAAGTATCCGCAGCGGTGGAGGATACTTCAGTCTATTGTTTCTTTTAAATTAAAACTAAAAGAACATTTTTCAATTCAATTCAATTTCGCATATTCTGCCAATTTTCGTGAATATTTCAAGCATTTTTCATGCATATTTGCATGCATATAACAGGCTTTTTATGTTGCATATAATCCGGTCTTTAATTACGAGTATAAGCATTGCTTTGTAATTCAACGTGTTGTTTGATTTTTCTACTGTTCATAAGCAGTCGCAATACTTATCATCAGGGGAAAGGCATGCTCGTCTCGCCATTTATTGCATTAAAAAAAACTACATGACAAGTGCAACTATTTAAGTTTTCTAAAGTTTTGTCCTTTTTTAATGACTTTTGAATTCAGCTAGAACGAAGAAGACACACTCGAATGCCAAGATAAGTTTTTCAAAAATCTTGAAATAAGGCCGATAATAGGTATAATTATATGCATCATTACAATAGATTGGTTTGGTCAGTATTGATTAGCACTTAATTAGAATAACAATGATCACATTAATGTAATGACAATTAATACAACGATGCCCCGTGAAAGACGTATGCTAATGTAATAGTGATCTGAATCTTATTGAGGACCATGTTCAATGCCGCTCACCTTCTTGAAGTTAGTGGCTATAGTTGAATAGATAATAAAGACTTAACTAGTATATATGTATAATGGTTTCTTAGATTTACGCGAATGTAACACATTGAAATAAAACTATTATTTACGGATTTTATCGCGAATTTAGTTTAATTTTTTACATTTTTGACTTCCCGACGTTTCGATTACTTTACAGCTTTCGTGGTCACGGGGCGGACTCCGGGCGGAAAATTAAACTAAATTCGCGATAAAATCCGTAAATAATAGTTTTATTTCAATAGTACATATGTACCTTAACCTAGTAGAATTATTTTTTTTTGAAGTGCTACACGCTATTGTTTTAAAAGTGGTAGAGCTATGGTGTTGTCAATCATGCATCTGCATAAGTGGGCAGGTTTGTTCGAAGTGGTACCACTGTCTGACAGTAGACGCACGTGAAGCGACAGCTTTGGTACCTTTTTTCATTCTTTATCCTTCTGACTCTTCTCTCGATTTGATGGGCCGACAAATCCATGAACCAAGCTATATGGATGTTCATGGGCGGCAGTG